>JARDYH010000003.1:130383881-131583881 GCA_029215795.1 Anniella stebbinsi | reverse complement strand
ATTTTATCCTGATTTTATCTTGTAAGGTGCTTTGGTTTTGTTTGTTTTTCTAAAAATGAAGTAATATAGACATTCTCTGGAAAATAAATAAAATAAAATAGTAAGGGGTGGGGTAGGGGCTCTTTTCCCAAAATTTCTCCTATAATTTTTGACTCTACATTTCTCCTACCAACAAATCACACGTATGTAAAATCGTTAACATTAATCCCATAATTTCAGACAGTAGTAGCATTACGGGGCAGAACATAGCTGGAGAGAGGGCCTTTGCTTCTCTTAGTGTAGGCATATATTTCTTTTGTGCCGGCATAGCCTTTCAAACAAATGTGTCTTGCAGGTTTTTGAATCAATACAAAACCCTGCAAAACCTGCTTTATCAGAGGTAACAATGGGATGCCTGTATATGCCAGTGCCTTCTTTCAAGATGTCTTCCACTCTATGGGGGAAATGGTACTGTGAAACTGGCTCCCTATATTCGCCAGTACTGCTGCAGGCTGTTCTGACCTCCCTTGTTCCATCCCTAGGAGACTGTCCTCTTCATTTCACGCCCCATCCTTTTCCTTCTTTTCTCTTGGCCCTTCCTATTTGCCCTGTTCAATTCTGCTGTTCATAGCAAAATCAAGCATCACACCCACATACCTAGCTTCGAGGAAGGCTCCATTATCATAACAACTCTACCCAAGCGGATGCCTCCCCGTCCACCGCTTTGTTTCTCTGCTCGTTGTCAGCCACTGTGATCTGCGTGGGCAAGTTTTTGAGTTGGAGCCTTTTCCTAGTGCGGGCAGGCACAGGCGTCAACTGGGCTTACTGCGCCTGCTCAGTTCCAAACGAGCATGCTCAGTAACAGCAAAGCCGCGGATGCGACGGGCAGCAGATTTCTATTTTACTCCGGTCAGTTCCCCCCACCCCGGCAAGCGCCTGCGCACGGCTGCTCCATCCTGCAAGAGAACCTGGAATTTCTTTGGGATTCCTGATCTGCAGTGCAGAGCAAAGCGGAGGAACGTGTTGCAGCTGCTGCTGCTGCTGCTGCTGGGTTTGCAGTAGCGATCCAAAAGGGATTTAAACGGAAGAGACAGGAAGAGACAAGCAGGGACCAATTCATTCCTGATTCTTGAGCCGAGCTCAATTATTATTAATTTAAAACCGACAACTGCACCGCTGAGTTTCAGCCGTTGCTTTAGGGGACAGCATACACCACAAACTGTAAGTGATCCCTGTACTCTTGGATGTTAAATGCAGTCAAAATTACCGGGGTTTGCCTTTGCACAACTTAAGCACCGAGGCGGTGGTGAAATCAAAATAAAGCTCTGTTGGGCGCTGTGCATCATCTTGTTATTTGCTAGGGATCAAGGTAGAAGAGGGCGAGCTGCTTGGAGGTGGTGACCAAAAGGAAGATTGTTTTCTTTCTTTCTTCTTTCTTTCTTTTGGTGAAGTGTATGCTGGAGGGGGGAGAGAGAAAGCGAAAAGAGGCGGGAGGAGATAATTGTCGGTGGTTTCTAAACAAAAACAAAACACACCCACAACCCTATAAATAAAAGATTTTCCCCACATGAACACAAATCTCTAGATGATTCAGATCGGTCAAAGTTGCTCTGTAGCGTCTTGTCGATACCGTCAAATGTGACAAGAAGATGGTATCAATTGGATGCCAAACCGTTTGCAGATATGTCCCTTCTCTTCTCCCCCACCGACTCCCCCCCCCCCAACACCGGCAGAAGCATTTGGAAATGGGGGGAGTGATTGTATCTAGATAGTGGACTTGTGTGCCATATGTTGGTACTTAGAAGCTTAAAGCAATATGCTTAGGTTATCTCTACCGCCCACCCCCACCTCTTTAGAGTGTTTAGAAATCATCTTAACAAAGTTGAGTGGTGCCGTTGTTGTTGTTAACATCTTTTTACATGCTGCCGTTTATTTATTTATTTATTTTGCCAAACTGAGAGAAAATGGTATCCGTGATATCCACAACAAATTGCCCTGAAGCTGTTTTAAGATGAGAAGCTGCATGTTGTAATGATCTAGCATGAAAACAACAACACTCAAGCCACGCTGAATAAGAACATCAAAGCGAGTATTGATCTCTAGGTTAATAATTTGCATTTGGCTCTTCCCTCCACCCACCCACCCCGTTTTCTTTTTAAATTGATGACTGATGAAAGTCTTTGACATTTCAAATCACTTTTTAAAAAAGCATCAAAGAAAAGGTCATTTGTTTTCCAATATAAAGAGATCCGGTGCAAGATCGTTTCCCGCAAGGTCATCCACCTCATTGTGATTATTTCAAACAACAGCAACAACAAAACCCGGACTGCTTAGCGAGGTTACTTCCTCGATGTTCTTGGCTCCGGGTGATCGATTTTCTCCTTTTACTAGGAACACGCGGTTGATGCACGTGCAGTGCATTTTAAGGAACAATGGCATTATATGTGTGCGTGTATAAAACGTGTCTTTGCGCGCGCGCGTGTGAGTGCGAAATATTTATCTGCGTGTGAGGGGGATTTAGGGAGCGCCAGAGTTCTTCCCCATGACACGCTCCAGACGTGCTATGATAACTGCTTGGGGGATGCGAATAAGACCAAGTCGGGGGAGGGTGGATGGGGGGAGAAATGCCCAAGTAGCGGGCGACCCAGTTGCAGGAGACGTGAGAAGGAGGTTTAGAATAGACTCGGGCCGGTTTCCGAGGGAAAAGATCAAAATCATAGGAGGAGCAGGTTGAGGCAGATCCGAAAACGGACTCGCGCGGAAAGCGAGGCGTTCTACTCAGCGATGGCTCAGCCAATCAAGATGCGCTCTGATGTCTCCTGGGCAGCGGCAGAGAGCGGAAAATCCAGCATCCCCGGTCGCTGCAGTGTCACACCTGATTGGGACTGCGGTCCCAGGCGCCTTTATTTTGGAAGTCACCTCCCTTTGGATTCAAATAGAACTTCTAATAAGTAAATGTTTGGTTAGATTTAAGGATACCAGATGCGCCTGACTGAGGCGGTGCTGTTATTGCAGGCAGGGGCTAGCCCAAGACGCTCAGCTGCCTGAGGCCAAGAGCACTAATAATAGAACAGCATCCTTTAAACACAGAGGGACCCAGCTATGCCATCCTCCAGATGTTTTGGACTCCAACTTCCATCAGCTCCAGTCAGTAGGATCGATACTCAGAAATGCTGGCAGTTGTAGCTCAAAACATCTGAAGGGCCCCAGCTTGGGGAAGGTTGCTCTAATATACCTGAGGGCAACTGGCTAGCGCAGCACCGGCTGTGTGGCACACGCAGCTCTGGTTGCTCCCCGCTCCTCAACATCTGCCCCCTGAGGCAGCTGCTTCCCTCTGCCTAATGATAGTGCTAGCCCTAATTGCAGGGTAAATAGTGAGGGAGGAAATGGTGTTCTGCGGAACAAATCTTTTAAAGAAGTGCATGCAGATAAGGTAGCTGCAGCTTTTCCGCCAAATTTGGGAAGGTGTGTGTGTTTTAAGGAAATCACTCAAGATGAATTTCCATTACTTGAAAAGGAGTTTGATTTGTCTATGAAAAGATGAAGCCATTTGTATACAGCTGTATTTATTATTCAACCCAGAAAAGCTGAAATCGAGGCAGGACATATTTGATCTATATTGGTAGGGGTAGAGATAGGTGGATGGGGCTGGTGGAGAGAAGTGTTGGGAAAGCCCACACACATCCTGACCACTTGGATACAGCAAGATCGACAGTGGAGGATGTTGGCGGAAAGACCAATTAACAAATAGATTCAAGGCTCAATTAAGCCAACAAAGGACTGGGATTTGAGTAAATCAAGCTCTTAGCTGTCAACCTTAGTGCATCTGGCTCCAATAGTCTTCCCCACCCACCTACCTAAGCCAAATACAAAACCAATGAAATTACGACGCATATACATGCTCCATGCTTCCCTTGTATCCCTTTCCATACTATTAATTGGACTCTTTTCAGGCTTCACAGTCTATTTTCCTTCTCATATATAATGTTGCGTTTTAACCCTATGTCAACCTTAAGCACCCCTCTGCCTGCACACGCCATGCCTTTCTGACAGTTTACTCTCTGCACATAGCACTGCAAACCCTCCTGTGTACACAGATTCCGTACACACACTCTTTTCTTAATGCATACCATATTCCTTTGTGGTTTTCTTATCTGGAAATATCAAATTTCCTGTTTCTCTCCCCCCCCCCCCCCACACACACACTTTTTTTTTTGCAAAGTCAAGCCTGTCTTCATGCACGCTGTCCTGTCTTCAGTGTATACTTTATGGACTTCAACACCTTGAGAGGGAGATCTCCTGCTTCTGCTGACTCCCTTGATTATTTATTCTGCTGGAAATACTTGCCAAACATGAACCGTCTCCTTCATTCAACAGAATTCAGTTTTGTCCTCACCCACCCTCTCTTCACCTTGCACCCCACTGTGTTTTCCCTCCACGCTTGTTTGGAATGCAGTGGGGGCATTCTTGTTCTACAAATCACAGGGCACAGTTTCTATAGACAATGAACTCTTTGGCCCCTGTGACTGAGAGAATGATCTGCTAATTCCAGGACATCCCACCAAATGAACAGAAGGAAGCAGGAAATGCACAGCGCTAACCCTATGTAACTGCGGTGAGGTAGCTATAGGAGGGACCAGTCCTGAAGTTAAAGGGGTGGAAGGAAGAGAATAGACACACAGTCTATGGAGCTGTTGGGCATAACAGTTTCTTAGAGGCTCAGAAGAATTTACAGGTAAAACTATCAAAGGAAAAAAATCTCTACTCCAGACTTGTAACCCTTCCTGTCCAAGAATCAGGGTCAGTCAAGGGCAGCCTTCCCCAACGTAGTGCCCTTCCAGTATTTCTGACCATTGGGCATGCTGGCTGGGGATGATGGAAGTTGAAGTCCAAAACATCAGGAAGGCACCAGGTTAGGGAACGGTGTTCTATTCTATAAAATTCAACTTTTTAATCAACTGTACAATTCTATGCACATCTATTCGGAAGTAAGTCCTATTGAAATGGGGCTTATTCTCAGGTAAGTGTGTAAGATTGCACCTTATGTCACTTTAAAGCTGCTGCAAACCCAGTTGGATATGATATTTTCTCTCCAGTTGATCCTGTTGACCTTGCTTTTAACAGTTGCTTTTCTTCGCTTGAGATCATAGCTGTCCAGCCATCAAACCCTTCTCTTGGAGCTCTCTGCAACAGAGAGAGAGAATTTGTGGGGAGTGGGGAGGGAACAGCATGTAGACTGCATGCATTCATCTCTCCCTTAGAGACAGAAGCTACCCTTATCTGAATGGCTGATTTAGGCAGGAGATTGCAGAAGGAGCAACTCTAATCCTCTATCTTTCTGTATTTTATTTTTTTAAAACAAAACCACATTCCAATCTAAAGTATAGGGAGAGGAGTGGGAGGTGTCATTTTGACTTTTTCACTTCTGGTGCGAAAATGTCTGCCGCAGGCATCCCTCAGCGATGAAACCTCTACAGGGGTTTATGAGATGGCACCTAGTAATGTCTCAGCATCAATATACAGGGAATAGTAGCAATTCCTTTCACTTGGAATACCAAAGTCTTCTTTGGTCACCACAGCAGCAGCAAAAACAGCAGCAGCCGTGAGCACTCTGTTCTTTTGGCAGCTGCCACAGAGCAGTGGTGGATGAACACACCAGGCTGCCTTTCAGCTGCATCTGACTGCTGCTGCTGCGCTCCAGGATTGACTCCCTCTGCAGTGTGTGTGTGTGTGTGTGTGTGTGTATGAGTTCCCCTTTGTGGTAGTCTACTTTGCTGGATACATGCCATACACCCTTATCTGAATTAACATGTCTTTCAAAATTTTCATATTAAGGAGGTAATGGAGTCATCAAGAGTTGTATTGTTGTACATGAAGAAGCAATAAAAAGTACTTAATCCTCTCTCTCGGTCCTTCTGCCATCCCTGGGGGTGGGGAGTAGGGTTTGGGGAAGCCTGGCCATTTTTAGTAATATGAACGTTGTTCTTGAGTTTGCATGGGGCCAATTGGGAGAAAACAAGGGTTGAACCACTGATAGCCTTTTTGTGATGATTTCATTAGGCAAAGCAGTAGCATTTTAAAGACATGTATTCTTTGGCGGGTGGGGATCATTCTTCCCAAGAGTACGGTTGTTATGATCTGCAGTGCCTATTCTTTATACCGAGGAATGAGGAGGGAAAATAGCACCGGTGTGTTAGAATAGCATTGTGTTATAAAGCCTTAAAAACAACAATTCGAAAGATGAGAGGCTGGGCTTTATCCTTGTACAATGAATTGTGTTTTGTCACAAAAATTGCATTGTTCTGAAGCACAGTCAGTTCCCATTTGTGTCAGTTCCCAATTATTGTCATCTTCACATGGGCACAGTTCCTTAGATATGGTGTATTTCTCTAGAATGACCTCTGTGGTGTTGGTTCTACTGGGGTGTGGGGAAGCATTAAGCAAGAAAACATGTATTTTTTACCCTAGTGAAATAAGATTCAATTGATCACATCTAATAAACGATCATACCATATTTTTAAGTGTCACTAGTGAGAGAGTAAAAGAGAGCAAACACCTCTTAATCTTTTACAGTGCAATCCTAAACCCACCTACTCAGAAACATGCCCTTTTGAGTTCAATGGAACATCTTCCCAGGCAAATCGGTATAGGATTACAGCCTTAGCAACTTTCACAAAAGGCCTGCCTGATGCTGGTTCAGGTAAACGTAGCAATGGAAAAAGAGTATTTATTTATTTATTTATTACATTTATATACCGCCCAATAGCTGAAGCTCTCTGGGCAGTTCACAAAAGTTAAAACCATCAACAAGACTCAAAGTATAAAACAATATAAGAACACAATATAAAAATACAATAAAAAGCACAACCAGGGTATGACTTGGGATGCTGTCTACATAGATGTTTAGGTTGTCAGATCTTTTACTGTCAGTTTACAGGCATGCTAGTATGAGATGTATGTTAGGCTTTGACGTCTTTAAAATATGTGGTTTGTGAGGTGGTGTTTTTTTAAAAAAGTTATATACATTGATATTACTGACAATTATTTGACAGGGATGTAAACAGCCACTTTTTCTTTTCTTTTTTACCCTTTGGGGTTGGTGGTGGTGGTGGTGGGGAGAACCTTCATAAATGAGACATCAGATAGCTGAAGAAATGTAAGATCGGTTGCATGGTTCAGTGACCTACTGCTTAAAAATTTGTTAGGAAGCTTTCTAATGTGAAATGTAAGTAGAACATTGTGAATTTCTCAGGATATTCAGCATTTCATCTGATGTAAGTGTTGCGTAACCTCACTGTTTTTGATGTAAATGCCAGAGATGGCTCTTACTATAAACTACAGATGAGACACTGTGTTGTATCTCTGATGCCTGTTTCACCCACAGATATATATGTCTGTGTTGACTCTCGTCCGTAAGTGTATCTATCACATAGGGTACGCATGAAACCACCCTTATAGTACCGTAATCTTTGCTTTAGAATGTCATGATTTTATCATTGAATCTGCCTTTTTATCCTTATTTTCTGTAGTTTGAGTAATTTGTGACTGATTGCAATTAATGTGCTTTACTGACTGACCAGCACCTTTGTCTGCTCCTTATCTTTGTCATCAAGAGTTTTCAGCTTTTTCTGATCTTAGGCCTTGTGAAGTTTTGCCACAGTTCTGTTTCTCAACTACTTGTCCTTTCCCCAGATTCCCTATCTTCTCCACCCTTCTTTTCCTTAGAACTCATTCATTTTTCAGCTCAATGCTTACTCCGCCACCTCGCTTAACTACTATTCCTTTAATTTCCCTGTACACTGTCTTCCTTGCTTCCTTCCCACTCAGGTCCCCTCTACAAGGATTCGCTTTTGCGCCTGGTTAGGCGATTATGCGCATAATCGCTGAAGTGCATTTACGCCTAATACCTCTGCACGAGAGGCGGCGAGAGGTGGCGAAGCGCATTAACGGATGACCAAAATGCGCTTTACAAGTAGTTAATGCGCATAAGCGCTTGTTCACATAGTCAAAATGCGCTTTAACGGCCGAAGCAAAATAAAACTCGCTGTTTAACGCGCATTTGATAATGCACATAATCGGA
The DNA here is from genome assembly GCA_029215795.1 of Anniella stebbinsi. NCBI lineage: Eukaryota > Metazoa > Chordata > Lepidosauria > Squamata > Anniellidae > Anniella > Anniella stebbinsi. The sequence goes on along the minus strand of JARDYH010000003.1, from coordinate 131,575,822 downwards.
GAGATAACGCGCCTCTACACCCGATTTGCGCTCCGTTCTTGTAGAGGTAAAAAATTTTAAGAGCCTTGAAAGAGCTTTAAACCTCTCTTGTAGAGGCAGCCTCAATCTCCCTTCCATACTGTCCCCATGCTAGGCCTGACAAATTATCTCTTCACTTCCCCCAAAGATACTGAAACCTCTTGTTGAGAACTTCATTCCCTGCAGAGTTAGAGTGTATGTGAATAGTCCACAACAGCACAGCAGGGTTGTTTTCACTGGTCAGTCTCATGCTGTGGAAATGATAGTGTACTTTCCTTTAGAGACACACATACACACTCAGAAATTAATGGATGGATTAGGCCTGCAATGTAGAATTGCATTGTGAATTAGTATATCAAATGCCATGCCTATGTTTTAATATTCAAGGGAGATATATTGCAGGCAAACTGTTAGCTAACTTATAAGCAGGATCAAGTGGTACAGCTTTCCTGAACTGTATCACTGCATGCTGCAGGAGGCATAAAGGCAAAAATTTGAAGACTGGACCAGAACTGAACTTTTCTTTCTAATCTATGTTTCTCTGTGCATCTCTTGATTTTTTTTTATGTTTTAGTGATGACTTATTCAAATATGCAGGCACACATACACACATAAGCTGAATTTGCAAATGTATCTGTTTAAGACAAGCATTTCCAAATTATTCTATTGTGCTATACTGTGGCCCAGAACCAAAGGCTTCATTTCATCTGGCCAATGATGGCTGATTCAGTATTTGGAGTAGAATCGAGTCTGAATGAGCAGCAGAACTAGAAATACTGCTTTAAGAAGCATGATTCGCTTGGATTTGCACATTGAACACAGTATGCATCTTAGCTGGCTGAATGACTCCTAAGCATTCTGGGTTTATTAGTGTTCCTTGAAGACGGTATATTAACTGGAACAATAGTTGTGGTCAATTATGTTGCTCTTGTGAGTCCTAGATTCAACTCTTGTACTCCCATCTCTAGCCATTTAATAGCATGGCTCTTCTACTTATAAAGCAGGACTGCTGATCAGTTGTGTTGAATTAAAAGAATAGGCATTAGCGCATTAAACCTGACTCCTTTTATTCCAATAGTGGTAATATCCCCTTATGGAAGTCTAAAAAATCCTTAGGGGGTGACAGTGAGAATAATAACCATTTGGAATCTTTAGTTCTTCACTTCACAGTTCTCTTATTTAATTCACAGTTGTGATTGAAAATGTCATTCCTCACTATTGTGTCATAATCAGTGTCATAATCAGAGTCACTTCTAATCTAATACTTCCCAATATTATGCTATGGTGGGTGCAATGTTTGTGCTTACTAATATTCCCTACTTTTGTCATGAGTAGTAGCAATAAGGTCATAGGCTATTGAGCCTATTACTAATCTTAGGCTCTGCATGCACTATAGAAATCAGTGGATATAATAGATGGATATAATATCCATCTGAAGAATCAATCCATTACTTTCAGATCTGATGAGAGCGATTGCACTCAGCCAGAGTATTTTCATGGCACTAGGAAAAGCTGACATTCATTGTACCTCTTCCTGCTAAAGTAGATGACAATGAGTTTGATTAATTAATATAGTACATTCGACATCTATTGCGCTTTACTGAGTAACACACACACACACACACACACCCATAGGTCACTGCCCCCCAGGAATTTACCATCTAAATTTAGGGAAGTGATGAGACAGCAGAGGAAGTGGGGGAGAGATAACAGTAAAAGACAAAGAAGGAGAGGGAAGTATAACAAAGGCTGAGTATGAAGTTAGGATGAGGACTAAACCAAAAGCTTCACAGAAATGGTGTGTTTTCAGGGAAGAAGAAAGGAAGGATGTAAAGGAAGAGAGTGATATGGCACCACTTAAGTTATCACTTGGGGGTTTGCATCATGGAGATACGAGCCACCTTCCAATGATAAGGAGCTAGAGGGAAACGGTAAAAGTTATTGTGGTATTGTAACGTAATTTCATTCTATAACTGCAGCCTCTTGAGATGAATTTCTCAGAGTTAAATGGGATCTTTACAATGGCATCTAGTCTTTGTGATTCCGATGCAGTTAACACATTTGATATGCCAAAGCCTTATTTTACAAAGGCCAAAATCAGAAGTCTGTATATTGGCATATATACATGTGAATATGAAGTCATCTTTGATCAGATAAGTTATTATTCAGAAGACCAGTATGACCCCACAATCTTTTGTGCTCAAGACATTTTACCCAAAATTATATAATGATAAACAGATTTTTTTTAAAAATAGCAACCTTATGCCCAATGTGTTTTACATAAAATGTAGGATGGCATAAAACTCCCATAGAATAAATTCTGAAAATTAAAGGGGTGGGGAAAGCAGAAGTGGAAACCCTGAAATATAATGAGATGTTCCTGACTAATCAGGTGAGTAGGGAAGATCCAAGAGGAATAACTAGAAACATCTAGTTGTTGCTGACTGCAGCAGAAGCTGGATCACTCGCCAGTGTAAGGTGCCCTGGTGGGGATTTCTAAACAGTCTAGAATAGAGCATGGAAAGCCACCATGCCATAATTGCACTTTCTCTTTCTGAGGTGGTTTAGGTTGATACGCATGGTGGGGGCAGGAGTCTTGGCTCCCTCTGGAGTATTCTGGACACCTTCGCTATATTTTAGCTTAAAGTTTATAAAGAAAAAGTACAATTCTATCTTATTTTATTTGTTTTTAGTTATTCAAACCAGGGATGGGCAATTTGTGTTCCTCCAGATGCTTTGGCCTACAACTTCCATTATCCCCCACCATTGGCTATGCCGCTTAGGGCTGGTGGAGTCATAGGCAAACATCTGGAAGGCCACAAGATGGTCACCCCTGATTTAAATGTTTAGATACTGCCCTATATCAAGATATTTCAAGATGGCTTACAATCACATAAAGATACAATGTAAGTGGAAAGAACAACTACAAACTACAATAATCCAGAGTCCAGTCAAATCAATCACAGACCTAAAAGACCTGGGTAAATTAAAACCACAGCAATTGGTGCCTAAACAATAAGAACGATGGTGTCAGTTGAGCCTCCGTGGTGAAGGGGTTCTACAAATGGGGCACTAAAACAGAAATTACCCTCTCACTGGTTGCCATGTACTTCTCTTCCAATGTCAGGGGCACCCAGAGAAGGGCATAGATGCCCTATGTACACAGCCAGGTTGATATGGGAGCAGATGATCCCATAGGATATCAGTCTTGTCAGTTACGAGACAGAAAAGAAAGTGGCTCAATTCAGACGACATAATAAACAACTGGTGTGGGGGAAACAATCGTCAGTTGTTTTGACTATTGTGTCATCCGAATGCTGCCATAGTCAACTCAGCGATGATCCTCATCCACACCACAGTTGATTATTTATTACCATGTTGTGTGGGGAGTGCCCCCTAGGGTTAGGGTTAGGGTTAGTCAACCCACCATTGACTATCGTGTCGTCCGAATTGAGCCAATGTGTAGAGCAGCTTTCCCCAACCAAATACCCTCCAGATGTTTTGGATTACAATTCCCATGATTTCTGGCCATTAGCTCTGCTGGCTTGGTCTGATGGAAGTTGGTGCCAAACATCTGGAGGGCACCAGGTTGGAGAAGTCTGGTCTAGAGGTAGTATTTTATAAATTGGGTTCCAGATTTCCAAAATCCTAACTAATTAATGCAAAAGTGCAGGAGATACTAGATGAATACTTTAGCCCTCATTTTCTAATTGTATTAACATTAAATTGTATTAAAATAATTCTAATAATTTAATTTCAATTTATGTTTTTGCTGTTTTGCATTGATTTATCATGCTCTCCTACACTCCCCCCCCCAATAGCATAGTCTTAGGACCACTACCAAAAATGTTAGTCTACAATCTTCAGTAGCTTCTTAAACCAAGTTATTTAAACATATGGTAATAAACATACCTTTTAGAATACATATTTTCCTAAATCAACCTTGGTCCCAAATGACATTCCTCAGCAATTTGTTTTAGTGCTTGATTATTCTTTCTGATAAAAATGTACTTAACTTCTGTTTCATTAACAATCGCTGAGCCAGCTGATCCCTGAAGTATTGTTTTAATTAAACTAAATCAAGTAGTTATTAAGTGAAATTTCTGTAAAGGATCTATATCTGCGCTTCCAGTCTTGTGACTTTTTTTTTTTTTTGCCATGGCAGCTTATTACTGGCACTGAAGATTTCTAATAAAGATCACCTAGCAAAACATTTCTTTCTTTTTCTTTTTTAAGAAAAGCTCTGTATTAAATGGTGCCCATTAGATCTAAAAGGATATTTCCTCTGAGTAATAGGCCTGAGAGAATATCTTTTCATTTAAAGAAGTTTTTTTTATCCTGGTCAAATTAATTTAAAATGAGAACATCTCGTTCATAAAAGCTCATAATTAAGAACATGGGTTGCTTGCAATCTGTTGAGGTTTGGTCCCAAGAAGACTTGAAAATAAAGACTTCTGCTAGAGACTAGGGATGTGCACTGGATCGGACCCGATCCACGATCCGAGTCCGGTCCAGTGGGAAATCGGATAAATTATCCGATTTCCGATCCCGCAGCTGGATCGGCCGATCCAATCCGAACCGGTCCGAAAAAGCTCCGAACCGGTTCGGCGGATCGGCGGGCGCCCACTGGCGCCCACCGCCGCTTCCATTGGCGGGCGCCAGCGGGCGCCCGCCGATGAAAGTGGACAGCGGGGGGGGGGAGGAGGGGGGCACTTACCTTCTCGGCCCGGTGGCTCCCATCCGGCGCCGGCGCCTACTACTACTAGCAGGCTCCGCGGCCTGCTCTAGGGTGGCGCGCCGGGTGATGTCATCACCCGGCGCGCTACTCTAGAGCAGGCCGCGGAGCCTGCTGGAAGTAGTAGGCGCCGGCGCCGGACGGGAGCCGCCGGGCCGGAAAGGTAAGGAGGGGGCGCGCGGAGGGGAGGAGGGGGCGCGCGGAGGGGGGAGGGGGGAGGGGGGCCCTTACCTGCCCGGCCCGGCGGCTCCCGTCCGGCGCCGGCGCCTACTACTCCCAGCAGGCTCCGCGGCCTGCTCTAGGATGGCGCGCCGGGTGATGTCATCACCCGGCGCGCTACTCGAGAGTAGGCCGCGGAGCCCGCTGGTAGTAGCCGCCGGCGCCGGACGGGCCGAGAAGGTAAGCAGTGGCGGGGAAGGGGGCTTACCCCCCCCCGGAGCCGTCCGCTTCTATCCGCTGGCGCCCGCGGGCGCCAGCGGATGGAAGCGGGCGGCCCCAGGGGGGGTAGGGAGCGCGGGGGAGGGGGTTTACCTGCCGGGGCCGTCCACAGCGGACGGCCCCGGGGGGGGGGAGGGAGTTAGGCCCCCCCTTACCCACCCGCCGCCATTTTTTCCTCATAGACTTGCATTGCAATGCAAGTCTATGGGGAAAAAAATGGCGGCCGATCCAAAAATGTACGATTTTTGGGTCGGGATCGGACTCGATCCGGTCCGGGGGGCCTCCGATTTTGTCCGAACCGGTCCGGGACAAAATTGGAGGTCCCGATCCGGGTCCCGATCCGATCCGGGGGGTCCGTGCACACCCCTACTAGAGACCTTGGGAAGCTCTTTACAATCAGACTCAACAATATTGACTAGACATAAAGTAACTCCTTACATCTATGTCTGTTTAGCCCACCATGCCCACAATTGTCAGTTGTATTTCACAATTAAAAAGAAATAAACACCTCTTTCATTAGTACCTGAAATAGGAGTCACTCATTATATTTGGGAAATTGTTATGTACAGAATATTAGTTTGTTGCTCATGTAACAGCATAAATTAGTCCTAATCAGTGTTCAGTGTAACTATCAGTGTTCACCTGAAACTCCTGTCACAGGTGTTCTGAAAAGTAGGAGTGAACCCAAACTTCTTTCCCAGATGCATTGGTGGAAAACATTCCTACTGTTACAACAGGTAACCATGTTGAAGCACTAGCTGGTGAAGTTCTGGCTCTCCCATCTCAAGTTGGACATCAATATTTACACTGAATAGGGGCAATTTATGCAGTTACATCTGGATCAAGACTGTAATGTGGGAGGTAGGGGGGCTTTTAAGATCTCCTGCACCTACTCTAGAGTAAAAAAGAAAAAAAAAAAAAGATGTAGCTGCATAAATTTAAAGTGATGTCTTTTGGCTCTATAACTTTTCTCCGTGAAGAGTGTTTTTGAGCTGAAAAATGCCTGGTAAAGACAGTATTAAGCAGCTCCTCTCCAAACACCCTTCCTGCACTCTCTGTAGAATGATGTTTGAGATGCCCTGTTCTAGTTTTCTTATCATGTGTGTTGGATTAGTGATCCACATGGATTGGTGCTCCAATCCATGGGTCCTTATTGGGTTGTGTACATGCAGGCGTGTGGTTCTATTCTGTGTGCTGACCTGTCAAACAGATGGTTTTTGGGGGAAGAGAGACTCAGAATGGAGTTTAGAACGGGACTGAGTTGTGTGTACAGTGTTTAGAGTGTTGGATTAGGACTGGAGAGACCTGAGTTTAACCTCCGTTCAGCCATGAATTTCATTGGGTGACCTTGGGCAAGTCACTGTTTCTTAGCCTAAAATACCTCACAGGATTGCTGTGAGAATAAAATTGGTGGGGGTGGAGGGGAGATGTTCTTGAAGGAAAGTTAGGAGGTAAATGCAATAAATAAATAAATAAATTGAGAAGTGCTATATTAATATCAAGACATAGAACAGGTACAAAAAGGTTTATAACATGTTCAGCCTTCCTTCAGAACAGCAGTACTTATACTGTAGCAGTAGCTACAATGTTTTATCTTGTAAATTTCCACACACTCTTAAAATATATGCAAGTCATCTTCCTAGGGATCTCCAGGCTAAGCCGACCTCTTCTGTGAGGCTCTTTGACAACCCCTCCTAACACTGAATAAATTTGTTCAGTAAAGCCAAAAGTCAGCTCACTCCCATTATCTCTCTCTCAACTTTTTTTTTTGCATTTCTTAAACAATGCCATCCAAACATTTGATTAGTACTTTTAAGATGTTACATTTGTAGATGGTGTGAGAGGCATGCAAGGCTATAGCTGAGAAAAGCAATGATCTGAATTAGATGCTAAAGCTGTTAATTTTCTGAGGGAAGAGTAAAAGAACTCGTTGACTGAGCAGAAATTCTGGGAGTATACCCTTTTAATTGAATTGATTAATCTGAAAGGACTATCACCTCTAAGGGCCAATTAGACATGACATGGGTGATCTGTGGTCAGAACTCGAAGATTCTTTAGGGACCCAGAAAAAGCCAGAGAAAGTGTTAAGGCCAAAACATGAATTTATTCAATTTTAGTAGAAAAATGTATCTAGCCTACCAGAATCTTCCATGGCAGTCTAAGCAAGTCTAGCCTGTAAAGGGTGCGTCTGATTCCTGAGTAAAAGCTTGGCTGGAACTTACAAGATTCTGGTATATTAGAACCACTAGAAAAACATGGAGTGGATGCCTGAATATTATTATAACATGGGTGCAGAACTTCTTTCACCCTGAGGGCCAAATTCCATTTCAGCGAAGCTCTCAGGGCCTGTTTTCCAGTGATGGGCAGGGCTGAATGCAAAAGGGGGCTGGACCAAAATCCCCCAAATACCAGCCTATTGTCGCTTAAAGCACTTACTGGCAGTATCTAAGCATTAGGGGAGGCATTTCAACCTTTTAGATTGGGGAAAAACACTGCACAAAAGCCAGGAAACCACACACAATTGGAAATTGGAGGAAAGGGGTAGCTATCTCTGGGGACCCCAGGAGGGCCTGGTATTCTGCACCCCTGTATTCCAAGTCTCTCTCATGGTATTTTATTTATTTGGGAGGGGATATTCTGATTAAGCTGCTATTCACCTCACAAAGGAAATCTTACAGAAATTTCCTTTTGAGGCAAATAGGTTTTCAGGAGGTGTGGAGTTTTGCCTTATGAGACAAATAGTAGCTTTGCAGGGGATGGTGTCTCCCAATTAAACTTCAAATATCTGAGATTATAATAAAATGGGTTTTAGAAGAGGATAATATGACTTCCTAGGATGCATGAATTCTGTCACCATGTGTTTTACAAACATTTACCAAGGATCAGTTAAGCAAGAGCCAAGTCCATCTTTTTATAACTCCTTATCTATCTTGATTGTGATTAAGAGAAGCTGGTTTATTTATTTATTTATTCATTAATTTAATTTAATTTACAGTATATATCACTTAGTTGGCAGATGCCCTTGGTGTGGTTTACATAAAGCTCACTGGGTGAGTTTGGGCCAGTCACAGACTCTTAGCCTAACCTACCTCACAGGGTTGTTGTGAGGATAAAATGGAGTGGAGGAGGATTATGTAAGCCACCTTGGGTTCTTTGGAGGGAAAAAAGCAGGATATAAATGTAATAATAAATAAATAATATAAATATTAAAACATTAACAATATTAAAGAGCAACAGATTAAAGATGAAATGCCTGCTGAAAGAGGGAGGTCTTAACCTGTCATTTGATAGAATACAGTGAAGATGCTAGGCAGATCTGCCTGGGATGGCCATTCTGGAGACAGGCCGGTGGGACACTACAGACAAAAGCTTTTTCTCTGGTGGTCACCTACCACACTCTTTTCGGGTGATGGCACCCAGAGAAGAGCCTCTAAAGATGATTTTCACAATTGGGCAAGAACGTATGGGAGAAGGCACTCCTTCAAAATACATGGTTACCATGTGTCAAAGGATATGCTAAATTATATTAAATAAGCAGCATTTATGTAGGAGGTTACAGGCAGACAAAGCATTGGATGCATATGTATGACTTACAGGCAAAGTACCTGTGAACTACTTAAGTAAAAGTGGTGTTTGATAGTCTTGCTGAATTTCAAGGGAAAAAACACATGCGAGGAATTTTGCCAAGTGCCTCGACATGAGCAATACAACCCACTCACATGATGCTCTGCACAGACTTAGGTTCACAGTAAATTATTAAATTGTAAACGCTTGAGGAGATGACTTGAAAATGTATCATAGTTCTATATAAAACAGCTGAGGGGGATCAACTGATAATCTGAAGTATGTTTTTCAAGTAATCCACAACCAGAAGTGACTCCCTGCATAATATGAGAGCTGTTTCACATATTGCATAGAAGCAATCCTGGAGTTGCCACCAAGTCTATACTCAGCAAGGTGCTGCAGCCCTGGAAGATTTTTTAAAAAGTATTTATTCATGTATTACAATTATTTATATGCTGTCCTGCAGGATACAGATCCTATCAAGGCAGCTTACAAGTAATATAAAATAATAAAATCACAATAAGCAATATTAACGATTTTTACATAGCAACAACTGGGCAGTTGGTGGAAGATGGCCCTGTGAGCAGGTGAAATCTAGCTGGAACAGGCCCTGAAGTCTTCTTTGCCTGCCTCTTCCCCTCTCCTGGAATACTTCCTACAGAGCAGCTGTCGAAGACTCTAGGAGTGAATGAACAGAAACCAAGTCTAGGTAAAACAGAGCTGCTGATGACTGAAGGCTTCTTAAGGAGGCAGGATTGCCTATTCTGAATGGGGGAGTGCTAATTTCCAACCTGGGTGTGCTCATGGCATTGGCTTTGCTACTGATGTAGCCAGTTTACATCTGATACATGGAGACTGGGACCTTGATGTGGTTATCTCTACCCTGAAAACCAGTGGATTGATACCCTCATGTTCTCTGTGAGAGGTTGTTGATAAACATGGATTGGAAGCTTCAGTTGACCCAGAACGTATCTATTGACTGGGGCAGGGCATATAGAGCATGCTATATTCTTTCTCAGCTGTGCTGGGTTTGAGGTCTTTTACAAAATATGACTTTTAAAGAGTGAAATTGTTCAGGCCTAGTGTACCATAAGGAGAACCTGGGGAAATGAGATCTAAGCGCCACAGAAGATGAGACATGGGAGATCTATGATGAGATCCCCCCCCCCAATGATTTCTTTTCCCTTAAAGCAGCCATGAAGGGACCCAGACTAGATTAGGACTGGAGTGTTAGAATGGGGGAAACCTTTTCCCCATACAATTTCTCCAATCAAAATTTCCTCCTGAAAATAGTGTGTGGGGGATGCTTACCTCCAGAACCATGGTCCCATTGCATCCCCCCCCCACCACCCAACATGGCTGCTGCTCTGAAGGAATAAAATGTCAGGATATTCAATCTGACCAGGAGTCTGGCTCTAGGAGTGCAGAAGAAAGATCTCTCTTTTGACACAATGCCACAACTCTGGAAACCCCTTTGCTAAAAAAACCTGCCATGCTGATTCGCCTTATAGATTGAAGTGCCAAGAAAAGAAGTTTTTTAAAAAACATAAATTGTCAGATTTTTATTCTTTTAATTAAAAAATAATTTGCTGGCTTTTATCTGCTTTCTTAGATTATTGGCCTGCTGCTAGACCACTGTTGCTCTAGCATTTGAGGGCTGTAATACCCTGCTTCTACTGCTGTTGTTTCAGAAGTTTTTAATGTATTTTTTGTTGTCTTGAATTTTCACTTTTTTGTGCACAACCTTGAGTCTTTGTAAAAAAAAAAAAAAAGCAATTAAGAAATTCTAAAAATATTGGTGCTGGGAAAAAAAAGAAAAATAATAAAGTGAGGAATAAAGAAGAAAGGGGTTGACTATATGCAATTGCTGTGGAATGGTTAATGATTGTTGTGTGGTGTGTGTTAAAATTGGGTGTAGGTTGGGGGAAGGGAAGGGAGTGTAACGGAGATGGGTATGCCAAGCACTATGCCTTGATGTTAGTGAAGCCAAATTACCTGGAGGATCAGACTCACTGTAGCTAGATCAAACTATATGCCTATTATAGGGCCTGTTCAGAAAACATGTTAAGCCATGGTTAGGCTACTAACCCTTTTGCAGCAAATGGTTAGTGAGCGTGTTTAAACCATGGTTATGTTGCCACCATGGTTAGGAATGGTTCAAACAACACACTTAAGTCATGGTTCACATGACACGCTAAGCCATAATGTTTAGCTCAAAGTGCTTAACCACCATGGCAGGTGTCTTAGTATGTTTGGAAAGAGTCTCGGTTTAGTGATCCAGACTAACAGTACTAAGGCTGGGAAGAAATGTAGAGACGAGATCTCATGTTTGCGTTTCCCCTCTGTTGGAAATAAATTATAATTAAGAATATCTGAGCAGTTTTCCTCACAAATCATTCTAAAGAGAAAACCCTAGACAAACTAAAGTCCAGTGAAGATTATCAACTTTTAACTGTAATACCAGTTTCACTATGTACATCTAACAGGATACAAGCAGAGGATTGCTGATTAGGTGTTCGTTGTTGGAAGTCTCACAGAATTTGCTGTAATTTCTGCCTAGCTATTGGGATATAAGGCATTTTATGAAGTGAGAATCTGTAATTGCATTGACAACGGGGGCCTGCAATGCATCAACACATTAATTTTGTTATTGGTCCTATTTGTTACTATTTCTTGTTGTTGATGATGACAATGGAACAAGGATAGCTACAAGTCTGCAGTGCAGCGATAAAGATTTCTGCAGCCCTGTATAATCCCCCGAACAGCATCTGCAGGAGGGCAGGGTAATCCAGGAGGGCAGTGGAAGGGGCGTTATTTCCGAAATCAGGAACCTTCAGTGAACAGTGTGAGATTCCTCCTCCCGGTTTCAGGCAATTCCCTCCTCCCACTGTAGCCCAAAAAGACAGAACCTAGATTATTCAGTAGATCCCCCTATTTAAATAGCCATAAATAATAAAGCAATAATAAATTATCATAATGAGAAGCCATAACTAATCATAGATGTTCATGAATAATTCCACCAAAAAGAAATGCCAAAATAGATTTTATTTCTATATTTACTCATAATTGTATCTGTCTATACCCAAGCCATATCTGCTTTGCATAAACCTTAACAAATAGCAATCAACTGTCATATAAATATTCCATCACTTCCTATCCCTGAATTGGATATACTCTGTCATTTTTGCCATCTCTGCAACATGCCAGATTTTTATTTATTTATTTAAGTCCTTCTGGCTTTGCAGTTTGATCACTTTCTTGATTTATGTGTGAACAGCAGGTATAGCATGGTGATATTGATTTATCCTTTGTATTGCCCTGGATTCCTTCTGGGACAAGTCAAAACAAGAGCTGTGATTTCCCCAAGTACTGTTATATTCTGAGAAGCAATCACTCTCCTAGCCCTGATACTTAGCATTATGCATGCTCTCCTATTTTTCTCTGTGGAATGTGCTTCTGGTTCTTAGAAGACAAGGCTTCAGGGATGGGCTAATAACAGATTGCAGTCTTATGTCAGAAACAGAAAACACACACACACAAAGAATGGCACTGGAATGTCTAAAGTTCATTGGAACCTCATGAATGGCAATTCAAAGAAATCACTTACTATAGGAAATTCCCTTTTACCAGATCAAACTATTTCTCTGTCTAGCCCAGGGACTGGAAATGTCCAGTACAGGCTGAATATAGCTTGCAAAGGTTCCCCATCCATCCTGCCAGCTTCTTCTGTAGGCCCTGCCCACTCTCCCAGCAGAGAAAAGCTCTTATCTCTAATCACTAACTGAGTGCTTTTACCTGCTGCATAGTGAGAAAGGGAGACTTTGCCACTGAGCAGCAGGGGAAAGCTCATATCTCCAATCAGCTGCTGATCAGAGATAAGAGCTTTTACCTGCATGGAAGATGGGGCTGTATATTTCTGAGGCTTGTCATACAGTCTTGGCCTACTTACTTGTGAATATATATGTTGTTCATGCTTACTTCTGGGTAGATATGCAGTGGCTGGAATTTGGATAGTATTGAAAAGTGCTGATGAATGATTCCAGTCCTGCTTACTTATGTGTAGACAGGCAGAGGCTTATCCTGCATTTGGGATGTTATTTGAAAGTGCTGTTGAGTGATTCAGTCCTGCTTACTTCTGAGTAAATATGTAGAAATCATATCAAAAATTGGTAATAATCATTTTGCGCCAACTCACCCTGCCTTTGTCTGCACCCACAGATAGAATGTGGTCCTTAAGAACTTTAGCAAAATGTAGTTAAGTGTAACCACTGTTTTAAGATTTGGATATAACACTAAATTGTGATTAATTAATTAATAAATAATGGAAGCATAGCTTCCAGTCTCCTACAGCTTCCTGCAGCTTATTCTCGTAATGCTAGTTTAGTGCAGTAGTTTAGCCTTTAGTGCACTGATTGGAAGGTTCTGGCATGTTGTCATTTTATCCAGCCTAGATGCTCACATAAAAATTTTGTATATCAGTGTTTTTAATGTTCAATGTTTTTAATTTTTGTAAACCGCCCAGAGAGTTTTGGCTATGAGGCGGTATATTAATGGAATAAAATAAATAAATAAATAGAGGCTCTCATATATCCTGCCCCCCAACAATTATCTTGCCTACCTGAGAAGTCTTCCTTGTGGTTGATAATCATTGTTTTGGAAATGAATATATTTTCTCATAAAACTTGCAGGTGATATTACAGTGAACATTTCCCAGTAGTAGTACCTTACATAATAACCCATCCCCCCCCCCCACTCTTGCTTGTAGTGGTATTTCATATTGGTCCATTTCTCATATTATGAGCTTTACATTGAAGCCACTGCAAATGCTTTTCAGTCTGGTGGCAGCTCTAAGTGGTGGGGCTCACAGGAGAAAGCAGCTTTCATCCTATGGATTGTTTCAATCATGTGGAGAATCTCCATGCTAACATATTAAACATTCCTGGGGAAGGGTGGTACTGCCTTGGAGACATTCTGTGAGGTCAGTTACTTAGCCAGTAAAGGCTATCTCACAGGCTTGCATCCAATACGTTGTGTAACTCAAAAGGCACATATGGTAGCTCTCCAGAAGCTCAATAAACCAGTCTTTGTTGTGTTCTTGAAGACTTGTCAGGCACCTGGCTTTTCACAATATGTGGCTGATATGGCCGTGTTTGTTGTGATGGGGGGTCACAGGTTGTGAGTCTTATGGCCTCCCATTCAGAGCCTCCATCTGATGGAAGGATATCAAGACATTTCCTGACATTATATGCATACAACAAAATATCTGTCTTTATAAATTGTTCTATTGAAGTAGTGAGATTTAAACCAATTTTCTCCCATGATAACAAGTGGGACTTAAGTTCAAATACAGTATGCTAGCTTAATTAGGTTGTGGGTTGAAGTAATAGCAGTATGGGGAAAGACTAATTGTTTCTATTGTGGTAAGAGTCAAAGCAGCGTCGAGGCGGATTTTGAGGTAAGTATAACGTCTGGAACTTCTTCCTCCCTGTCAGAATGACTTCTTTTTGTACATGGTAGTGTCCCTAGCAATTGTTGACATCTTCGTATCTAACAGAAACAAATAAAGCAACAAGGCAAGAGTTCAGACAGTGTCGAGTTTTTTTTGGGGGGGGGGAAGCTAATTTCCTAGCACTAAATATAGATACCACTCACTGCACCAATTACTACATTTGAGTAGTTAGAATTCAGTGGAGGCTGGTAGCTCCGATTTCAGTGGGCCTGTGAATCCAGAACTCTAAAGGAGCTATCCAAGGTGCTGGACCTATTTTGGGGATAGGATTTAACACTATGGACAAGTCATTTAGAGTTCTGGCTGGTTCTGACTGAAACCCAGAATGAATTCACAACCCCACCGAAGTCAGAATTGCCAGCCTCCACTGTTAGAATTTATGCAGATGGTTTTTCTTTTGGGGAACCCTGCAGTCCAGGGATGTGAGGTACTTTATGTCCATGCTTGTCCCTGCCAGTTGCCATTAGCGATCCAAGCAGCTACAAGACCAGTATGCACGATGTAGTCTAGCTTTGCAGGGGAGAAAGAAATCCCTGGGAGATTTCCTAGGCTTATGGTTGTACACTGTAATATTGAAAGAGGAAAGCAGAAGACCACTGCCTGGACTCTAGGCCTTAGAACAGCCTTCCCCTGTCCGCTAGAATTTTAGTCTTCAATTCCTATCAGCCCCTGCCAGCATGGCCAATGGTCAGAAATGCTGAGACTTGTAGTCCAAAATATCTAGAGAGCAACAGACTGGGGAAGGCTGGCTTAGAATATCTTTCCTGTAAGCCACCATTAATCAAAGATTGCTTGATTTTATTAAGGCTTAAAAAAACAAAAACCTTATAGGCATAAATCTTCAGCTACAACAAGATCATTCTGGAGAAGTGATTAATGTGGGCACAATAAAAACATTGGCCACACTCCAGAGAATAGTAGAAGCAGTGCAATGTGGCCATTGGGTCCCTTCAACAGGAGAACTGCAGAGTGCAAGACAAAGCCATGTTTGAAACTCTGAGACTTTCACAAGTAGTTTGTTATATAGCAGAAGGACATGCCATTCCAAGAAAGAAAGCCCCAAATCTCACTGCAGGGATAGATAAAAGTGGTTGGAATTGTTGGAACTGCCTTTTTTAAAACAACAACAAACAACAACAACAACAACCAGTTACGTTGCTTGACAATTGCAACCTGCCTTTATTAAAGTATATGCTAATAACTCTAATAATATTCCAGGATTTTAAAGCCAAATCAACTACATCACACAAATTCAGTACCGAGGAACTGTTTCAGTCATATGTTTTAAAATATAACCCCCCCGAATGTTTGATTTTCAAACATGGTGATACATGATGTTTACAAGATACGGAGGACAACATTTTCATGTAAGGCTGTAATAGTTCCAAACACTGAAGAGTTCAGTCTGCTGCTGCTGCTGTTGCACGGACCCACTCAGATGTTTAATGCTGAGACGGCTGCCGAGACTGCTTTACCCAGCACACACAGCAAGGCAGTACTTTCTGATGGGGTTTTAATACCAAAAGTCTTTTAAACCCTGTGTTTGATTTCTATTTTGTGAAGTTTTTGTTTTGTTTTAGCATGAAACACTTTAGCTGAAAGGGAGATGGGAACCACGCATATTTCACTTCTGCTTTCTTCTGCTTTTAGAGCTAGTCCAAGCATATGCCCCATATTTAACAGACCTCCTCATCTGCAATGCAGCCTGTGCTATAGCTATGCCCTTTGCTTCTTAATTTCCTTGCCTGGCACAGGAGAAGGTCAAAGCATATTGGAGTAGTTGGAGAGCTCTGTCTTGATTTTAGCTGGTGGTTTCTTGCTGTGACCATGAACGGCTACCACCTGTTCCCTCTCTTTAATAACTGGAATCTGGCCGTGTCTGGTCTGACTGACACCATCAGGCATAGTGCCTAAAGTTGATAGCATTTCTGATGAAATGGTGGGTAAATAACTGGCATAGCAATATACTGAGAGCTCATACCTTAATGTGGATGAACAACATTTTGCTTACAACTTACTCCTAATGCATGTTTGACATGGGCATACATTTATAAATCACACCATGATGTATTCTTTGGTTACTAAGCAGGGGACACAATACTTATAATGATTACTATTCAAAACATTATTTATTCAGCCAACATGGCTAATCTATCATCCACATTTTCTTCAGTTTGTCCTGAAAGCAGCCTAACACATTTTAAGGAGATGAGGAAAAGATGCATTTAAAATATTTCTTCCCCCGCCCCAGATTTTTATAGCCCAGGCAGTTAGACCATCTCAGTCAAGGCAATATCCAGTGCTCTGCACAGGTTGTCCACTTTATAGGTAAGAGAAGGATAAGCAACCCTCAGCCATCTTCTTGGGGGCGGGGAGGGGGGAAAGTCACCTTTTCTTTGTGATCACTGTGGACACTGTCTCTATATTGAAATCAGGTTAATTTTTGTTTATCTACTTCCCTGGTTAGTGTATTGCTTGACACAGACTGCAGAAAGGTGCAGTTTGCTTTGAAAAACTGGAAGATTGATTGGGTTCCTTTAGTTTCTTCCCTTTGTTCAAATTCCTCAGGTTTCTGGCTGGCTGATTTGTATTTATAGCCAGGTATGGCAGTGTGTGTGTGTGTGTGTGTGGCTGCCTCTACAAGAGAGGTTTAAAGCTCTTTCAAGGCGCTTTAAAAAATTTACCTCTACAAGAACGGAGCGCAAATCGGGCGTAGAGGCGCGTTATCACTTCGATTATGCGCATTATCGAATGCGCGTTAAACAGCGAGTTTTATTTTGCTCTGTCCGTTAAAGCGCATTTTGACTGTGTGAATAAGCGCTTATGCGCATTAACGACTTGTAAAGCACATTTTGGTCATCCCTTAATGTGCTTTGCCGCCTCTCGCTGCCTCTCGTGCAGAGGTATTAGGCGTAAATGCGCTTTAGCGATTATGCGCATAATCGCCTAACCAGCCGCAAAAGCGAATCCTTGTAGAGGGGACCTGTGTGTGTGTGTGTGTGTGTGTGTGTGAGAGAGAGAGAGAGAGAGAGAGAGAGAGGAAGTGAACTAGTCACATATATTTTGGGTGTGGGTGTGTACCTAGTCACATATATTTTGGACCTGGCTCTGTCCCTCGGATCAATTATGGTGCTTTGCCCCCCACCGATCCCCCAGCTATCTCGCCATCCTGCCGAGGCACAAGGAACTCTAGGATTGGTAGTTCTTGAGAGATCGTGTCACATAGGGAAGCATAAATATCTCTTGTTTCTCAAACTACAGGCCCTAGTTTAACTGCCCAAGCGCAACACACTCTGGTCTAGAGAAGGGGCTGGGCCAGCAATTCTCTGTTCAGAAGGTTACTTGCTCTGCTCTGCTTCTGATTGGCTCCAGCAAATTTCGCAAGACCTGGACAGTAGGTACATAGATACAAGTAAACATGTTTTCATTATTTTTTCAAAGCTTGTTTTGTCTCATTCTTTCCCCTTTATTGTAATGGGGTTGTAGCCTGGGTCAATGCATACACACATCCTGGATCATCTGGCCCCCAGTAAAGTGTATCCTTCCCCATCCCCTGGTAAGGGGACTACTTTCAGTTTATCTTGGCTAACTTATCTTCCATTAATTCCAATAGGATTTAAGCACAGTATACTTTATCTGGCTTTGGCCCCTTGTAGGAAATGTATAATTGTGCATACTTTCCATATTTTAACAGTGTTATTGTGGTGTTTCTGTACATCCACATTTTTGTAATACTCTTATAGCAAATTTATTTGCCTGTACTCAAAGATCTGAACAGGGCTGTTGAGTTGAAGGCATGAAGAAGGTAGGTAGAGATGTAACTGGGACAAGACTGTGGAAATGGTAAAAGGTAAGAGCAAGGAGCTCGTGGTTGAGGTGGGATGGGATGGAAGAGGAAGAGGATGGGGATCCAACGAAAGGCATTGAGACAGGATCCCATGATGTGGGCGATAAGAAAGATGCATAATTCTGGCAGAAGAGTTATGAAAAAAGGTAAAACGGCTGAGGGGTAGCAAGGGAAGGTCGGAATAAAGAAGGCTACAAGTAGCCCTCCTTCTAGTCCCCCATCCCAACAGGCACTTTCTCTGTTATTTCCATTATGTCTGTTTCTAAAGTATAAAATCCTTGGGGGTGGGACCTGTCCTCTTACTCTTTGTAAAGCCCCATGTACATAATACTAGTCAACATTGAGGCAACTTTCATAACGTTGCCTCAATGTAAGGTGAAAACATGAAATGTAAGGTATGAAATGTAAGGTATTATTTCACTGCCCACCACAGAACTGTCACATTGTGGTTGAGTTTAAAAATGGGTTTGCACAATCACAGTGGATTTGCACGACAGCAGTGGATTTGCTTAGATTTGAATAGAGTATTTCCATTTTCCAGAGATGTATTTATTTCCATCTTTCTATTTCACTAGTTATTGCACTTTTATTTCAAAAGGTGGATTATTCACTTTTCTCCCGAGAACAAAGTTGTTGCATGGGGTTATTGTCTCAAGATATGTTATTATTTCTAATGCCAAGAAAAACAAATCTATCCAGCTAGTTTCACTCTTTTTTTATTCATGGGGCTCGCCTTTCCGTCATAGCTATTTTTCCGTGTAGTACAAGGTGCTCTCCTTTTTTAAGGCATTGAATCAGGGAGAAAATGGAAGGACAATGTGAGCATAGCACATTGTTGAAGGCAAATCAAAGGAATCAGTTAAAATAAATCTTTGGTAAAAGGCTCTAAGTCGTTTTGCTTGTTACAGATTAGCAGGTACAAATGTACCCGCAGGGCACCCCATGATGCAAATACTCATTTTTATTTCAATACCTGTAAGTATTGCAGGAAACCATGTTTGGACCTGGTAATCTGCAATACAACCCTCAGTTACTCAGCAATTAGTCCTCCAGCAACCAGTTCAAATTTGGGGCTTAATAAATATAGGGTAGGCCTTAACAAAATCTTCCCACCAGTAGCTTTAGTTCTTAAGGAATAATTGTAACAGTCCAATAATAATTGGTCAGATTGACATACTCAGACAATTCAAATGCTGGTGTATCTGATGCATAAGGAATCCTTAAAAATAACAACTGGCACTCGTCTGATTAGTCTTTGAGGACCAGGATGATGCAACAGACATCATGCCTTGGTTTGTTCCACATCTGTCAAAGAAAGATAATTGTCAGCAGTGGTTTTGTCACTGGGTTTTGTTACAATAAAGATTGTAAGCCACCTTGTTCATTAAAAGAAGGACTACATCAGCCTACCCCACCTGGTGGCCTCCTGATGTTTTGGACTTCAATTCTTATCAGCCCCTGATCCACTGATTAGGAGTGCTGGGAACTGTAGTCCAAAAAATATGGAGGGCATCAGGTTAGTTAAAACTGAGCTATACCAATGCTTGCTTAATAATTACAAGGGCAATAGCAAGTGAGAGGAAAGTGTTGGTGTAGCATAGTGATGAAACCCCACCAATTTAAACCTCACCTTAGCCATGGCATGATGAGATGTCCTTAGGCTAGGCAAGACACAGTTTCTCAACTTCAGTCCCTCCTATCCCTGATATGGGGATAATAGAGTAGCATGATCTAACGAGGGTGTAAGGCAGGAATGGAGAATTTGTAGACCTCCTGATGATGTTGGACTCCAACTCCCATCAACTGCAGCTAGCATAGCCAATGGGCAAGGAGAGCTGTAGTCCAACAACATGTGGGAATAGTATTCCAATGCATATAGAGGTCCACAGATTCCCTAGTCCTGATGTAAAGATTACAGGGATGGTGTTCTGATTACTCAATGATTAAAAAAATAATAAGGTCTATTAATAGTAGTAGAGGAAATAGCAGCAAACCAGAAAGGCTCAGGTTACTTCTTATGTTTTGTTTAGGCAACACGGGAGTGCTGAGACACTGTACTCTCACTCCTAAAATGCTCTTAAATAACATTCTGAAAATTAGCACATCAGTTCAGGCATCAGCAGAAACACATCAAGCCCCTTCCCACATTGCACCTCATCAAGTTTTTAAACCAGGGACTCCTATGCAGCCGCACTCCCATGTCAATCGATGGGAAGCCACTTTCTATTCATTCCCCTCCACTGAATTTGAAACATGACTATAAGAAGGAAGGAGGAATCCAGATGACAAAAATATTTTTAAATGATCTTCTAAATTCTCAGGATAGAGATAGAAGACCAAAACAACAGCAACCAAAAAAAAACCCCCATGGTTGAATATTTTGCTCATCTTGGAAATTGTTTGAAGTTTGAGGTGAATTTGACCTTTTTTCTAATTTTGCAACACTGGGGATTGGGGGGATTTGGGGGAAACAAAGGGGAGAAAGGGAAGGGGAGAGATGGGGCAGAGAGAGACGGCAAGAAAAAGAAGGGAAAGAGAGAGACAAGGGGAAAGAGAAGAGGTACACACACACACACAGGGTGGCAGAAAGAAAATGAGTAGCCCATTGCCAGCTCTGACCCTGCCCACTTTTGGTTCTGGTAAGACACACACCCCTTGAGGGAATGTAACCCTCAACAACAACAACATATTTGCCACCTCTGTTTTAGACCAACCTTGTGCCTTCCAGATGTTTCCCCAACCTCATGCCTTCCAGATGTGTTCGGATGCAACTCCCAGTATCCCCAGCCAACACTGGGAGTTTTAGTCCAATACATCTGAATGCAACTGTTTGTGGAAGGCTGTTTTAGATTATATCCTCCAAATTAGAGAGAACCTCCACACACCGGCATATAAAAGTTGTGTTCTGTTGGGAGATTGGAGGCTGAGAGATAATGGCCCCAGTTGTGCACATCCAAAAGCCCACCACTTCTGTCCACTGGCCCATACTAGCATATGATCACGATGAGACCCCAGAATGAAGCTTTAGATCTAAACTACACATTACACTACTTGTGTAGCTGAGGAGTTAGTTTTTCTTTAGTATAAGCACATGTGGCCCTGATTCAGGTCAGGAAGGCAAGCAAGTTGCTTTCCTGCCCCACCCCTACTACCGTCACCAACTTTCCTTCCCTCTTCCTTTAAAAAAAACAAAACAAAACTGGTGGCAGCATTAGCACCTCTCCTCTTGATCCAGCCCCATGCTGGCAAAAACTGCTAGTTCCAAAACTATTAGTTCCAAAGAATGTTCTTCTGGAGGTCTTACCTTGCTAGTCTGCAGAGTGTTCCAGATGCTGGGTTGGGTCTAAAGCAAGTTAACTGGACTTAGATCCCATTGCACTAATGTGCTGTGGATCCAACCTTCTGTTTTCCTCACTCGTGCTCATATTTGTGTATTAAAATGGACTGGCAACAAACAAAATGTTGTGGTCCTCCTGTTCAGGACATTTCTTTCAATTAATTTCCCCTTCCACCTGGTTTTCCCTTCCCCCACCTCCAACAGCCAATCAGCATCCTACAATCACTGAGCATGCTCAGTCTTCATTGTGCTGTTTTTGGAGTACCCTGTAATTCCCCCACCCCCACCCCCAGAAGACTTTTCTGCAAGCCTTGGGGTTTCCCTGTAGCTGCGGATACCATCCGCTTGTGCATGGATGATGCCATTTTGACCACATTGGGACTAGCACTCTGACAAAATGAGATTGCTATTAGCATATATTATTCCAGTGGATCAAACCACAGGTTGGATTATGTATTTCTAACACACACTCATTACACTTTTTGTGTGGCAATGATGCGGCAGGAGCAATGTATCTGCTGTCTCAGAGAAACCAAAAGTGACCTCTGAGTCAATCCCTATTATTTTTTTATCATGCGAAGTTACTGGAATTGGGATAGGGGTGGGGAGCCGATTTATATCTTTCCAGAGGATTTGGGGAAAGTAAGTACTTGGAGGACATTGTTTTTATGTAGCCTTGTTTGTAGGAAAGGAGTTTCCCATATTAGAGACTAAAAAGGTCTGTAATACTAGGTGTTAGAACACAGTCATACTTCTTATTCAGCATCATTATATTCCTTAAACGTCTGCCATCATTACTCTGTATTGGGTATAACACACACACAGTGCCATGGATTTTGCTTGGTCATTTCTAGGTCTGGCCCTACCATAAGGCAAAGTGAAGTGCTTACCTCAAGGAGCAGATACTGAGGGGTGGAAAATGGCAGTGAGGTATTGGAGGGCAGAGCTATGTACTGAGTCACTCAGCCTCTGTGCTGCCTTAGCTTGCTTGCTTCCCTCAGGTACGATAAAGGACACTGCCCCATTGCTAGTTTTGAAATAAAATTCAACTGCTAATCCAGTCTAGTTAACTTATCTGTGTGGAATGCTGGGTGCCATTTTATCCTCTGCCTCAGGCAGCAAAATGACTTGGGCCAGCCCTGGTCATTTACATGAAGGTCTAGTCTGTACCCTGAGGAGTTTACAATATAAATTGAATGTGACAAAACAGGGCCCTAAATTTCAAGTCCAAATATAGCTTTATTATCGATGTTTGATAAAGAATATGGGAATAAAAGCATGAGAGACTTGATAAATAATCTCCTGACACTGGCTAGATTAATGATAGCGAAGAATTGGAAAATACAAGGGAATTATAGTATAGAAGAATGGTATAAAGGGGTGTGGGATATTGCAATTAATGACAGACTAACATGTAAAATGAAAGTTAGGATGGGATTATCCAAAAAGAATGATTTTGATAGTATTTGGGGACCATTTATAGATTATGTTTTAATAAAGGAGAGAGGATGTACACCTTCAAAATAATCTTTGCAGTTTTGGAAAAATGCATAATATATTAGAGCAATGTAGATCTCAAGGGTAGGGGAGCACGGGGGGATGGTTTTGGTTATGTATTATGTTTATTTTATGTATTTTGAAATAATAAATAAATTTTTTTAAAAAAAACCCAGGGCCCTGTGGGTTGAAGAAGTATACAGACTAAGGGTATCTTCGTTATTTGCCTGGCCCTACAGACACCATGTTAACTGTCTTTTAATGATCAAATTTATGTTCTTATTAGCACATTAATTAGAGGGGTATTCAACCAAAAGGTGGGTTTTGCGGGTTTGTCATGTGGGGCTAGCGTTGCTAAGCACTTCAGGCCAAGTGGACCCTGAAGCATTAAGTGCAATTTCTGTCTCCTTGGATACCTTTTTTCCATCCTTTCTTCACACATAAAATATGCAGTTTAACTGCGGAGGGAAAAGACAGTTCTTGATCTTACCTCCTGAAGCTATTTCTCAAGTGCTTTAAGTTCTGTCTCGCTTGCTTAACTGTTTCTGTTAAATTCTACTTGGCACCCAAAGTTTAATCTTGTTTCTCTAAATATTATCAGTACTTCCTTTTTTTTTTCTTTTTCTTTTTCTTTTCCTAATCCAGAAAGAAAATTTGGCAATGAGCTGCTTCTCATTTTCATCCCAATTCTGCACATGTTTACTTGAAAGTATGTCTTGCTGATTCTTGATAACACCAACTTCCAAGTCTGTACATTTAAGGTTGCTGTTTTGTTTCTAGTTCCTTGGCAGGCAGAAGTAGTTCTATAACATGCATAGCAAACTTAACCAGATGAGACGTCTTGCCTGCTGGCACGCTCTGGCTTTTTTAGGCTTCACCCTCTAACCTGACTTGCCAGTTTTTCTCGTTTGGGATTTATTGCAGTTATAGCTCTTAGGATTTGTTCAGATTTTGTTAACTTATTATTGCTCTTTGGGATCTGTTTACTGTTCTGTGAGTTGTTGTTTTGCCAACTCAGTTCTTGGCAAAATGTTCTTTTGACTAGTGCAGTGCTGAAAATTTCTGCCATGAAAATTTTGACCATTCTCATTCGATTAGATAAAAAAGAAATTGCTTTGGGAATGAAATTCAAAGGTGAAGAAATTTCTGAGAGATTCTCATTGGTTTGGTTCAGGGTTCTTGTGCTTTCCATACTTATGAGAATACTTGAGAGTGTGTGTGAGTGTCCTGTCTTTCATTGCACAGTCATCGTTCTGACAACCTGTAGCCTCTTTGGCTTCCCGTACTCCCCGCTCAGGGGAAGACATAAATTTATACCTCTCACAGGGCCTTTTCAGATCAGGAAGTGCAGGCAGCCTGGGAGACTGTAGAGCAATAGTGAGTTGTGTTATAGAAAGAAAAATATAGACAGTACCTTCAGCCACCTCACAGTGATTAGCAAAAAGGTCAAAAACACCACCAACACACATTCAAAATAAATTATAAAATACCCTGAAAATGAGGCAGAAAAATGGAAACCTTTTTCATGGGAAAATAAAACTTTCAGGAAATTACTGAGATTTTTCTTTTTTTATCTCCTAGGAATAATAATAATAATAATAATAATAATAATAATTAATAATAATAACAATAATAATGTTTGTATACCTCCCCATAGCCAAAGCTCTCTGGGCGGTTTACAAAAATTAAAAGATTGAACATTAAAAAGTCAATATACAAAATTTTAAAACCATAAAACTTCTGATATTTAAAACATTTTAAACTTTTAAGCCTGGCCAAAAATTCAGTTAAAATCCTACTTAAGCTGTTAAAATGCCTGGGAGAAAAGAAAAGTTTTGACTTGGAGCCAAAAAGATAACGGAATACCATATTTCTTTGATTCTAAGACACCATCGATTGTAAGACGCACCTTAATTTCAGTACCACCAACAGAAAAAAAGCTTTGATTCTAAGAAAAAAATAAAATAAAATAAAATGCTAAAATATATCTAAAATTCAAAAACTGCGATTCTAAGATGCTCCTCATTTTTAGAGATGTTTATATGGGAAAAAGTGTGTCTTAGAATCGAAGAAATACGGTAAAAGGCTACTTTTCAGAATTTTCTCCATATCTTCTTTACCATTATTTTTGTGATGGCTGCATTCCCTCCCCTCAAAGCCCTGCAGTGATGCCAGGTGTATAGGGCATTGTGGAGGATGCAAAATGGCGTCCAGGCTGCCAACAAAGTTGATGCTCTTGCCACTTGCAATGTCAGTGCAAAAAAAAACAAAAAAAAACCCTTAGGAAAAAAATAAAGAAGCTGTTCTACAACCCTTGCCAATGGTGATCCCTACCTGTGATAAATTGTTGGAGAATTTCTCCTCCCCCTGGAGAAATTCAGTGAAATTGTTCCCGCCCCCCTAATTTCTCTGCTCACAAATAGGGTGAAGAATTTTGAAAGGCCACTTATGTCCAGCTCTACTTTTGACCCAAACTGTCCCAAAACAACCAAGTTAAATCATCTTCTTTGGTATGTTCTGCACTTCAGGTTGTATCCAATCTAACTTAAGTCTCATTCATTTGAATGGGTCTACTCAAAGTAGACTAACGTTGGATACAACGCATCATTTCTGTTATATATGCAGCCCAGTTCTGCCCACATTTTATTAAGAAAACAGTCTTGTTGTATTCAACAGGACTTCTTTCAGAGATTGTGCTTAGGATTGTGGCCTTCTGTTTTTCTGCCCATTTAATTTCCATTTTACATGTCATATATCAATATTTTCTCAACCCCTTTCCCCCCAAATCCCCCACCCTATTTGAAGTATTCCTGCTTGCTATATTTCATGCGCTGAGGAGTCCATTTCACTGCATTGTGAAAAAAGTAATGTTAGTATGACCAGAAACCCATAGGTCAAGAAGTAGTAAATGGGGTACTACTGGCATGCAGTACATGTGTATTTTTAAAACATGTAACTTGTAAAACATATCATTGCATGTTGCATTCAGCTTTAAATCAGCCAAAAACATTGCCATATCAGATTTACCTATTTTTTTTACAAAATTAAAGGTATTAAAATGTGCAAGTGTGTGTGGTAGGGGGGTATGGTTTCTTCTTGTGGCTGTCCATAGGAATTCTATTTTTCAATGCATTCTTTAATTATTCCCCCAAAATCACTGGGCTTTGCACAGAAAGTTCTAGTTGAAATGCTATCACCTGTGACCACAAAGAAAGATACAATTGTAAATGGTTCCTTGTAGTATGAAAAGCTGCTAATCCTTGTACTGGTTTCAAAAGTGCTACTATTAGAAACAATCATAATGATTTTGCAAAGAACCACAGGGGATTCTGTGGAAAGGGTGTTAAACATATTCCGTTCGCACCTACTGTGAGCTCTACTATGGGCGTCATTAACGATATGCTGACTGTCATTTCTGTGCTCCAAGGTATACCCATAGATAAATTGGGCAGTAAGTCATTGAAAAGAAGCCAAACTCCCCAAACCACATTATTTGCTTTGGGTACAGGGGAGAAAAACTGAACAAAGTGTGCATTACAGGCAAATGCCAGAACCCCAGGATTCTCCACCACCTTCTTCTGCTGCAATACAATATCTGGAGAACACCTGAAACCTCAACCGAAAAGAGATTATCCCCTCACGAGGTTGCCATTGGGTGTTGGCTTTCACCTCAGTGTAGGTTACCACCGGGTACAAGCCCAGCATGGTGAGATAGTTAGAGCATGGTAGACCAAGGGAGACCTGGGTTCAAAGTACCGTTCAGTCATTCAGGTCACTTCGGTGAGTCATTTTTTGTCAGCTTAACTTATGTCAGAGGGTAGCTATCTAAGTGGAAATCTTAAGTAGCTGTCTGGAAGCAGTTCTGGGATGGATGAGGGCAAGCAAACTGAACTGTAGTCCAAAAAAGATGGAAGTATTGTGGGATGGGAACACTGCTGATTTGGTTGGAGGTTTGTAACCAGTTTTGGCTAGGGCTGCACTCTCCCTGAAGAATCAGGTATGCAGCTTGGGATACTCCTGGACCCAGGTGACCTCAGTGGCTAGGAGTGCCCTTTACCAGCATAGGTTGGTTTGCCAGCTGTGACTCTATCTGGAGAAAGTGGACCTGGCCACAATTATACATGCACTGGTTACATCCAGTTTAGACTGCAGGAATAGCTTCTAGGCAAAGCTCGCTTTAAGCTTCAGCTGGTGCAAAATTTGGCCTTGTTGTGGAACCTAAATGACGCTTAACTGTGGTCCAGAACTTTCTTTGTTTATGATAGGTTACAATCTACCATACATTAATTGCCCAATCCTATACATGGATTGCTTACTTCCAACAAAGTATGCACAGGACTGCAGTCTTAATGATCCCCTCACAACCAAATTATCAAAGTTACATGAACAGGCTAAAACCTTGTGACCTCCAGATGTTTGGATTGCAACTCCCATCATCCTCAGACAGCATCCTCCTTGGCCAGGAAGCTCACTGGGCCGATCACTGACTCTCAGCCTAACCTAATTGACAGGGTAGCTGTGAGGATAAAATGGAGAGGAGGAGGATCGTGTACGCCGCTTTGGACTCCTTGTAAGAAAGGTGGGATATAAATGTAACAAATAAGAATAACGTAAAAAATTAACACATCTGGGGGTATCAGGTTGGAGAAGGCTGCCCTATACTATGCCTACAGGTGATGCATGTTCTCTTTAGCTCAGGGTAATGTCCAAATCACGCTCCCCTTGGATTTGAAGTAGCACATTAAATTATGGTTTGTGCTCACGACAGTGTTGAAATCTGAACAAAAAGTTCAGCCCACGTAGAATATAAGCAGTTGACTTTTCTCCCAAAGGTTGTGTGAATCAGCCTCTTTAGTGAGAGGTGAGTGTGGGTGGAAAGGCAGGGAGCAGCAATGCTTCCTATTTATGAGGTGAAGTGACAGGCAATAATCTATTTGTGAGGTGAAATGGCAGGCCATAATGGCGCCCAGAGAACTGACCTTCCCTGGAACTGCCCAGTGCATTTTAGGGAGGAGGAGAAAACATTTTGAAGTGAAACCTACAGCTGTCAGCTTATTTCCTTCCTTGTCCCCTTTTCAGTGGGTAAACACCTACTAATTTAAAAGAGAGAAAGAGAGAGATGTGAAAAATCAAAACCGTTTCTCACACAGGCATTCTGGTTGCAACTGAAGGTCCATATTTTATCATGCTTTCTTTTTCCCTAGAAGTCAATTATCGGTCATCGCGTCTCCTTTTGAGAGTGGGGAGTGTTTGACACTTGCATAAACAGAATATCTCTCTCTCTCTCCCCCTCCCTCCCTCCTAGTTATTATACCTAGTTTTTCTGTATGAATCATATGTTGACTTGTCTAGCTGACTAACTGTTTTGACCATCACTGATGTCTACTTTGAAGCATAAACCCACTTGTTTCTTTCCGCTGATTTATGACTCATGGGTTGTTGTTTTTCTTTATAATAACATTTCCACACCATTTAATTGAATACTATCAAAAGGTATTAACGGAGAACAGTTCTGATGACTGATTAATAATGAATGGCTTGAAAGGGAGATTTACGTTGGGAGCAATAGCCATAATAACATTGAAGGTTTGTTTAACATTTAGAAGTTTTTTTATTGGGGTGGGGAGAGAAAATACAAAAAGCCTTAAAATACAGTTTGGTTACCCTTTTCCATTGCTATCTGCTGCACATAGATATGTGGTTTTAATTATTACAGTACCCATTCAGTTCAAGTGGCAAAAGTAAACTCTTTTCAATACTTAGTTATATTTCAGGGATGAATCTGCCTGGAGTATGCTTGTAGATTACTGCTGTATTTCTGCTAACTACCACTAAATTTGCTCAGGAACTGTAATACACTGGAGAGCCAGTGTGGTGTAGTGGTTAGAGTGTTGGACTGGTAGTCAGGAGATGTGGTTTCTAGTTCCCACTCCGCCATGGAAGCCCACTGGGGCTGCCTCTACAAGAGAGGTTTAAAGCTCTTTCAAGGCGCTTAAAAAAAATTACCTCTACAAGAACGGAGCGCAAATCGGGCGTAGAGGCGCGTTATCTCTCCGATTATGCGCATTATCGAATGCGCGTTAAATAGCGAGGTTTATTTTGCTCCGGCCGTTAAAGCGCATTTTGACTATGTGAACAAGCGCTTATGCGCATTAACTACTTGTAAAGCGCATTTTGGTCATCCGTTAATGCGCTTCGCCACCTCTCACCGCCTCTCATGCAGAGGTATTAGGTGTAAATGCGCTTCAGCAATTATGCGCATAATCGCCTAACCGGGCGCAAAAGCGAATCCTTGTAGAGGGGACCTGAGTGACTTTCCACCAGTCACAGACTCTCAGCACAATCTGCCTCACAGGGCTGTTGTTGTGAGGATAAAATGGAGAGGAAGAGGATTATGTACACCACCTTGGGTTCATTGGAGGAAAAAAGGTGGGATATAAATGCAGTAAATAAATAAATAAATAAATTTGGAAGTACCAGTTCAAAGTCAAAGTTGACAGATGGTCTGATCCCCATAGCCAAATTAACCACATGGCTAAGGAGCTGCGGTCCCCAGCCTAACATCTCAGGGAGCTCACTAGGGAGCTCAGATTCCTAGCTTTCAAATTAAAAAAAAGAGCAAGTCTCTAGCGCTTGTAGAACCCAAGATATGAGACAGAATGTCCAGGCACATTCCAATAGTTTTGTGAGAAATGAGCCTGCTACCACCTTTCAGTGTGTTTAGCCAATGAACGAAGTCGCAGTTATGATCAACGTTTGGCCATAAAGATAAGTCTAGAGTGAAGATGTGTCCGCAGGACTTCCTGATGAATTTTGAATCCTCTTTTGGGAGAGGGAGGGTCTACCCTTGTAGAAAAGTGATTGCCAGCCATAGAAAACAATTTGGAAACCCAGAAATTTAGTGTAGCTATGACTGGGCAGTGGCATATCCAGCCCCAAGCCGTGGGTAGCAGGAATGACAGGAGCTCATGTTCTTTCTAATTCATTTTATTTCATGAAAAAACAAAACCCCGCTTTTTTTTAAAGGTGTTTGTAACCATTAAAAGAACCCACAATGTAAATAAAATCTACCATTATGTATGTGGGGGAGGGGGGACTGTGGTTGAGTATGAGTTATGCAAGCAGTGCAAAGTTGTCCATGGTTGTTATATCTACCCATATTTCTGCGACAAAGGGTAGTGTATGACAGTACAGCAGTTA
Source organism: Anniella stebbinsi (assembly GCA_029215795.1). NCBI lineage: Eukaryota > Metazoa > Chordata > Lepidosauria > Squamata > Anniellidae > Anniella > Anniella stebbinsi. Next base: position 131,545,677 of record JARDYH010000003.1, on the reverse strand, counting down.
GTGCACAGTTTATTTATTTATTTATTTATTTATTACATTTGTATACCGCCCCATAGCCGAAGCTCTCTGGGCGGTTTATATAGGATTAAAAGCAATTAAAAACAATATACAAAAATTAAAACAGCAAAAACATACAACATACACACAATCTGTACATTTAAAAACCACTACAACACTTCAAAAAAGCTACAAAAACAAAACAAAACAAACCCAGGCTCCTCAGATATTGCCAAATGCCTGAGAGAAGAGGAAAGTCTTGACCTGGCGCCGAAAAGATAACAATGTTGGTGCCAGGCGGGCCTCGTCGGGGAGATCATTCCACAATTGGAGGGCCACCACAGAGAAGGCCCTCTCTCTTGTTGCCGACCTCCGAGCTTCCCTCGGAGGAGGCACTTGGAGGAGGGCCTTAGATATTGAACGTAGTGTTCGGGTAGGTTCATGTCGGGAAATGCGTTCCGTCAGGTATTGTGGTCCCAAGCCGTATAAGGCTTTATAGGTTAAAACCAGCACCTTGAATTGGGCTCGGAAACATACAGGCAGCCAATGTAAGCGGGCCAGAGTAGGTTTTATATGTTCGAACCTACTGGTTCCGGTTATCGATCTGGCCGCTGCATTTTGCACAAGCTGCAGCTTCCGAACCAGCTTCAAAGGCAGCCCCACGTAGAGTGCATTGCAGTAATTTAACTTGGAAGTTACCAGAGCATGGACAACTGAAGCCGGGTTATCCCTGTCCAGATAGGGACGTAGCTGGGCCACTAATCGAAGTTGGTAGAAGGCACTCTGTGCCACTGAGGCCACCTGCGCCTCAAGTGACAAAGATGGTTCTAGGAGAACCCCCAAGCTACGAACCCGCTCCTTCAAGGGGAGTGAGCCCCATCCAGAACAGGTTGAACACCCTCCATCTGGTCAGCGGAACCACCCACTAACAGCATCTCAGTCTTGTCTGGATTGAGTTTCAGTTTATTAGCCCTCATCCAGTCCATTGTCGCAGCCAGGCACTGGTTCAGCACATCCACAGCCTCACCTGATGAAGATGAAAAGGAGAAATAGAGCTGCGTGTCATCAGCGTACTGATGACAACACAATCCAAAACTCCGGATGACTGCACTCAACGGTTTCATGTAGATGTTGAACAGCATGGGGGACAAAACTGACCCCTGCGGAATCCCATACTGGAGAATCCATGGGGCCGAGCAATGTTCCCCAAGCACCACCTTCTGGAGCCGACCCGCCAAGTAGGAGCGGAACCACTGCAGTGCAGTGCCTCCCACTCCCAACTCAGCAGTCATCTCAGAAGGATACCATGGTCGATGGTATCGAAAGCCGCTGAGAGATCAAGGAGAATCAACAGAGTCACACTCCCCCTGTCTTTCTCCCAACATAGGTCATCATACAGGGCGACCAAGGCTGTTTCCGTACCAAAACCAGGCCTGAAACCCGACTGAAATGGATCCAGATAATCAGTCTCATCCAAGAGTGCCTGGAGCTGGCTCGCAACCACCCGCTCCAGGACCTTGCCCAGGAATGGAACATTTGCTACTGGCCTGTAGTTATTAAGATTTTCAGGGTCCAGGGAAGATTTCTTTAGGAGTGGTCTCACTGCCGCCTCTTTCAGGGGGCCTGGGACCACTCCCTCTTGCAAAGATGCATTAATCACTTCCCTGGCCCAGCCAGTTGTTCCATCCCTGCTAACTTTTATTAGCCAAGAGGGGCAAAGATCCAGTATGGAAGTGGTTGCACGAACCTGTCCAAGCACCTTGTCCACGTCATCGACCTGCATCAACTGAAACTCATCCAAGAAAGCAGGACAAGCCTGTGCCCTGGATACCTCACTAGATTCACCTGCTATAACACTGGAGTCCAAGTCCTGACGGATGCCAGATATTTTATTCTGGAAGTGCCCAGCAAATGTATTACAGCGGGCCTCAGATGGTTCTACCATGTCCTTGGGGCCAGCATGTAAAAGCCCCCGGACAATTCTGAAAAGCTCCGCTGGGCGGCAGGTTGATGATCGAATAGTGGCAGCAAAGTATTGTTTTTTTGCTGCCCTCACTGCCCCTGAATACAGCTTACCATAAGCACTTACCAGTGTTTGATTGCTTCCATCAGGAGTTCGTCTCCATCTGCCCTCAAGCCGTCTCCTGTTGTCATCTAACTGCTAGTGGGTTGGATGTTTACAACCCCCCCCCCCCATATGTACTATATATAAAGCTGAAAATCCCCATAATACTCCATGCATCTGCTAAAGTGAGCTGTAGTCCATGAAAGCTTGTGCCAGAATGAATGTGTTAGTCTTTAATATGCCTCAAGATTCTTCATTGTTTTTGCTGTTAGTAGAGTTTCTTTGAGTTGATGTCCATGCAGAAGATGGAGGTATATACTAGGTGGGGCTTATGAGAAGCAGAAAGATGTTTTTCAGATTTTGAATATTTAATATGAATGGTAAACATTGATATCAGTCTTCAGGCTCCCTCCCCAAGGTCTCTATAAGATAAATTTCCAAGTTGGATACTGAATGCATCTTGTTTCTGGTGCATGTTCATGTAATGCAATGCACGGATGTCTATTTTACATGCTCAGGAGCCTTTTTACAAGCAACACAGTAAGACAACTGTGTTTTTCTAATATAGAATTGGTTACGTCATTATATTTATGTTTTGCTTTTCTTCCAGGAAATAAAGAGCTACCCATTTTTACCTTCACAACAATCCTGTGAAATAGGTTAGGTTGAGAGGTAGTGACTGCCCCAGATCATCCAGTGAGAAATGGGGGGGGGGAAATTTACTGGTCCTCCTCAAGCAGCAAAATGTGCTGGGCCAGTACTGCCTGTAAAAGTGTGTGTTCTGTTTGTCTGTTGTGTCTGGGGTGTTCCAATGATTGTGGGCATAAAAGAAACCATTGTGGCTTCTTTTCACCACATGCTGTGTGCGCACCCGTGGTTTTCATAACCCACGCAGCAACGCTGGTTGGCATGTCATTCGAACTTGGCTCAGCAGGGTTAGCAAACCCTTCTGCAAGGCATGGATTGTAGGATTGATATAAAGCAATCCCCGCCACACGCTGTTCTACAGATTGGCTAGTTATACAAATGATGGGAGCACGTCAGGGTAGGGGGAGAAGCCACGATGGCTTCTTCTACACCCGTTATCATCCGAACCAAGGCAGTGAATCAGTCTATGGCTGAATTCGGACGACACAATAAGCAACTGGGGGAGGGGGAACAATCGTCAGTTGTATTGACTATCGTGTCATCCAAATGCTGCCATAGTCAACTCAGCGCTGATCCTCATCCACACCACAGTTGATTATTTATTACCATGTTGTGTGGGGAGTACCCCCTAGATGAACAACTGTAAAGTTGATTATTACCCCACCATTGACTATTGTGTTGTCCGAATATAGCCTATGTCTCTTTCGTGTGTGTGTGTGTGTGTGAGAGAGAGAGAGAGAGAGAGAATATGAGAGAGTGTTTTGATGTGTGTTTTTTTTTTTTGTAAATAATTTTATTATTTTCAACATAATAATAACATAAAATACATACATAACCCTCGACAGTCCCCCCCGTGCACCCCCACTCCATGAGACCTTCTCTTAATCTTTTATTCTATCCAGAAGTTTATCGACTCTTTTGAAGGTGTTTGTCCCTTCCCCGATCTTAATACATATTCCAAAAGGGGTCTCCATATTTCCCCAAAATCATTTTTACCGGACATTCCCCTTTTCAATTTCATTTTACAAGTTAGCATATCATTCAAAGCCATATCCCATATTTCTTTATACCATTCTTCTATTGTATAGCTTCCTTGTCCTTTCCAATTTTTTGCAATCATTAGTCTAACAGGAGTCAGGAGGTTGTTTATCAATTCCCTCTTGTTTTTGTCCTCTTCCCCTCTATCCCATATTGCTAGTAGAGCGAGCTTCGGGTCTAATTCCACTTTACTTCCAATTATTTCACTTATTTCTTTAAATACCCTTTTCCAAAATTTTTGTACATATTCACAGCTCCACCACATATGGTAATAAGTTCCAACCTCCTGGCATCCTCTCCAACACTTTTTAGATATTTTTTTATCAATCTGGTGAAATCTAACCGGTGTTAGATACCATCTCCACAATACCTTATAAAAATTCTCCTTAATTCTGATCGATAACAATTTTAACATTCTTGCATTCCACAACCTCTCCCAGTTATATTCCTTAATTTCTCCATTTACGTCCTCTTCCCAAACCTTTTTTATTACTTTAAGTGAATTTTGAAATTCTTCCTCTATCAATAATTTATATATCTCACTAGTCAACCCTTTCTTAATTTCCTTTCCTTCTTTCCTACCTTTTGACTCTACTAATTCTTCAAATCTTGTATTATTTCTACACTTTTTATTTTTCAATTTCCATTCCTGAGTCCATTTCCCTAATTGTATACATTTAAACCATGCAAATTTTTGACCTATCAATAGCTCTTTAATTTGTTCATTATCCTTCATATTTTCCATCCACTTCCTTAACTTAATTATTTCCTTATCTTTCAATCTCGCTTCAATCTCCACTTTTAACACTCTTGGGAAATTCTCCACTACTACCACTGGGGCAAGTGGTGAGTCTCCTGGTATCAACTTCCCCCTAAATTTCTCCCAGATCTCCACTATATTTACCAACAAAGGGTTGTCCAGTCCCTTTAATTCTTTCTTTTGAATTTTTTTAAAGAAAATATTTTTCAATTTATAATCTATTTCCCCAGTTTGCGTCTCCAACCACTCCAGATCTTCCTCCCCTAGAATACAACTTATAACATATCTTAACTGATTAGCTATATAATAGTACTTAATATTTGGAAGTCCTAAACCTCCCTTCTTTTGAGCCTTATACCATAACCCTTTATTAATCCTAGCTTTCTTATCCCCATTACAATATGCGTTGATTATATTTTGCCAACTTTTCAACTCTACATCTGATATTTTAATTGGTAACATTCTAAACAAAAAATTAATCTTAGGTAAAATCTTCATTTTAATAATTGCTATTCTACCAAACCAAGAATGTTTTAATTTCTTATATACTTCTAATTTCTCCCCTACTTGTTTTTTTAAAGCTACCAAATTAAGTTCCTCAAGCCTATCTAAATCTCTATCAATGTTAATACCTAAATAACGTACTATGTTTTTAAGTCTAAGACCCAACTTATCCTTACCTTCTTCCAACTCTTCCTTATTATAATTAAATAACATCATTTCTGACTTCCCCCAATTTACTTTTAATCCCGTAATTTCTCCAAATTCTCTTAAATGTTTCTTAATCACCTCAGCACTCCCTAGGGGATCTTCTACCGTCAATAAAGTATCGTCCGCAAACATATTCATTTTAATCTTCTCCTTTCTTCCTATCCCCTTCACTCTTTCATCTTCCCTTATTACATTTGCCAAAATTTCTATTACTATTGCAAATAAGATCGGTGAAAGAGGACATCCCTGTCTAGTTCCTCGGGCTAGTGTAATCTGTTGTGTTAACCCATCATTAACCAATATTTCCGCTTTATTATTTTTATACAACTTATCCATCACTCCCATAAAACAATCTCCAAACCCAAATGTTTTTAATATTGTTTTGAGTGCTGGCCATTCCACACAATCAAAGGCTTTGAATATATCCAATGCTAGCAGACCTGCTTTTAAATTCCTTTTTTTTATAATACTAATTATATTTAATACTCTTCCCATTAAATTAGACATTTGCCTACCCGGAATAAATCCACACTGATCTTTTTTAATATATTTACTAATAAATGTGGCCATTCTTTTTGCCAATATTGCTGTAAAAATCTTTGAATCTTGATTTATTAAGGAAATTGGTCTATATGATGCGGGATCCGTTAAATCCTTACCTGGTTTCGGAATTAATATAATCAGGGAATGATCCCATGATGGCGGAGTCTTCCCCCCTTCTATTATAGTGTTAAATAATTTCTTTAATCTTGGTACTAAAATTCCTTTAAAAAGCTTATAATACTCCGACCCCAAACCATCCATCCCCGGTGATTTTCCTCCTTTTAGTTTATCAATAACTCCCTCTATCTCTTTTTCCGTAACTAAACCTTCCATATAATCCCTGTCCTGTTTCTGCAGTTTTATTTTCCAATTCCTCTCTACATATTCCAATATCTTATCTTGCGGTCCCGATCCTGATGTATATAATTCACTATAAAAGTCCTTAAATATACTTAATTTATCTTTCATTAAATTACAACTATTCCCTGCCTTATCCTTTATTGTCCCTATCATATTCTTAGCCTTTTCCAACTGTGTGGATCTAGCCAGCATCTTTGAGTTCCTATTACTATATTCAAAAAAGTCTCTTTTTAAATACAACAAATTCTTTTGAACTTGTTCTAATTCTTCTTTCTCTAGTTCCTTTTTCTTAGCTTGAATTTGGGCTGTTAGGCGTTTATCTTTTGTCTCCTTTAACTTTTCTTCCAAACTTCTTATCTCCTCTTCAATCTTTTTATTTTGAGCTTCCTGTTGTTTTTTTAATGTCCATCTTTCCCTAATACAAATCCCTCTTACTACAGCTTTCATTGTGTCCCATAATATGTCCTGCCGATTATTCTCTTTTTCATTAATCTCCCAAATTTCCTGCATTTCTTTCTTTATTTTCTCCATTATATCCTTTTTATTCAACAACCTTACATCCAGTCTCCATCTCTTCGCTTGTCTATAGTCTTTCTTGGTTTCCATGTCCATTGTCATTAACGCGTGGTCAGTGACCTTGATAACTCCAATATCACAATCTATAATTTTGGGTAACATATTTTTTGATACAAAAATGTGGTCTATCCTTGAATAACTCTTAAATCTCTGTGAATAAAAAGTATATTTCCTTTCTTCCCCTCTTAAAGCTCTCCACACATCCATTAATTCTTTCCCTTCCATTAATTTGCTTAACTCTGTCTTCCCCACCCTCTTAGTATCTTTTAGTATGTTATCCCGGTCTTTCCCTATATCTAGTACCATATTAAAGTCACCAGCCATCACAATGTGCTTTTTACCCACTTCTCCCAACCCGTTAAATACTTCATCGATAAAATCCATTTGTTTCCCATTTGGAGCATAGACATTCACTAATACATATTCCTCTTCTCCCAACTTGCAGAACATAATAAGAAACCTTCCATTGCTATCTCTCTTTACACTTTGAATAGTTATACCACATGTCTTTGAAATTATTATTGCCACTCCTCTCGATTTCGAAGTTCCATATGCCTTCTCATAAACGCCCACCTCCCTCATTCGAAGCTCATTAACTCCATCTTTGGCCTGATGAGTTTCCTGCAAAAAAATTACATCTATTTTTTTTTCTTTAATAACATTTCAATCCTCTTTCTTTTAATTACCGTTCCTAGCCCTTTAACATTCAATGTTGCCAATCTAAGTTTATTTTCCATCTCTCTCTTTCACACAAGTCTTTAAGTCGGTCTCCCTCTGTGTAACACATACCCCCTCCCCCCTAACCCTCCCCCCCACATTCACCCCCAATTCACCCCCCTCCTCACCAGCTTGCTGGGCTTTGGTCCCAATCTTCTTAGAACTCTTGGGGGGGGGGGGAACTCGGCCCAACATTCCGGAATGACGTCTACCCTCCCCTCCAAGTCTCCTCTTCTCCCTATCTCTCTTACAATATATTAAAGTCTATTCATTGCTCCCTCCTGCCGCGCCTTCGTCTTGCTTCTCCTCTCCAACCGATGTGGCATCCATTATGCCCAGCTCCTCCAACAACTCGATTCCTTGCTCACAAGATGTTATTCTTTGCTGCTTCCCGTTCCACTTGAACCTCAAGAAAACTGGGTATCCCCAATTATAGGAGATCGATTTCATCTTCAATGCCCCTGTGCATATTCTAACGCTCTTCCTCCACTGGATGGTCTGAGGGCATAAATCCTGGAAAACCTCAATTGGTGTTGCTTGAAGCGTCGGTTGACCTTGACTTCTAATTGCTTGCATTAATTTTTCTTTTTTATAGTAGTTAGCAAATTTCACAATAATATCTCTTGGGAGCTCTCTTGACTTTCCAAATCCAACCCTATGGGCCCGTTCAATAACTTCCATTCTCCAATCTTCCTGTGGCATCAACTGTTTGGCCCATGCCAAAATTAATTCTCTTATACTGTTAGGGGTCTCCGCTTGCCTCTCCCCAAAAGATCTTATGCGTAGATTTGCTCTCCTGTCCCGATCTTCCATCGCTATAAGCCGTAAATCCTGTTGCGTTAGCTGTTCCTGTTGCTTCTTGTATAAAACCTTTAGTTCTCCAGTTTCTTCCTGCAAAGCTCCAACCTCTTTCTCCACCTTTTGGAGTCCTGCTAAAAGCTGCTGCTGTGAATCAGCAATCCTCTTTGCCAATCGATCTTCTTGTTTGAGTAAAGCCTGCTCAATATTTCCATCTTGCTTTAATATTGCCAGATCCAACATTTTTTGAAAATTCTGAAGCAACTCATCTGTTGGGTCAGCTTGCCTCCCTGTGGTTATTTTAGGAATTGCTCCTGGCTTAGTTCCAATCTTAGAACTAGCATTTCCGGCATGACTCGGGGATTGCTTTTTTGGCTTTTCAGATTCCTTATCCGCCATTTTGTCAGTACGGACAAGCCTGAAACTTCTATCGGACGGCTTATCTCCCTTAGTTCGGCTCCAAGAAGTTATTTTCTTCTTGCTCATCCACCTTTCAAGCCTATCCGATAAGCACAAGCCCCTTCTAGCCAGTAATCAAAGTCTCTTTCTCTCCCTCCGGCTTTTTTTTTTTTTTTTTAGTTTCGTTTCTCCTCGGGCTTCTCAGCCAGACCGTTATACAGCTAGCAATCTTTCAGAGCCTAAAAACTTAAAAGTCTTAAAAGTCTCTTTTCTGAATGCTAGCAATCGTTCTGTTCTCTACAGCCTTCAGCCCGCAATCATAAATACTTCTTTTAATTACCTTCAGAGCACTGCTACAAAGCTGTCGGTCTGTCTCCTCCCTTCTGCCGAGCCGGTTATAAAGCCATAAATCTCATTCCAGCTGCAATCTCTTTGGCAAGCTTCCCCCTCTCCATAGCACACTTAAATGCAACAGAGGACGCTTTTAAGATAGGGAATTTACAATTAATTCATTGCTTCTTTCGGAGGATGAAGGATTTGCGACTCACTCCATGATCTGCTTGGCCACGCCCCCCGTTTTGATGTGTGTTAATATATTTTATGCCTGTGTGTTTTATGCTGTAAAAGGGGAAGCTAGCGTTTGTATTTAAGTTCTCTACCATGGATGAGATATTAGTCTATTGCTTCCAGGAAAGTATGGAAGATGATTCCCACTAAAATAAGTGGTGAAAATTGTGGTACATTGTTGACTGTGTGTGTTCATGCACAAATGTTATGTGTGAGTTCAATATTGGGAGCAGAGTAGGGGGCCTGTTACAGATGGCTGGACCTGGGGCCCATCATGGTTTTCATCATGACCCAGTGCATCAGATCAGGTTTAATGGCCCTGCCTCTGGCACAAGAAACCAAATGAACCTCTTGCATCAGCATGAGATCCAGACTTGTAAGTGTTGTTATGCATATGTCCATTGCCACTGCATGGGCACAAGTTTAGCATGCAGGGGGAGGGGTTGGCAGAAGATAGATCTCCAGCTTTTTGGAATTTCAATGCCCAGAAGCCCCTGCCTTCAGGAATCCTGGGTGGCGTCCAAAACATCTAGAGAGCTACTTCCTGCCCACCTCTGTGCTGGGGCACCATGCAGCCAGACTGGCAAGAAGGAGACATTGGTGTCAAATCCCCTGTAGAATGTCCGAGACTTGTGACAGCCATGGGCATTGAGCAACCATGTACCTGTCCTCCAGGAAAGTGGAATGTGGAAACCAGAGCCAACTACCTCTGCCCCACATGGAATGCTCAGGATGCTTCTTTAGCTGCAGAGATGCCCTGTTCCAACTAAAATGTACCACTGAAAGAAAGGTGGAACATAACATTTAAAAGCAAATAAGAGGGTAAGAGGCTGAATAAGAGTCTTGGGAAAGAGCCAGCATTTAAGAGCCATTATCAGTGGTGCAGGCATTTTAGGAAAATGCTTCTCTCTTTGTAAAAAGGGAAAGTTACATGGAGCGGTCCTATTTATTGCAAGAGAATGATGGTTGTTTTGGTGTGTGTGTGTGGGTGTTTAGCACAGTGCTGCACACTAATAAATCCATGCATAGGGGACACATCGAAGTAAAAGAGTTTGATGTGTGATATAATAGAACCAGAAGTTGGGGAGAAAAAATAAATATTTATGAATGCACCCTCAAATGTACTTTTATTTTCTACATACAGTGAATATACTTTTCTGAAAAAGAATCCTTATCATATAGGATGTGTCTATGCTTAATTTCATTTATTTGCATTATTTATTTGCTATATTTATAACTGCCCTTCCATAAAAAAATGCCAGTAGCAGCTAACAACAACCAAAGCCGCAATAGAAAATAACCAGTCCACGTGGCTTAAAAGACAATAACACAGTAACATTACAATCCTCTACATGTACACACAATAGTAAGCCCCACTGAATTCAGTGGGATGTACTCCCAGATAAACGTGCATAGCATTGCAGCCTACAAACTGTGTAAAAGTCAGGAGAGCAGATAAAAAACAAACAAATAAATAAAATGGCAATCAATTACAAAAACAATTAAATAAAAAAACGGATTAAACCATAGCAGTAGAAAAGTAAAAAATCAGTTCAGAGGCCAAACACCTGTGTAAGTAAAATGTTTTTGCCTACCAGCTGCATATGGCCACATATTTTACTACTTACGTTACATTATTTCTTATCATATTTCGACTATAACAGGCTGACCATATGAAACGGAGGACAGGGCTCATGTAACTTTAACAGTTGTAGAGAAAAGGGAATTTCAGCCAGTGTCATTTGTATGTAATTAGTTCCTGGTGAAATTCCCTCTTCATCACAACAGTTAAAGTTGCAGGCACTATACTAGAGTGACCAGATACAAAAGAAGGCAGGGCCCCTGCACCTTTAACTGTTGTGATGAAGAGGGAATTTCACCAGGAACTAATTGCATACAAATGACATGGCTGAAATTCCCTTTTCTCTACAACGGTTAAAGTTACATGAGCCCTGTCCTCCTTTTCATATGGTCAGCCTAGACTATAATCATTGCAGTCCATCGTGTAACTTCCTCTCTTCTTAGGATTACTTATAAACATGTATTGAAGTTATTATGTAGTAACCCAAAGTGTCATTTCAGCACTATTCCAGTGTCATTTCAGCACTATTAGGCCAACTTAAATGCTGTTTCTGGTGTAAACATAAGATCTGTGCTTGACTACTTTCAGGCAAGTGACACCATGGAAAACAGGTTTATTACCAAGATAATTACTTACACAGAGAATACAATGCCCAAACTCTGCATGCAGATACTTGGCTGGGTGACGATTAAGTCTCTTTAGCTGTTAACATTTTTGTATTAGCACTGCTTAGCTTTTTGCTGCTTTACTCTGTAACTAGAGTGACTTATATGAAAAGGAGGACAGGGCTCCTGTATCTTTAACAGTTGTGTAGAAAAGGGAATTTCAGCAGGTGTCATTTCTACGCATGCAGCATCTGATAAAATTCCCTCTTCATCACAACAGTTAAAGCTGCAGGAGGTATACTAGAGTGACCAGATACAAAAGAGGGCTGGGCTCCTGTAGCTTTAACTGTTGTGATGAAGAGGGAATTTCACCAGGTGATGCATGCATAGAAATGACACCTGCTGAAATTCCCTTTTCTATACAACTGTTAAAGATACAGGAGCCCTGTCCTCGTTTCCATATAGTCACCCTACTTAACCAGAATGTTCTTGATCAGGGTGTTGTGTATTCTTCCAAGATGCTTAAAGATGGTTGGAGTTGAAACAGATGAATCCCTCTCCCCTGTTGCAGTTTTCTGTTTTTCTTTGCCAACTGCTCTCCCCTCGCTTTCTGACTATGAGAATATGTGAGAGAAATGACAATCTTGTCCACATGATAGTCTTTCTCTCTTCTCCTCCCACAACACACACATACCCATCACTGTTCATGCCAGTCTTTGGAGGGGTTTGCAAGACAGGGAGTGGACTGCCTCTCTGCCAGAATCTCTGTATCCTTGTGCAAGATCCTTGAAATTCCACAGGCTTGCAGGTTGTTCATGTGTTTGCTGTTTCCAGCCTTCCCCCCACCCCCCACCCCAACTTTCCCTCTGTGCAACCACATGCATGTACAGTCTTGCTATTTTCTGGTGGGTGGGGAGATTTACTGGGAGCCCCCTAGGGTTTGGGTTTTTTTTTTAATTATATTTTTACAAACTTTGGGAATTCTTTTGAGCATGCAGATGTCTCCCTCTTGTTTCTCAATGGCTCTAATCCTTTTAGCACTCAGCCCACTGAGTTTGCCATTAGAAGGAGTGATAACTGTTACAAATCATTCCTCTTCTTATGATTTGGCATGAAGAGTTGGAAGCATATTGGCTAGTTCAGGCTCTTTACCACAAGTTACAAGTTTTCATAGTCATTCGGGTGGACAAAAGAATATATCCAAAATGTGCCACTTAAGTAGTGGTATGTGTTGTTGTAGAAATGGAAATTGACTGTGGAAAATAGCCTTCTGTGCTACAGTTTTCTTAGCTAAGATTAGTATTTGTAATATCTGAACTTTGCACAGACAGCCCAGATAGAATCTTTTCTCTATAGTGCAGCCCCCCACCCACCCATTTGGGTTGGTAAGTGGATTTGGAATTTTGATAGTGTCTCATGAGCGCTCTCACAAAATGTCTGCCATGGGGGAGGCTTGCCCATCCGTAAAATTATTTCCAGAGTGGGTATGTCTGGTCAGAAAACATTCATTTTCCGGAAGGCAAACTAGTGAGACTAAAAGAAAAGTAACCTGTCCAAGAATCTAAGTGCAAGGTAGAGGTGGTATCTGAGCTCCAAAACACAACATATTTTTATAAATATTTTTAAAATCCAAATAAATATGGTACTGGAGTGCAGCATTTCACTTTACAGTGAATAAATAAATAAAAATAAGCCTCCCAGTTAATTTTTTTAAAATAAAAAATAAATAAAATAAAAACAAGGGGGGACAGATAGCTTGGCAGGTGCCAATAGAGATGTCTGTGGTAGGGTGACCGTATGGAAAGGAGGACAAGGTTCCTGTATCTTTAACAGTTGTATAGAAAAGGGAATTTCAGCAGGTGTCATTTCTATGCATGCAGCACCTGGTGAAATTCCCTCTTCATCACAACAGTTAAAGCTGCAGGAGCCACTGCCCCTTTCTCACTAGCTTTCTGCATGCCAAGCAAGCAAGTGGTAGCAGTAATGAGAAAGAAGATGAGGACCAAAAGCAGCTGGTGGCAATGGCAGTAAGAAGGTAGACTCACTGAGAGAAGACCCCATTGAAGGTGTATTGCCTAGGGGCCTTCAAAAACCTGGAGCTAGCACTGGCCCAAGGCTCCATCACTCCTGCAGGAGCCCATTGCTTTTCTATACTGGGTTTGGAGGGAGGTGCTTTCCTCCACTGGCAGCCTGCTAGGCCTCTAGGCTGGACCCTGCGGAGAATCGGAGCGCTGCATCCTTCCTACATCCTCCCACTCACCTGGACGCAATTCCTGATTGCTTATAGCTACATGCTAGTGCCTAAATACAAGGCTATTTTGTGAGGATGATCCTATTCAAATAACAGTGTCATCATAATTTACACAACAAGGAAGCAATTTGGAGAGTGGAGAGGCCCTACACATTGAATGACCTTTAAAATACCTGCTATCCCAGCCCTGGAAATTGGAATGCATATGCACAGGAATAATAGATTGGTGTTTGTTCTTTTTGAGAGGAAGCTCCAGTTGTCTTGGCAGTAGAAATAGCAAGCAAACATATGGCTAAATTTACACAAACCTGGAAACCCTAAATGCAGTTACTGGAAAATAAGCTCGAAGAAGAAGAAGAAGAAGAAGAAGAAGAAGAAGAAGAAGAAGAAGAAGAAGAAGAAGAGTGTGTGTATGCTTATTTCCAAGTAAGGACTGGGAGTCAAAGCCACCGGTTATCATAAGCTGAGGGAGCCAATCTAAAAATGTTAATTGCTTCCTGCCACCACGAGGAAGGAAACAGTATTCCAGTTTATAAGAAAATCTATCATTTTCTTGTGGATATGTTACTTTGCAGTTTAAAGTGAGGACATCATGCTGGAGTTGTTTTATATCCTCTTTGTACCGTGTAAATTTTCAAGGGGCTTCTGATGATAGCCTTGGATATAACACAGTGCAGGATTTCTGTTGCCTTCTCTAGGTGGGAGGCTATTACCCGTAATCTTCATGGAACATTCTGGCAACTGTTCTATTCAGCCATGTATTTTGCAGAGATTTTGGTCTGTCAGTGTGAGGGCAAGGATACCGTTTTGCATTCATCTTCTGCCTACCCCACCTTCTCTCTCCTGTGAACCAAGAATTATATATGAAAGGGTCAAACATGTGACAGGGATTTGACAGCATTGTGTTGCTTCTATCTACTTTTCATGCTGACATGAGTAAGAAGAAAGGGAGTGTCAAAAGAAGCCTGAGGAGAAAGGAACAATGCAGAGGGTTTGTCAGGAGTTGCAATTATTACCAGGGCACAGCGGGGAATTTGTTAAAACTTCTTCATGAAAAATAACAAGGAAAATTGGCCTGTTATCACACCGCACAGCATTCTGCACATATCTGGTGCTTTCTCTCAGTGTTTCCCCATAGATGTTGCATAAGTCCATTTCAAGGTTTGATAGTGAACTCTAAGTATATTGCGCACAACATTTATTTTATGACAGGGGTCTGCTTGTCTTTGGGATGGGAGAGACAGAGGCCATGTCTACACCAGGGATTTATCCCGGGTTCGTCCCTAGTTCTTGCTTGTGTGTCCACATGACGCGCAGGGGATCCTGGGGACAACCTAGGGACGACCCCAGGATAACGGAAACTGGGGATATCCCGTTTTTTCTGCGGTCTCAGGACCTGAAACGGGCACAAAGCCGTGGGGGGGGCTCCATGCCCATGGGAGGCAGCAATTCCACCATCCCCAGGATAGTGGGGGTGCGGGGGCAGATGGGGGGGTTACTTACCATTTTCACCATGCGATGGGAGCTCCTCTTCCTTAAAAAAATGGCGGCCATGATGTCCCTTTCCTCCTGGGACGTCGCACTGCCGTCTAGACACTGGGGGAGGATCGTGGAAGCAGGTAAGTCCATGACCCTCCCCCTCCCTCCCCGAACCCCCTTAGGTGTAGGAAGGGCCACAGAGGAGTGGGGAAGCCTATGCCCTTATATTTCTCACATAACCCAACTCGAAAGATGGTGACAGAATAATTACAAATGATACAGGCCAGCTTTTCTTTGCTGCTAGGTTCATTACTCCAAAATGATCCTAAGCAGTTCAGCCACTATGACTGCAGCAGAATGTTCAGTCTGGTATGAGTCTTGGATGTACAGACAATCCTTTTCTGTGTGAGGAAAAATCACAAGTTAAGTGGGCTGGGCTGTATCCATTTGAATGTGTGGTACAACCCACCATCACCCAATTGATAGGAACTGGAGGTTCCTCTGAGTGACAAATGCCTGAGTAATGAATGATTAAGCTGCAAATCAGGAGGATCCCATTCAAATCACACCTCTGGCATGAACTTTTCAGGTGGCCTTAAGCAGCCTCTCCTCCTTAGCCCCAAACCCCTGTCTGCAAGAATGGGTTTTAAAATACCCTCATATGGCCCTCTGATTGTTTTGGCCTACAGTTGCCATGATCCTCGCTGTTGGCTATGCCGGCTAGGGCTGATGGGAGTTGTAAGCCAAAACATTTAGAAGCCCATATGTTGCTCACTCTTGCTTTATATAAGTGTTTACTGTTTGTTTATTTTTATTTTCTTTAAAAGAGAAGTCAGCTGATCAGGGAGGTACTTCATTCAGTTCATACCTGTACACTTATTACTTTATTATTTATTTGTTTATTGCAATCATTTATACACCAACTTTCAGGGTACAAATCCTACCAAGGCAGTTTATACATAACATAATCCAGGGAAGCTTTCATAAATTCCATTCTTTTCCTCTCCCTCCTCCCCTTGCTTCCCCAAAGTAGCAGGCATGGTATACCACTCCCTTTTATCCTCACAGCAACCCTGTGAGGTAGGTTAGGTTGAGAGTTAGTGACTGGCTAAGGACACTCAGGCCTAATCTAGACCTACAGCCCTTTCACAACAGAGGAGGGATAATTGCGAGGTTTCCTGCTTCTGCAATCGTCGCTCACGGAACACACACGAGGGAAGTTTCCTGCAAGTAAAGGAGAGCCGTTGCAGGAGGATGCGTGCCCCGTGATGGTGGTTCCGAATGTACATTGGCAAAAGTGGGCGGGACTGGACAAATGGGTACGGGGCACAGAATTTTTTTTTTAATAACTCCTCCGAGATGCGCACCAGCGCAAACACAAAGCAACGCGGAGGGATAGGTATTTTGTAAACCGCCCAGAGAGCTTCGGCTAAGGGGAGGTATATAAGTGTAAATAATAATAATAATAATAATAATAATAATAATAATAATGTCAAAGTACTGCACATCGATATGTTTGTTTTTTTAAGTCAGCACCAAAACATGCTGATATCCAATCAAAAAATGTGCCAAAAATGGTGGACGCTGACTCCTGCACACGTCCGAAACTGCTAGACATGCCCCTGGGAGCTCGCGCCGAACAGCAACAGCTTAATAATAATAATAATAATAATAATAATATATTTAGTTATTACCCGCCTCTCCCAATGGATCGAGGCGGGGAACAGCATTAAACATAAAATACAAAACTGATTAAAAGCACATAAAACCAAATACATCATTAAAATACCAATAAAACACCAGTAAAACACTTTAAAATTCATCTGGGTAGGCCTGCCGAAAGAGATCAGTCTTAGGGAAGGTGGGGGGCACACCAGCCACGGATTGTAGTGAGAGAACCAGAAAACCTGTGAGAAATCCAGTCAGCGATATTCCTGAATAACTGAGGGGTCGACCCGAGAGCACTGCTGGAGTAAATAAACACCATGTGGCCTGGTAGGGACGCCTGCGATATTTTTGAGGAATAAACAGCTGGTGTAGACACGGCACACGTGAGCTTCATGGCTGCCTGGGTATTTGAACTCTGAGTCTCCTAATCCAACATCCTAAACACAAGACTAGACTGCACACTACACTGCACTGCATTCCCTGAACACGTGAATGTGGCAGACCAACTCTTTCTCTGTTTTTATCTCTCAGTGACAAGTGGGGTAGGTGAGACAAAGAAAAGTGTAGCCAGTGATTGCCTGGTCGCTTGGTTGCCATTATTATTCACTATGGACATATAAGTGTGGTGTATACCAAAAAGGTTGCGGTGGCATTCCAGTTAATATGACTGCTGCAGAAACTGATACAAATGCTAATCCATTGATGTCAATGCCAAAACTCCCTTTGATTGGACTGATTCTGGATAGAACTCCTCATTTGTTTTGTCAGTAGATTTAGAGCTGAGGTTAAACACACACAAGCTTGATATAAATTATGATATCACCATCTACTCTCATATCTGCAAAAATAATCTGGAATTCTATTACAGTTCTGCTCTGTAGGGGTTCCATTAGAAGGTGAATCAGTAGACATGGCTGAGATCATGATGGCAGACAGGATACTTTAGCTTTCCTCTTGATGTTATACACAGTTTCAGACTCTTACTGCTCTTATATGGATTGCAAAACCAACAATAGTTCCACAATATATTCTTAAGTACTCCCGACTGCTGTACGGTGTGCAGTGCAATTTTCATGTTTACTTGAACATATTTAGTACTGTATTCAGTGGGTCAAGACCAAGCAAGTGAGCATAGGATTGCAGCTTTACAGCCAAAACAGACATTACCTTAAATCCATATATAGCAGCTATGTTGTTCGCGCCCCCATTTTTATTCTATAGTAGGTGCAGCATTCCTAATTTGGATTGGGTCCCTAACATGGAGGTGGGGGGTGGGCTTTTAAGATCCGGATCAGGCCTCCTGCACCTACTCTAGAATAAAAATGAAGGGTAGGGAGAGATGTAACTGCTAGATACAGATGTAAAGTAATGTCTGTTTTGGCCTTAAGAGCTTTAGAGTTTTATTGAGTTTCTGTAATATATGTTTTATTTACACACCGTGGAAGCAATCCATCTCCTAGAACAGGCAGCAACACCACTGATCTCAGAACAGATTCTCAGAGTAAATCCCACTAAACTCAATGGGCCTTCACTTCTGAGTAGACGTGTCTAGAAGGATCGTGTTCTCAATTACCTTCTTTGATCTGAAAGAACTTTCTGAATGTGTTGCTGAGTTCTCCTTATGCATAATAATAGGTTTTCTTTGGGAAAGATATGTGTTTGGTAAACAACTATTATAGCTTCTTCTTTTTAAGGGAAACTGAAATACGGTTTTTTTTCTTATGTGCATGAATGTGTGCTTAAGAGTAGCCATTTTTATTATATTTGCATATGCATGATTTGTGCAAAAAAATTGATTATGATTGCCGTAGTCAGCAACATGGCTGGTGACTGCAGGAGTGGCAGCGGAGTTATGAAACTGAATGCTTTCAATGTAGCAGTAAAGAACAGCACACAAAACCTTGGAAGATGTTGGGATCCATTTTGTAGTAAACTAGATAATCCATGAATTACAGTTTTCTACTCTCATTAATTAAATTTACAAGCAGAAGCCTTCGATTCCCACTTGATAGCTGTTCAGAAATGCTGTGACTAGTCTGGATTGTAATTAACAATGTAGTTTTGCTAACAAAAGAAGTGGCATTTGAGAAGGAGATGAAAGAATGAAGGGGTATAATTATGATAGGGGATTATATGGAGCAGGGCTGTTCATGTAGCACAATTTTCTGCATCAAGTAGAACAAGGCAGATAATGGTTCTATTTTACTAGACTAACAAATACAAGGGAATGAATGCATAGGATTAGAGTCCTCTTTTTCTTTTTCTTTTTCTTTCATACATAGGGAGTTTTTAAAGGAAGGCATTCATATGAAAAACAATTGTAAATTAGCACCAGTGCAGTTCAATAAGCAGAGTAATTCATTGCATTAAACGCCAGTTAAAGGTGTTATAGAGCATTTCTACATGAGGCTTTTATTACAAGCTCGTGATTGGCCACTAACGGAAGTTTGCAGTTCCTTTGCACAACGTTGTCAACCTCCAGGACATTTCCCATGCTTTTCCCCCTCTTTCAAAAAGATAGGAGATAAGCTGTAATAAAAGTTAACAGGGCCATATTGGTAGTGTGAAGTGCCATCGTTGTGCTATATTTCAGCCACTAGATGGTGATGTTTCATTGGACATATAGAAGTTGCTGAGAAAGGAAGTTTTTAATTTCAAATCATGTGGTCGCTGTTTAAAGGAGCCCATCAGAAACTCGGGAAGACTCCAGAAGAAGAAAACCCGATAAGGATACAGGGTTTTTGCTTAATGTAGAGAAGCTCATAATATGGCCAGTCCAATCTGGAACAGAAGAAGCAGATGTAAGAAGCAGCTGCTTCATTAATATAATTATTTGATGGAGGAGGGTTGTTTTTGAGAGCTTGATGGAGTTGTTTTTGTTTTGGACTATGACCCTCACAAGTCCCAGCCAACTTGGCCAATAGTCGAATATTATGGGAGTTGCAGTCCAAAGCATCTGGAGGGCACCAGCTTGCCTGATATAAAGGTATGCTTTGAGTTTGTGTGGTGGGTATAACTATACATTAACTTTGTCATGTAGTTTGAAGCAAGCACATCAGTGGAAGAACCAGTTAGTAGCACAGCATGATCTCTGGTTACTTCATACACCAACAGGCTGCACAAGTGACAGGGAAGTATTTGGTGTCAGGATCTTTACAACCACATTGGTTCATGTCAGTGTGGCACCAAAAACTTTTCAAAATCTGGGAGGCATTTATATGACTATCATAAACATTTGTGGAGATAAAAACAGTCTGGGATGAAGAAAGGGTATCCTATCCTGTTCTAGTCTGGTTGTCCATTCCACTCCCAAACAATTTCAATGATTTAGTGTGAACCATCGTAGTATTGGAATTAAAAACTGATTTTCATATTTTGTTTTGCTTTTCTTAGGCATAATGGGGAAACAGAATAGCAAACTGGCTCCTGAAGTGATGGAGGATCTGGTGAAGAGCACAGAGTTTAATGAACATGAACTCAAACAGTGGTACAAAGGATTTCTAAAGGATTGCCCTACTGGGAGGCTGAACCTAGATGAGTTTCAGCAGCTTTATGTAAAGGTAAGCTCATTTTTGTGTCTTTGTATAGTCACAATAAAAGTTGCATGTCAGGATCCTGCATAATACTGTGCCTGAAAACTAACCAAGTCCTTCCCAGATAATCTTTGACATATGATGAATGTACCATTTCTGTCAGAAAGGAAATCCAGTGAGTTTTCCACAAGGGATCTCTGTTGTAGTGGTACTGCTCTAATTTTCCCTGCATTCAAATTCAGTTAATGCGGCTATCTCCATAGCTAGTGTACAATGTCGTTGTGAGCACTTACCCAGAAGCACCATTGACATCATTATTGGGTGAGAAAACATGGTGTCTTCATTGTCCATACCCTTTTGAGAACTTCCTTATAAAACTAATTTTAAAAGTTTATTAGCACAGCCTTCCCCAACTTGGCACCCTCCAGTTATATTAGAATACAATTCCCATCATCCCTGGCAGCAGCCAATTAGCGGGTTGGGGAAGGCTGCTTTAGGGGCCGTACCACACCAATGCCGAACAATTTGTGTAGATCCTAAACACATGCAAGGCAAGTCCTTCCATCCACAGAACTACCTTGGAAGGATCATTTATCCTAAAAGGAGGTTCAAAGATGTTAAATAAATTAAATGTTAAATAAATAAATTAAGAGGAATGTCCCTCCATTCCATTCACCCACCGTTTGGCCCTGACACTGTACAAGCTGGCGTTCAACATGGGGTACCTGCCGCTGTTGACGATCTTTGGGGTGGGCGTGTCCACCGCCCGTGGAATCTTCCGGGAGATGGTGAGCATGCTGAACAAGCTGTACCTGGCTGACGTCATCTGGGTTGGTAATGAGCGGGAGAACATGCATGGCTTCCGTGCCCTGGGCTTCCCACGGGCAGGCGGGGCTCTGGACTCGACCCACGTGCGCATCCTGCCCCCCCCCCTCACGGCGAGGAGTACTTCAACCGCAAGCATTTCTACAGCATAGTTCTTCAGGTGGTGGTGGATGCCAAGGGACGGTTCCTGGATGTCTGTGCGGGTGTGTCTGGGCGGAGCCATGACACGGCCGTCTTCTGGAACTCCACCCTGGCGGCCAAGCTATTGTCGGGCCGCTTCCTCACCTCCGGGCCTGCCTCCATGTGCGGGCGTGCCGTGGGGCCCCTGCTCCTGGCCGACCAGGCCTTTGCCCTTCAGCCGTGGCTGATGGTCCCATACTGCTATCCCCGCAACGCCGTGCAGTGTAAATACAACTACTACCACTGCCGTGCCTGCCTGCCTGTGGAGCACGCCTTTGGGCAGCTGAAGGAGCGTTGGCGCTCCCTGTTTAGCTTGCTGGACTTGCAGGCTGACATCATCCCTGACGTCATGGTGTAGAGCTGCATTCTGCACAACATCTGCGAGTCCCGTGGGGATGTGTTACTGGCTGAGCACCCTGACCTCCCTTGGACGGTTGAGAACGATGATGCCATTGCTGTGGATGGGTGTGACGTTGCACCGTTGCCTGGGCCTGTGAATCCTGTTGGGGAGCGCCTTGCCCGTGCAGAAGCAGCACAGGTGCGTGAGAGTATCAGTGACTGGATCTGGCTGCACTACCCCCCCCCCCCCCGTGTGAGCTCCGGCTGTGGGGTTCCTGTTGTGGACTACCGTTACTTCCTGGCGGTGCGCCCCTATCCGCCTTCCCTTCATTCCTTTCTGCCGCTTGCTGCTTCGAGGTGCCCTGTTCAGCTGACCCCTAAGCACTGTGCCTTCCTGGTCACCTTCTCTTGGCCCGGGGGTGACTCGTCTTTCCGATTACTCCACCTGTGCTTCGCAGTGGCCCTGTGCCCATGTAACTGTTTTTATACACCACGCTGAATAAAGTTTTTTTTTTCACTTTCCCCCTCTCTTGCCTTCTTTCCTGTGTTTGAGGGTATTGCACTCGGGGGGGGGGGGTGTCTTGGGTGTTGGCTCACAGAAGTCGGGTGCCCTCACGGCTGCCGCGCCTCCCATGTAGGGTGGGTGTGGGCTGCTCCCGGGGATGGGCTGCCTTGCGTCCGGTTCTGGTGCCCGGGTGTGCATTTCGGCTACGGCTTTCCCGTGCATTGGCCATGCTCGGCCTTCCTCAGCTATGGATGGGTCTGTGGAGTGCTGTGGGGTATCGATCAGGCGGGCTTTGTGCCTGTCTGGTGGCTAGCCGGCCCGCCCTTGCCTGGCCCCATCGGGGCACCGGGTGTGCCGGGGCGTGGATGCCTACAGTTGGGGTGCTGTCCCGGGGACGTGGGGCGGCCGTTCTGTCGGTGTGGTCACTCCTCCTGTCTGCTTCTCCGCCCAGGGCTGGTATGTCCCACCCAGTGCCTCTGTGCGTCAATGGGGTTTGAGAGGCGTGTCCTCCTGCAGCTTTGATGGCTGCACCCATGGATTTCAGACCGCGATGTATGCTGGGATACCTCTGGGAGGACTTGCGATGGTTGGAGGGAGGGCAACATGGCGGGTGGGCTGTCAGTCACGGCCGCGTACGTTATTAGCAACCGGAGCGTTTGCCGCTGCCAAGCAATGCAGTCTGCAACGTGTTGTGTGGGGAGCGCTGCCTACTTAACTCCAGGTCAGTATGCTATTTACCCCTCTGTTGCTTAATGTGTCATCCGAATTCAGCCATCGTCTCTGTTCTGACAAAGAGAATTTTGCCTGCCAGAAGTGAAGCATCCGTGTAGGGGTAAATAAATCCTGCCTGGCTCTGGGACTATTAACCAAGCTGCTAAACCGTGCTTAAGGTGCAATACTGCCATGCAGCTGCAGGTTGCCGCCTATTTTTTTTTCCTTTGGAGAGCGTCTGGAAGGGTTTGAAATGAAAAATGGATGTGAGCAAGTTGGAGTGTTTACCTTTGGGCTTCACTCTGCCACTGATTTTAATGTACAGGTTACTCCACAGTGTAAGGATATTATGAGAGTATGGGTCAAATTTGAGGTGGCTAGCCAGTGAGAGGCAGGCCTCTCTCCTAGCCATCATTGTAGGAGTATACTGTATTCTAGAATGGAGAAGTTTCAATTCTAGAGCTGCACATCCATGTAAGGGACCCAGTGACTGTCACTGCTGACACCAAGAGAGGATGCAGCTCTCATCTCGGGGAGTCAATGCTTCATTTAACCACCTTGCCTGTCCTACTCATCTAGTAGTGAAATGTGGTGATTGTACATAGGCTGCTCAGGTAGCGTGTGTCGTGATTGCAAGGACTATGAGAATTGTTGTTGTGACTGGTAATTTACAAGTCACGATTGTTGCACTGTTAGGCTTGTACAACTCTTATCATTATGTCATGTGTATGTTGATGGCTAACACAGAGGTCTCCAAAATAAAAACAGGCAAAAGGACCATTGTTATATATGTTTCTTATGTATTATTCTCATTTTTAAACCAGTAATCGCACCCACTTTATATATGTATGCTACTGCCACATTTTTTTAATGTCACAATAAAAGCAACATATTTTTTATTATCATTTGAAAATGGTGTTTGCTTAGTAACTTCCACCAGATATTTTATTTGCATAGGTTTGTTGGGGTACATTTGACCCTGAGGATGGAATGGTACAGTCACTTTTTCTATTGGTGGAGGGTTAAATATTTATTGCAAAATAACCTTTCCTGCGACAGAGCACACTGCATCAGGTGCCGTTTTTCTTCTTCATACAACTAAATCTGGTACTTTAACATACTTCACTAGGTAGCCATATTACTTTGTTGTAGCAAAACTGGAGAGTGTTGTGGCACTTTACAGAATAACAGGCTTATTGCAGCATAAGCTAATGAAGTGGGCTGTAGTCCACAAAAGCTTATAAGCTCTTTAGAGTGCCACAAGACTCTGTTGTTTTTGATAAAACAGACTAACATGACTAGCCTCCCCAGAAGACTGATAAGACTATATTATATTGAATTGTACCAAGTCACTGTGAAAAGGTGGTAAAGGGGTTGGTTGCATTTGTGGCATTTTTCCACAAGAGGTAAAAATTAAAACAATGGGAGAAATGCCAGGAAAGAGGCTGGAAGTATAGAATGTGTTTTTGCAATTATGTGGTTTATGACTGTGGCAACCAGGGACAGCTTGGCTGAAATGCAATAAGGTTCCTGTAGGAGTGCCTAAAATAAGATTAGCTTATTGTTGCAGAGAACTGTGTTCCAGAATTCTTTAGCAGGCCCCTAAAGATGAAAGAGATGACTTAGAATTGGCTGCTTATCACTTTCCCTTGATTATTTGGAGGACTGGAAATTACAACAATGGTAAATGCATGGGTAGGGCATTCATGGGAAAGACATGTTGTGAATATTTCAGAGGTTCATGATGAAATGACAGCTGGTGTTGGCACTTAGTGGTTGTAAGCATCTCACAAGATGAGGGTGGAAACTCTTACCTGAAGGTGACCTCAGAATTCCGTTGCTTTAATTTTAACAAGTTCTCAAAGTCTGTGCTGGATCTGGACGCTTGTGTGTGTAAGTTTGATCAGCTGTTTTGTTTTCCCCTTCAAAGACCACTATTCCAATGAGAATGCACTTTTTCACGCTGAACATATTGAACAAGTACAATCTTTTATTTTAATGCATCCTTTAAATAATTTGACCAAGGCCAAACCATGTGCTTCTTTTTCACATTGCTTGACAGTGATCCCATACTCTTTCATCTTCCTGGCTACTTCTTTTATGGATTATACTGGAACAGACCAACAAGCTTGCACTCTGTCCCCAAAATATTGCTGAAATGAAATTGGATGTTTCATAATTCCAACAGCTTGTCCCTTCCGTCCTTCTGTTTCAAATGCCAAGTTGGACATGTGGGATGTATAGAGTTCCTAAAAAGCTTGATTAACTTTACTTATCTACACTGGCTGGTTGACAGGGTTTCAAATAAGTATGTTTTTAAAAAGTACCAGTTTTTTTTTGTTTTTTTTTTGTAATTCCATCTGATTTGCGACTCCTTTGGAAGTTGCCATTTCAGTAAGTAATTGGTACACTGGAGATAGCTGGAGCTCTAATGCCCAAGTCTCTTCTGTCTTTATGGCAAGATTCATCATCAGTTGAGCTACATAGTTAGCTCCGTTGTTTTACGATCTTGTATATGGTATACATCAAAACTGTACTTCCTCGTGGAATACTAAGTTAGTGCAGGGCAGGAAAAAAACATAATTTAAAACAAGTACATAATGCGTGGCTTTACAATGAAAATTCTGCCAGGCTTGTGAAGGATAAACTCGATCTATTAAAGAAAGCAAATCTGAAACAAACAAACAAAGCCTTCACAACTATGAGCAGCCTAATGGAGCATTTTTAGATGCCACTGGATTCAAGGAATGAACATTAGCCATGTGCTTAACTTTCCCATTAAACACAGTGCGACTTAAGTACACTTAACTTGAGTTGGAATACAACCCAAAGTTATCACACAGTGTTGTTTTTCTCCGTGGAAATGCTATTGGGAGTCTGAAATAGTGAAAAGGGTAATCTGAGATCTTTCTTAGAATCCTGCCATTTTTTTTATAAAGGATGCTTTGTTAGCAATGCAACGTTCTGTACTGCCTTCATCTAGCTTCCTGTAACACTTCTGTTTTCATTATTAATACACCTCCTCCTCAGTTGCAATATGAAAAGAGCGTGTTGTGCCAAACACTCTCTTGCATAGTAGGCAACAACAGTTGCTTGTGACCTTGTTGTTTTACAAGAGCCAGGAATGTGTTGTGCCTTCCGCCACGCATGCTAAAATGATTCATTTGGGGCCGAATCACCTTTTCCGTGGGGTGAGTAGAAGGCAATCCGGCATCTATCTCTGTTCCCTAACAGTTTCTGTTTGTTGTGGAGGAGTAGGCAAAATTATGCAGTGTAAATAATATAGAGCACATGTATACATATAGACCTATTTTGAATTTGTTCTGCTTCTGCTTAATAAACCTGTCTCTACCCCATACCAAGCTTTTTGAGGCAGAAAAAATTGCAATCGGCTACCCTTGAACAATGTTCTTTGCATCCCATAATTGATGCACTGAAAATTTCCAAGTTAACTGAGCATTTCTCAAACAATGCCAGTGCTTATGTCCACATTCAGAGGGAATGTTTCACTGAAGCTGCATCAGGGAAGTGTGTGAGACTGCAACCCACTTTTAATCTCATAGCCATGATTAAGGGTTTG
Organism: Anniella stebbinsi; assembly: GCA_029215795.1. Classification (NCBI taxonomy): domain Eukaryota; kingdom Metazoa; phylum Chordata; class Lepidosauria; order Squamata; family Anniellidae; genus Anniella; species Anniella stebbinsi. Next base: position 131,519,240 of record JARDYH010000003.1, on the reverse strand, counting down.
CGAGTACATTATGTGGCATTTGTACTGACCCACAATGGTGTGAACCAGCCCTTAAGGCCCAGTTAGATCTTCCTGAAATTTCATGGTGGACCCTGGAGAAAGCAGCCCTGTGTTTCCTCCTCTCTCCCCAATAATGTGGTGTCAAGCAAAATGCTTGGTATGATGTCATTGTGCCCCACAAGCGCTTGCTAATGAAGTGGAATATGTGTGGGGCAGCATGGAATACCGTGATGTCCATGTTTTACAGCACATTACTGGAGGTGTGGGGCGACTGCTTTTGATGGCCGCCATGGGCACCTAGGACACCTTCAAAATGTGCTTCAAAATGAAATGGATTGTGTTTTGATTCCTTTTTTTAAGAATAACTTTTCCTAGCTGGAGATCTTAGTTTCCGGGTGAAGTATAAAGTGTTGGTTATTACCTTTAAAGCCCTACATGGTTTGGGTCCAGGTTACCTGCGGGATCGCCTTCTCCCGTACAATCCGCCCCACACACTTAGGTCCTCTGGGAAGAACTTACTCAAGTCAACCAGAAGTAGGCTGACGAGTGTTACCCAGAGGACCTTCTCTTCCACCACTCCCAGACTGTGGAATGGTCTGCCGGAGGAGATTAGACAAATTAGCAGTCTTCATGAATTTAAGAGAGTCATGAAGACTGCTCTCTTCCGGCAGGCCTAGCCAGATGAATTTTAAGATGTTTTTAATGATGTATTTTTTCTTGTTTTTTTAAATTTTAACTGTTTTGTGATTCTTTATAACCCGCTTCTCCAGAGGGAGAGGCGGGTTAATAATAATAATATTAATAATAATGATCAAAATTAGCTGTAGTGATGGAAGGTAAATATTTAAGTAGAGAGGTAAAAGTATGGTGAGCTCTCACATACAGAAAAGCATTACAACATTTGAAATTAAAAACACCCACCCCCTACCTGGAATAAAGATTAAAGACATGCAGTGCAATCCTGGGTGTATTTCCTCAGAAGTAGGTCCTACTGTGCTCCATAAAGTTTACCTCCCAAGGGCAAAATCCAATGTAAGTCCTACTTAGAGTAGACCTACTGAAATAAATGGAACTTAAGTTAGTCATGACTAATATAAGTCCCATTCATTTCAACGAGTTTACTCTAAGTAGGACTTATGTTGGATTTTGCTCTAAGCATGCATATTTACCTAAGAGTGAGTCCCACTAAACTTCCTTCTGAGTTGGCATGCATAATATTGCACAGTTTACATGCTTTAAAAAAAATCTTGAAGTGCAACAGAAGGAAAAGCAATTCAACTATCAACTATTCCTGGATCTGTCTTTGGCTCCAACTGTTAAGCTTTTTGGAAAATCCATTCCCTAAGATTTCTAGTCTCATTCCATTGGTTACATTCATTTTCCTTTTAGTCAGTTCTTCTCACGGGAGTCAAAAGAGAGCATATATATGCTAATTGAAATACATGAAGACTCACTTCCCCGCCATCCCTCACCCAAGATATTCAAATGTGCAAGTTTGTAAAACAATTAGGCTGAAACCCTATACCCACTTGAACTCAATGGGACTTATTTCTAAATAGACATATATAGGATTACGTTGCAAGTAAATGTTAAAAACAATAGTTTTTTTAATCACATGTCCACATAGGTAAGCTCTCAATTTGACGTAGCTTTTCAAGGGGTTGCAGAATTTAGAAAATTCATCTATATGAAGTGATTTCTGCTGTTTTGAATTATTTCTTTGATCGAAGTAGGCTTGTTAATCACAAGTTTGTTTCAAGTATTTTGTTCACTGCCCTATTGCCTCCCCTAAGGAAATGTCTAATGGTAAAACTGGAATGGCAGAATTATTTCCACGATGGAGCACTGTGAAATTTTAAGTGCAGGTTATGACTTCCCTGGAGAATGAAGTGGAAGAAATTACAGAGCTAAGGAACAAAGTTTTCCTTTAAAAACAACAACATGCAAAGATCATTGGCCAAAGGCAATGCTGTACACTGTTGCCTGTACTCGCTGCATATATTTCTTTCCTTACTGCAAAAACTAGAAAGAGTTTTGTGGCACCTTAAAGCAGCCTTTTCCAGTCTGGTGTCCCCTAGATGTGTTAGACTGAAACTCCCATCATCCCCCAACTAGTTATAATTCAACACAACATATCTGAAGAGCACCAGGCTGGGAAAGGCTGCCTTACAGGCTAACAAATATAATATGACACGTGTTTTTGTGAACTAGAGTCAGCTTCATCGGATGCAGGTCGGAGGAGAAGAAGTAAACAGTGGGGTCAAATATCATGAAATGCAAAAAGTACAATCTGTGGCAGATGCAAAAGAATCATAATCACTGTGAATGATGGCCACTATGTGAAAAGAATGTAGGACTAACTAGACCTTTGGTCTGATTCAGTAAATCCATCACTCCAGCGATTTAGTGCACTCTCGCCATGCCTGGTGTGCAAATTTGCAGCACGGTATTCACATGACACCATGCCTGTCCTGCTGACGCCCCGTCTCTTCCCCAGCCTTTCCTAGAATGCTAAAAGTCTGGATTATTTTCCCTAAGTGCATTTAACGCTCCCTAAATCTCCATGTCGTTTTAAAGGAACTAGGGGCTTGAATGGATTGCATCACGTCCTGGCAGGGAAAAGCGATCTCTCCCAGCAGCCGGCTCCAGGCCTCAATATAAAACCCAAACCTTGCATCCCAGGCTCAAAAGTGTTTTTTAAAATCATACAACGCCTGAATCTCTGCAGAGACAGGATTGTACTCCCTTGATGCCCCCAAAAAGCCAGGCTAAGGGGTTGTTCCATTTTTGCCAAGGAGAAAGGTGGTCTGGTTGAAGTGCTCATCTGCCAGGACCTGACTGGAGGGGGAAAGAGAAGGGGAGGGGTGGAGTGGAGTAGAAGAGCAAAGGAGCAAAAGAGCAACTATTCAGGTGAAAGAGACCATAAGCTTGATGCGCTTATGCATCAGAGGTTAAAAAAAGTGGGGGGAGGCAAACCAGGGGGGAGGGGAATTAGGTGTGATGGAGCTTTCAGTGTGGCTCTTATTATTTTCCTACGGCCCCTATGCTTTTCCCCATCTACATGCATGTGTATACCTGCTGTGGTCCGGTTTCTCTTCAGATTGTACAAATCGTATATACCTGCCAACAGAGGGTGACACTTCATGCACCTGATGAACTCTTTTATTGTTTTTGCGCCAGTATAACTCCTCCCTGCAGCCCCCAAAGCTTCCTAACTTCAGTAAAGAATATGGGGGGAGGCAGTATAAAGGTGACTAATTTCTAATATTTAACAACAATAAGAAAGAAGACATATTCTGAGTATTAGAGCTGCTTCAATTCACACTTTATAGAGCAAAGGCGTTTGCCACATTACAGTGGTGTTTGGAGTGACAAACACCATACAGTGTGATAATCAAGTGATTACTTAAATGTGTAAAACTACTGTCAGGAATGGCCCATTATGCATACTTCTACCTATAATTTCCTGTTTATCTCTTCAGGTAATTAGTTTTCTAACTAATAGAGGCAGAGTAGAAAGGGATAGCGACAGACTGAGAAAATGTAAAAATGCATAGAAAAGTGGCACAGCCTGGCTTATCAGCCCTTGCAGAAGCCACTATTCCAGGCCCTTTTCATCCTGCAAGTTCCTCCCTGCCGTCATGGTGAATTTTCCAACAACAGTGTGCTTTAGCAGTGTCCCTCGCAAGCAAGCCTGTATGTATAAATCTTGAGAACCTTTAAATCGCAAGGGTGGCAAGTTCTGAGGGTCTTCCCCCTCCCCCACCATTTGCCTCCTGGTTTGTTATTAGTCAGAAGAACACACACAAACACCACACTTTCCTTCGCAGGAACAGAATCTGCCCCAAAGCACTAAGTAAACCCTCAAAGTTTTGTTGTTAGCAATAGTTTGTCTGCTTTTGGCCAGATCCAGTTCATGATTTTTTCCTTGTGAGGACCAAAGAGATTGTACACCCTAGGCCTTCTTCTGACATTACCTCAGCTGCATAGGAGATGGCGTAGCATGCCCCCTCCCACACTGCTCCAGCATGTCAGATCCTCAGGCTGTGTGAGAGGAATCCATGGAGTATCTTTTTCCCACACCAGCATTGCCCTGGCTCCCAGAAAGGGAGGCTGGTTATGCCTGGAACTAGTTGTTCTTCCAGCGCCTCCCATGACTCTTCATTTCTGATGTTTACCGGACCGGCATGTGGAGACATGCTACAGCAGCTTGAGGTAACATTGGAAGAGGCACTGCCCTAATATGTTCTGTTTAGTGCATTTATGTCACTGTGATCAAAACAGGTAGATTCAGCAATGTGCAATTATGCACTGTCATGACTGCTTTCTATGGGGCTATACACGGTGCTTTTGCATGGCACCAATTGTAGCCAAACACCCTGTTAGTCATCAGTCTAGATAACTTGTATAATCGTGAAAGGCAGTAGTTGAGATTCAGGTCATGTTTCCGCTAATCATAGACTGAACATTTCAAGCACCTTGGGATATCAATCTTATTTTTCCTGAAGGAAAGCAATTTTTTCTCTCTTTGTGTTTCATTAGAGTTTGCATGATTGCAGAGCTGTTCCAACATACTTGGTGTGCAAATTTGCCCTCTTAATTATATATCTCAAGCATGACAAAACAACAGTGAGGAAAACATTTGTGCTAGAAGATTTAAGTAGCTAAAGCTAGAAGCGAAATGCAAAAGGAATGTGCCATTCCTCCTGTAACCAGTGCATTGTGTTAGACGTTTCTCTGGTTTTTCAGAATCGTTGCAATTCAGGGAGATCTGCACATTCATGAACAGACCAGTTTCTGCCACAGAAATAGCTAGAAATTGATCTCTTTATGAATGTGCAGAACTAAATCCAGGTTATCTCCTCCTAAAGGAAATAGCAAACAGCAGAAGCAAAATGCAAATAAACACACACACACACACACACACACATCCCTTTTTTGCTACAGGGAGGTGTTAACATCAAAGTCTACTCAAGAATATTGCTAAATTGTAAAAGGCATCTGTGAAAAAAATGACATCCATTAATCTTAATGGCTGCGTGTTAATATATGAAGCATATGGTAAGAGTCACCCCAGTGATAATTTGCTGTGATCACTTTCTTCTGTGGCTAAAATAAACAAATATAGTTACCCACTAAACCATCTTAAGTTTGCTAGGCTGGAGCAGGTTGGCTTTCTAATCCTCTGGTAACTGCAGAGTCTTTCCAGGCAGTCCTGTGTCTGTGATAAGTGCGCAGCCACGTCATGTGCAGATCTCCCTCAAGAAATCTAATGTTTGCCTATAGCCTTTTTTCCTGTGGTCATCGAATGAAGATGTGGTGTCTGGGGTTGTGTGTGCACTGATTTCACTTCCCAACTTCCACACATTCAAGGACCTTGTGTGCTTGGAACCTACATGCACAGTCCTACACACGTGTGATCCACGACCATCCATTTTCTGGGGAGCCAATGTAGCCTCCCTCTACAGGGAGTTCCCGAGCCTAGGAGCAGCCACCAACAAGGCCCTCTCCTGTGTCCCCACCAAACATGCCACTGGTGGCAGTGCTGTGTTAAGGGCCACCCCTGAAGATATTAGAACCTGGACAGGCTCATATGGTTAGGCTGACCATCTGAAAAGGAGGACAGGTCTCCTGTAACTTTAACAGTTGTAGAGAAAAGGGAATTTCAGCCAGTGTCATTTGTATGCAATTAGTCCCTGGTGAAATTCCCTCTTCATCACAACAGTTAAAGTTGTAGGCACTATACTAGAGTGACCATATGCAAAAGAAGGCAGGGCCCCTGCAACTTTAACTGTTGTGATGAAGAGGGAATTTCATCAGGAACTAACACTGGCTGAAATTCCCTTTTCTCTACAACTGTTAAAGTTACAGGAGCCCTGTCCTCCTTTTCATATGGTCAGCCTACATATGGTAGAAGATGGTCTTTCAAGTAGCCTTGTCCTATTTCATATAGGGCTTTATAGGTTACAATCAGCACTTTGAATTGTGGCCTGAAACAGACTGCTAACCAGCGAAGCTAATTCTTATTCTTATTGCTTACCTGCCTCTCCCTCTGGATCAAGGAGGGGAACAACATCAATTCCAACAATATAAAATACATAAACTGGTTAAAAGCGTATAAAATTCATACATTATTAAAATAAATAAAGTCTTTAACATTCGACTGGACAGGCCTGCCGGAAGAGATTGCAACAATGTGCTTCCTGTAAGTGGCCATTGCCATTGAATCTGTGGATGTTGGTGGCCCCCTCACTCTTACATTCAATGACTAGAGAGCTAGTTGCTGAGCAGCTCCTTACTGGAGCCAAAGAGAACATTCCCTTCATGCTGCCACTACCGTACCAATGTACTTCAGCATGGCCAGGTAATCCATCTACTTTTAGCAGAGGCCTTCCTGCATTTCACAGCAGATGACCTGTCGGCCATTCTTCCACAGGCTGTGCATATGCCCCCAATCCTGTTGAGAGTGCCCTGCGTGCTGGAGATCTAAGGAAGAGCACCACTGCCAGGTCATGTGATGGGAGGAGGGCCTACTGTTTCAGCAAATTGCCTGGCTGTATTGGAGCATCTTACAAGGAGCTGCTCTGCAAACTGCTTTCTGGGCGCATATGTAGTTGGAGCTGGATTGGAGCCCAAGTGCCATGTTCCTTGGAGCAATCTGTTAGTTTTTGCTTTCTCCTGCATTCAATTTTAAAAATAAAAATTTAAAAATCTTTTCATCCCGAATATGAAGAAATTTGCAACTTTTGGTGAATTCTTATCAAAACCAATTTCTCACCTATCCACACCAGCCAAATTCAATAGGCACACCTATTCCCAGCATGGAGGGGTTGCATCGTTACCTGCCTGGCATGTATCTGTTGAAGATGAAGAGCCTGTAAGAAGAAGAAAAAGTGGTGGCCACCCTAATTCAACACTAACACAGGGATTCAAACCCAGGCTTTGAAAAGCAAAGCCCTCAAAGCCCTGGGCCTGGATGGTGGAATCTGCCAGTTCTAGTTTCTCCCACATTAGAATTTTTAACATCTCAACTTCTTTCCATCCCAAATATGAAAATTGTGAATTTTAGTAAACTGCTATTGAAAAACAAAGTGAAATGAAATTCTCATCCATCTCTAGCATTTCTTTTCAGTGGCTGTGTCAGGTGGGAGGGTGGCATCAGCATCTAAATGACATGGACAGCTGGCTGGGTCTCTGGCACACGTACGTGATTGTGCTGATTATCTGGAACCTAATTAACCCAAGCTGTTCAATGGCCCATAGGATTGTTCAGTGGATAGTGAAGAGTTGTTACAGACTCTCTTAGCAGCTGTATAAATGACTTCCATGGCGCAGTTAGAGGTGAGAAAGCACTGGCACAGCAGGACTAATGACAACTACTATGGAAGCATTGTGGCTAGCATGAGAGCCTAGCCCTGGCAGACAGGAGACAATTTTCATGGCTCGTATAGTAGGTCCTATGAGTCACTGTATAAAGACCCTCTGTTTGTGAGGTTGAGCCTTCATGTTTATTCAAGCATTCTATATCTGCAGGGCCAGCCCTCTCATGCATCAGGGTGAAGCCCTCACTTCATCTGGCAAAATGGAAGGAGTGGCAAATCATGTGCTTCCCCCAACACTGCCTCCTCCCCCGTGGGTGCCATTGGGTGGATGCTGCCAGGTAGATGCTCCGGAGAGCCCCACCAGTTACTCTTCCATTCTGGCATTTGCCACAATGGGACAATGGAGCTGACTGGCATCCAGTAACAGAGGTGGATCCAAGAGCACCCCCAAATGATGTACCTGCTTCCTCAGAGGGAGCGCAACCCTATCCAGAACATGCAAACATCCCAATTCCCAGACCTGGGAAATGCCAACCCATAGGGTCTCTGTCTTATCAGGATTCAGCTTCAATTTATTAGCCCTCATCCAAGCCATAACTGCCTTCTGGCACCAGTTCAGAAATAATTCTGTAAGGCCAAATGTTTTTTTTATTTATTTATTTATTTATTTATTTATTTATAAAAATGAGGAAAGGGTTTTATGGGGGGAAATATGTATTCTAATTATAAAACACAGCTAGGCTGTCCAGATGAGAAAAGGAATTGATCCTACATCTTTACTAGTTATATAAAAGAGGAAATTTCAGCTGGTATTGCTTATCCTACCCACCTTTGTTCGAAAGAAGGGATTCTTTCCTGTTCCTCTTGATTAGCAAAGATAAGGTAGCTGAACTTCTACACAGAGATTGGTTAGGGTTAGTCTTCCTCTCTGTGTTCTCTACTCCTCCTGAATTGCAGCTAGTTATCACACACAAAATAAATAAAACAAAGACTCCCCCTGATCCTAGTCATTATCATCTTATTCACTTATCAGAGGGCCTATCCTCATAATGACACTGTGGAGTGTTTTTGTCAAATTCTATTGGTCACCCAGTTTCCATGATTAAACAGCTGAAACAAGCCACCATGGCTTAGTGCAGCCATTGTACGTGCCGGCCAGATTTCCCTAATTACCCCCACTGGCACGGCTTGCCATATCATCCAAACCCAGGAAGCATGGTTTGTTTCGGGTGGGCAGACACCTTCAAATAACCCATGAACTTTGTACAGTTGTAATCCAGATTTGCAATAGAACGGCAAACAAGGATTTCGTGGTGGTGCAAGATGTTAAGTGAAAGACAGATATTGTGCAACACTTTCTTGGGTTGTGTTAAATGGGGGTTGGGGGTGGGGACACAGGTATGTCACATAAAAGTTTCCACTTGTTTAACTTTGTTTCATTTTCCAAGTAATTTTAGTTGCATACCCTTTAAATAATAGTAAAAAATAAGTATTTCTTTCATGGGGTAATTGCATATCCTAGCAGAAGAGCCTATGTAATTAGATGACATAAAGGGATAATGATGCTATCTAAATAACAATTAACAGGAAATTGTTACCAAAACACTGTAGGCATGCTGCCAATATCTGTGGGAAATAAATTGAATAATATCACCTGTTTGCTCTAGATTAAATTTAAATCCAACAATTTTTCTGGTTTTGTTTTTGTTGATCAAGCTACTGATATAAGTCAAATGTATGAATAGGTCTCTCTAGCGCTTTAGCCCATTTGTTTCTCCTAGCTAGATACTGAATTGAGTTAGAGTAGGGTGACCAGATAAAATCCAGGTCAGAGCTCACGTAACTTTAACAGTTGTAGAGAAAAGGGAATTTCAGCCAGTGTCATTTGTATGCAATTAGTTCCTGGTGAAATTCCCTCTTCATCACAACAGTTAAAGTTGCAGGCACTATACTAGAGTGACCATATACAACAGAAGGCAGGGCCCCTGCATCTTTAACTGTTGTGATGAAGAGGGAATTTCACCAGGGACTAATTGCATTCAAATGACACTGGCTGAAATTCCCTTTTCTCTACAACTGTTAAAGTTACATGAGCCCTGACCTGGATTTTATCTGGTCACCCTAACTTAGAGAAACATTTGCCTTCATAGAATTGTATATGCTACAGCTTTAAACAGGATGGTGTTCAACAGTATTCTCTGAGACCTGACATTGACATTTGAAACCATCTGTTAAACTGAGGTTAGTTTAAACTATGGTTCATTCAAACAAGCCAAAATTAAATCATTGTTATTGAGTTTGGCATGTTTCAATAAATCATGGTTTAAACTAACCACTTAGGTCATAAGAATGTTGGACACCTCAATGTCAATATTGTATTTTTTTCTTTATCCCCTGCTCATGATCACATGACCAAAGATGATTTAAAAATAATATTTCTTAAAAGCACAGTTGCTTTCATGATTAAACTGCCATATCTCTAGGTAAACACTGGGTGGGTGGGTGGGTGGTGAGATTGCCTAAAACAAAAAAATTGACAGTGGCTGAATTCAGATAACACAATAAGCAACTGGGGGGGGGAACAATCATCAGTTGTATTGACTATCGTGTTGTCCGAATGCTGCCATAGTCAACTCGGCGCTGATCCTAATCCACACCACAGTTGATTATTTATTACCATGTTGTGTGAGAAGTACCCCCTAGATGAACAACGGTAAAGTTGATTATTACCCCACCATTGACTATCGTGTTGTCCGAATTCAGCCAGTGTGTAATTTATCCCAGACTATAGAATTGTGCACATCCATCACAACTATTCCAATACAGTTCTAGTGACAATTTTTCTTTGTCTGTGTTAGACAATAGCTTGGCTCATGCAAGTTAATACATTAGGGAAATGTGGTTACTACTGAGATCCTGTCATTGGGTTGGATCTAGACTTAGGTATAACTAACTTAACACTGAACCATGGCCCCTCCCATCAGTCGCATCAGTCCCCTCTATTGATGATGATAATCTGTTATAGAACAGTAACCTGGTGTCAGCCCACTCCAAAAGTGGTGATGAGTGTTCATCATTAGCTCTTTGTCAACCTGGAGAAAAGTGACAAGTGGGGTGCCACAGAGGTCTGTCCTGGGCCCAGTGTTGTACAGCATCTTTATAAACATCTTGGACAAAAGGGTAGAGGAGATGCTCATCAAATTTGCAGATGACACCAAATCGGTTAAAGTAGCGAATACTTCAGAAGACAGAAACAGGATTTCAGATGGTCTTGGCAGGATGGCGAACAGGACTGAAACTAACAAAATCAGTTTCAACAGAGGTCAATGTAAAGTTCTTCATTTAGATAGGAAGAATCAGATGTACGCATATGGGATGAGTGACACCTGACTTGATAGTATAGCAGCAAGGCTTTCTAGCCCTCAGCAGTTTTCGAATATCAGCAATAAAAACCTTCTTTCCCTTTCTAAATTAGGCTACTGAAATCAAGAAAGCTTGTGGGAATCAGTAGTAGATGTGTTTGTGAAAGGATTTGTGCATGGATTCTATTTCTGGTACTGAAAGCAAATTCCTGGGTTGAGCAGGTGCTCAGAGGCACCTTGATCTTCAGTTTTATATCTGTCTCCCTGAGAAGCCCTCTTTTTCCCTACTTGGTTCCAGTTAATGCCACTCAGGGTTCTAGTGGAAAAGAAAGTACAAGGGTGCTGTAGTAGTGAATTGCACAACCCTAAACTCTGCCAAGTCCATCAATGAACAATGGAGCAAAATTGTTTTCTTTTGCTCCAGTGGGAAGGACTGAACCAGTGGGTTCTAAATACAAGGGGAAAATGATGTTGACTAAATGTTAGGAAGAATTTCTTTCCAGTACAATCTGTTCAGCATTGGTTAAGAGGTTTTTAAGCGAAGGCAGGATGGCCACCTGGGTACCGTAGTAATGGATTTCCTACATTCGCAGGGTGTTGGATTGGATGACCTTTGAAGCCCCTTCCAACTCTATGGCTGAATTCGGACGACACATTAAGCAACTGGGGGTGAGGAAACAATCGTCAGTTGTATTGACTATCGTGTCGTCCGAATGCTGCCATAGTCAACTCAGTGCTGATCCTAATCCGCACTATGGTTGATTATTTATTACCCTGTTGTGTGGAGAGTACCCCCTAGATGAACAACTGTAAAGTTGATTATTACTCCACCATTGACTATCGTGTTGTCCAAATTCAGCCTATGTTTCTTTACCAGGATGCAGAACCTCTTTCAGCCCCAGAACCAAATTCCATTTTGGCTTTTGGGGCACATTCCATTGGTGGACAGGCCAAAGGCAAAAGTAGTGTCACCGAAAATATCAACATATTTTAGCTTAAAGTACTTACTTCCAGTAACTAAGCCTTCAGAGAGACGTTTCAGCCTTTCAGGATGGGGAAAACTACACAAAACTTGGGAAACCACCAAAAGTTTGGTGGTTGGGAAGAACTGAGTGGAGCCAGGGGAAAGGGGGCATGGCTACCTGGGGAAACTTGGAGGGCCGGAGTTGGCCCTCTAGCTGAAGCTTCTGCGCCCATTTTCTATAATGTTAGAGCTGGCCAAACTGATTATTGGTTAGAGGAGCCTACATGGACCTGATCCAAGAAGACTCACCACATTAGCCCCCAAGCAGTTAGTGGATGCAGGATTTTCATCAGGTGGACGATATCAGCAAGAGCATCTATGGACAGAAGACTGGTTTCATTTACAGACTGAAGCAAATTTTATTTATCGATCGATCGTTGAGATTGTCAGATATTCAAACAAAGGTATTCCTATTTATGGATATACAGAAATGTGTGATGATTAGGGAAAGATTAATGAAATAAACTCAGTGCCTCAAGTAGAAATAATCAACAGTGGGGTAATAATCAACTTGACAGTTGTTTATGATAATAATCAACCGTGGTGTGGATTAGGATCAGCATTGTGGTGACTATTAGTCCATGCTGAGGTGGCTCACTCATCCCCTGACCTCTCTCCCCCTTGATCCTCCTACTACTATCCCATCAGCTGTTGCTGCCGAAAATCTATCCAGCTGGCTGAACTAGAATAGCAGCCACTGCTTTGACTGCTCTTGCCTTGCAACTCTGTGGCTGACGAAATAACCAATGGTGGCCGAGGAAAATAACCAACTATACCCTCCACACAATTCGATAACCAATGGTGGTTCAAATAGCCAACGCTGCATAGAGCTGGTTATTTGCATTGGTTATTTTGTCCAACCGTTGGTTAAAAAACTCCCTCCATACAACACGATAACTCATGGTAGTTTAAATAACCAACCATTTACTATTTTAAACCACCATTGGTTATCGTGTTATCTGAACCCAGTCATTGTTTAAATGGCACTTTTGCATGATAGTTAAGTTCCGGAACTAGCAACTGGCAAGAATTGTGGGAAACTGGCAATCCAAGTAGACAAATGAAGAAACAATCATTTTTTTAAAAAATGAATTTTCTCATTTGCTGTGAACTGGAGCTTAATTCAGTAAATATTATGTTTTTCTCCAGAAAATTGTGAATAACTAATACAACCTAAATAGCTTTTGGTGCTGACCTAGTGCACCACATGGACAGCAATGATAGCTAAAGTTCTGTGTTTCATCTTCATCCAAACTGATATGACTCAACATTGCTCAGCTAGACGGAACGGCCACCCTGGAGATTGCTTTGTGTGCTGTAGAGACGTTTCAGAAATAACTTCAGCCCCCGCAAAGTGTTTTTTGATGCATTTGACACCAACATGAGACTATTCCTTGTTAACTATGCAAGACGCTAGCCAAATCCTTTGTAACCATTCCATGGTTAGTTATGAAGCATGTTGTTCAACGGGGCATTTGCTTTGATTGTTCCCCAGCTTGCTGCCTTGGGTCAAACACAATCACATTAAAACCAGAATACAAATCAATTCCTACTTCTGTTCTATGTACTAATTCACATATGTGGAGTGGTTCAAATTAGGCCAAATTTTGGCATAAATCAGTAAAACAAATCAGCTGTATCAGAGATATAGTTTGTGATATATCATTATTTCTTCATACTGTGCCATCTTGATCTTTACAAAGAACAAGAGGACACGGCTCTGCCCTGAAAAGGTTACAATCTATAATGAAAAGCAGAGGAGTCAGCAAAGGAAAGGAAGATAAATGGGGTAAAACCTGCTGTGTTGTAATTTTAATTTTTATACACTGCCCTGGGTCAAAGACAGCCTTTGGAGCATGAGCTATTAGGGCACATATCATATCTTTCCATATATCAATGGGGTATCAAATTAAAGCACCACATACATTAATTTGCTGCCACCGTAAAAAAACAAAATCACAGAATTGTGGGGAAAAAATGCTGAGATAAAGGTAAGCTGAAGCCAAGTTCTTGGCTGCAAGAGTTCTAGTTGCACATCTATGAGGACTCCTGCCTTCGTCCCATGCCATTGCATAAGCTGTGGGGAAGTCAAGCAGGCCCAGGCTGCCCTGGGTCCCGATGCTGTGTGCCTGAATTTTAAATTTCCCACAGTACTCTGCTGCACCCAACGTAGCACCTCTCCAGGGCATAGTGGGAAAAGTAAAGTGGTTCTTGTAGCCCACAAACATAGGTGGGGGCCATGCAGGGCACTTTGCCAAAGACCCTTTCAAACCTGAAGCCAGCCATGAAGTCGAGAAATGTCGCTAAGGACATCCTGCTTGCTTAGAGAATGTTAAAAACAGTTGCAACACAGGTGCAGGATCATGAGATGAGAAGAGAACAGAGCTCAGTACAGCACAGGTGTTCTGGCTTCTGGTGCTGGTTTTGGTAGGCCGAATGATACACACTGTCACACCTCTCTGCTGCCTCCTCGTTTCAGCACAGAGAGCCAGTGTGCTGGTGTGGATGAAGTGATGGACTTGAAGCAGAGAGCCCTGGATTCAAATCCACCATACAGCCATAAAGTTTATTGGGCCAGTGGTAATCTCTCAACATAATCTTAGGGTTATTGTGAGTAAAAAGCCATATTTGCTGCCCATAGCTCCTTGGTGGGATACAAGTGAGATAAATAAACCTATTGGCATGGGAAGCTGCCTTCCAGTGGGAAAGCAGGCTGTTGGGCCATCCAGTCCCGTATGATTTGCTCTGGTAGCTTCTCTCAAGGGTATCCTGCAGAGGTCTTTCACATCACCTCCTGCCTGACCATTTAACTGGAGTTGCTGGGGATTGAACTGCAAAAGTCCTGCGCACAAAGCATGTGCTCTGCTACTGAGAAATGCCTATATGTTCCCTAAACTTTTTCCTCAACTCATTGGTCACTTCAGTGCATGGGAGCTATGGGAAACACATTGCCTCTATTCCCTTCTAGTCTGCAGTGAGGTCATGTTATCTGCATCCCCCAGCAGGCATAACATTCAGCTTTTGGCAATGCTGCTGTAGACCAACCTAAATATAGGTTAGTGGTGGCATGCCAAATGTTGAATCATGTGAGTGCCTGTGGATGGTCCTGTTCAGATGACACGCTAAGCCGCAGTGGTTAAGCATTTTGAGCTAAACATTATGGATAAGCATGTTGTGTGAACCATTCCTAACCATGGTAGCTATATAACCATGGTTTAAATATGCTCACTAATCATTTGCTGCAAGAGGGCTAGTGGCCTAACCATGGCTTAGTGTGTTGTGTGAACAGACCTGATGTCCATGAGTGCCTTGCAAGGGGATGGAGTGGCTGAAAAGCAGTAAGGAAAAAGGTTTTCCTCCACAGCTGAGTTGACCATGAGAATAGATGAACACTCAAAGCACTATAAGAGTTAGATCTACATTAACTGTCTGTGTGCATGCATATTTGTCTGTCTGTCTATGACAATCTGCACATAGTTAGAGAAGCACATCATGGTGCTCAACACCTGAGAAAGAGGTAGGCATGCCATAGAGCAGCTTTCCCCGACCTGGTGCCCTCCATATGTTTTGGACTACAACTCCCATAAATCCCAGCCAGCTTGGCCAGTGGTCAGGAATGATGGGAGTTGTGGCATCACTTTGGGAAAGACTACCATAGAGACTATAAAATGATGCTTTTTATGGGACTAATTTCCATGCAAGTTACAGTTCTTCTTAAGGCAGAAAAACCAGTCGGTGATTGGCTCCATGGGTAGTACACTCTGTCGAGCTGGATGAAGCTGTTAAGCTGTTGTATTTTATTTGAAGGAATGTTACTAATCTAATATTACTACTTAAGGGGTTCCTAGCTGATTTGTAACCTTGTGCTTTTTGCAAACGAGAGCGTTCCACTTTTGCAGCTGTAAGAATCTTCATGATTGCTGCTCCATGTGCCTAAGCCAGCTGCTTAGCAACAAGAGTGAATTGCTTTCCGGAGTCAGGATTTAAACCCTGATTCTCTTAGATTGTGAGAGGAAGATGGATTGATGACTACATAGACAGGCAAATAACTATGTGTAATGTGCTTTAACAAATGTCCATGTTTCTGATTCCGTGTATAGAAATACAGGAGGGATGATGAGTGGATCCAGTGAGGCGCAAGAAATGTATTAGTAATATAATCATTTTTTAAAAAAATGAAGAAGCCCTCTCTTAACTATATTTAGACTCCTCGTGATAATAATCACAGTGTTTCTAAGTGTTTGCTTCTGTGCTAAAAGTGCATCCCATACATTCCTCACCATGGTGCCCTCCACATGTATTGGACTACAATTCCCAGCATTTTTGACCATTGGTTATACTGGCTAATGCTGATGGAAGATGAAGTCCAAAACATCTGGTGAGCACCAGGTTGGGGAAAGCTGCCATACACTATCTCAGCTCTATGAAGTAGGCCAGTATTATGCCCATATTGCAGATGGCGGTACTGAGATACACACAAAATTGCCCAATCATGAAGATGGTCTCCAGAGGCCCTTTTCCTTGTCCCTCACACCTTCAGAAGTGAGACAGCGGCTGACTGGTGAAAGATGGCTTTGGAACACTCTTCCCAGGGAGATTCACACAGCATTGTCTTATGCCTTTTTGCTGCCAGATGAAGACCTTTTCATTTGTCCAACCCATTTAATATTCCAGATTGTTTTAGTTTAGTTTGTTGTTCTGTTTTTTTGTTGTTTTGGGGTTTTGTTTTGTTTTGCTGATTTGCTACTGGTTGCTTTATTGTTGTGGTGGTTTCAGTGATTCATTGTTATGATCCATTTTAATTTTGCGGTTTTAAATTGTTTGTAAGGCTCTCTGGGAACCTTCAGCCTGTGTCCTATTAAATATTGGTAATACCAGTATTTCCTTAGGCTATCCAATGAATTCCTGATGGAGCTGAGACTTGAAGTGGCATGCATCCAGCTTCGTAGCTCATGTTCTTAACCATTACAGTACAACATCTCTGAAGTCATAATTGGGAGAGCATTAGATGGTAATTTGATTTTTCCAAATCCCTCTGCAAAGATATAACATGAGCAAGGGTTACAGAACATTGTGTTTTAGTAATACTCACAACAAGCTTTGTGGAGGAGATTAGAAGTATATAACTTCATAATATGTTTAACCCAGCATTGTAATTAGGCGGCCACCCAGTAACTTCTGGTAAGTAAGGCTGCCTCCAGGCAATAAATGATGAATGTTACCTTCACTTTAGTTAGAGTTCATGTAGTGTAGTGAATATTGAGTGCCCCACAGTGGCATGCTGCTACACGCACTGAGCTCCCCATGTGGAACAGTAGTCTTGGTGCCTCTTCTGGTGTTATTTTTTTTAACAAATTGGGAATTGCTGCAACATGACTCCTTCCTGCACCGCTCAATAATATTCAAAGTTCAAGGTCAGGTGGGAGGTACCTATATTTCTCTTCCCATTCCAGCATTGCCCCTTTTTGGAACTGGAGGAGGGTCAAGAGTTATCCTATGCTGCCAGGTATTACATATGGATCTAACAGAAAAACTTTGGAGAAGTTAAATGGCAGTGAATTGCAAAGAGTACAGCTTGTGACAATGAAATTAGAACTTAAATGAACGTAAAATAAGCAGCGACCCTTCACAACTGCAGTAACTGGTGATAATGCAATCATCCTAATATTGCTAAGGGTGCAATTCTATGCATTCTAGACAGCATGCTGGCTGGGGAATGCTGGGAGTTGTAAGACTTTTTTCTGTCTAAACTTGCATAGAATTGCACCTTAGAGAGCAATCCTGTGCCCCCAGACACCATTTGGGGGGGGGGCATCAGATTGTCTGGTTTCTGGGATCCTCAGAACCCAGAAACCATGCTCCCTTCCCCCTTATAGCCAGTGCAGTTCTCTCTGCACCAGCTACGTCTCAGAGTGTGGAGATGTGGGAAAGGGGGCAGACCTGGGAGAGGGGAGGAGACCACGGGAGCTGCTTTATGCAGCTTCCTATTGGGTCTCCAGGGTCTTTCCCTCCCCCTTCCCAAAGCCACGGCTAGACGTGCAAAATCGCCTGTCTAGGCAAAATGCAGGGTGGCTGGAGCATAGAGGAGAGAATCCCCTCCATGTTCCAGCTGCCCTGCATAGGACAGTTGCCAGCCTATTTTGGAGGCTGGTGACTATCCGGATGGGATTGCGCTCTTAATTGATTTTTCCACTATAGGAAATAATAGCTTCACTTTGTCATAGAGATCACAGGAATCTACCTTAAACTGGTCCATTGCTCCATCTAGCTCAGTGTTTCCACATTGGCTAGCAGGGACTCTCCAAGATCTCAGGCAGGGTCCCTTTCCAGTGCTACCTGGAGATGTTGGGAATGGACTTGGG
Source organism: Anniella stebbinsi (assembly GCA_029215795.1). Classification (NCBI taxonomy): domain Eukaryota; kingdom Metazoa; phylum Chordata; class Lepidosauria; order Squamata; family Anniellidae; genus Anniella; species Anniella stebbinsi. The sequence goes on along the minus strand of JARDYH010000003.1, from coordinate 131,501,170 downwards.
ACCTTTAACATGCAACACATGTGCTCTACCAATGGGCTACAGCCCTTTCCTAACAGATATCACCTTCATTTCTGGGGAGTGTTTATAGTTTATTATCATAGTTTTCTCCCCTTCAAGACAGAATGACAGTAAGTAGCCTCAGAAGGCTATTGCAATCCTGAAATGACCAGCCAGAATCATTTAATGCCAAATTAAATCCCAGTGATATCCATCTACTCAGAAGAAAGTGTGTAAAGGAATTCCATCCAACATAAATCGGTTTGTATCCAGATATTTACGTTTAGCTGGGTTATAAGGTTAAACTTCTCCTAAACCAAAATCAGGCTTTTGTTATGATTTAATTACACAGAGCAGCATCACAAACAATGTAACATTTGGCTCAAACATTTAAACAATGAATATGCAATATAAATTGTTTGCACTTTTGGTCTCAGCCTCATTATTTCAAAGGATGCAGTTTTATCTTTTCTGTTTTATGAGCACCCTCCACCCACCCCAAAAATGTATTAGATTTTTAAAAAAGCTGGCATCTATCTGGCAACAAATCGTTTAGCAGGACTGCAAACTTTGTAAATACACAGAGTAGCCCAAGAGATTTCAAGAATTCTGTCTTCAAATACCAGTTTGTATGTTGCTAGTAAGAAATCTAGCTAGCATTTTGCAGAAGGAGAAATTATGCAGTGGCCAAATGAAAGCAAATCTCCCAATTAATTGGAATCAGTTCCGCCTTTTCAGTAGAGATCCAATATTCAGCACAAATGTTTTCTTTCTGATAACCGTCCTTGCTAAGATTGTATCTTGCAATAGGGGTGACTTGACTCATTACCCCTGCTAATGGATCTTTTTTAACAAGCCTATTGACTTCACTGATTGGGTCTGTATCGGCTAGCCCCTACAGGATCAGATCCTATATCAGGCCATGAAAACGTATTGCTGCAATTTCATCTGATAACGTTTATATTTAGTTTAGTGGAGAAAGGAGAGAGGTGTCATTTTAAAGGCCCTATCTAGGTTACATTTCCATGTATACCTGATTATCATGAAGTATCCAACCATGAAACATGACAGAACCTGTAAGTTGAGGGGGTGGGGGCAGTGCTGGTTAACAGGCAGGCAATCAGATTCAGCGAGACATTTCTTTGTTTCAAGCTACCCTGGAAATGGATCTGAACATTAGACCCACGTGAGAGGTATTGATTTATTCATTCATTCATATACCACTGAATAGCCTAAGAAATCTGGGCACTTGAACATCGGTTAAGATGTCAGGTTCCAAAGAACTGATGATGATATTTTATATATTTTATTGCTTGCTGTTTTATAGATTATGAGTTGTTTTATTTTTGAAGGTCCATATTTTCCGCTTTGAATTATAAGAAAGCAAGGTAGAAACAAATGATCAAAACGTAGCACTGACTGAACTGAGGTTGTGGTTAGCTGGGAATAAGTCCCACTGAGCTCAGTGGAGCTTTCTTCTGAGTAGACATGTGTAGGATTGCACTGCGAAAGAGTTTTGGCAGAAACTACATAGATATGTACATAGTGCTTCCTATGTCACTACTACCCACAAAAGCTGTTCTACCTCTATATGTGTAAATAAAGACATTATTACAAGAATAGCAAGAAAACTGATCCTGCAGAGGTTGGCAATATGATCAGGGAAGGAAGAGAGTGAAATACAGGACAGATTTAAAAAATGTACCTGAGAAGGCATGAAGGATATGAAGGAGCAAAACAGATGAAGAACTAAATTACCATTTATTATTTTTTTTCATATTCCTGAGTGACATAACATAGGCTGACCATATGAAAAGGAGGACAGGGCTCCTGTAACTTTAACTGTTATAGAGAAAAGGGAATTTCAGCCAGTGTCATTTGTATGTAATTAGTTCCTGGTGAAATTCCTTCTTAATCACAACAGTTAAAGTTGCAGGGGCCCTGCCTTCTTTTGTATCTGGTCACTCTAGTATAGTGCCTGCAACTTTAACTGTTGTGATGAAGAGGGAATTTCACCAGGAACTAATTGCATACAAATGACACTGGCTGAAATTCCCTTTTCTCTACAACTGTTAAAGTTACAGGAGCCCTGTCCTCCTTTTCATATGGTCAGCCTACATAACATGTTTAAAATTTTGTTCCTGTGTTCCACTTCTTTGTTCCAGTCTAATGTCCCACTATGGTGTGACCAATGAATAGCGCAGAACAAACCTATGCAAGTGTAGGAACTTGGCAATATGAAAACGAACAAGCTCAATTCCCAGTACTACAGGAGAAAGTGAATGAGCTGAAGTTTGCAAGATGGGAGGGAAAAATCTGTCCCACCAAAGAAATCAGGGTCACCAGGGAGTGTTAAAAGCTTTAGTCACACAGGGAAAAAATGAGATTGAAAATCCAAGGATATATCATAATATGTGCTATGAAAGTGCCTTCTGCGTAGCTTTAGCCTCCACCCTATATGTCCCAAAGTACTTCCTTTTATTTTTCCACATAAGTGAATGGCTGTTTCATGGTAAAGAGGATGCTTTTTGGGATGTTTTTAGTGGGATGAGGTGAAACAGTCATTGGGTGACATGGACTCTACTGAGTGGGACCTCAGACAATTTGCCTCAAGATAAACTTTGCTTTAGGGAAAATTTCAGGGATTTTTTTCTTTCTTTTTTAAACCCACCCTAGCTAAATGTGAAGTGACTGCTGATGGTGGTGGGGATCTTCACGGCACTGTATCGAGAATTGCTTTCACATTTTCTCTGCTTTTTCCTGAATACACCTTTGGTCTGTAATCAGCATACGATGCAAGAGCCGTGGAGTATAGAGCACCTAAAAGTGATTTTCAATGCATTCCCAGCTGTCACGCAGGACTTGAAACTTCAGGGTTGGGTGGGCAGAGTCTGGGCAGAGAGCTGAATGTCATCAACCCCCGTAGTGCTGCTCAGCAAATCAGAGAGAAGCTTGTTTCCTGCCCCTGGCTCCTCCCTGCTATTGCACTCTTTATGAATGTATAAAGCAAGATGTGCCCAGTTTTGCTGCAGCGATCTTATGAAAGGTACAGGTAGGCTTGCTATTCTCATTGTACTCACAAAGCAGTGAAAATCCCAGGTGCACCAAAACCCAATTCCCACTTGCTTCGCAAATGCGAGTTTGCACAGTTGCGAATATTCACAATTGTGGGTTTGAAAAGAAGTTACAGTTTCTATGCTAGCAATATCTCTGGAGAAGAAATGCACAATTGCACTATAGTACTTTAGCCAATGAACACTACAGCTCGGTATGAAGTTTGGCCCCAAGCCTGAAAATATCCAATGTTTTATAGCCGCACCTGGGATTTTCACTTCTGTGTGTTATCATGCAGGGTTTGATGGTGCATCTGGTGCCTCCTGACTAGGGGAGGCTATGTGTGAAGTTTGGTCCTGATCCTGCAAACCTCCAGCTTTATAGCTGCCCCCCCCTTTTTGGTGCACCTAGGATTTTTGCTCATTTGTGAGTAATCACACAGGGTTTCAAGGGTGGAACAGAAGCAACTTCAGCCAGGTCACAGCCAAGTCACAGAGGCATGCCCAGGATTTAATGCAGAGGGACGGGGCATATTGCAGGAGAACCGTCTGTGGGCTGCTTTAAGTAAAAAAGACAGAGGAAAAAGACATTCATAAAATGAGTTTTCAAGAGGGAAGCAGCTGGTTGGCTGTGGATTGGCAATGACATCATGTGCTGCAAAGGACCTCAAACTGCTCTCCCTTTGCACCAAATTGCTCATGAAGGTTGCCCCCTGGAGAATTCACATTTATCCCATGTTATGTTGAATGCATGGATATGGATGGGCGTGATCACAGACTGCCTTTATTCCCCACCACTCTGCATTCAGCTTAGCATGTGAATGGATCGTGTTGTAGACACCTAAGTTCTAGGCACACATTCAGCTGAATGCGTGGAGATAGCATGTGCAGTCATGCTCAGCCCTCCCCCTCCACACATTCGACAGAACATGTCAAAATGTTCTTGTTAAATTCAACATTCAGATGTTCTGGCCCCTAGCGCATAATATTGTTGAAAGTTGCAAGGGAAGAAAGGATTAGAATCTCTGCTTAGTTCAGGCTGGCTGGAACTAATCATTTATGTTCCTACATTTAGTCAAATTTCCCCATTTTCTGTCAAAAAGATGTGTGGGCACTAACCTAACACTCTTCTAAACTTACTTTAAGCGCACATCTGAAACTAGGGGAGAATGATTCCAAGTAAGATAATGTGGCTTCCAGAAAAGCTAGAGCCTTAGCATACTCTTTTCCGCCATTAATGCCTGGGTGTATACATTCCCTCTCTGCATTTTAACCCAGCACTGGATGTAATGCAAAGCAGATGGGCAGCAAAATGAAATTAGCTTTCTACACTTGGATAATATAATAACATATAATAAACGCATATAAACCAAATAAAACAGATTTGAAAAGAGTAAAGGAAGGGTTACGTTCTCTGAACCATCAATGGAACCCCTAAGAGCGCAACAACAACAACAACAACAACACATACCGCATCGACATAAAACACCAAAAACAAGTGAAGCATGGAATTAATCACCTCCTGTACATGGATGACATCAAAATCTATGCTTCAACTTTGACACAGATAAAAGGCCTCCTGTGAATCACTGAACTGATGACAGACATGAAGATGGAATTCCAGATAGGAAAATGCAAGATGCTACACATAGAAACAGGAAAATGGAAAGTAGAAGAAATAGCAGAAACACAAAATAATGAAATATTAGATAACATGGAAGAAAATGAAACATACAAATGCTTAGGATTCCAAAGAAAATCAATAATTCCACAGTAAAAACTCAACTAAGAATGCAATATAAAACTCGCCTATCACAAATCCTAAAATCAAAACTCAACTCTAAAAACATTTTCAAAGCTATCAACACCTACGCAATACCCATCCTCACATACTCATTCGGAATCATACACTGGTCACACACTGAACTCAATTGCACCAAACTCACAAAACATCACATGCTCCATCCCAACTCATGCATTGAAAGAATAACAATAAGCAGGAAAGAAGGAGGAAGAGGTCTGCTGGACATTAACAGAATTCATGCTAAACAGAGAGAATGTTTCCACACTAAAAACACCCCCATTCATAAAGCCATAGAAAAAGCAGATAAAAGTTACACACTACTCAACCAAGCACTACAAAATGAATACCTAACACAACCACACTCACAGAGAAAAAAGAAAACTAGGTACAAAAAGCACTCCATGGAAAGCACTACAACATTATACAGAACCCACAAATAAACAAAGAACAATTGTACGAATGGCTCAGGAAGGGTGAGCTATTTCCAGAAACTGAAGGATTCCTAATAGCTATACAGGATCAAGTTATAGCAACCAAGAACTACCAAAAATACTTCAAACAATATAACAGTGTGACAACAGACCTATGCAGGAAATGCCATCAATTCCAAGAAACAATAGACCATATAACAGGAGGATGTAAAATTCTGGCAGGAATGGACTATACGGACAACACTATACAGCTGCAAAAACAATTCACCAACAACTGGACATCAAATTCAACCTTATCAAACAACCTACACCATACTATACATACTCACCCAAAACAATCTTGGAAAATGCACATCATAAAATATGCTGGAACAGAACAATTCATACCGACAAGACAACACCTTGCAACCAACCAAACATAACGGTCATAGACAAAAAAGAAAAACACATACCTCATCGACATAGCAATACCAAATGACAAAAATGTTGAAAAGGAAGAGGAAAAGAGAGAAAAATATACACTGCTGGCCGTGGAAGTCAAAGTACTATGGCAACAGGGAAAGGTCACAATTATTCCATTAGTCACGTCAGTCACCGGCATCACATCAAAAAATTATACAGAAAACCTCCAGAAACTGGGCCTACCAAAATACATCCACACCAACATCCAGAAAACAGTCATAATTAAAACCTGCTCAATTGTCAGGCAATTCCTGAATCTGTAAAAGACAGCCTGACTTGGCAAAGCTCGTCATGACCGTCTAGAAAAACCGCCACAAGCGAAAAAGAGATATAATAATAATGAGCCTCGTGCTATGATATGAATGCTACTGTTTTATTGTATACTGCTCTGGAATCTGATTCAATGAACAATGGTATATAAATGTTATAAATAAATAAAACAAGAAGGATGAGCAAATATGAATAGGCAACCATTTCGATACTGCAGAACTCAGAGGACCTGTTTCTGCAAATTAGATATTATTATTATTATTATTATTATTATTATTATTTATTTCATTTCTAACCCGCCTCTCCATCTAGATCGAGGCGGGGAACAACACCAAATATAAATATAAAACAATAAAATAGATAAACCGTTAAAACAGATAAAAACAAATACATTATTAAAAACATCTTAAAATTAAACTGGATAGGCCTGCCGGAAGAGAACAGTCTTCACGGCTTTCTTAAATTCCAGAAGACTGCTAATTTGTCGAATCTCCTCCGGCAGGCCATTCCACAGCCTGGGAGTGGCAGAAGAGAAGGTCCTCTGGGTAACACTCGTCAGCCTAGTTCTGGCTGACTGGAGTAAATTCTTCCCAGAGGACCTGAGTGTGCGGGGCGGATTATACGGGAGAAGGCGATCCCGCAGGTAACCTGGACCCAAACCATGTAGGGCTTTAAAGGTAATAGCCAACACTTTATACGTCGCCCGGAAACTAATGGGCAGCCAGTGGAGTGATTTTAAGATTGGTGTTATGTGGTCACCCCTAGGTGTACCGGTGACCAACCTGGCTGCCATATTTTGAACTAATTGAAGTTTCCGGACTAGGCACAAAGGTAGCCCTATGTACAGCGCATTGCAGAAGTCGAGCCTCAAAGTTACCAGTGAGTGCACTACCATCTTTAGGTCTTCCAACTCTAGGAAGGGGCGCAGCTGGCGTATCAGCCGAAGCTGATAGTAGGCACTCCTGGCCGTCGCATCTATCTGGGCTGTCATTTGGAGCGACGGATCCAGGAGTACCCCCATGCTGCGAACACAGTCTTTCAGGGGGGGTGTAACCCCATCCAGAACTGGTTGACACACCTCCAAACCCAGGTTGTGGCCTTTGACAGCAAGCACCTCCGTCTTGTCTGGATTCAGCTTCAGTTTGTTTTTCCTCATCCAGCCCATTACCGCCTCCAAACATTCATTCAGAGGAGACACACTATCCTTAGCTGACGATGTTGTCGAAGGCACAGAGAAATATATTTGGGTGTCATCAGCGTACTGATAGCACCCCGCCCCATGCCTCCGGATGATCTCTCCCAGCGGTTTCATATAAATGTTAAACAGCATTGGGGAAAGGATGGCACCTTGTGGTACACCACATAGCAGCTCCTTCTTTGAAGAGCAGCTATCCCCAAGCATTACCATCTGGAACCTGCCCGAGAGATAGGACCGGAACCACTGAAGCACAGTGCCCCCGATTCCCAATCCCCTCAGGCGTTCCAGAAGAATACCATGGTCGATGGTATCGAAAGCTGCTGAGAGGTCGAGGAGTACCAACAGGGACACACTCCCCCTGTCAATACTCAGGCGTAGATCATCCACTAAGGCGACCATAGCAGTCTCAACTCCGTATCCTGCCCTGAAGCCGGTTTGAAATGGGTCTAGAAAATCTGTATCATCCAAAACTGCTTGGAGTTGGGAGGCAACAGCCCTCTCGATCACCTTGCCCAAAAATGGAAGATTTGATACTGGCCTGTAGTTATTAAGGTCCAGAGGGTCCAGGGAGGGCTTTTTTAGAAGCGGCCGTACTACCGCCTCTTTTAAACATGTTGGAAAACTCCCCTCCCTGAGAGATGCATTAATAATACATTGTAGATGTGATCGAACTGCATCTCCTCCCTGGACAACAAGCCAAGAAGGACAGGGATCGAGAGGGCAAGTCGTCGTCCTCACTTGTCCAAGCAGCTTGTCCACGTCCTCAGTACTCACCAACTGAAACTGATCCAGTGTAATTCCACTCGCGGAGTTACTGGACACTCCATTGTCAGCCTCTGCTATAATGATGGCGTCTAAGTCGGCTCTTATCCGAGAGATTTTATCTGTGAAATGGTCATTAAAGGCATCACAGCGAACTGCCGAAGGCTGTAAAATCGGGTTCGGGGGGGAAGGTGCCTGAGTTAGACCCCTCACCACCCTGAACAGTTCTGCTGGACGCGAATTCGCAGACGCAATGCGTGCAGAGAAGAAAGCTTTCTTCGCTGCACGTATTGCCACTCCATAGGAACGAAGATGTTTTCTATGTCGTGTCTTGTCAGATACAAGTCGAGTTTTCCGCCATCGTCGCTCCAGTCGTCGTTTATGCAGACCATGTCCCGTAATCTAGAACGGGAAATGTCGAGATTGTTGTGGTGGTTTTCTTATGTTAATTGTTTGTTGTTTAATACCCTGAAATGCCCACACATTCTCTAGCTTTCTTTTCCTTCTTTTAAATTTAAATAGTTTAGTGAAATGTTTTGGTTAATATTAGAATGCAAAAGAAACAAATCTGTAGCTATAACCACTCTCCCTACTCCTTCCCATGACATCTGGTAACCAAGGGAAAGAAAAGGACATGTGGGGGTGTGGGGGTGGGGGTGGGGGTTGTAAGAGAGCAAAGGAGGGAGTGAGGTGAAATGAACCACAAGAGATAACACCACATTGGTCCATGTTTCCTGCCAAGGCTATAAGCTGGCCAGTTTAAAGGTACCCCTGTGGGATGCTTCGGTAGAATGATGACTGGGTAATCAGGAAAGCATTTGCATGCAGCCAGCTATCCCATTGCATACAACGGGAGGGCAGTATGCAAAGCCAACTGCAACGCTGATTAAATTACAGGAGAGGACACACAGATCCGTGAATTTTGATTATGATCAAGAGAGATACGCAAGCATACTATTGTCAGTATTCTCTTGCTCCAAGCTGCCCTGAACCATTTGCTCATCCATGCAGCCTTTCTCAGAACAAAAGATATATTAGACAAGATGCTAGAGTGACGCCAACAGGAATACAAAGCCATGATGGCAGAGCTTCTCAGCAACATATGGGTCAATCCTCTCATGAACCACCAGCTGATCACCAGCAGTGACCTCACAATGCAACATCCTCCCTTCACTCCCCATTGTCAGCAATCACAGATTCAATACCTGGCAAACTTTACAGATGGTGGCTGACTATAATTGCTATGACGCCTGGCGCTTTATTAGAGTCATTATGTGCATCACATTGTAAAATGAATCCTGTTAAAATCATGACTGAATGGACTACGCCAATGGCAACAAAATAGCTGGCCTTTATTAGACAAAGAACCTGGAAGCCTCATGGCTGATCATCATTTTAGCTGCAACAGTATGTTGGTTTGGCTAAAGAATATTCTCTAGACCCTTACATGTGTCATTTACTGGATCTTATGAAGCGGGCTCTAGTCCATGGACGCTTATGTCAGAATAAATCTGTTGGACATTAAGGCGGCACTAGACTCTTTGATGTTTTTGCTGTAGACGTTTAAGGCTGCAATTCTGTACATACCTACCTGGGAATAAATCTCAGAGAATCTCCTGGAACTCAAGGTGATTTACATCTGAGTAGAAGCGCATCGGTTTGCTCTATTAGGCTGCAATCCTATACGCACTTATCTGGCAATAAGTCCTATTGAACTCAGTAAATATATTTAGGATTGTGCAGTTACATGGCTATCCCTCTGGTGCTGGTGCTGTTCTTAACTTTTACTATATATCTTTTTAAAATGTTGTTTCTCTGACAGAAAAACTTACATTTTACACTCTAAACCTAAGCATATTTATTTGCAAGTAATTACTATTGAATTGGAACTTACTTTGAAGTAAACAAGTCAAGGATTTAAGCCTTACAGCACTATGCTGTGCAGATTCACTCAGAAGTAAGTTTGTTTATACAACTTTTATAATGCTTAATATCCTCAGATCTCTAAGCATGTCCCATACATGCATACATACATACCGTTTTCTACTGTATTGTGTGTATGTATAAACAATGAAAGAATAATGAAAACAAGTACCATGAGTTTTACTCCTGTTATTATATTATTATTTATTGCATTTATATACTGCCCCACAGCCGAAGCAATCTGGGCAATTTACAAAAGTTAAAATCATTGAACATTTAAAAACCAATATACAAAAATTAAAAACATAAAAGCCTAAAAACAAATTACATATCGTCCTAAATGAAGTGTCCAGAGGATTGCAACTGTAATCAATACCTGCATGTACGGAAAGAACAGAGAGGATAAAATAAAAGTGAATGTGTTTGCATTTGGCAAACCTTGCAATTGGATGGTCTGGTTAAAGAACTACCGCTTGGCATGGGAGAGCTGTAGACTGATGGAGAGAAATGTCCACCGGCTTACAAATAGAACAAGATCCTATCACTGAACAGAAGCATGCTAAATACCAGAGGAAGTGGAAGGCTAGCGGATTTTGAAACCTTCACAAAAATAACCTGATTGGGGATCCACGGGAGGTAACAGGGAGATCAATGGGAGAAAAGACAGGCCCGGTCAACCAGCTTTCAGAACCATCATGATCTTTAAAAATTCATAGAAAATCGAGGGTTTGTGCAATTGCTCTGATTTTTTTTTCACAAATGACCAGCCGGATCCCATCTTCAATGTCCCACAAGTTTCAAGTTTTTATCTTTAAAAATGAAGGAGTTACAGCAGGGGGTGGGGCTTTTGGGGGACCCCCTATAACTTTTTAATTTGGAAAGATAGAGACATGAAACTTTTTGGACATTGCAGATTGGATCTTGTTAGTCCTGGCTCCCCAAGTTTCATGTCATTATCATTTCAAATAAAGTTATGCACGCGTTTCCCACAATGCAAGCAGACAAGATGACAGCATGGAGGCCCGGTCAACCTGCTGTCAATAAAGTTGCACAATCTTTAATAAATTCATATAAAATCGAGGGTTGGTGGGATCGATCTCAAATTTCATACACATGTCTAGCACATGTTGCTACACATATGTGCCAAATTTCAGATCAATCCCTCCACCCCTGTATTTTATATGATTGTTTTTTAAAGATCCTGCAACTTTTTGACAGGTCTGAATGAACGCACGTGGCGAGCTGTCATTCTGACCTGTCAGAACTTAAATGATCTTTAATAAATTCATATAAAAGCGAGGGTTAGAGGACTCGATCTCAAATTTCATACACATACTTAGGCATACCCCATAAGCACTGTGGCCAGGTTTCAAGCCTCTTAACTGTGAAAATACAGAAGTTATAGGTTTAGTTATATGGCAGTCCGATAATCCAATATAATTGGGCTGAAAATTTTCGGATCGGATATTTATCGGAAGTTTTTCTATCATATCGTTATCATTAATCGGATGTCCGATAACGACCTTATCGTATCGTTATCAGACATTTTAACGATACGATACACATCCATACTGAACAGGGTTCTCATATCATTTCTTAGTTGTCTTTTCTCCAAGCTAAACATAACCAACTCCCTCAGCCTTTTCTCATCTCTGTTCCCTTTTCAATCTTTGTTACTCTCTTCTGGGCCCTTTGCAGTTTGCCAATATCCTTCCTAAACTGCACCTCATATTTCTCAGGAGGTAATACACACATCCATGCATAAAGAACATTCTCCAGTGCCTTGCTGTACCTTCTTTTCCCCATCTTTCAAAGCCAAGTTCATTGAGACCAGCTTGATTTGGCCTCTTACTAATAATGGTTTCTTTCTGAGATCTCAGAGTTGCTGAATGGATGGGCTCTGAGCAGAATTTTTCAAGAGCTGTTTTTGACTTTGGTCTTTGGTTTTGACAATGCAGTATTCTTTTGGGGGCAGCAAAGGGGTGGGGACAGCTGCCATTTGCCTAACTTCATAGGGGAAAGTGTGTAGCCTTTGCAGAGCTTTCCACCAAGGTGCAAACTCTGTTTGATATGCTGCATCTGGGGAAGGAGAAGACTGAAGAGGAAACTCCCTGGCTAAATTCGGACGACACAATAAGCAACTGGGGGGGGGGGGGGGACAATCGTTAGTTGTATTGACTATCATGTCATCCGAATGCTGCCATAGTCAACTCAGCGCTGACCCTAATCCACACCACAGTTGATTATTTATTACCATGTTGCGTGGGGAGTACCCCCTAGATGAACAACTGTAAAGTTGATTATTACCCCACCATTGACTATCGTGTTGTCCGAATTCAGCCCCTCTCTTGTTGCTTTCAAAAGCACTTGCTTCTGGACTGCTTGTTATCCCCTACCAGATAGTAGAGCAAAAACAACAAAAATGATACTCTAACAGGTGTGCTTTCCTCATTGGAGGAGTGTATGTAATGTGTCCCCAGAGGATTCCAGTGTGCTGAAGTAAACAGTGAGAGGAAACTCGGGGTATAAAAGCAGCAGAAGCAGCAGCAGCAGCAGCAGGGGTGTTGTCCAGTTATCTTTGCCGATAGCAATTTAGCTGATTCTGTATCTACTAACGATGCCTCTGCTGTCACTCATTTTGCGCTAACTCACTTGCAAGGAGATTGCACAGCAGCTTTACAGCAGGGGGTGTAGAAACCCTTTCAGCCAGAGAGCCAAATTCCATCTTTGAGAAACCCTTGTGGGTGCATTCCAGGGGTGGATGCAGGTCTAGCCCAGCCAAAGTGGCCACCTCAAGCTACTCTCTCCTAGGCTGACCATATGAAAAGGAGGACAGGGCTCATGTAACTTTAACAGTTGTAGAGACAAGGGAATTTCAGCCAGTGTCAATTGTATGCAATTAGTTCCTGGTGAAATTCCCTCGTCATCACAACAGTTAAAGTTGCAGGCACTATACTAGAGTGACCAGATACAAAAGAAGGCAGGGCCCCTGCAACTTTAACTGTTGTGATGAAGAGGGAATTTCACCAGGAACTATTTGCATACAAATGACACTGCCTGAAATTCCCTTTTCTCTACAACTGTTAAAGTTACATGAGCCCTGTCCTCCTTTTCATATGGTCAGCCTACTCTCTCCCTGCTGCCGCTGCCCCCACCCCTCATCCTGTTTCTTCTCCCCTTGCCTCACCCCCCTTCCACTGCTTTTGTGCAGCAGCAGTAGCTCCCAGCTCCCGTGTCATGGCAGGGATTCCTCACTCACAGCTCCTGCTCCATTCATCAGCTGGCTGGGAGTCTCTGACAAACTAATGCGAGACGTCTCAAAATGGTTTGGCCGAGTCTCCCAGCCAGAAGCCCCGCAGCGGGGGCGGAAGGTAGAGCTGCTGGCTGGGGGGAGGGAGGAGGAGTTGCTGCCACTGTGGCGGCAGTGGCAGGAGGGAGAGCGTAGCCGGCCAAGCGGCGGCGACCCCTCCTAGCCAGCGTCGCCTGCCGCGCCCGCTTCCTGATGCTTAATGGTAGTGCTGGCTGTGGGTGGATGGGGCCAAAGGCGAAGGAGTGCGGTCAAACTACCAAAACTGGCAGCATATTTTAGCTTAAACCTCTTATTGCCGGTGACTAGGAGCCTATCTACACTACTGCTTTAAAACGGGTTATAACAGTTTAAAACCAGTTAATAACCGTTATTGACCGGTTTAAAACTGTTATAAACCATTTCAAAACAGTAGTGTTGATAGGCTCTTAGCCTTAGGAGTGCCATTTCAATCTTTTAGAATGGCAGGAAAGCTGTACAAAATCTGGGAAGCCCCTACACGATCAGTGGTCAGGGAAAGGGGGTGGGCCAGGAGAAGGGTGGGGAACCCCAGGAGAAGGGTGGGGAACTCTGGGGACCTGTATTGGGGGCTCAAGGTGGCCTGGATTTTGCCCCCGGGCCTGAGGCTCTGCACCCCTGCCATGGAAGAATGATGTTCGCCTGTAAATGTAAACACTGGGAATGACTCTAGTCAAAGAACATAGCAACTTGTCCAGTAATATTGCCTGATTTTGGGGGGAGGGGGATGCAGCAGCTATCTTTTCAAAAAGGACTGGGGAAAACCGCTCTCCAAGACTGCACTGATGTTTTCTTGCACCTTATTACACTGATATGTTGTTCCAATAATTAAAGTCGGGTGGAGGAGAAGAGAAAAGAACTATTCATAACCCAATTTCTTCTTCATGAATTTGTATATGTCAATATAAATTTCTTTTAAAAAATATTTTATGTGGATTCCGTTCTATCCAATCATATTATTTCCCCCATCCTAGTATTACCATTTTATTTAAGAGTTAGAAATGATGATGATGATGACATTTATATCCCACCTTTATTTCCTCTTGCAAGGAACCCATAGTCCTCCCATTGTATTTCACAACAGCCCTGTGAAGTAGGTTAGACTGAGAGTCAGCGACTGGCCCAAAGTCACCCCAGTGAGTTTCATGGCTAGATGGGGACTAGAACCCAAATCTCCCAAGTCCCAATCCACTATTACACCACATAGACTCTATGTGACATTCCTTTTTTATTTCACATCCACAAACACTGATCCTCTTTTTCATCATGTGAATATTGAAGTATTGTAGAGATGGCCGCTGTTCATTCCCCTCTGAAAATAAGCTCAAGTGTTTGTTGTGAGCCTATCGGAAGAACTATGTTAAACCAGTATTCATTATGGAAAAACCTCATCAATAGTGTCCCCAGTGGAAGGACACTGATTAGCTGCTTGGGTAGCTCACATTGCGTCAGGGTGAATTTTCCAGTGCCTTTCTGAAGTACTGTTTAGGAAAAGGAAACAAGAATTCTGAAGCATCTCCTCATCTCAGTGTTGTGATGCCTATAAATAGACCCGATCAGATTCTGCTTGACAAACAGCGTTTAAATATTCGATATAAGCTTATGGCTGTTGAAAGTATTTGTTTAGGAAAATAGGGTTTGGGGAGGGATTACAGGATTGATTAGAATTGGAAATAAAATTGTATTTACCCTTTCAGTAAGAAAATGATACATGTTATTTACATCTATTGTGGGAGTTGATTCTTTCTGGTAGGGCTCCTAAGCTTTAATGTCTGCATAATAGACACACAAAAATGGCAGGTAAAACCTTCCTAACACAATAGTTCCATGTGGAGAAAAGGCATAGAAGCCCTTCCAAAAAAGCCATGATGGTATGGGTTTGTTTGTTGTTTTTGTTTTGTTTGTGGCTTTTCCCTCCATCCCACTATTTGGTTTAGCACACTATACTTTTATTTGCTGCCAGATACAGAATCCGTCATTGTAATACCATCTAAAAATCAGCATACTTAAAATTAATAATAATAATAATAATAGGATGTAAAATTCTGGCAGGAATGGACTATAACAGACAGACACAATTCAGCTACAAAAATAATTCACCAACAACTGGCCATCAAATTCAACCTCATCAAGCAACCTACACCATATTATACATACTCACCCAAAACAATCTTGGAAAATGCACATCAGAAAATATACTGGGACAGAACAATTCATACCGATAAGACAATACCTTGCAACCAACCAGACATAACCGTCATAGACAAAAAAGAAAAACACATACCTCATCGACATAGCAATATCGAATGACAAAAATGTTGTTGAAAAAGAAGAGGAAAAAAGAGAAAAATACACACTGCTGGCCATGGAAGTCAAAGAACTATAGCAATAGGAAAAGGTCACAATTATTCCATTAGTCACATTAGTCACTGGCATCACATAAAAAAACTATACAGAAAACCTTCAGAAACTGGGCCTACCAAAATACATCCACACCAACATCCAGAAAGCATTCATACATAAAACCTGCTTAATTGGCAGGCAATTCCTGAATCTGTAAAAGACAGAATGACTTGGCACAGCCCATCATGTCTGTCTAGAGACACCACCATGAGTGAGAAAGAGATATTATAATAATGAAAAATAACAGTCAGAAAGTGTGAAAATCTACAATGTGTTCAATTAGTATTTACATTGGAGTCTCCAAGTGTGGCAAAGGACAAGATTCCTGTACCCTTCAGGCTGCATTCCTACATCCATGTACCTAAGAGTAAATTCAATTGAACTCATGTATGTGATTGCATTGCAAGTGTCAGAAGAGAGAATTTCAGTTTTTCTCACTCCTGTACCTGTATAATCACAACAAGCAACTAGACTAGTTTAAATGCCCCACTTTCTACACAGTTCTTATAATTCATTCTTATATAGCTTGGTAGGCCCATGTGATAGCCTCCAAGAGCATGGATGTGAAGCTCAAAGTCTGGCTAGAATCATGTGGAGAAATTGCTAGCTCCACATGATTGCAAGACATCCTCAGTGTCCTCCTCCCTCAGTGAGTCTGCCTTCTCATCACATTGTTACTAGCTGTTGCTCTTCTTCCTCTTCTTCCTCTTCATTGTTACCACCTGCTTGCTGTCCAGGCAAGAGAGCTGGTCAGCAAACTGGAATACTTCTTTGCTATCTTACAAGCACTGTTTTCTGAGCCAGAGAGAGGGGGGGGAGGGAGGGAGGCAGGTGAACCAGTAGGTTGCAGTGGTGAAGGGGAGAAGTTAGATCCAGGAGCTCTTTGCTGTAGGTCCTCAGCAGGTGCCTAACCATGCCAATGGCCATGTGTAATCGCACCAACTTTATGAACTGATACCTCTACATGGGGGCTTTACATTTTATTGCCATTATTTTTTAAGCTTTCACAAACACAAATACAGTCCCTACATGAAGGCATTTGTTCATAAAGTTGGATGCTTCTGTGCAATTCCAGCTGGGTTGCAACCCCACAGGTAATCTTACACACTCCCCCAAACCTCCAGCGGTGTGACCATAGAATCTTTTGTTCAAGTAACAGCAAGGTGGCTCTGTGTGTGTATCTTCTCTGGGCCAGATAGGAACTCTTCTCTAGAGAATCCAATTGAAAGTAGTCCCAGGTGTTTTGTACAATTCTGTTAAACCTATATCAAAATTATTTCCTTAGGGTGAAATAACTGTGTGTCTCCCACCACCTCTATTCCCCAGTCTCTTGGGCAGCTACTGAGAAAGGCTTTATTGTATTTCAGAGGTTGAACATGAAACCAGTTACATACTTGGGCAATAAAAGACACTTTCACTATTGACAGTTTGCAATTGCTCTGATGGAAATGTACAGCAGCTTCCCTTCTAGGAGAACTATATCATGATGTGCTGATTTTTCACTGTTTCTACCTGGAACATGCATTTGTGTGGGAAAATTGAACAGTTCAGACAGTTCACTGAACCTGTAAATAATATTGTGACTACAAAACGACAACAGATAATTAAACACACTTCTTTCTTACTCATGCACATTCTTTATTAATCATAAATATGTTTATAGCACCTTTCAGTCATATTCCCATACTGGCTGGGAAATGCTGGGAGTTGTAGGACTATTTTTCCCCCTAAACATGCATAGGATTGTGCCCTTACCCTTCCTGGATCCTTAGAGATGTACATATCTAATGCTTTGTGTGCCTCTGTTCATTGTGTGACTGTAGCCTAGGTTCTAACAACGTTACATCTCTGCTGCATCTCTTCTTAGGGTTCTATATAGTCTTCAGCAGAGTTTTAAACATAGATATTCAGTGCAGTCGGTGGGTTGGAAGAAAATCTTCCATCAGCACCATCCCATTGACGTCATAGCCAACTAATTGTTTAAGCATTAATGCCCAACGGGGCTTCTGGTGAGCATTGCGTAAGGGCAAGGTTGCCACTGTACTGGCCCTGTGGCACTGCTGTGACGGCCACTGGCTTTTCATTGTTCAGATCTAATTAGAGAACACTGTAATTCAAAATCAATTCATTTCCTGCTGGTTGGTAACTAATTCTCCATCAGTGTGAATCAAGAGATTAATCCTGTAGGTTTGAACTATAGTTAAAGCCACAATTACACATGATACTAGCCATGCGAACAGGCAACAAACAACTGGCAAGCAGAAGTCTCTCTTGGCTACATAAACCCTTTTTGTTAGTTAAAAGAAACCTTTTTTAAATAAATTTATATGGAAGATGTACTAGATCTGAGCCCCTGCAATCCTACAACAACCAAACAAAAACAAACAAACCCACACCACCACCTTCTATAGCACCTTTAAATCTAGTCTCTTCTGAGCTTGCTACCAGGAAGGTCCTTTGTTTTTTTTTTTTGTAATTAAAGAAATCTTAGATACTCTTTAGGTTTACAAAAGCACAGTAAGAGGCATTTTTCTGGGAGTTCATCCCATGACTTGATGTTTAAAATGAGGACCACAACTATGGGATTTGCCTTGCCCGTGTGGTTGCAGGTCTTTTACCTACTGCTATGGGATTAATCCATTGAATAATGCCTTCTACAGTGTAATGTTTAAAGCATAGGAGGGGAAACTCCAGGCCTCGGAGGCTTGGCCTCCAAGCCCCACCCCCTGGAGGAATCTCTGATGTTAACCCTATCTGAGATCAGAGATAGCAGCAGGGATGTGAGCAGCGGAGGACTCGGCTGATGTGGGGAAGAGCAGCTGCCGTTCCCAGCACCAGCCAAGTCTGTTTGCATGCTGTCCGCACACACCACTCTCAGGGACAACATATGCTGCGTGAAAGTGGGGATTCGGCTGACACAGGGAAGAGGAGCTGCTCCTTTCTCCATGCTGAGAGTGACATGGAACTCCAACTCTTAGCTTGGAGAAAGGCAAAATGGGTGGGGCTGGATGATGACACCAATGGTCATAGCCATGCCCACTGATGTCATTTGGACGATGGAGAATTTTGCCCTCCCCACCTAAATGTGGTTGCTCATCCCCTAATTTTAAGGCACCCTGCCTTAGCACTTTTAACCAGTCCGTAAATTTAAATCTGTATTTATTAGCCTATGTATAAAAGCAATGGCTGGTATCCAAAGGCCTGCTTAGGATTGCACAGGCGGCTTGCACTCGCCTTATGGAACGATTTACTTTGTTACTATGAAGAGCAGACTCCTGTATCAAAAACTGCTTTTGAATTTTCTCAGCTCCAGTAGCCAAGTGCAAATTGGCCTGGAGGGGGAAGGCAGGAGAGTCCTGTTAAAACAAGCCCTCTTCCCCCTCCCCACCCCTGAGTACATTGAACCAGTTCCACTATTGACTAGATTGAGTGAGGGCTTTCATTCTAAAGGAAAAAAGCTCAATTCCTTTCTTTGGAGATCTGGGTGGGAGAAGAGGTTTTCGGTGCCCCCTACTGGGCCTTTGGTGGGCCAGGTGACATCAGTGTGCTTCAACATGCCTACAGGACCGTGCAGAGCTGGTAATATGCCCAGGCCAGATGGGAAGTGTGTGTGCGCCCCCCCCCCGCTCATTAAGTATTTTTAATGTTTTTTTTAATGCCCACCAACATGTCCGTTCTACATAACACCTTCATATTAAACCTGTTCTCCAACACCTCAATGTTGAATCAGAAATTAACATTTATTTTTAGTTGCTGTACAAATAGAAGCAACAACAATAGAACAGTCCTTCATCATTATCAAACATTATCACCATCATCATCACCCTCACGGTATCATCATCATTATTATCATTAATAACTATCATCATTACCTCACCCTTAGCTCCAGAGATTATATGCCATGGAGAAGATGGAGGAAAGAGATGCGATAAGGACAACCATCGCAATTTAGGCACATATATCCCCGCCCCACATGCAGCATATGGCCCTCTGGAGCTTGTAGTCTGACCGTGGTAGTCACGATGGACAGCTTCTGCGCTGTTTCCACAAGCCAGGCTCCTCGCTTCTCGATGGGCCGCTTACGCTATGGAAGCAGTAACGTAAGCTGGGGGGACCTCCTCGTCGGAGTGCCCCCTCAAAATCGTGGGCCTGGGCCAACTGCCCCCCCTGCCCTGCCCTGCATGCCTGCTGAGGTCATCCAGCCCCCGCCCCACCCACGTCCCCTTTCTCAGTGCTGAGAGAGGCATGAAACTCTGTGCCACAGCATGGAGTTTTTACAAGCATACAAACATGTATGCTTGTAAAACGTTCTTTTTCCAAAGGGATAGAATTTCAGATACTACAGTTTATTCCAAATATTCCACACACAGGCCAACAGATTTAAAGGAGACATTACCAACTACTTGCAGTATATAGCTTGATTGTACGGAATAGAATCATTAAACATATTAACAGTTTCTGTGGAAGATCTAAAGCATTTTCTGAGGAAATCTCAATAGGGTTTGTTTGTCCCATAAGAAAACTAAGTTTAAACTTCTTTATATTCTATCAAAGATAGAAGTTTAATCATTTTAGCACTTTTAAAACCAATTGTTTTTTATTCATTAATTTGTGCAGTGTCCAGTTATTTGTGCTTAATTTTTTTTTATAGCTTTATAGTGTGTAAGAACATAAGAGCCATGATGGAACAGACCAAAGCCCTATCTAGTCCAGCATTCTGTTTATACAGTGGCCAACCAGCTGCCTGTGGGAAGCCCAAGAGTTGTAATTCAGGAGTTGTAACTCCTTTGCAGCTTTGTAGTTGGACATGAATGTGATAGCACCCTCCCACTCGTGTTCCCCATGAACTAGAAGACAGAGGCATATTGCCTCTGATACTGGAGATAATTTATAGCCAGCATGACTAGTAGACATTTATAGGCTTATCCTGCATGAATTTATCTAATCCCCTTTAAAGCCATCCAAATTCATGGCCATCACTACATCTTGTGGTAACGAATTTCATAATTTAAATATGCGCTGTATAAAGAAGTAATGCCTTCTATCTGTCCTGATATCTTCCACCATTTAGCTTCATCGTATGACCCCAGGTTCTAGTATTATTACCCTACCCGGTTTCTCCACACAATACATAATTTTATAAATTTCTGCCATGTCTCCATTTATTCACATTTGTCTAAGCTATAAAGCCCCAAGAGTTGTAACACTTTCACAGCAGCAGCACACTTCAGTAAAACTGAAGTAAACCATTTAGCTGCATTAAAAATGGTTAGATATGTGGAATTACACATGCTAGTCTTTCTATATCTTTACAGATGCAGATCATGTACATTCCATTCAACATCTAAGGTCCTGTTCTGGATTCCAACACTGAGCAGGTTTCACTAAATGGGCATGGAGGAACAGAACGTCTTTTTTATTGTTGCACTCATGTACTGGAATGCCTACCCTAGAAAGGCATGCCACTGTATACCTTTTGGTGCCTTGTAAAGACCTAGCTCTTTCAAAAGGCTTTTGAAGGAACTCAACAGTTAATATGGTCTGTTAACTAATTCTGTTGTTACAATCATTTTTTATCATGTCGTTTGATACTGTGGAAGAAAAATGGGATAGACATTTCTAAAAATAAACAAATCTGATTTACACCCACAGACTTACATCAGGAATCCCTGGGCTAATGGCGTTGCCAGGCACCATGTTTTCAGACAGGAGTATGATGTTTATGTCACCAAGTATGGAGCAACCCTCAGACAGTCTTAGCTCGTAGTTAAATAGCCAACGCCAACTTTGTTTGTATGAATGTCCGTATACTGAAAGACCTGTTCACGCCTCGGCAAAAATCCATGGGCTGTTGGAAATACAGTGTGGTAAACAACCTGGATTGTTTAGGTGACATCCAAACCCGGAATTCTGGGTGGATGGAATAAACAACCCAGAGTTTAAACCCAGAGTTTGTGTCTGCTACAAATCATATTTCGCTCATTTGGAAATATTTTCCAGTCACTTAAAATTGTTCTCTCAGTTGACGGGGGGTGGGGAATATCAGCACCATAATTTGCATTTTTTCTTGCGGAAACCTAGTTGTAGATATTTCACAGTGTGAGGTCAAAATACAAATTGGAATGTGATGAAAAAAATTGTAAGACCCTTTCCCCTCCACTGCCTGCCCTGTATATCTTTTGCTGTTGTTTGACTTTGCTCAAGGTTTATGAATAAAATATAAGATCAAAACCTTGAGTTTTTCAAGCAGGAACAGCCTTAGATATTTCCTTGTCCATTATGCAAGGTGAGCTTCTAACTCTGTGAACTTCAGATTATTGCACATGAGCAGATTAAAAATATAACTTTACAGATGGCAATCATTTTTAAAATCACACTCACACTTCTACTCAAAGATGGGGGGAGGGAATCCCTATGGACAATGTCTATTTGTTCCCTGATGTTTAGGGAATAAATTAAAAGTATAGCATGATTAGCAACTATATTTGGGGTAATTAAAAAAAATCATGGTAGATGTGAAGGGGGGAATTTTCACTGGGATTGCAGATTGTGGGAAACGGATGTTTAACTCTTCCCTCCACAGCCACAAACAAAATGAAAATTACTGTGCGGCAATTAATGGTGGGGAAAAAGCTCCCATTGGCATCAATAGGAGCTTTTATCCTAACACTATTAGCTACAGGGTTTTTTTCATTGGGTTCATCCCCTTTAAGGCTCCTCCCTCAACTGTTATCACCAACATCCATTCCAGCAACCTATAACGAAGAGAGATGAGAAGGGAAAGGAGACCATTAAAGGTTCCTTTTTCCCCTTCTTCCCTTCCTATCCCTGTTTCCTTGTGTGTCGTGTCCTTCTAGATTGTAAGCCTGTAGGCACGGAGTGTCTTGTTTTACTGATTATACGTGAGCCGCTTTGGGAGCCATTTTGGCTAAGGAGTGGGATAAAAATACTTTCAATAAATAAACCTCCATGCCCCACGTGAAATCTTGCTTAGATCAGGAATAGTATACCTACTATATAAAAAAATTAAAACCCATATATCGCTGCTAATAATGCTATTAAAGCAACATATGGTTTAACCCTAAGAAGTTGCGTACACTCATTTAACAATCAGGATAGTCCAGTTTATCAGTTTCCTCACGTTCTGTCTCCTCTTCCAAAGTTAGGGGAAGCTGCTAAAAGAAACAATTAGGGAGTACTGAAGAGCAAGCCACAAGATTACTACATCTTTTTCTGACCCGGCTGGGGAAGCTGCAACTTCAACACTTCAGAAACTCAAAACTAGGGGTGTACACGCCCAAAATTATCGTATCATATCATTATTGGAAATCACTTAAAAAAAAAATTCGGATCAGATTACATCGGAGGCAAATCGTATCGTATTTCCAATACGATATTTAATTTGAAACCCTATTTTGCCCTGTAGAGCTGATTTTTTTTTTAAAAAAAAACATGCCTATAACGTCTATATTTTCAAAGTTAAAGGTTTGGAACTTGGTCACAGTGCTTATGGGGTATGCCTAAGTATGTGTATGAAATTTGAGATCGAGTCCTCTAACCCTCGCTTTTATATGAATTTATTAAAGATAATTTAAGTTCTGACAGGTCATAATGACAGCTCGCCACGTGTGTTCATTCAGACCTGTCAAAAAGTTGCAGGATCTTTAAAAAACAATCATATAAAATACAGGGGTGGAGGGATTGATCTGAAATTTGGCACATATGTGTAGCAACATGTGCTAGACATGTGTATGAAATTTGAGATCGAACTCTCCAACCCTCGATTTTATATGAATTTATTGAAGATATTGCAACTTTATTGACAGCTGGTTGACCGGGCCTCCGTGCTGTCATCTTGTCTGTTTTTTTCCCGATAGGCTTGCAATGAGGGAAATGTGTGCATAACTTTTTTATTTGAAATGATAATGACATGAAACTTGGGGAGCCAGGACTAGCAAGATCCAATCTGCAATGTCCAAAAAGTTTCATGTCTCTATCTTTTCAAATTAAAAAGTTATAGGGGGTCCCCCAAAAGCCCCACCCCCTGCTGTAACTCCTTCATTTTTAAAGATAAAAACTTGAAATTTGTGGGACATTGAAGATGGGATCTGGCTGGTCATTTGTGAAAAAAAAAATCTGAGCAATTGCTCAAATCCTCGATTTTGTATGAAGTTTTTAAAGATCGTGCTCATTCTAAAAGTGGGCTGTGGGGCTTTTGGGGGATCCCCTATAACTTCTTAATTTGAAAAGATAGAGATCCGTAACTTCCTCTGTTTTTTTAAATACCTTTTCCCAAAATTTCTCAACCCTTTTGCATTCCCACCACATATGTATTTCGGTCCCCTTTTCTTTGCATCCTCTCCAGCACATCAGGTTTCTGTTTATTTTTGCCATCTTCACTGGTGTCAAGTACCATTTTTTGTGCTATTTTTAAAGTCCCTTCCCTTATCCTTGTTGAGGTTGTTTGGAAGGGGAATTTCTCCAATATATCTCCCCATTCCTTATCTTCTATTCCCTCTTCTAAATCTCCTTCCCATACCTGCCTTAATATCTGCTTTCCTCCAGTCTCGTCTTATCAGAATTTTATATATTTGTGTTATCATACCTTTGTCCCCGATTCTATATTTATCTACATATTTTCCCCACTCTGTTAACTTCCTTGTGCTTTCCCTTCCTATCTTTCTGTTTCTTATAAATTTGCCAATCTGCATCCATGCCATCCATGAGATTTCCAAATTTTGTATTCTTCTGTTCCATATTTCTTGTGTTATTGAATTTTGTTGTTCATAATTTTGTTTTCATTTGTATCATTCCTGTTTCTTTCAATTTAGTTTTGGTTATTGTTTTCTTACTTATATCAAATTCTGGATGCATCCAGATTGGCGTTAGTGGTGATACTCCCAGCATTAATTCCCCTTTTCATACTTTCATCATTCCTTTTATTGAGCTTTGTTTATTGTTCATTTGTTTTTTTAATATCTTACTTATTATAAAATATATTGTACATTTCTTCTTTTTTAAATCCCATCAGCTCCCTCTCTATTTCTACCCATTGTAGATTCCCCTCTTCCTTTTTCATTACTAATAAATATTTTAACCGATATGCCTCATAGTATGTTCTTAATTGCTGAATCCTCCATCTTGCGTAACCCTATATTTGAACATTTTCGCTGTTCATGGTCTTTTACTTTTGGATTTTCCAAGCTATTTTGCCAATTCTTAAACCTACTATTTTGAATTTCCTGTGGTAGTACGTTGAACAAATGTAAATTTTGGCACCAGCATCATCTTTACTGCCATAATTCAGTCTGATAAAGATAATTGCTTTTTCTCCCATCTGGACAAATCCTTCTTAATTTCTATCCATACTTTTCCATAATTTAGTTTCAATATGTTCTTCTGTTTTTGGGGGATCTGTATTCCTAGATATCTAAATGCTTTGGATATTATAGGGATGCTAGTCATTGCCAATATTTCTATTTGTTCCTGAAGCCCTGTATTAAAACACATCAGTCCCGATTTCTTTTTGTTTACCTTGAGCCCTGCTACCTGATAAAATTCTTCCAATTCTCATCACTTCTTTTATTCCTTTTTTTGTATTTTGTACTGTCAATATAATGTCATCCACATATAAGCTTAATTTAAATTCTTTTTTTCCCCCCTGGATTCCTTTAATCTCTGTAGGCACTTCTCCTTGCTTAAAAACATTGCCTACTCAAATAATAAGAAACTACTATTAAATAAAACCATAAACATTGGAAAGGGCTTCATTTTTAACCTCAAAATAAATGAAAATATATAGGAAGAGAGGAAGGCGTCAGCTATATCAAGCAGCCACACCAGAATAATTGTCTGCCGAAGAGTCTACAGTTAGGAGATAAATGTTAATAGCCCATCACATTATACTAAACCCAAATCTCTCTCTATATTTCATATTGTTTCATACTTAGCCAAAGTCATTTCCTTGAGTACAATCAGATCCAAAAATACACTAGACAAGATACTGTATCCTTAGTTCAAGATTTCCAGAGCCTATCACCTTCTCTCCCTTTGTCCCACCTGAGAGCATCCTCACCCAGGCAAATCTGTCAAGATTTGGCAAGAATGATATTTTTCTTCCATCCAGATAATTTTTGTGACAGGCAACCCAGCTAGAGATTACTCAGGAGTATTTGGTTATATGTCTCCACCCCACTCCCCGCGCCAGATATTTTCTAGCACAGCCTTCCATATGTTGCCGTCCATATGTCTTGAACTGCAACCCCCTATCAAAGGCCATCAGTCCAACCCATCTGGAAGACACCAGGTTGCTCTAGCATTCAAGAGGAAACACTTCTGCTTGTACTTTAAAACTGTTCTCATGCCTTCAACGAAAGCAACATCAAATTTAAGTATTGGGCAGTAGTTGTCTATTAAGTACCTTGTTTGTTTCAGATAGTAAAAAGAGGGGAATGGACAAAATGAGACTAGACAGGCAGACATTGCAAAGGAGAATAAATATAACTTCCTATGTTCCCCCTCTGGTTAGTCAGTAAGTATGTGAGCAGCCATGAAATTCAATGTTACAGAAGGTCAAACAGACACACTTTGTCTTCATTTCATAAATGGACAATTTCATGGTTATTAGAATTCATAGCAAAGGCAAGAAACAAAAAAAATGAAGGGCAATAAGTCTCATGCTTCCTGGCATAAGTTGACAGCAGCGGGAAATAGCTAATCAGTTTGATTTATAATATTATAAATCCTGCAGGCACTTTATAGAATTAGAGCCCAGATGTCATCTTCAAAGGGACCCAAGGCTAGACTTAGAAATAGTTTCATTGAAGGCAATTGGGTTATGATGGTGTCAAATGGGCACGGACTGAAACACTAAAAAAGCCAAATATTCCAGTCAGGCTGGATTGCTTAAGGGCTGGTTCTTATGATGCATTTTGTAGTTGGATATAAAATGCTTATATAGAAGATTTATATTGCTTTGTAATGCTTGCATTTATATTTGATTTGCAGTTTTTCCCATATGGAGATGCTTCAAAGTTTGCCCAACATGCCTTCAGAACCTTTGACAAGAACGGTGATGGAACCATTGACTTCAGAGAGTTCATTTGTGCACTCTCCATCACCTCAAGGGGAAGTTTTGAACAGAAACTAAACTGGGCCTTCAATATGTATGATTTAGACGGAGATGGAAAAATCACAAGAGTAGAAATGCTGGAAATTATAGAGGTAAGATTCTAGACAAATTAGAAGCCAGCTTCCAGTATTCTGTCACGTTCTGATGTGACCTGGAAACAAAACACCCTGCTATTTTGGCTCTCTATTGTCAGTTGCATTTTATGGTTGTGGTTTTATTGTATACTGATTTTGAATGTATTGTAAGCTGCCTGAGTCTTTGTGATCAAAAGGAAAAGTAGAAATGTCAAAATAAATTTAATTTAGAAAAAACAATTTGGATCTATGCAGATGAAAGTGGGAGTATTCAGGTAGGAACAGGCCTGACCCACTATGATGGGGATTGCTAAATGTTGGGTGTAAATAAGCACTAAGACCTTTTTTTGATGTCCCTGAGTACACCATGCCTCCCCCCCCCCCCCCATATATAGATAAATGACTGCTATTACTTCCAATGTGAAATGGTAAAATGCTGCACTTTGGAACACAGGGCCTGTTCAGACAACACGCTAAGCCATGGTTAGGCCACTAACCTTTTGCAGCAAATGGTTAGTGAGCATGTTTAAACCCTGGTTATGTAACCACCATGTTTAGGAATGGTTCACATGACATGTTAAGTCATGGTTCACACAGCATGCTAAACCATAATGTTTAGCTCAAAATGCTTAACCACCATGGCTTAGCATGTCATCTGAACAGGGTCACTGTTGCACTGATGGCAAAATCTGCCCACCATTCCTAATACTGGGTGGCCTCCCAGTCTTTGACAAGGGCACCCAATAGTCCTCACAGTGTAAGTATTCTCAGTTATAAAAGTACATTCTCTTCCATGAATGTGTAAGCTGAAATGCAGGACTGTAGGAGATGCTCATGCAAGATTCTCACTAGCTTCAAGTAGTGGTATAGGAAATTCCTATAGTATTCTCTGGTGCAGCCTTTCATAATGCATTTGTTCTTCACTAAGGATATGTGCTTAACTCTCAAATTGAAAGTGCTTAACTTTGGCTGGATTGTACAGGTAAACATTAAAGCTGCAGTCACCTGGGAGTAAGTTCCGTTGAGCTCAATGAAAGTTACTTTTGATAGACGTGTGTAAGAGTGCACTGTTAAGTATATTAAAGGATATACTAGTTCTGCTGGACCTCATGAAATCCATTTCTTTCTTTCCCAAGGCCATTTACAAAATGGTAGGCACTGTGATAATGATGAAAATGAATGAAGATGGTCTCACACCAGAGCAACGAGTAGACAAGATTTTCAGCAAAATGGATAAGAACAAAGATGACCAGATCACACTGGATGAATTCAAAGAAGCTGCAAAGAGCGACCCTTCCATTGTATTACTCCTGCAATGTGACATTCAGAAATGAGCTCGTGTAAAATGCTTTCATGGACTGCACAGAAGTTTAAATGTTCCATTCGGTTTGCAGCTATATTTACACACACACACACACACACACACACACACACACACACACACACACACACAAAACAACAATTGCTTGGACTACCTATCAATGGACTTGCTTCTTGTGTTTGAAACACTTGTGTGCATGAGAATGTCAATTGCTAAAGAATTTTAAAAGTATATATTATAAAAAAAATTGCCACGATGTGATGTGTGCAACGTCATTTCATAAGTCCTATTCCTCTGATGCCTGTGCAGCATTACCGTGCTGCAGTGAACTATACTATTTATTGTTCATGTTTTACTGATGCTAGCTAGCTATGTGTCTCCTAAGCTGGGTAATGTTAGTGACACTGAAATCTCCCACGGTAGTGTAACTGTTCATTAGCAAACATGTCGCCATTCTGCTGTATAGTAGTAGAGGACAGACTGAAGGAAGTTCCTTAGTTCATGAGTCTGATCCAGACATGTGCTTGTATTGTCAGTGAATATAAATGTATTTCATTTGCATGACTTTTAGGTTTGCCTTAATTCTTACCTCATTTGCATCCTTTTGATCAGAAAAAAGAGCTATGTCAGAGGAATGAAGTATAAAGACAAAACTTTTTTAAAAAAGAAGCTAACCCTGCTAAAGTGTTCCCTTAATTGAAAGTTAACATATAAATATATATAATATAAATATATATAAACACATTTAAAATACTGTTTTACTGGAAGTTTAACACGTTTTGTTGGGAGTGTCATTAATTTCTGCTTGAAATTTTCATAAGCTTCCAAAGAAGTTGAGATCAATGTCCCCAAATAAATTTATAATATTTGACTTCTCATTTGTTTTATTTAACATGTGTAGTTTGCCAGTGTTGGGATTCAAAAGGTGATTCAAGCCATTGTACATCCAAAGAGCTGCTGATGCATAAAAACTAGAGAAACTTTTGAGGAAATTAGTGATGGAGTGGTAACATTCAACAGACTCGAACAATTACCATTATAATAATTGCCACTTATCTGGTCACCTTACTACTGTCTCAATGGAAGTTCTTTTAAGATGCCTTTACTGTTGTGTATTTGGGAACTACCCTGGCAGAACTGAATGGAAAATAGGCGGATTCTTCCTTGAAGTAGTAGAGAAAAATCTTGGAAGCTTTATTTTGGAAATTAGCAGGAGTATATGTTAAAAAAGCAGGTTTTCTGGAAAAATTCAAAGTTGAGCACCAAGCAGGCACCATTTTTATTAAACAGTTGGTTAACATGAAATAACAACAGTTATCCCTGAGCCATAGACACATCAAAGGGTTTAAGAGATAGTGGATGGATTTTAAGCTGACAGTTTGTGCAAAGCTCCCAACAGCTTCAAGTTCCCCAGGGGCTGGGAAGTCAGCAGTTTACTGCAAGTAATTTCAGGAGTGCAATCAAAGTTAAGCAACATATTCTTCATTGCCAACCACTCACATCATGCAGCAAACACTATATACTTTTATTCACAACATGAAAATACCATGTACTTCCATACTGCCCTTTACATGTATGACCCATCCATGTGATGTTTCTCTTATAAACCTCTATGTGTGCAGAAAGGAAGCGTCAGGATTCAAACCATTATCAAGCATGCTCCTTCAAGCAAAGGTGTTGACAGTTTGTTGCAAATAATTAGCAAAGACTCCTGGTTGGGAATTGTATCTGGGCATTGCATTACAGTATACCACACAGCAGATTTCAATGTGAATACCATAAGGTTGCCAGGTTTAATCTACTTGTGCAGCTTCAATGATACTTACTGAAATTCTCCTCTTCCAGTCTAGTGAGCTTGAAGCTACTTCTACTAGAAACTGTACAGTAAAAATTAGGGGTATGCATTAATTTCAGGGTGAAACTATTATTTACTTACAATTTATTTATTTAAATATTTGCAAGCTGCCTTTCTGGACCAAGCCCACTCAAGGCACTGAACAAAAATATAAAACTATACAATACTATGATAAAATAAAACTTTAATATTCAAAAATACAGAACCCCGCCCACAACTTAATACAATATAATAACAGTATATCAAACATTCCTAGGGCTACATAAAGAGAACGTTAATTTTAAAAACAAAAACATCATGACTGATAAAATACATTGACAGCCATTTGAAACAGGTGGGTTTTCAAAGCCTTTTTGAAAACTGAAACTGAGGGGGCCAACCACACTTTCTTTTAGAGGGTGTTCCATGAGGCAGGGTTCCAATACAAAGAAGGCCCTGCCCTAGTGGTTGCTACTGTAATTGATCTTGAGGGTGGACCAAGAAGTAGGGTATGGGATGCTGATCTTAAAGCACAGTCAAGTTCATATGGGTGCTAGCACTCCTTCAGGTAACCTGGCCCCAAACTGTTTAAGATATTTAAGGCCAAACAAGCACTTTGAATTGACCCTGGGAAAACGCCAGTAAGCGATGCAACTGGTACAGGATCGGAGTAATATGTTCTGACCATCTGGCCGCTATGAGCACCCAAGCTGCCACATTTTGCAGAGCAGGTTCTGGGCCATTTTCAAAGGCAGCCCAAAGTAAAGAGTGTTATATTAAGCTAGTCTAGGTGTCACAAATGCATGCATGTCTAACAGTATTCTATTTTCTCTGGGGGCAGTAGCAGCTGGTATACAAACCACCTACAGTTCTTCAGATAGCACCAAGCCCAGAAGAATCCTTAAACTGCAAAATTGGCCCTTCAAGGGGAGTGCTATCCCATCTAGAACCAGTTACACCATATATCCAGATCAGCCAGTTTCTCTATCCACAGCACTTCCATCTCATCTTGATCAATGTGCTTACTCTCATCTATCCCAAAACCGCCTCCAAGCTTCCATTGAAGAATTCCACAGCCTCTCTTTGATATGAAGGTAGAAAACAAAAGTAGAGCATATAGATGACATTGAAGATCTAACCTTCAGATGACCTCCCCCCAGTAGTTTTATTTAAATGTTAAAACTAGGGGTGTGCATCGGATCGGATCCGATCCACGATCCGAATCCGATCCGCCCCAAAATAGGAAAAATCCGATCCGATCCGACCAACCCTCCGATCCGATCTGCTGAGGTCCGATCCGGATCGGATCGGCGGATCGGACGCCATTTTGAATGCTTTTTCCCATAGCAAAGTATTGTTTTACAAAAACGCCTATAACTTTTTCATTTTTGATGATAGAAGGATGAAAGGATGAAAATGATAGAAGGATGAAACCTGGGCACATTGTAGACTGGTTAGGGATAGTTATCTGTGAGAAATTTCAGAAAGATTGGTGCATGCGTTTTGTGCGCGCCCCCTTCATCTCCACCTGGGATGGGTGAGTAGGTGGGAGACAGAGCTGCCTCCTCCTCCTCCGTGCTCAGCTCCTCCGTGCGCGCCCCCTTCGTCTCCGCCTGGGATGGGTGAGTAGGTGGGAGACAGAGCTGCCTCCTCCTCCTCCGTGCTCGGCTCCTCCGTGCGCGCCCCCTTCGTCTCCACCTGGGATGGGTGAGTAGGTGGGAGACAGAGCTGCCTCCTCTCCTTCCATGCTCGGCTCCTCCGTGCGCGCCCCCTTCTTCTCCGCCTGGGATGGGTGGGTAGGTGGGAGCTGCCTCCTCCCCCTCCGTCCCTTCGTAAAGTAAAGAAGCCCTCCAGTGCCCATGCCTTTCCCCGAGCCATTGCCTACTGGAGCCCCTTTTCCCATCCCTGAACGAAGCCCCCAGACCCAACTTGACAGCATCAGCTCTTCTAGGGGAAAGGGGGGGCAGAAGACGGGCTGTCAACTCAAGAATACTATCAGGAGCTGGGGGGACCTGGACAGGTTTCCGACGGGTTTAGAAGCTATGCTTCTAAAATTCATCACACATGTGAACCAAAGTGGTATGTCTAATGTGGAGAAATTTCAGAAACATAGCTTCAAGCGTGTAGTGGCAAGGTATTTTTGAAACAATGAGGAAAGAAATGCCTATAACTTTTTTATTTTAAAAGTTAGAAGTTTGAAAGTTGCTCACTTTGTAGATGGATTAGGGGTAGTTGTCTGTCAGAAATTTCAGAATGATAGGTCCAGGCATTTGGTGGCTACGAATTTTTTAGATTAAAAGTTATAAAAGTTTTTCCACAGAGGTTTGGGCTGTCAATTGCACCCCCCTCCCCCGCCTCCCCCTCCCTTTTTTATCTGTCATCCTCCGATCCGATCCGACCCCCCAGGTCCGATTCCGATCCGCTATCCGATCCGATCCAGGGGGTCAGTGCACATCCCTAGTTAAAACACATGGTGGACAATTTCAAAATTTGAGGCACTCCAGCCCCACTTTCTAGGACCCCCACTCTAGGAAGAACCAGAGCCACTGCAATAATGTGCCTCTCAAGCCCAACCCAGCCAAGTACCCTAAAAGGATACTATGGCTAATGGTATTGGAAGCCACCAAGAAGTCCAGGAGAACTAATACAGCTGCACTTCTCCCCTGCATCACTAACATAAGTCTTCCAGCAGGCGGCTAAGGCTGTTTCCATCCCCAAATTGAAACTGAAATGTAATGGATCCAAATGATGTTTCCTTCTGGACTACCTCAATTTGAGAGACTACCCCTGCTCCAACACCTTGCTCAATAATGAATTATTGGAAGCTGGGTAGTACTTGTTCTTGATCATAGGATAGACTTGGGTCATTCCAAAAGGTCTCTCACTGCCACCTCTATCGGAGCATTGATTACCTCTGAAGTCTATAATCCCAGCCCAGCTCTGGCAGTTTTCAGAAGCCAGAAAGAAGGGTCTAGAGCACATTTGGTAGGTCTCAATCCTCCCCGTATCTGGTCTTCATCCTCAGGTTACACAACATATATATATATATATATATATATATATATATATATATATATAACAAAACTGGACAGCGTCCTAGCTGCATCTATCTGTTAAAACTATAGTAGCCAAGTAGGCATGAATTTGTGTGATTTAAGTGCAAAAGGTAAGGCAAATTAGTTACACTAGCCTTCAATAGTACTACCATCTAATCCCCAGAACTGGGTATGTGATGATGAGAAAGTAGCATTTTTTTCTCTGCTGTCACCACCATAGAATAAGCCCAATGATGGATTGTTATGTTAGGTTATATAAAAACTCAAACTAAAGGGAGAAACTACATGGGGAATATTTTAGTTTTTCATTTTTGTTTTTCTCAAGCACAAATCTGGTTTCAAATAGGATACATTCCCAGAACAAAAACAAACTATTTAGCAAGAAGTTGCACTTCAATAAAACAACATGTATAAAGATCTCACAAGACCTCTGACAAAAGAGGCTATATCCATCACGGATGGGAAATCTCTGGACCTCAAGGCCTCCCAGTCCAGCCCAGCCCAGTGAGTCTCCTCCCCTAAGCCCTGGGTCTCTCCTTCCCAGATTGCTCCCTTTTCTTTGATCAGAGAAGGGGTAGCCCTTTTCTCCATGTAGAAAAAACTGATGAAGACCGGTGTCTGCTCCCATGGACAGATTGTTGTTTTCCTCTCTGAATGGAGAAAAGCGCAGCCCCTTTGTGCATAGAGATGTGGAGTGGGAAAAACAAAAAGTGGGGGGGGGAGTTGCTGGAGTGGGAAAAAGATGCCGCCCCCTTTTCACCATTCCGCAGCTGTTTTCTAGTGGCAATTGAGGAGTGCTTCCTGAACACAATGGCCTAAACCAATCACTTTATATGTGGAATCCAAAAAAATTGCTGATAAATCTTTGTATTAGCATGGTAAAAAGATATATATCT
Source organism: Anniella stebbinsi (assembly GCA_029215795.1). Taxonomy (NCBI): domain Eukaryota; kingdom Metazoa; phylum Chordata; class Lepidosauria; order Squamata; family Anniellidae; genus Anniella; species Anniella stebbinsi. The sequence continues at coordinate 131,467,230 of JARDYH010000003.1, read as the reverse complement.
TTCCCCATAACAATTAGGTGGCTCGATCGCCCCTAAAGTTTTCCCTCTCTGCTACCCTGAATAGGAAGCTTGATAGTAGACCAACTCCCAAGCTTTAAAGTAGAAAGCCTGACAGGATCAACCTATGAATTTTAATCTGAGTCCTGCCTGCTAGTGCTATCTCCAATGTTCCATGTATGCTCAAAAGAGGATTTAGGGGTGGGGAGGGGTTGAGTTGTTTCATGAAACATCTGACACTTCTGTATATGAAGAAACTTAGATCTGCAAAGTTTCTTTGAAAGGGAGGATCAGATGACCAAGGCATCCAAAGTAGAGTCTTGAAGAAATCTATAGTTTAATATACAAGAAGCTGGCTAAACAGTGTGGAATGCTGCAGTGATAGAGAAAAAACATTTAATTAAAACAGAGAAGATATCAAAGGTATGAACATGAGTTTTATTTCTCAACTACTTTTACAGGTGTGAAAAAAACCTTTTATTGTAAAATTATTTCAAAATATTATGTAAGATTTATTTCTTATTTTATAATAGTTATAGAATAAAAATAGTAAGAAAATGTTGAAAGTCCTCAAAATATGGTATTTCTATTCAGTGCTTTGCAAGAACCAGCAGTTTCAATCCAGAAGAGCCCCTAGTAGAAGAATGAGCAAGTTTACTGTTGCAATTCTATCACAAAAATACATTTGGAAGTGTCTAAACATAAAATGCAGCTTTGTTGTTTAGCACTGTTTAGCTGGAATAAGAAAACAGCTACAACTGGGGAGTTAGAACGGCTTAACACAATACATGATTAAGGCACTGATTCTTCATCGTCATCTTTTTCACCTCTACGATGGAAATTCAGGGTGCTTTGTCCCCTCTCAGGATCTTGCATTCGAAGGATTCGGATAATACCACTTGTCGGCAAGGAACTAGATACAAAACACAAAGGCAATTTCTTAATGCTTCTCTTATGCAAAACTTTTACTCTTGACCGGTGTCAATTCCTTTGTTTCACAGAACCAGGACAACTTTAAAATGACAACTGATCCCCAGGGATTTCTGTTTAAACCTCCTAGGTGCCTTTTTCAGAGAAATACCACTTACACCCATGGTAGCTAGATGATCAATTCGATCAATGCCAGGCAAAGCTCTTGAACAGTTTATTAAGTGGCTGGTTTGTGAGCATCAGAAAAAGAACGTATTGGTAACTGAGAGCCAACATGGACTTATCAAGAATAAATCACACCAGATCAACTGTATCGCTTTTTTTGATAGAGCAACTCATTTGGTAGATCATGGGAATGCTGTTTTACATGGTTTGCTTTGATTTCAAGGAAAGTATTTGTGAACTGGACGATACCAGTAATGCTCATTAATGTCTCTGTATCAACCTGGAGGGTGATCTCAAGTGGAGTGCCTTAAGGGTTCTGTCCTTGACTCTGTACTATTCAACCTTGTTATAAATCACTTAGATGAGGATGTGGTGGGAATGCTTGTCAAGCTGCAGATGATACAAAGTTGGGAGGGATAGTTTGACATCACAGAAGAAAGAAATCTTGACAGGTTAAAACCTGTATTGAAAGAGTAAGATGAAATTCAACACAGAATTTATGTAAAGCCCTGCACTGAAGTACAAACAAAATCAATGGCCCAAGTATAGGATGGGACAGACCTGACTTGCCAGCAGTACACGTGAAAAGAATCTAGGTTGCCTAGTAAATCTCAGGCCCAACATAAGTGAGTAGTGTGATGTGGCTGCTTAAAAAAAAGCAAATGCAGTCTTATATACTGCATTAACTGAAGAATACTGCTCACATCACAGTAAGTAATAGTTCCATTCTAATCTGCTCTGGTCAGGCTGCATCCAGAGAACTATGTCTAGCTCTGAGTGCCACACTTAAGAATGACGTTGACAAACTGAAGCCTGTCTAGAAGACAAAAGCCAAGATAGTAAGGATACCAAGCCTTTGTGGAATAGTTGAAAGAGCTGGGTATGTTTAGCATGAGAAAAGAAGGTTAAAGGGAGACAAAACAGTTGCTTTGAAATATCTGAAGGGGCATCATGTAGAAGTTAGAGCAGACTTGTTCTCTGTTGCTCCAGAGGGAAGGACTATACCCAATATTTCAGCTAAGCATAAGGAAAGATGTCTTAACGGGACAAGCTGTTCAAGTGGCACAGACTGTCTTCGGAGGCAGTGAACTCTCCTTCACTGGAGGTATTTAAGCAGAGGTTGGATGGCCATCTCTTAGGGGTGCTATAGTTGCATTCTGCACTGCATATCCTGCAGTGAGCAAGACTAGAGAGCCTCTATGGTTTCTTCCAACTCTGATTCTATATTGCTAAAACCATGAGATACAATGTTGCACAAAAGCTGCTGCTGACTACTAGAATCTTCACATTCCAATTCCTCATTGTACATGAATCAATTTATAGGCCAGTCACAGACATGGTAGCATGCAATGACTTGCAACATGTCCCTGCATATATTTTCAGTAGCAGCCGCTGTCAAAGGTTTATGGGGATAATCTCATAGCTGCTGTATAATTCAAAGTTATAGAAGTAATTGCATAAAGAGTTTGTCAACTTCCAAGAAAGATTTCACATCAGAAGGTTGGTCAAACTTTTGCTGGAGATACTTGACAGTTTATCATGTGAGAACTGAAAACAGGATGAGACTTTTGAGGATTCCAGGTTATTTGAAAGGATTTCTAACACATTTTGTTGGGAGAGATAGCTGGCATGAGGAGAATGGGCTAGATGAGCCACTGGGTCTATTCTAACTCTACACTTGAGACTGTGCACATATAGTTCTTCAACAAATGTAACTCAAATTGCTTTTCAGAAATAGCACACACATTTTAGTACAAGCTTTTCAGTACAAAATTAACCAGAACTGATCAGAACATAAAGCTGCAATCCATAGGGTACCATCTGGCCTTCAGCTGCATCACTTCAAGCAATGGCCACATGGACAGTCTGTAGATAGGGCCCAAAAAAATTTCACCAAAAATTTGTATAATGAAGCCAAAAAGTTCAACTTTGAAAAACAAGCATTAACATCAAAAAACTGAAACTTCATGGTAAATGGAATTTTCTTTTCCCTGTTGAAAATTTATACTGGGGTGCTCAAGAGCAGAAGCATCCCAGGCAGGGAAGTTCAACCATAACAGGACAAACTTTTTTTTTTTTTTTACTAAAAGCTGTGTTTACAGAAGCACATTTAATTTTATTATGTCAAGTAAACAAGTTAAGGCCTCGCAAATCCCTTCTAAGATAGTATTGCCCTGAAAGTCCAAGGTAGCTGCTCCCTCGATAGTGAGTGCTGTAATAAATTGGAGGGGTCAGCGCTTTCATTTTCTTTGATTAAACGATTTAAACTCTCCACTACCTACTTAAAATGGATTTTAAAACCTTCCTCCCTAAAGAGGACACTCTGAAGGAAACTAAATGGGCCTCAATCTTTCTAATCAGAATATTAAAGGGTTCTCTGCATTTCCAAAAAACTGTGAGCTGAAGTTACTGCCACTGGAAAGTCTTAAAAAGACTCTTTAGTAGAACCTTGGCTATAGGGACAAATAGAGGGTCTTGTAAACCTGGAAACTATGGAAGGACCTTTCTTTATCCTCTCTGCCAAATCTCTTACATGCAGATGGAACAAGAGAAATCTGGCATAAGAAAAATCATGGAGGTTTCCAGGGCAAATACCCATTTCTTCAGTGAATAAGTCTTAGTATCAGTGCAACTGCATATGCTTAGCTGAGCTTCTGTCATCGAACAAACCTGGACTGTTCTCCCACCGTCACCGGAACAGTGCTGTTCCATGAGGCTCGTATATATCACTATGCAACCCATTTTTGGACGAGCCTTTACACAGGATGGCTAGATTCCTATTCCAGGAAAAAGAGATGTCTCTGATTGGGGGAACTATAGCTGCTGGGCATGTTCACATGTCTCACTAAGGCACTCAGAGAACAAACTACGGTGGGTGGCTTGTCCCTTATGTCAAAAAGACAATTGTCTGCTCGTTACCTTCCGTGGCTTGTTTCTCCCTCAGTCCTTCAGCTGCTGCCGGAATGTATATCAGAGCCTTTGCAGCAGAAATCCCCGTTTCCTTGTTCCCTATGTCAGCACTCTTTCTTGCAATTTGTCTGCTGGGGTTGTCGGCTGACAAGGTAAACTCTCTCCCCCCGGCATCAGATCACAGAGGAAATGATTTTCTGAGATTTTATGAATGCAGGAACATGTTTGCAAGCATTTTTAAAAGAATGTTTTTGTGCTCTTGCATGAGGGTTACAGAGCAATGAATTTATGCAAAATTAATGTGGGGCAGTAAAACAGAGGAATGAAAAATTGTGAATGCTTTCGGGTCTCTCTCTGTTGTCCTTTCTTCAAGATTCCTATGGGGGGAAAATCCATCCTGGGGCTGAGGATGAGGGAGAATGGCAGTGTGAGATCAAGAGGAGCAGTAGGGAGCTTTTGCTGCTCTTGCTGGCCAGCTCTTCAGCCGTTCCAGACAACCCACAAAAAAATTGCCTTGCCTGGTTCTGACATAACAAAAGCCACCCTGAGAATAGGCCACCTTAGATAGCCCTACTACAAGCCATGGGTTCTCAGGGTGGCTTTTTTGGGCAAAACCACCCAGGACGGGAAGCCCGTTCTAAATTTGGATCTTGTACTAAGCCACTCTGCTGCCACAATAACAATCCACCATAGCTTATCATGACATGAAAACCCAGTTTTTGTTCAAGAGCTGCAACTCTTATCAATGGTGCTTGCACATTATAATGGTTTTATTTATTTATGGCATTTATAATACAATTAAGAACTTATAATATAGCTAATTCATTGTATTAACTGTACTATAAATACCACAAATAAATATAACCATTGTAATGCCTAGGAAAGTGGTGCTGGAGTGTTACCAGCTCCTGAAACCCTGAGGTTAGGATCCAATCTCGTGGTTCTGGGAGATTTGGAGTATTCCTGTTTAGTATATCCATGGTTGATGGAAGTTTGGGTGCAAAGAACATGTTGCATTTTGCTACTAGTTTGAATTCATATGTATCTAATTTTGTGTCTGACTTTTCTATATTTTCTTCCCTTTTTTATTTAAGTTATCTCAAGCATGAGGATTTCTAAAACCTCAATTTAGCTTTTTTACCTTTCATTTCAATTTTAGTGTTTCTTGTTGACCTCACAGCACATCCAGAAAGCCTTCAAGATTCAAATTTCAATTAACCATAAGCAGTGCATTTGACACCGCAAAAGATGAGTACAGTATGTAATAAAAGAGGTGTGGGGGGACATATTAAAATTCCTGTTGGTACATATAACAGCAGCTGTTGCTGCCCTACAGCCTTAAGACTGTTAAAGGGATGTTTAACTTATTTTCTCCTTTTATGTCTATAGGCCAGGAAATGAAGATCAGATTACCTCATGTTCTGTGGGGTGAGCAAAATAAATTGCCGATAGCGCTGAGAATCTGCCATCTTAAGCATCATGTCCATTGCAATTCTCCTGTTAACCATGTCCTAAAAGGTACCAAAATATGCAAGATGTTTATGTATTATTATAAATACATTTCTTCAAATTTAATAATACAATGTCATATTTTAGGCCAGGATCCAGAGAGTAAAACAATTACAAGTATTGTCTGCACCTACGGCCATACTACCCTGAACACGCCCGATCTCGTCTGATCTCGGAAGTATTGTCTGCAAAACTGATTTGAACACCACCCCTTTTTTCTTTATAATTTATTCATTCTGCAGTGACCTTTCTTAAAGCAAATATGACTTGTCAATTGGCCATTACCACCAGCTCAAACACTTTTTACATCTACTTTTGGGTTTCAAGAAGCCTATTCTCTTGCCAATAATGGGCTTTTCTACCTTTCATTTCAGTTTTAGTGTTCCTTGCTGACATAATAAAAGGTAAATTTTGACTTACTGTAAATTTCTATATCCAGAGGTGGCCAAGGGACTTGAATAAGGTTTTCCATACCCCAAACCAACATACTACCATGACACTATAATGTTCTCAATATTACATTTGTGTTCCGCTCTTCTAAAGAACTTTAAGCAGCATACTAGGACTTACCAGATGGTCTCTCACTTACAAAAAGCAGACATGCTTAGCATCCAAGAAAGAATGCTGCACCTGCTCCCCCCATGATGGCATAGCCCTGAATGGTTTATCTACTGAAGAATTGTTTTAGGTAGTAAAGAGCACCTATTCTCTTCCTGTTCCTAATGAAAACTGATAAACCTCCAAAATGGTGATTAGAATAAGTAAATTCAGCAAACTATACCATAAAGACATCGAACTCATCCAAGCATCTGAATGGAGATTCAGCAATAGACCAGAGTGAAAGGATGAAGCAAACTGTAGAGAAGGAACGTTCGCCTCCAGATAAAGATTTCATGTCATCTAGAGCAGCCTTGTTTCCCTCCCCAGGTTGGACCTTCAGTTGTATAAAGAGGAGGAAAAATGAACTGAAATAAGGTTAACTGAAAAATACACATTTCCACTAGCGACAAAAGTTCCGTAATATTGTAGTTCAGACTCACCTACACAGGAAAAGAAGCCCTGGACTTCATCTAGAATGGGGCGAACACGTGATTTTTGCATTTGCCTAGATTATCCATACGACACACTGAAGCTGGTCTTGCCTCATTTCCTGTGTTCATTTGCACTCTGTTTTGTTTTGTTGTGTTTGAATGGGAAAAGTGGGCATTTAAATCGGGAGTCATCCGTTGGTTTTGTTTTTTAAAGCACACCAAAATGTGTACCTTTTTTAAAAAATGCAAACACAAGTTCTGTAAATTGTGAACATTTTTGGAGAACATGCTCACCTGCTCACTTTTGAGTTCTGGATTATGAACAGGACATGTTCACGTTTTGCAAACATAAAACAAAATTCTCATACATCCTTAGCTTTACCATGAAGATACTTTCTGCTTTTGAGGACAACATCCTGTAATGGATGACTCCCCCCATCCACTTCTGGGGTCGGGATTTCTAGAAGCTTTTTCTAAAAAGGAACCCTAACTATTGCTCCATGAAATTTCACATACAAACCAGAAAAATAAAAAGTGGGCCCCAACCCCCAACTATACATATAACAATGTGAAAGAGAGAAGGTCATCCTCCAGTTCCAGCTGTCCTGAGTGCAGTGCCTGCATAAGCACTCACTCACCCCCCCCCCCCCAGACACATTTTGTTACAGCCTGGAATCAAAATTGAGTTAATTAGCATATTTACCATTTGATTTACACAAGACACTTAACACTCTGGATTTGTAAGATTGTTTTATTAACTTTTGTGCCACAATAAAAATAACTGGCATTTGTTGGTTGCATAAGTATTCACCCCGCTGAGTGAATACCTTTGCCAGCAATTACAGCTGTGAGACCCCTTGGTGTTAGGGCTCCCATTTGCTTTTTTAAGTCTCTCCATTCACTTTCTTCCAAAAGGCCTGCATTTGAACTATCCCCTCCTTCCAAAACATTATCACAATGCCAAAAACCAGTCCATTTCTTCCCCTTCCAAATTATCCCAGGATGCAGCCTCTCACCCTACCCTTCCCCCTGCTCCATAAACAGCTACACCCCCCACACACCTTGCCAGAATTAAAACTTCCATCACCCCTTTTTTAACACCCCCCCACTATGTATCCGATTCCTTCTAGTTTTACGACTGATTTTTAAATGGGTATTATCTTTTAACCTTCACAATGGTAAAGTCTTTTCAATGTATGATTCTAACGTGCCTGATGTATGTATGGTTCTAATGAAAGATATGTGATTTAAATTCATTTCAATTTCTTAATAAAATAAAGAATTACTTTCAATGGCTTTGACTGTGGTGTCTGACTCTGTTGTTGTGGTTATGAGGCTTTCCAAGTGTCTTGTGTTCAACACCAAAAGATCCCTCACATATGTGATTGGTTTACATAATATGCACATTCATGTAAATTAAAGCATACTTTTTAACACAAAGCATTTACTACTATAAACACAGGCAACCACATAAAAATGTGTTAACGCTATGCCGATGATAAAACTTAAACAGCCGTCAATAACATGTCATTTGCAGCCTCTTTTCTGTTAAGTTTATGCAAGGCAGCTGAAGGGTGGACAGGAATGATGAGGACACCTTGAGGTTGTAACCGTCATCACAATTTTCTCCATTAAAAGCAGCAGCACTCAAAATTTCAATCAAATACATTATAACCCATTCAGCTAAATCATGATCTGTATGACAGCCTAAAGCAGCCAACCCCAAATCTGGGGCCCTCTAGATGTGTTGCACTGCAACTCCTATCATTTCCAGTCAAACACATCTGGAGGGAAGGCTGGCTAAAGTATCCTTGTTACTTAAATACCAAAATGTTATAAGCCTGTAAACATTTTTCCTCGCACTCTTTTTACTTCTAAAAGCTTAGAAGCACAGCAATTGGCAAGGGAGGGACAGAACACCCTAATTTCTCCCTCGGCAACTTACTCAGCTAGCATACCAGCCATAGAGGAAGTGAAGCCCCCCATCTTTCACGGCCACTGTGGAAGCCAAGGAAGCTCGTGAAGGAGAAAAAGAGCATTCTGTCCCTCCTTCACCAGCCCACTCGCTCACCTAGAGGAAATGCCATGCATTTGCCTGTGTGAAATTTCTGGTTACCACTTTAAAAAAAGATGGTCCAATAGGGTTCTACCCTTAAAGGCAGCCTAAAAATAATTTTAAATAAAATATCGAAATTTGACATGCCACCCTGCTTTCATCATTAGGAAAAAGATGTATTTAATCAAAAATATATTAGCCACTGTCTTGAAAAAAAATCACCTTCAATTCTTCAAGATTTTGAGTCAGCTCTAGAAAAAGCGTAATTGATTGCAATATTTCAGTGGCTCAATTATCATTGTACCTGACCCTAAACTTTAATCAATAAGAGCTTTTATTCTTGTTGCAATAATTGGCAACCCATAGTGCTAATCCACTAAAAGTATGCATTTATGCAATTTTACTATTGAAATTACAGCAAAACTACTTAACTGTTGTAACAGAGTACGCATGCCATACTTTTCTTCCCATGAAATGCTATTATAGATTAACTAAAATGTAGAAAACAGGAATTGGCACTGTTAATCATTATGTGAATTTAGGAATCAGTGACACAATTCTCACAATCAAAATAGCCCACCGCCGCTTATTTAAGCCACAGTGGGCCACAGCACATGCCAGAGGGGATTTGTATATTCAACCACTGGCTGTGGCTCATTGTGTCATGCTAACCCGGGCGGCGGGGTTTGTGCAAGGGTTAAGCAACCCTCTCACAACCCCAATTCAGGCCTTGGGTTATGAGAGGGTTACTGCCCAAGTTCGCAAGAAATGAAAAGCTGCGACTGGACTCTGAATATTCAAAATGCCCCCCTGCACACGCTGGCACATGCCACAGCCCACTGCGGCTTAAGCCACAGTGGGCTGTTTGATCATGTGAACCCTCTCAAGTATACAAGAAAAAAGTGTATTTGCCAGATTTATTGTCAACAGGTTGCTTCATCACCACTAGCAACTAGAAATTGTCCACAGGAGAATTAATATAGTATTAATATAGCCCTTTAAAAATTAAGAACACAAACATTAAACATGCTCAATTCAGAAGTCTCTTGCTATTTGTTTACTTTTTTGCACTGATCAAGAACCCAGTAAATTAAGACAATGACTAGCACACTCTTTGTGCCTTACCACCTTTGGTTTGCATTTTTCTTGTCCTGAAGTATGAACTCTAATTAGGTGTTTGCAGCTGCATCAAAATAAAACAATCTAGGGACAGCTTTTGTACCAAGTCTGAAGGTTGTGAGTAAGAGAGATATTTTACTAATGCTCAGAGGCCATCTATTACTTGTTCAGATAGAGTACCAAGCTTTGCTGGGCTAATCTTAAAGAAAGATTCACTTTATTATTACATGTTCACAGGCTTAGCCATGACAGTAAAAATAGGGGTTAGCCTGAGTTTTAGCAAATCCTGGTTCAAATTAAAAAGTCTGGAAAGAAAATATAGAAAAGAGATGACTGTTCATCTGTAAAGCACTGCAGAGCTTTGTTGTAAAAAGGTGACAGTTTGGAACAAAAAAATAAGTTGTAGTCTTTGGTCATAGAATCTGTAAAGGAAACTAGCAATGAAAGGATCCATTGCAAATGAGGTCTTCATTCTTTTATATCTGATACTTTAAAATCATAATCACAATTTAAAAATAATGTCCAAATATTTCCCCCTGTTTGGTTCAACTCTCACTCTCCCCTTTTAAGATTTGGAATCCCACAACTGAGTTTTTAATTTTTTTTTCTAAAATCTGAGATTAGAGATTCCCCTCCCCAACCCCCATTGTTTAAAAAAATGGTTTTGAAGTATTGGTAGGCTACTAAATACTTTTGACATATTTGCAAGGCTGATATATTGGATGCCTTATTACATCATAACAGTTTTGATGCTGAAATACAGTGGTGGTCAAGGCCCTGCCATCAATCATATAGCCTACAGTGTAAAGTAGGCCCTCCGTGTATGATCACAGGGAGGACCTAACAGAATCACGTAAGTTAGCATGTGATTGACAGTTCATGTGGAGAGTTGTTCACTTGGTGGCTCTGTGGACTCCTCCTCCTCCAATATGCCCCTTAATGCCAGTCTCAGTCAATATATGAACATGGGCTGGCATAATTTAAGAAAAATCTTTGATCCAACAAACAAGCATTGCATATCAATTAATAAAGAACGCAAAAAATGACTTACAGTAATTGAAAGTCTTTCATTCTTATGGTCAAATTCTATTTTTCCAGAAAATGATCGTTGACTTAACAAGGAGTTAAAGTAGTATTTGCATCGCATAGTAAGGTACCTTCAGAATGAAAATATTAAAGATACCAATGTAAAAGGAACTGGAAATATATTTACAAGAGATTAAGAAAAAAGGTCGATTTTCAAAATAAGGATTTGCAATTACTTCCATTTTTCAGCTTTACTCAGTAAAGAAAAGAAAAAAAACTACTTGTTCCCAAATGACAAATTAATAACCTGAGATAGGAACATGCCTTTTGCCTGGGCATGGTGCAACGAAACCAGAAAGACTCTCATTAACCATAGTTCTCATTTCACTTGAAAGGGGAAATGATGGTTACCAACTTCAGAACAAGCTAACTTTGAACCATTGTTTAATATATCAGCTCTATCTGCAGCTGGTAACCATTACTGAGTTCAGATGAAATGGGAAACTATAGTTAGAGTTTCATTGGTCTGTATGCAGAACCAAAAGGCTCGCTCTTATTTCACTTGTCAAAATACTTCTGTTTAGGGACTCCATTTAACTATAATCTTATTCTAGTACAACATTTGATAGACTACCTGTTTTAAGTAATATACAACTAATTTAGTGCTCTACAACATATTAAAATTTCCTGAAGAGCTTGATGTCAAAGTTCATATTTAATAACACCCAGCTCTGCAAAGAAATCCAGCAACATGGAGCTAAACTTCATAGGGTGCTACAAGCCATAAGAATGTGTATCTATATTCCTAATTTATATCTCTGTGACTATTAGTAGAGCTGCACAACATTTTTAAAGGTTATACTGTACTCCCAAGTGAGGCAGTGGTCTTCAACTGGTGGTTTGTGACCCAAAAGTAGGCTGTGAGATCAGTCCAGATGGATTGCGACAAAGCTCCTGCTGCAATGTTGGGCATGGAGAAAATTGTGAAAGTGGATCCCATGTTGCAGGTTGAGAGTATGAGGTGGGTCTCGGGTCTGGACCAGTTGAAGACCACTGTTCTAAGGTACACTGTTTGTCCTAATGGCTCGGCACTTCCACACAAAACATTGCATCTTTGCCTATTCAGTTCATCTCCTAGTAACATTAATAAGCAGCATTTGTACAATAGATGATGGTCACAGAAGCAAAAGTATAATTGTACTTTTCCATTTTATTTTATCATACTGGGTCTTGTCAAAATGATGGAGACAGGAACAATGGATCTCCTCTCATATTAGAGGGTGATTGTTGTTGGTTACTACGCCTTAGAAATAAACATATAGCATCACACCTACCTTTTGAAATGCATGTAGCTTTTGTATCTCTGAATCATCATTTGGTCCAATAGTTGAATGAATTTCTTCAAATTCTTGACTTCGCCCTCTGCAGTCTGGTATTTTTCTTTTGCTTCCTGAAGTTGTCTGCATGTCAATAAAATGTGTCAAAAATAAGGATGAATTAGCTGAAGATTATGGCTTGGATCCTAAAATAAATTAACAAGGATGTTAATATAAGAAATGTTTCCTGTCCCTTTCTCCTCCCTGTAGCTCCCCGAAAAGCCTCTCTGGAGGATTGGAAGGCTTTGCTGAACCATGTGGGGTGGGGTGTAGGGAACTGCTGGGAATTGCCCAAAATCAAGTGGAGGTGTGCCCAATTCCTCTCTCTCATAATAGTAGAATTTGAGATTTCCCAATTACACTGATTGCTGGTAGGTTCACAACAGAAAAAAGAAAATATTTTCCCAAGGAACACAGTAGCAATCAGAAGAAAAAACAGTCACTAGTTTACATGGCTTTGAAAGTGGATTAGACAAATTCATCAAGGTTAAGTCATAACAGCTTTTTTGTTGTAAGAGCTAAATGGAACCTCATGTTCTGAGGAAGTACCACATATAAATACCTACTATTTCCCCCAATGGGAGACGGCTGCTGACTTCATGACTGCTTCTAGACTTCCCAGAAACATTTGGCTGGCAGCTACTAGAAACAGGATGACTGACTAGATAAAGTCTTGGCCTGATCCAATAGGCTTCCTAGTTTATGTCCTCATATTCAGTCAAGGAGGGAAAACATGTCTTGTCAAAGTATTTATATCCCATCTTTCAATTCTAATTCACAAGGTGGCTTACGTTTTAAAACATTAACATTAAAACCCACTAAAGTTGAGAAAAACAGGGATTTTACTTGGCACCTCAACTCCAGTAAAGAAGGCAGACATGGGTGTGGAGTTTCACAAGACAAGGTGTAACCTTTGAGATGGCCCTAACTCTGTAAGCAATGCAACTCACTTCAAAAGGGAGAGGAGCATCCAGAGCCAGGACTCCGGTCTGACACATACATAAGAAACTTGGAACTCCTTTAGATATCCTGGCCCCAGACTGTTTAGGTTTTTATAGACTCGGCCAGCATCCTGAATAGTTCATTCCAAAGTACTAGCAAGATATGTGCCCTATCAATAACAGTCAACAGCCCTGCAGCTGTATTTAGTCTCAAGAAATAAAACACTCTTTTGTCCTTATCCACCCTATATTTAAAAATTGTTCTAATTACCTAGACATTTCCTAGAATTCTAGCAATATTCAGCAAAGAAAAGAAAACAGAGCAGACCATCCCTTTTAATATCTATGTTGATGGTATCAAGTAGAGGTAATAAGAAATTCAAGAAATGTGTGATTATATACCTTTCTCCATCCTTGTATGCCTGTCTCTCAAACACACACATGCATAATGTTTACATTTACCTTATTATTTCTTCTCTATCTCCTGTACGTTCTCTTTCTGAATTTATCCTTTCTCTTAAGCGATTCATTTCTGTATCAAGGCTTTTAAAGGTTCTATTTACTTCTATTCGCTCTGGATGGATCTTGGAAGCCTTTGTAATAATTTCCTAATGAACAAAATAAAATACGGCAAAAAAGTTTTCATTAACCCTCTGCATAATTTGCTTGAAAACAGTGTAACGATATCAAATTTCCACTTCATATTGTTTATTTAGCTTCAAACAGGCACAGGAGGTAGAATGTTTTTTTTACTGCAGTTATTTAACAAGAAACCACATCTAACATTCAGAAAATTCTTTAGTATTCAAAGTACTTCACATATCCTTTATCAGTAATCCATGCAACAACCTTGCATAATCGACCAGTATTATCCTCATAGGGGCTGAGATATATACTGAGGATCTCCTGGATTATAGTTTACATTATTAGCTACTATACTAAGAAATTAATATGTGTTTTCCTCCACTAGAGAAACTAGGAATGTGTAATGGAATCAAACGTAAGAGAATGGAAAATTCGTCACTACTGTGAAGTTCTATTCCAGTTCAATGTGAAGGAGGTTATTTCCCCCTACCGCCCAGGAAAAGTAGAGAATATGCGCCTTGGTCCTGCCCTCTCTGGCTCCTCCCTTCTAGTTATGTCCTAGCCAAGCTTAAGATAGAATAGTGATAGAGGAGCAACTAAAAAAAGAAAGGATTAATATGGCAGGATAAGGTACCCAAGAAAGTGCAGTACCCTATATGTAATGTACTGTAGATCACAATTAAGCTTCTTTGCTCTAATTGATGCTTTTAGAGAGTGGTTTGGATGTCTCCTTCACACGAACCGGAATAGAATTTTACAGTAAGTGACCAACTTTCCATTCCCTGTCCAGTATGAGTCATCCATGATAGGCTGTTCAAAAGGCCAGTCCAGAGGGTGGGCATGAGACAAAGGTTAAGTTCTAGTACTGAGGCGCCACCCATACATGTCTATAAAGAGGGTTCCTTGGCTGGACCTGGGTTGGACCATTCTCCTTCCTTTCTGGATAGTTCCTGGAGAGATACTATCGAAAAAGTGGCCTGTATAGGGGGCTGCAAGTTGGTGATGTTTGCTTATGGACATGATTTGAGCATCAGGAGACTCTGGTGTGGAGCCTGGCAGAGTGGGGGTCTGCTGAGGGGTGGATAATTTGTGAACCCCCCATGGGCCTTTTGCCTTTGCTTAGGCTGTCGTGAAGGGGAGAATTCTGAGGAAAAGGACTCTCCTGATCATGCTTGTGTGGATGATTTCTGACTTCCTGCTTATTACTTGGAAGATCAGCCTGATTCAGTCTGATAGTTTGCTGGATGGTGGCAACCAAGGCATCATCCTGTCTTGGGTTAGAGGGGGAGAAAGGACTACCATATTGGAGTGGGGCAAGGAGGGCTGGCTGGCGATACAGAGGCAGGAGGGGCCAATGAGGGGTAGTATGTTAGAGCAACCTACTGAAGGAACTGTCTTCAAACAATCCCTCTGGTGGCCTGTGCAGGTTTCAAAAGGCCAAGAAAATGGAGGATTGATTTGATGGGGAACGGTTTGGAAATTGTTTGCTTGTATGCTCTGTGGTAGCGATTGGGGGGTGGTCCTGGATCCATTTCTGTTACTGGAGGCCCAGGTGGCCTCAATGTCCCAGAACGTCCATTACCACCTTTGGTTGGTATGTCAATTATGGCCATTCCTGGATAGGGAAAGCCTAGCCATGATCATCCATGCACTGGTAACCTCATGATTAGACTACTGTAATGTGGTCTATGTGGGGCAACCCATTAGTATGGTTCAGAAGTTGCAGCTAGTGCAGAATGCAGCAGCTAGGGTGCTCACTGGGATACCTAGCTATGCTCACATAACACCTGTGTTAAAAGAACTGCCATGGCTGCCTGTTAGCTACTGAGCTATGTACAAGGTTATGTTCTTATCCTATAAAACCCTGAACTTGGGACAAGGATAGTTAGAAGACTGCCTTTGCTTATATATACCCAGGTGACATTTAAGATTTGCAGAGGAGGTCTTGCTGGTCATTCAAAAACTAATGGAATGTCGCCATGACAGCGAGCTTTCTCTGTAGCAGCATCCACCATCTGGAAAACCTTCCCTCGTGTGGTTCAGGAGGCAGAAAATGTAACAGCCTTTAAACGCCTCCTGAAAGCACATCTTTTCAACAGGCTTTCCCTGGGCTTTAACTGCTGCTGGGTTTATTTGGGTTTTACATTGTATTTTTAGACTTTTAAAGCTTTATATTATATTTTGATTTGTTGTATTTTACGGTTTTAACTGTGAACTGCTCAGAAAGCCTTGGCTATTGGACTGTATAGGAATGTAATGAATAAACATCAACCTTGTCTTCAGCCTTAGCAAGTGCCGGAACAGCGGAAACAGTGTTGAGGTTCATATCCTTCTGCTTGAATGAAGCACTGCTTCCTCCACCTCCAAAAGGGGCCTGAGATCAACTTGGACTGGTTGACGCAGGCACAGCTGAGTGCTGACAGCGGCTTTGCCTGGCCTGACTGGGCTTGCCCAAGTTTGTTTGTTGTTTTCTTTCCAGGGGGGGGGGAGTACAAGGTGAGTTGAAGAGGAACGCAGAAATAGAGGAGATATGAAAATGAATCCAAAGATCACAAGAAGAAATAGAGAATGAGGTTTAGAAAGAGTTGTGAACAGAAAGGAACAAGTTCTATCCTGGGTGAAGGCAGGGAGTGAACTGCAAGAGAAGAGCCTCAGAGGCCAGGACCATAGCAAAGAACTTGGTCATATGTTCCCTATCTTTCCTGGGTGGTTGTGGGAGTAACCCACCAAGGATGCTTCCTCACACAGGACCGGAAATGTTTTCACACATATTCCAATCATTTAGTGTGCAATGAAAAGCTTTAAGTCATATTAAACAAATTTAATACCGCCAATTCTCCTTCTTTTATAGATAGATCTGTTTTAAGTGTTTTTATGGATTCCAAATGGGCTCTTTCTTTTTCCTCATAATGTTTTAAGTTAGTTTTACTTCTCTCAAGTTCGTCGTCTGCTTGATGTAATCCATCCTGTTCAGAAAAAAAAAATATAAAATGTAAATTAATTTTAATAACATCCAAATGGCAACCAAAACAATAAATTGAAGTTGATAAATCAACAATGCATTCCTATACATGCTTACTCAGAAGTAAGCCCCATAATGTTTAATGGGATTTACTCTAAGTTAAGTGGGTATAAGATTTCAGCGTCAGTTGCAATTGCATTCATAACTATCTAATACAGTAAGCACACTAAAACTGAGTAACAAGCATGTCAATAAAGCTGTATTCTTGCATTTATTAGTAAATGAAACCATCAGTTCATAATACTACAAAAAGTCAGGTTGCTTACCTGTAACCAGAGTTCTTCGAGTAGTCATCTGTGCATTCACACATATGGGCTCTGCGCCTGCACAGAGCCTCAAATCAGGAACTTCTAAAGCTGAGAATATTTTTGGAGGGAGCCCTCCCCCACCACACATGCTCCAGCAGGTACCCGCCCTTTCCCTTAGTTCAATAAGGAAACCTGCATTGTGGCCCCTTTCCAAACTGAGAGAAATGCTCGGTACCAACATCAACCTTGATGTCGACACCAAAGCGGGGTCAGTGGGTGGGTTGTGTGAATACACAGATGACCACTCAAAGAACTCCAGTTACAAGTAAGCAACTTGACTTTCTTCGTTGTGGTCTCTGTGCATCACACATATGGGCGAATGGCAAGCTTACTCACTAGGCGGCGGGTTGGTGTCCTAATACAACACCTCCAAGAGGACTGTTCGACCAAAGCAGCAGTTTTGCCGAGCTCTGACATCGAGGCGGTAGTGTCGTATAAATGTGGAGGGGGTTCCCATGTTGTGGCTCTACAAAGCGAGATGCAGCACAAACACCACCGACGTAGCTACTGCCCTTGTCGGGTGAACAGTAATTCTTCCCAGGAGGTCAAATAGCGCCAGGTCATAGGCGAGACAAATTGCCTGAACCACCCATGATGCCAGTCTTTGGGAGGAAACTGGGTGTCCCTTCTGAGAACCTCTATAGCAGACGAAGTCTGAATTGTTCCGTTCTAGCTTTATAAAAAGCTAAAGCTCTGAGGACATCCAGGGAATGTAATGAAGTGTGAACTGGTGTCTTAGGAGAAAAGAAAAAAGCTAGGAGAACAATATAATGGTTAATATGGAAGTCCGAAACCATCTTTGGGAGGAAGGCCTGATCTGTTTGCAAGACAACCTTGTCCTTATAGAAGACCAGGTAGGGGCAGTCCACTCTCAATGCGCTTACCTCCCCAGCACGATGGGCAGATGTGATTGCCACCAGAAAAAAAACTTTGAAGATGAGGAGTCTGATGTCCGCTTTAGCTAGCAGCTCAAATGGTATTCTTGTTAAAGCCTATAGGACCACTGATAAGCTCCACACAGGAACCAAGCTCTTAATTGGTGGAGCCAAATTCCTCAGGCCCTTCAGAAAACACTTGACCAAAGGGTGTGAAAAGAGGGACGACATTGCTGTTGGGATCAAAGGTGAAATAGCGACCAGGTACACTCAAATAGAAGCAATTTTAAGTCCTCTATTGTGAAGGGACAGAAAAACACCAGCATCTGTGGTACTGAGGCTGTTTCTGGATTGAAAAATTATTTGTAGCGAAAGAGGAGAAACAAGACCATTTGGCAGTATACGATCTCCGAGTTGCTGGCTTCCTAGCTGCATCAACAAGAGCCTAAATAGGAGCAGATACGCCTAACTGCATCAGCCCTCTATTCTCCATGCGGTGAGCTTCAGTGTGTCGAGGTCCTGGTGCAGGATCTTGCCTCTTCTCTGAGTCAGGAAATTCGGTATGGAGGGAAGTCGTCGATAATTCCCTAGGAGGGAATGGAGGAATCTGGCAAACCATGGCTGCCTCAGCCACCAAGGTGCAATGAGAATGCAATTCGCCTTGTCCCTTTGTACTTTTGCCACCAGGAGAGGGAATGGGGGAAACAGATAAAGCACGGTCCCTGCCAAGTGTAAGTCAAGGCGTCCCCAAGGGAGTGTGTCCCCTTGCCTGCACTGCTGCAAAATCTGCCACATGCAGTGTTGTGATCCGTTGCAAACACATCAACCGTCGTTGGGCACCATAGCTCAAACAGATCCTGTAAAACAGTACTGTCCATCTCTCTTTCATGAGATGCGGTGTGACAGGCTCAATGTATCGGCAATCACATTGTCCTTGCATGAAATGTGAATGCCCGTGACATCTATTCCCGTCAATCCACCAGTCTAGGATCCTCATGGTGAGAGTTATCAGTGGGGGTGACCAAGTCCCACCTTGCTTGTTCAAATGGTAGACTGCGGTCGTATTGTTCAAAGCTATTTTGACGTGGTGTCTATCAAGCAAGGTATTGAATGTCCTATGGCTTTTTCTACCACAAGGAGTTAGAAGAGATTGATGTGCTCCCCCGCCTGTCCAAAGGCCCTGTATTTGCAAGGTCCCACAGTGGGGGGCCCCATACCATTAGGGAGGCATCTGTTGTGACCACCCGAAATGGAATAGAGGGGCTGAATGGAATGACCTCGAGAAGGTTGTTCGATTTCACCCACCATCGGAGGGAACTTCTTACCAAAGATGGAATACACAGTTTTATCAGTCGCGGGTTGTCTCTGCAATTGAAGTGCCAGATAAACCAATTTTGAAGTATTGAGGCGTGCAAACTTGACAACTGCCGCGATCGCTGACATGAGACCCAGGCGTTTCTGTATGGTGAGAGCCCTCACCATGATGCAGCGGTTGATATCAGTAGCTAACTTTATGAGAGTCCCAGCCCTGTTATGGGGTAAGAAAGCATTGCCCACCATAGAGTCTATTAGTGCCCCTATGAATTATATAATTCTGGTGGGTTTCAGGATGGATTTGTCCGTGTTTACACACAGCCCCAAGCCCTCCAGCAGATCTAATGTTGTGAGGATGTCAGATTGCAATTGTTGTCTGGATTGGGCGACAAGGAGCCAGTTGTTGATGTACTGGTAAATTTGGGCTCCTAGAACCCTGAGATGGGTGCAGACCACAGCTGGGACCTTCGTGAAGACCCTTGGGGCTGTGGAGAGCCCAAACGGAAGGACAGTAAACTGGAAACAACAATCCCCAACCAAGAAACAAAGGAACTTCTGGCTTGACCTGTTTATTGCAATATGGCAATAAGCAGAACTGTAAAATACCGGGAATAAAACCCGCAGTGAAGTTCGTGAGGAAGCAGGGATCGAATGGCTCCCTTCAACAGCAAGGTCTCATCTCGGCATCGAGTACTGGAGATGGGGCCGTGCTCCTGAGTCCCGAAAAGGGAGGGAGTGCATCGAACTCAATCCTGTATCCTTTTTCAATGATGGTAAGTACCCATGAATCAGTGGTATAGACTCCCACGTTGAAAGCAAAGTTGAGAGACAGGAGTCGAACATGGGTTTGTCCTAAGAAATATCTGCTGGTATGGGGGTGAGAGTCAAAGGTGCTTCGTCTTGTTGGGATCCACTCTCTTGCGAGAAGATCAGTCTCTAGAAGAGGCCTGGAATGGGCGGCATTTTTGCCATGACTGCAGTCGTGATGAGTGTTCAGATTGCTGCTGAGCTTGCTGGAAAGATGGCTGTCGAAACCACTGAGGTTGTCTGAAAGTGGGTTGTGGTTGCAATAGGCCCATTTTCTTGGTAGTTGTTTTTGCCTTTTGAATAGTGTCCGCTGTATCGTCTGTGTTGGAATTAAACAGACCGTCCCCATCAAAGGGAAGGTCTTCTATCCTTGAGCGTGCCTCCTGTGATAGGCCAGCCGACCTCAGCCAGGTATGCCGCCTATGGATCACTATGGCTCCCACCATGGCCTTGGCATTGCAATCCACCTGGTGGTGAGCTGTATTAATTTCCTGACACGCCATCCTTGATGCCTCAGACTCAAAAACATGGGCAAGTTCTCTCTGTTCATCTGGGAAGTGGTCACAGAAGGATCCCATCTTCTCCCATAAAAAAGTTGGTACCAGGCCATAACAGCCTGGTAATTTGCAACTCGCAATCCAAGAGCAGTAGAAGAATAAAGGCGACAGCCCAAGAGATCAAGCCGTTGCCCTTCCTTGTATACAGGAGAGGAGTGGATCCTGTGCAACCTACCCTGTGACGATTCAACTATGACTGAATTGGGACAGGGGTGAATAAACAGGAACTCCACCCCTTTGTTTTGAACCCTATACCTATTTCTAGCCTCTTCAAAGCCAGTGTCATGGACAAAGGGGGACAAAGGATCAAACTGCTTAACGGTTTGAAGGAGCGTGGGTAAAAAAGGGATCTCACCACCGGTGTTGACACCTCCAAGTACACCACGTCAAAAACTGGATCTTTGAAGTGTTCCACGGCTTGGTGTGTTTCCAAGCCTAATGACTGAGCTATTCTCTAAACATGTTCCGAGAAATGCCCCATGTCCTCTGAGGGTGATAATGGATCATGTGTGCCCACCACTCCCTGTGGTGAGGGGGTGGAAGGGACCACTGATGAAGTCGATGCCGTATCAGAGTGGTAATCTTCCCTTGGCGGCCAGGAAGATCCCAGACTTTGCTCTGTAGAATCATCCCTGGGAGATTGTCAAGCAGTTGGGTCATTCACAGTAGGCTATGATGTAAGATGTGGCACTGTTGGTAAGCTTTGGCCAGTCAATGTTGTTGGCATGCTAGGTCATGTTTGGCGCAGAGGGTGTGCCGGCAATGGCCTTGCCCTCGAAGATGTCAGCAGAAGGCGTGATAATGGTGGAGTTGGTGGTGGCATGAACTGATCCTCCGAGTGATAGCAAGGCTGATAGCTAGTGTAATCATAGGGAGAATAACTATATTCATGGGGGCAGTCACCCCAGTTGTAGCGTGGTCTCTGTGCAAAGGGAATATCCTGGAGTGGAAGGATCAGAACAGACCATGGTTAGAGACGTCAATGACTGAGAAGGAGATTTTATAGAACTTTCCCATCGGTCTCCTCTGTCTTCTGTTCTCATAAAGCTTTTTGGAGCATCAGCAGCTTTTAGCGCCCTTTCCCACAAAACTGCTTCAAGACGAACGGCACAATTCTTTTGTGTTTGTTTTGAGAAAGACTTCCCCCAATAACGAACAAATTTTCTGAAAGGGGCCTTAACGACTCCTTTCAGAAAGATCGCCAATATATATATATATATATATATAGAAGTAATTTATTTATTTTTTCAGGAAAAGGACAGAAAAAGACTGAGGGTTAGCAAAAACGAGGTAAAAGGCAGAAGGAAGTCACTCAGCTAGTCAAAAAACGACAGAGAAGTGCCAAACCGAGTCCAATCACAATTGAGCTGGAGGTCACTTTAGCTAGCATTATGTCAATTGTGTAAGTGAAGCAGAAGTACTGGATACTCCTCAGGAGCTGGATGGGAGGGAGGGTTAGAAAAAATTGTCTCGTCCCCGCCCCTTTTAAACCTACAGGAGTTCTGCTCCTGTAACTCTGGATCTAATGCACTGTATTCAATATTTAGAATGTTCTGGTCCAATGTCATTTTGAGAGAGAGAGAGAGAGAGAGAGAGAGAGAGAGAGAGAGAGAGAACACACAAACCTTGACTGGGCCTGCTTCTTCTTGTACATGATGGATTCTGTCTTTAATTGCAGCAAATTTCTGCTCTGCCTCTTGTAGAATATATTTCAGTTCCTCCATTTTCTCTTTCTGTGTATGTATACTGTCTTTAAGAGTTTCAATCTTCAGCTTGTTGTCTTGCATTTCTTCTTCCTGTTAAAAATATTTCCAAGTTAAAATTGGGTTTGGATCTATCCAAGACAATCCTATATTTAATAGAATTGTTGCACAATCCTATATTTAATAGAGTTGTGGAATAAAGCACGCAGTAAGGGATTTACAAACTGCTCCCCCCACAAATCTCCAGTAAAGGTAGCTACTGTTTCATCACTTTGAATCTCATGAAATCAGCAGAAGGTATTCATATGATGGTCCAACATTATGATAGTTGAAAGTACATTCAGCTGCACTAGACTGTCATTTTAGGTCATCTGTAGTTACTTTTAGGATTTTATTTTGTGTTGGTTATTTTTGTTGTGACAGACTAAGGTTGAAATCTTCTACACACTTTCTAGCAACTAAGTCCACTGTACACACAAGCATGTTTTTTTACTTTAAGAATCTTACGACATTGTAGCATGGGTTGTGGTCCGCAAAAACTTAAGCAATAATAAAGCTGCTAGTCATTAATGTGCCCTGAGATTTTTTTATTTGTTTTGTCATTTAAATTCTTCAATTAATTTGTTCAGACATGGGATAGTTTAGCTCATTTGGCAGAGAGATATTGCAGTTCTTCCAGAGGAAGACTTTTTGCAGCTTTTATTAATGTTAAATCTGTATTCGATTCCTTATCTTGGGAAAGCTGATAAACCTTAATGGATAAAAGGCTCCTGTATCTTATAAAAGCTCCTTATTTGGATACAAGTATGCTACGGCCCACAGAGGATGTGATCTACTCATATTTAAATAATGAAAGGGGATCATAACAACAGTGTATCCTTAATCTGTATGTAAATTATATCATTCCTGTTGTGTGGCTGATCTCTCTATCCCCTATGCAAGTACAAAATATAAATTCTTTACACAAACAATGTAGAACTATTATCAATAACTAAGGGCACAATCCTATGGGTTGCACTCCCAATAGACAGAGGACAGGCTATCCTATGCCCTGCCAGCAAGAGCCAGGGGGATAGAGGCAGTTTTCCCTCCATGAGAAATGCAAAATGTAGCTAACTAGGCCTCTGAGCCTGTCTAACTTATTTACCTTTTTGGTGGATGGAGCAGTTGTGACCTCATAAAAGAAACTTTTCATGGTGGTTGGGAGGGGGTGGGAAGATCCATGATTGGATCTCCTCCTCCATATTCGTAGCTGTCTACAGAAGTGGAGGTGATCCGCAGCCTCTGCTCTCTAAGATAGGGCTGAGATGTACCCTTAAAAGTTTTCCTCGTATTGTAAAATAAATGATTATATATCAATTATGATAAATGAAGATTAGTCTTTTTCAAAAGTGTTGTCAAAGGCAGATGGATCTTGGATGGGCATCCTATACAGCAAGTGGCAAAATTCAAGTACTTTGTGTCATAGTTCTATCTTCCTTACCTTGATTAGCTCATAAGCTTTTTGCTCTACAACAATGGACAATGGGAGGCCCCCCAAATGCAACTCCCATCAACCCCAGCCAGCATATCTAATGGTAAGGGATAATGGGAGTTGCAGTCCAACAAAATTTGGAGGGCCACGTGTTCCCCCTCCTCCCTGCTTTATAGAACACATCCAAAAGCAACTATAGTTAGGGGTTATTCTACAAAACGGGGCAATTTGGTTCTTCTGTATTCCAGGTTTTCCAAGCTAAATTCCTAGCATAAAATTTATTTCCAGTGGATTGTAGAGGTATATTTTAAACTTGCAGTGTTAGTCAACAAAATTTGCATAAACATTTATGCCCAAATGTGTGCCCAACAGCCTTAGACTAAAAGCTGGTTCCATTTCAGTAGAAGACAAAGCTTGGTTACTTGCTGAAACTTATTGATCATGAAAAATTGTTCTCCATTACATTTGGTTTTTGCTATGGTTCCATAATATGGCTATGGTAATTACCTGGAGTCATTATCCGCTGCAAAATATAGGAAAGCATTTACACTAATTTGCTTCAATATTCCCTCCTCAGCTACTTTGGAAGAAAGATTTAATAGTATTTCATATATGAATCATGTATGTCTGTAAGGTAATGAAGTGTAAGAAGCTCTACTACATGTGTTACTATTATGAAATTTTTATAGAGATGTAAGCATCAGATTTGTTTCTCCATTTCTCCATTCCTAGAAAGGTCTTTAGAATGGTGTAAGGCCTTCCTTGTCATGGATACACAAAGCTATGTAACTGAATCAGGTGCAAAGTTTGTATTCAAAGCTGCAAAACTTCATAAGCAACTTCTGCAGAATTTTAAGGAGTACTGTTTAAATTTTATCTTAATCTTGCTTTAAGTGTTAAATAATGAAAATGTGTTTTTAGTGGGTTTCCATGTATTTTTATTTTCTTTTCTGCTCACTGTATGGAATCAAAGTTTTGTTCTTTACTTGATAATGATTAACTTGTTTCTTGTTCAGCTAAAACAACAAGAACAATATAATCAGATCCTCAGAATTCTTATTGACAGTAATAGGAATTATTCTCTGTACTCAGCACACACACTTCTATGATTCAGATAATATAAAGATAGTAGGTGGCCAAACAATACTTACTAATGCAGAGATGGCCGCTGACTGGTTTTCCTCTACGTTCTCAAGGTCTGTAATTTCTAGTGTTGTTTTTTTCATTTCTATCTGTAATGCAATAAAAAGAAATATTATGCAAAAAAAAATAGGCACAGTGGATTCAACACATCCTGGGGTTTATTTCTGAGTAGACATATACAGGATTGCATTTTTAAGGTTTTGGATTAAATATGGGCAACAGCCCTTAAAATTTTTTAAACAACTCATTTAATAATTTTAAACAATGACGTGTAAAATCACATTGGGGAAAAAGGCATCTGAGCTCTAATTTCATGTTCTGAGAATTAAAGAAATAGCAGCTATTTCTGTAATGGAGTTATAAAGAAATCAAATGTATTTCTTCGTTTATATGGCATTTTCTACAATTTCCAAAATACCAAGACTGATATGGTTGGAGAAAGACAATTTTCCCTAATCACAACTCGAGTTTGGCTTAATCTGAGCTGTTTGTATTATTTTATCAAACTATTTCCTCAACTGCATGTAGTTCTTTATTCAGACATGATTTCTGCTAATAGCAGTGGATTGATATGTAGGAGAATGTATTAAAACAAATCAGCAAGATCCAGAGCCCAGATTTAACCTAGAGGAAAATTAAGTTGAAGGACTCTATCCTATTAAAAACAGCAAAAAAAGGTACAAACAAATCTATGTAATTATGGTTTCATAAAGTATATAACTGAAAACACACAAAACGACAGCTGGGTTTTTTCAAGAATTAAAATTTATTTATTTATTTATTTATTACATTTGTATACCGCCCCATAGCCGAAGCTCTCTGGGCGGTTTACATAGGATTAAAAACAATTAAAAACAATATACAAAAATTAAAACAGCAAAAACATACAACATACACACAATCTGTACATTTAAAAACCACTTCAACACTTCAAAAAACTACAAAAACAAAACAAAACAAACCCAGGCTCCTCAGATATTGCCAAATGCCTGAGAGAAGAGGAAAGTCTTGACCTGGCGCCGAAAAGATAACAATGTTGGCGCCAGGTGGGCCTCGTCGGGGAGATCGTTCCACAATTGGGGAGCCACCACAGAGAAGGCCCTCTCTCTTGTTGCCGACCTCCGAGTTTCCCTCGGAGGAGGCACTCGGAGGAGGGCCTTAGATGTTGAACGTAGTGTTCGGGTAGGTTCATGTCGGGAAAGGCGTTCCATCAGGTATTGTGGTCCCAAGCCGTGTAAGGCTTTATAGGTTAGAACCAGCACCTTGAACCGGGCTCGGAAACATACAGGCAGCCAATGCAAGCGGGCCAGAGTAGGTCTTATATGTTCGAACCTACTGGTTCCAGTTATCAATCTGGCCGCTGCATTTTGCACAAGCTGCAGCTTCCGAACCAGCTTCAAAGGCAGCCCCACGTAGAGTGCATTGCAGTAATCTATCTTGGAGTTTACCAAGTTTACATTTAATTTACTAAATGTATTTAAAAACAAAGTACACCTGCGTTTCCATTATAAAATGACATCTCTTGTCCAAAAATAGTAGATTTTTAGCATCTTCTAGAAACATCACTGGCTATACCTAACCAGCTACTCTACTCCTCCAATGCCATTTCTTTCTCAGTCTCACAAACCAACCTCCCATCCCGCCAACATGTAATGCTCTTTCCAAGGTCCTCAATGCACACACCACAAGTTGATGCTAACCCAGATAATTAAACTGTAACTATCTGTTGAAACACCTTTTGCCCAAAAGATGCCTTGGTCAAAGTGAAGCTGTCCAAATTGTAATGTCTCACAAAGGAAGACACAGATGTCCAAATTGTGGCTCTGCATATGTCAACAAGGGAGGCAATGGTCCCGAAGACATCAGAGGTAGCTGTGCTCCATGCAGAGCGAGCAGAGACTATTCAGGTCAAGCAGAACAAGAAGTGTAATAATGGAGAAAATGCAGGCCTTAATCCGCTATGGTAACGTTGACTTGAACACCTTCTTGCCTATGGTGGAAGGCTGAAATGAAATGAAAAAAAGAGCCTAAGACATGAAAGTCTTTTGTCCTTTTGAGGTAGATCTCAACCACATGTTTTACGTTCAACGTGTTTCTCTAGGGGCTGACTTGGCCTAGGACAAAAGGACAGCAGAATGACTTCCTTAATTTTCCCGAACAAAAGTTGGATCCAAGTGAAGCATAACTGCATCCTAATAGGGATGCATATTCAACTTTTCATATAAGGGTATGCTGCCAGGGATCAATGGCAAGACCCAGATAGCACAGAGGATAATGCAGTGATCTGCCTCTTGAGAATGCTAGGATGAAGCCCCTAATCCAACCCATCTTGCAGAAAGGGATAAGGTCTGGAGCTATTGACAGAGGCCAGGAAGCCACTGACAGATGTAAAGGACTGAGTACCAGGTCCTTCTCAGCAAGCTTGGCACCATCAGGATCATGTGTGCCCACGCTATCTGGATTCTACGCAGGGGCTTAGCTAACCTGGAGCTTGGAGGAAAGGCATACAAGATGCCTGTAGGCCAAGCAGTGTACCCGGCATCTATTTCTTCTTCACCTCTGCTGCATACTGGAAAGGAATCTCCTCAAATTGTAGTTCATAGGAGATGCCAACAAGTCCATGATTGGTGTACTGAAACATTGTACTATGCCTAGGTGAGGCTCCATTCTGTCTGGTTGACATTGTGTTTAAATCCACTTGAATGAACTTGGCTGACCAGGATACGAGGTTTCACTCCACCCACTGCAGGAGATGCTACACTTTGGCTATGAGGAAGCACGACCTGGTCCCTTTCTGGAGATTCATATGTGCCTGGCTGTCATGTTGTTTGTTCTTACACGCACCATCTTGTATTGGATCTGATGGCTGAAGGTGAGGAAACCCAGATGGATTGGCCTCACCTCCAGCCGGTTGCCTCTGGGCAACATCTATCTAGGCGGACCTTCAGTGGGACTCCCAACCCCGAAGGCTAGCATCTGTTGTAATTTGGACTAAGGAATCTTCCTGAGCACTGAGGGAGAGAGCCACCAGGTCAAGGACTGTCTCACCTCCAAAGATAACTGGCTTGATATGTGTCTCTGGTTAGCTATATCCTTCTGGAATGGATGATAAGCCATTAAAGGGGCCTGGAATATTTCCTGGCACATGGGACACAATCTATGGTAACAACGACAAGCCCTGCAACTGTGCTAGGGCAATCGGGTCTGGGATGGGATTCTGAAGGATCAGTCTCACCGTTGCCTGGAGATTTTCCAATCTCTCTGGCAGAAGGCAGTCTCCCCAACTGCATGTTCAGAACCACCCCAAAATGCTGCAGTTCGCTGGAAGGGCGAAACTGACTTTTTCTGTCATTCACCAGGAAAACATGCAAGTGAAGACATGCTAACGTCCTGTGGACATCCCAAATTTCTTGTTGAAGTGAGGAATACTTGATCAGAATGTCATTGAAGTAACAACAGAGGTGAATCCACTGCCTCTTCAAGTGTACTAACAGTACCAAGACCTTTGTGAATACCCTGAGGGCAGAAGAGAGTCCAAATGGGAGGGCTCTGTACTGATAACATTTCCTAATATGCAGATATTGTCTGTGAGCTGGGTAAATCAGAACATGCAAGTACACTCCTATGAGATCTAGAGAGCCCAGAAAATCTCATCTGGAAAAAATCGAGAACGCAGCGGAGTGTCTCCCTTTGAAACATTATTTTTATGAACTGTTTCACACATACTGCCTTTCAGTTCCTGATCATTTTGGGGAATATAGAATACTGAATAGCAGCTTTTCAATCCTTCCAATGACAGCACTGGCCCAATCCCTTTGATGTCAATAGGTGAGAGATGGCTTGTGGGACAAGGTGGTGCTTTACTGAATTCCTGAACCTTGGGGAGATGAAAAAGTTGTGAGGAATTTGAAGAAAATCCATTATGTAGCCCTCTCTGATTGTGATGGAGCCTTCCTGATAAGGAATTAAAAGATGCCCCTACCCCCTGCCACTTACAAAACAGCTTACATTCCTCTTTCTTAGAGGTAGAGGACAGTGCTTATTTCTTGTCTTTGTTTCAAAAGGACTTCTTCCAAGGAGTCCCCAAACAGCTTAGCGCCCCCAAAGGGACCCAGGACCAAACTGGATTTTGAACATGCAGATGTGTTCCAGTTTTTAAGCCATATTTAGTGTCTGACTGACATGGTTACCATCTGGGCTCTGGCAATGAATTCGACATCATCCAAAATGATATTGGCTATGAAGGCCACTGACTTCAGCAGTTCATTAATCCCCTAGTGGAGCTTGATATTATTCCCATGAAAAATGTCCTTCACCCAGAGATAGGCGATGCTGGCTATAACTGATATTGTAGATGAAGTCCTCATGGATAGTAATGCGTCCTCATTAGCCTCATAGAGGTCCTTTCTGTCCTCTGGGTTCTTGGGAACATCATCCCCATCCTTTGAATATTGGGCGCCAGAAACTAGGGCAACCACAGGGGCATCCGCCAGGGTTACCTGATTTTTTTTGGCAAATTATAGAAGGGTGTTTGTTTTTTTGGGGGTAAAGGAGCTATTTGGTCTGGATGAGCCTGGTTTATCCCATTCTGCCTTTATCACTTCCATAAAGATGCTGAGGAAAGGTACAACAGAGGATGGAGTTCAGGGTCTTAGCAGCACTTAAGGCTGCTCCGGAAGCTGGAGCTATTGCAGAATGAAACAACTTGGCTGTTATTGGGAGCTGCCCCTTTTCAGCATGCTATTCCTTTGCTAAGCGAACTGCACTGACTGACTATTAATGACTGGGCCAGGTATATGGTTTTGGTATCAGTGTACAAAGCCCCAGAAAAACTTGGGAACAGGATACCTGAGTGAGTACCTTCTCCCTTACCAAACTGCCCAATCACTGAAGTCATCAAGTGGACATGCTCCTGGTGATTCCACATGGGTCTACAGCCCGACTGGAGTCTACTAGGCGAGCCTTCAGCATAGTAGGCTCTTTTCTTTGGAACTCCATGCCCCTGGAGGAAAGGCAGGCACCAACACTGTACTGCTTCTGGCACCTCCCGAAAACAGCTCAACTCCAGCACACATTCCTTAACTGACAGCCACGGCTTTTATCGGCATTACCTTTTTTTAAAAAGTATAATTTTAATGGTGTTTTAATCTTTGTATTTTTTTACTGTTTTACTTCTTATGTTCACTGCTCTGAGACCTGTTTCAGATATGGAGCAGTATACAATTTTTGTAAATAAATAAATAAAATTTAATAAGACCGGGAAATTGTCAGTATGAAAAAGCCTTTCTGAAACTGGGCTTTGAGTAGGGCCTCATATAGACATGGAGAAAAGGCTGCCTCTGAATCCAATGATTTGGGGGCAGGACGGGACTTTTTTTTGTCCTTTTTTGGGTAAAGGAGAAGGATCTCCTTTCTATGTGGACTTGTCCTTGCAGAGCAGGCCAGCCTTGGGGGAGAGTGGCCTGTTCATCTGGCATGGTCTGCCCCAAACGGCAGCTATGCTGAAAGTGGCAGGGGTGGGGAAGCGGGAGGAGAAAAGAATGTTTCCCTCACCTGCCCCTGCTCTCTCTCCAGCACTTGCACCCTGTCAACTCTGAGGGAAGGCCAGAGGACTTATCCCGGGCGCTGACTCGATGTGAAGGTGTATCCAGGCAGACTCTTTCCCTTGCAACAATCTGCTGGACCCACCAGCAAAACTCTGGCTGAAATACTTGGCAGTCGATGAACAGCGGTGGAAGCAAAGTGGGGGCAGTTGGCTGGGATATGGGCATCTGATTCCTCCTTAGATCATTTCCAGTCCCCAGGTGGGGTCAAGACATGATGCCACATCAGGTCCGCCTTGCGTGTACTAGGCCTGCCTGTGCTGAGAAGCTGCTCTACTTTGGCCTGTGGCTGGATGGTGCTGGGAGGAGTCTTATCCAGGCAGACAGATTCACTCTGAGGGACATCTCTGTCTCCGTCTTCAGGTTCCAGAAAGGAGTCTCCCAACATTCTGGGGTTGTCTATTCCCAAGGTGAAATTAGGCATTGCAGGTGCAGCCTGGTCATCACTGCAATTAAAAAAGCTCTTAATTCTAAAAAAGAAGGGGAAAGGTTTTTGAAACCAAGAGAGAAAGTAGAAAAGGATAGAGAGGAAGAAAGAAGTGAGGCAAACTGTCGCTACAAAGGGCCTGAGGAGCTACTCCAGCAACCTGTTCAGAGCTAAGCCAGGAAACGAGACTGGAAATAGGTTGCTGTCCTACATGAGAAGGCAATTCCGTGAATCTGCACATTCCTGCCTATTGGAGTGATAGGGATATCCTCTCCTGCAGGAAAAGTTGGAATATGTCGCACAGCTCCTGGATGATGCTCACAGAATCCAAGGGTTCCAGATAACCCTGACTAAAAGACACTTATGCAGGTTGCTTACCTGTAACTGTAGTTCTTCGAGTGGTCATCTGTGCATTCACACATATGGGCTCTGCGCCGGCGCCGAGCCCCAATTGGGAAACTTCACTAGCTAGCTTAGTGCTTTTTGGCGGGAACCCCTCCCCCACCATCCATTGCGCATGCTCCGGGTCCCGCCTCACCTCAGTTCCCTGAGACCGCGTATTGGCCTCGCACCAGGTGATGAATAGGAGACATATGCGCTCTATCCTCCTGCATACACCATAGCGTTGCAACGAGGGGATGGTGGGCGGGTTGTGTGAATGCACAGATGACCACTCGAAGAACTACAGTTACAGGTAAGCAACCTGCATTTCTTCTTCGTGGTCTCTGTGCATCACACATATGGGCGAGTAATCAGCCAAACTTACCGGAGGAGGGGATGCACGCTGGTGGGTCACTGACAGATGGAAGACAGGACCGCTCGGCCGAACGAAGCGTCTCTTGCCGCTCTAACGTCTAGCCTGTAGTGCTTCACAAAGGTGGAAGCACTGGACCATGTCGCTGCCCTGCAAATGTCCGGAACTGATGAACCATGGATCAGGGCCGACGAAGTGGCTTGCCCCCTTGTTGAATGTGCTGTGAGCGAAGCAGGGGGCTGTTTGTTAAGAACCTGGTAAGCCAGGACAATAGTGTCCACAATCCAATGCGCCAGACGTTGGGGGGAAACTGCCAATCCCTTCGTCTTTCCACCATAGCATATAAAGAGCTTATCCGAGTTACGGATAGACTCTGTCCTCTTTTTATAAAAAGCCAAGGCGCGTCGCACATCCAAGGTGTGTAAGGCCGTAGAGAGGGGGTCTGTAGACGGCTTAAAAAACGTTGGAAGAACTATATCTTGATTCACATGGAACATGGAAGAAACTTTGGGAACAAACGAGGGGCCGGGACGTAACACAACCTTGTCCCGAAAAAACTGGGTGTAAGGAGGTCCCACCATCAGTGCCGCGAGCTCTGAGGCGCGTCTAGCGGATGTTATGGCGACCAAGAAAATCGTCTTAAACGTTAGCAATCGGAGATCAATGGTAGGGAACGTATGGACTATGTGTCCGAGGCATAGTCATCACCAGATGTTGGCGACAATGGTCTCGGCACAAGAGCCGTCGAAGAGTGTGCTGTAGAAGGCAGTTGGCGATATCTACTCTCCCGCTGCGAGGATGGTCGTCCAATCCTCTTCCCTGTATAGGGATCAAAAAGGTATCTCGGAGCTTTACGGTGTCGAGATCTACTTCTAGATCTATCGGAAGCCGACTCCCAGTGTCGGGACCGAGAGCGAGACCGAGACCGAGAGGGGGATCGAGACCGGTAGGTCGTTTTAGAAGCTCGTGACGTCGGGGATGCCGCGACACCGAGCGGTGAAGAATGATGATACTCCTCAATAGGTCTGTCCTCATCGCCGCGATCGAAAGAAGTATCAGGTGGAATAACGTCCGCTATCTCCAAATCCGAGGAGTATACCTCCACATCCAAAGTTTGGAGGGCTGATCGAGGAGGCAGCGACGAGGCCCTTGGTGTCATTGGGGCAGACCGCTGAGACAGAATCGGCGAAGATGCCGGGCGGGTAGGAGCCGGAGCCGTGTGTTTCTTCGGTACCGCCGCGGGTTTGGTCGCCGGTACCGACGGTTCGAAGAGTCGTGGTGTCGACGATGACTTTCGGCTCGATACCGACGCCGCCTTAGTTGGTTTGTCCTTCGACGTCGAGGGGTGGCTCGATGTCGACGGCCGGCCCTTCGACACCGAGGGGTGGCTTGATGCCGACGGCCGGTGCTCCGATGCCGAGGGGTGGCGCGATGTCGACGTCTGATCCTTCGATGCCGAATGTTGGCTCGATGTCGAGGTCGAGGGTCGTTTTGGTGCCGAAGGTTCCAACGGCGATGTCGATGGCCGCTTAAGAGTCGGAATACGATCTTCCCTCGGAGTCGTGCGTTTTTTTTAATGTTTCGGCATCGAAGGAAGCTTCGGTGTCGATGTCGACGGCCTCGACTTCGTAGACTGCTTAGTCTTACGAGACTTTTTTGCCACCAGAGTGGGCCTCTTGGAAGATGGTTCCCTCAAAGGCCGCGGCAAAGGCGCCTCTGCTGCGTCCCTAGGCAGGGAGGAGCAGGGAGATGCCGGTTGCGAGCGATTTTTAGGCTTGCGCCCACGCTCCCCGGATGGCGATCGGCCCCCTTCTGAGTCTACTGGTGAAGACTGTCGTGGTCTATCCACCGCAGACAAGGCCTTACTCCATAACAGGCTTTTGAGCCTGTCTGCCCGATTTTTCCTGGTCTGGCGGGAAAAAGTCAGGCAATGCGGGCATGAGTCCACCACATGCCCTTCTCCCAGGCAAACTAGGCACAAAGAGTGTCCATCAGTTAGGGTCATTTTAGCCCTACAATGGGAACAATGTTTGAAAAGCGCCGCCTGCGCCATAACTATTATGGACAGGGCGTCCACTACTAACACTAAACAACTAATTAAGATTTTTTTTTTTATATATAACAATAACTAACACGAACACTAAGCTAAGAGAAAAAAACTGTTTTACTTTCCTCAGAACACTACGAACGAAAAATCGTTCGGAGAAGTCTCCCGCGAGGCGATCAGCTACGCGGTCGAAGAAGAACTGAGGTGAGGCGGGACCCGGAGCATGCGCAATGGATGGTGGGGGAGGGGTTCCCGCCAAAAAGCACTAAGCTAGCTAGTGAAGTTTCCCGATTGGGGCTCGGTGCCGGCGCAGAGCCCATATGTGTGATGCACAGAGAC
Organism: Anniella stebbinsi; assembly: GCA_029215795.1. Lineage (NCBI taxonomy): Eukaryota > Metazoa > Chordata > Lepidosauria > Squamata > Anniellidae > Anniella > Anniella stebbinsi. The sequence goes on along the minus strand of JARDYH010000003.1, from coordinate 131,433,212 downwards.
CACGAAGAAGAACCCTATGTTCTAAGTGTTTATACACCCATTGTAAATTGTAATTTACAGAAGCATTTTATTCCGCATGCTGGTGGGCCATGCCCACTAGACATTTTATGATGCTTTGATACTTTTAACACAATAAACATCTAATTCAGAAAAAAACAAGAATTACTCATATTCTAAAAAGATTCTGTAGTCCTTTAACATATACCAAGCCAATTATAAGTTGCTTTCCAAAATGGCAGTTACTTTCTATGTATCTCTTACCTGTAAGTCCTTTCGGTGCTTAACATGTTCAATAAGTACGCGGTTGTTCTCTCTTATCTCTTTCGCAACAAAATGTATTCTTTGTTGAAATACTGACAGATTAGCTGTTTTGCTTTCAACTTCTTTCTCCAAGTGGCTTAAAGAAAGAAAACTTGTTTTTATGTATAATGTTTTAAGCAGAGGTCCCAAAACAGCAGAAATGGTACAAATAATTCTCATCTGTATTGCAGAGAAAGCTGGTAAGTAGATGATGCTAACCTTATGTCTGCTTCTACATCTCTACTGAGGAATCTGGGCCTGGAATGCTCAGCAGAATAATATCGATTCTCAAACACCTGATCACCAGCAGCAGTGAAAGCTTCTTTACAATTTTTGGGAGGCTTGTTTTGCTGCATAACTCTACGAGCGTCATGATTATTCTAAGAAAAAAACAACCACAACAAAAGTATCTTCTCTGAGTCTGTAACGTTCAGGACTAAGAGAGCTTTACAAAGGAACTTGACAACTGAAAGATTTAAACATATCATTGGTGATGATTATGATATTTTCTGTCACAGTGGAATTGTCCTTTCAAATATCCTGCTGAAGGCCAATAGGCACATTGTAATACTATCTGTTGTCTACATTCATCTTTATGTAAGGAACCTATTTCAAGAATTTCTTCTTTCAGATTCCTGAGTATTTCTCCCCTGCATAGAGAGAATAGTGGGGCTCCTACAGCCATCTGAGAACCTCCTTTAACCAAATTATACCTCAATTGCTGGGGGTGTTTGCACATTATAGAAGTCCATAATGGGCGACTGGCCATGCAGGGTGGGTTGTTCTGAGAACAATCCACCCTGCATGGTTAGTGCACCAGCCAGACAATTCGGAATACAATGTTGTTGGTGTTATAAAAACCTAAACATACCAAAAATAACCAATACCAAATCAACCAAACACATTTCAACATACAGGCTCAATTTAGACAACAAAATAAACAACTGGTGTGGGGGAAACAATCGTCAGTTGTTTTGACTATTGTGTCATCCGAATGCTGCCATAGTCAACTCAGCGCTGATCCTCATCCACACCACAGTTGATTATTTATTACCATGTTGTGTGGGGAGTGCCCCCTGGGGTTAACGTGAGAGTTAGGGTTAGTCAACCCACCATTGACTATCGTGTCGTCCGAATTGAGCCTCAGTGGTCTAGTGCTAAGCATATGGTCTGGTATATAAGAGATATGCCCAACTGAAAACACATATATACAGACACATTGTATGTAACACATACAGCACAACATGTAATACATACAGTGCATTCTTTTTTATTGTTTATGTATATGTTTTAACTTTATAGATTTTTTAAAAAAATAGATTTTGTTCCAATTATATTTTCTATCACCAGTTGTATCTATTACCCAAACCAGTTTTTTTGTTACTATATTTCTAAGGGGTTGGGAGAAATCTCCTGTTTAGGTTAGGTTAGGTTTGCCCCTCCTGCACCCCAGTGTTTTGTCCTTGCAAAACATGCAAGAACGACGGCATGGTTAACCTGTTCTGAGCCTCCAGTAAAGATCACTCAAGCCGCTTTGCATTTGACAACTGCCAAAAGCAAAGTGGAGAGAGCGGTCTTTATGGGTTAACTGGGACATACATCGCCTATATGAAGGAGCAGAGAGACGGGTGTGTGTGTTAGTGGGGTGCTAAATGGGGAACCTCCTGAAGGGGCAAGCCCACCCTTAAAACCATGGGAAAACCTCAAGTGAGTGATTTTAAACCTTTTCCCCCACATCCCACCCTGGGGATTTTCCATGATTCTATAGGTGGACTAGCTGCTTCATGGGGGTGGGGGTGGGTCATTTGGCACCCCTCCCAATCCGGCCTCCCTCCTCTCTCAAATAGGAGATATGCGTATCCATACAAATCCACTTTTGAGGAAAGATCACCGAAGCCACTTCACTTTTGAAAGCAAAGCAGCTTCTGCAATCCCTACGGGGAGGTGGGAAAGCACCCACTTTCCTGTGAAGAATTGGGGAGCCCAGCATGTGGAGGGGTGGGATATGCTGCAGACACCTCCACACCATACCTCACCCCTCCTCATGCCAGGATCCGCGCTTCTTCACAGGAAAGTAGGAGCTTTCCCACCTCCCCATAGGGATCGCTGAAGCTGCTTTACTTTTACAGCTGACATGATCCTTTCCCCAAACAGGGGGTGACCATGTTATTCAATGGAAGGTGCCAGGGGGCCATGAGGATCCAAGTGGGGGACCACCCCTAAAGGACTCCCACACCAAGGCACAACTGGGAAACCCACAGCTAAGTGGGTAATTTTAACCCTTGTATGCAAAACGGGACCTGGAAAATTTGCCTGCAATGGTTTGGCATGTCTGGGTTCGCCTAACACACCAACCCATCATTGGTACAACAATCCGTACTTCCAATCACTGGTTTTAAGGGTGCGTTGTTTGGGAAAAACCCACTCTGAGAAAAATGATCCAGGTTTGCATGACACACTAACCCACTGTGGGTAGTCACCCATGATGGGTTAGCGTTTTGTGCAAACTCAGTCTCTGTCTTCCCATAACAAACTAGCAAGCCTTTCCTTTACAGCCTCTCATCAACCTCATGAAACTCCATCCTCACTCTCTTCCAACATAGCTAGGAAATCAATCTGAGAACCTTTTGTGATCTCAAAGTATTTGTTTCTTTTAAGAGATAGTCATATCACATAATTAACACGTAATTAATGAACAGTCTGGATAACACTGAGTGGACTGAACTATCACAAAAAGATTAACTAAAGGTGGTAGTTGTTTTTTTGCATTACAGATATAAGAGTTAAATCTTACTTTGATTAGCAGGACTGTTTCTATTCCCCTCATGTCAATTAAACAATTGGCTACTACTGCATTATCAATGTCTAGCGCTGTCAAGACAGATGGGAACTCAGGATGACAAACAGCCCTACAAAAAGAGTTAAAGCAGAAATGTATATATTTTAAGTATCCAGTGTATTTGTAAAAAGTCATTTAAGATAACGCACAGGGCTATATCCAATGATGCCTGCCCATGAATGGATGGATTCCTTCCATTTACAGTAGAGTCTTTGATCTAGTGGAGGCCTCTGGTGATGAAAGGGGTGCAGCACCTTGTATCACCTCTCATACAGTTCTGGAGGGCTAAACTCTCCATAGGTTTTTTGGAGGGGCACCGATTGGTAAATACACATCTTCCCTTCCATTAGGTAAGGTCTCTGCTGGATCAAAAGCTATTCTGCAAAAGAAAAAGCACCACCACCAGATACAAGTCACTGAATTTTAATGAATCATCTCAAAGACATCATCTTCCAAAAGTGTTTGGATAAGCACTTCAGAGACTGCAGAGACTTGTGCCACTGTGAGTCAGTTTAAAACAGCCAATTTTATCAAAACGTGGAACAGGCAGAAATATTTCATCTAATCATGCAGTATTTCCCACTTAGTTCAGCAGGCTTAATTCCTAGTGAGTATACTTATGATTGTGGCCATAGACACTACGCTTTGGTATTCTGAAAACAAATCTGCTATCAAAGAATTGGGAAATTAAAAATCTATATATTTGAAACAATGTATTTAGTACCACAATACTCATTAGTAATAAGAGTATGAATTACAATAGTTAGCTTATTACAATTAACACTGAAACCAACAGCTCACCTATAGTCCTTTATGTTCATGTAAAAATACCTATACAATTAAAATGATTTTAATCAAAACAGATATATAAATTAGGTCTGGACAAGAGGTGTCAGGTACACTCACCTTGGCCTTACATCATAAACTTTACTCTGAAAAGTATTAACAATGATTTGGGGACGATTACCACGTTGACAGAACTTCCACATCAATTCCTGCAACACTCTTTCATCTGTATGATTACCACACCAAAATGCCAGAACCAGGCCTTTTAAACATGTTTCCACAGCCAGAGCAAGTTCAGCATCTTTCAGATGAATAAACGCGCCTAAATGCAAGAACCAAGTCTCAACATAGTATACATCAATATCATATTAAACTATTCCAGTTGTGCAGGCTGTGGTGTTCAACCTCTCTCTAGCAACAAACACCATCCAGTGATTAAAAAAAAAACAGCTTGGTGAAGAGATGGAAAATTTCTGGAAATGCTGAGAACATTGGGGGGGGGGGCGGTTGTTTTTTTTTAATGGGGGGGGGTTCCCATAAAAAAATGAAAATTTTGGAACAACTGAATAATAAACAATACTTTTTAAAGCGCTCTTTACTGATCTAAAATCACTTCGTTGCTTACAGTCTTTCTTTTTTTTTAATAATAATAATTTTATTAATTTCAACATATAGCACAAAAAATAACACAATACTTATAACCCCTCGACAACCCCCCGTGCTCCCCTTCCCCCGAGACCTTCTTACTCTATTACTTATAGATTTTTCCAAAATTGCATTGATTCTTTAGACGGTGTACAACCTCTCCCCTTTTCTAAAACATATTCTAGAAACATACCCCAAATACTTTCAAAATCATTCTTTTTAGTTAATCCCATCTTAACTTTCATTATACAGGTTAATCTATAATTAATTGCAATATCCCACACTCCTTTATACCACTCTTCCATACTATAATTCCCTTGTATTTTCCAATTTTTAGCTATCATTAGTCTCGCCGGTGTCAGGAGATTTATTAATTCTTTAATATTATTATTACCATATTCTTTATCAAATAACCCCAATAAAGCTATATTCGGACTTGCTTCTACCTTCTTAACTACTATCTCACTTATCTCTTTAAAAACTCTCTCCCAAAATTTTTTAACATGTTCACAAGTCCACCACATATGGTAATATGTCCCCAAATCCTGACATCCCCTCCAACAAAAACTTGAAGCCTTCTTATCTATCTGATGTAGTCTTACAGGAGTGAGATATCATCTCCATATTATTTTATACTGATTTTCTTTTATCCTTATTGAAAACAACTTTAAATTTCTTGATTTCCATATCTTTCCCCAACTGTCCCCAGTGATCTGAATTTTCAAATCCTCTTCCCAGATTGTTTTCAAACTATCTTGAACCATATCCTCTTCCAATAATATCTTATAAATCTCACTCATTAAACCTTTTTTACTTTTACTTTTATTTCCTCCCGCCTTCTCTCTAACCTCAATTAACTTTTCAAAACTTGTTTCCTTTCTACACTCCTTATTTTTCTTCTTCCATTTTAATATCCACTGTTCCAACTGCATACTCTTGAACCATAAGTTTTCCTGACCCGTTAAAACCTCTTCTATTTGTTTTTTATTAGTCATTTTCATTACCCAATCTTTCAGTTTAATTATTTTTTCTTCCCTCAATAACCCCTCCAATTCTCCTCTCAAGTTACCTGGGAAGTTTTCCATCAAAACCACTGGGGACAGAGGGGAAATTCCTGGCATTAATTTCTTCTTGTATTTTTCCCAAACTTCTCTAATATTTCTTAAGATGGGATTCTCTATGCCTTTCAGTTGAGTCTTTTGTATATTACTAAAAAAAACATTTTGTAGCTTTAACTCTATTTTTCTTGTCTGCGGTTTTAACCATTCTAAATCCTCTTCCCCTAATATGCTATTTATAACATGCCTTAATTGGTTAGCAATATAATACATCTTTATATTCGGTAAACCTAAGCCTCCTTCCCTTTGATTCTTATACCACTTTGTTTTATTTATTCTTGACTTCTTATCCCCATTACAATAATTATTTATCATACACTGCCAACTTTTAATTTCTACATCCGTTATCTTAATTGGTAACATCCTAAACAAAAAATTAATCATTGGTAATATCTTCATTTTAATTACTGCTATTCTACCAAACCATGACAGCTTTACCTTCCTATAAGCCTCTAGCTTCTCTATTATTTTAATTTTTAATCTACTAAAATTTATTTCCTCTAACGTTTCTAACTCTTTAGAAATATAAACTCCTAGATAACCCAATATATTTTTAACCTTCAAACCTAATCTTAAACTTAACTCTTCCCCTTCTACTTTATCATAGTTAAAAAGCATCATATTGGATTTTCCCCAGTTTACCTGCAACCCTGTAACTTCTCCAAATTCCCTCAAATATTTTTTTATTTCTTCTATATCCCCCCCCCCCCCCCCGGATTTTCTAATGTCAGTAAGGTATCATCCGCAAACATATTAATTTTTATTTTATCCTGTTCTCCTATCCCTTTTAATCTCTCATCCTCCCTAATAACATTTGCTAACATTTCAATCACAATTGCAAATAATATTGGGGAGAGAGGACACCCTTGTCTAGTACCTCGGGCTAGGGTAATTTGTTGTGTTAAGCCATCATTTATCATCACCTCGGCCTTGTTATTTGCATACAACTGATTAATCACTCCCACAAATCTTTCTCCAAAGCCGAATATTTTTATAATAGTTTTTAACGCCGGCCATTCCACGCAATCAAAAACTTTAAAAATATCCAATGCTATCAATCCTGCTTTTAAGTTTCTTCGTTTAATAATATTTATTATATTTAATACCCTCCCTATTAAATTTGGCATTTGCCTCCCTGGAATAAATCCACATTGATCCTTTTTTATATATTCACTTATAAAAGTATTTAATCTTGTTGCCATAATCGCTGTAAAAATCTTAGCATCCTGATTAATTAGAGAAATTAGTCTATAAGAGGCTGGATCCATCAAATCCTTGTCCACTTTTGGAATTAAGATTATCAACTAATGTTCCCACGATGGCGGGGTCTTCTCTCCCTTTATTATATTATTATATAATTTCTCCATTTTTGGTAATAAAATTTCTTTAAATATCTTATAATATTCCAGCCCCAATCCATCCACTCCTGGAGATTTCCCTCCTTTCAATTTGTCAATAATCCCCTCTATTTCTTTTTCCGTCACTAAAGCTTCCATATGATCCCTGTCCTTATCTTTTAATTTTACCTTCCAATTTTTCTCTACATATTCTTGTATTCTCATTTGTGGAATCGCCTCTGAGGTATATAATTCCCGATAAAATCCCTCAAAAAAATTTAATTTATCCTTCATTAAATTACATTTTTCCCCATTTTATCTTTAATTGTCCCTAGTATATTTTTTTCCTTCTTTGATTGCGTTGATCTCGCCAGCATTTTAGAATTTCTATTGCTATACTCAAAGAAATTCCTTTTCAAATATATTAATTCTTTTTGAACTCTTTCTATATCCTCCCCCTCTAATTCCTTTTTTTTTGCTTGGAGTTGGGCATACATATGCATATCAGTATTCCTAAATTGTTGCTCTAATTCCTTAATTTCTTCTTCAATCTTTTTACTATGTGCCTCTTGTTGTCTTCTTAATTTACACGTTTCTCTAATGCAAATACCTCTCACTACTGCTTTCATCGTGTCCCATACTATCCCCTGCGAGATTGTCCGTTTCATTTATTTCCCATATATTCTTAATCTTTTTCATTTTCTCCACAATATTTTTATAACTTAGAATTTTAGTATCTAATCTCCATCTTTTTGCTTCTCTATAATCCTTCTTCACTTTAATATCCATACCTACTGCTGCGTGATCTGAAACCTTAATTACATCTATTTCACAATCCATAATCTTAGAAAGCAAGTTTTTTGACACAAATATATAATCAATCCTAGAAAAACTCTTATATTTTGGTGAGTAGAAAGTATATTTTGTTTCATCCCCCTTTATTACTCTCCAAATATCCTTTAATTCTTTATGCTCCATTACTCTTGCTAACCCCGTTTTCCCTATACCTTTTAAATTGTCTTTATCTTTCATTCTATCCATCACCATATTGAAATCCCCCCGCTTTACAATATTTGCATTCCCTACATTCCCAATATTACTGAACACTTTATCATAAAATTCCAATTGCTTTACATTTGGCGCATATACATTAACCAAAATATATTTTTCTTCCCCCAGGAGACCATGTAATATAATAAAGCCTCCCTCCGCGTCCTTTACCACCTTAACAACATTAAATGCACATTTTTTAGAAATTATTATCGCAACCCCTCTTGCTTTAGAAGTCCCATATGCTTTCTCATATATGCCTATGTCCCCCAATTTTAATTGATTTCTTCCATCTTCTTTTTGATGCGTTTCTTGTAAGAATATTATATCAACTTTCTTTTTTCTCAAAAGCCGTTCAATTCTCTTCCTTTTAATAACACTACCCAGCCCATTTACATTTAAAGTTATTAATCTTAATTTGCTTCCCATATCTCCGTTTTTGGTTTTCCCTTTAGGTCTCGTACTGTGACACATTTAACCCCCCGTCCCTCCCCCACATATACCCCCCACTTCCCCCCTTCCAATCCCGGGTCGCCCCGGGCAATGGTTCTTCTTCCCCTCTTCTTAGAACCCTCCGGGGGGGGGGGGGATGGCAAACACCCGGCATGGAACCCAAACAGAACCCCCTCTCCCTTTCTTCCGTTGTTATCTTTCTTTAGAACATCTCTCAGTCACAAACTGCTTCCTCCAGCTGCCCCTCCTTCATCTGTATCTTTATCTTCCTCCATCAGCCCCAGGGTCTTCAGCAACTCCAGCCCTTGCTCACACGAATTTATTCTCTGTTGTTCCCCCTTGTAGATGAATTTCAAGAAGACGCGATACCCCCAGCTATAGACAATTGAGTTCTTGCGTAAAATAGTTGTACATAGCTTCCCACTCTTCCTCTACTGGATGGTCTGGTAACAAAGATCCTGTTGAAGATTGGAACATCACTTGCCCAGCACTTCTGATAATCTGCATCAGTTTCTCTTTTTTGTAAAAGCTGGCAAATCTCACAATTATATCTCTTGGACGCGTCCCACTTCTTTTGGGCCCACTCTATGGACCCTTTCAACATCCTCTTCAACCCAAGATCCCTGGGGGTCTAATTCCATAATCCATTGCATGACATTCCCTCTCAGACTCTTTAAGGCCTCCTCCACACGGGGCGTTTAATGAGCCTTGAAGGCTCATTATAAATTTTACCTACACACGAGCGGAGCGCAAAACGGGCGTACAGGCGCGTTATCTCCCCGATAATGCGCATTTTCGAACGCGCGTTAAATAGCGACTTTTATTTTGCTCCGGCCGTTAAAGCGCATTTTCGCTGTGTGAACAAGCGATTATGCGCATTAACTACCTGGAAAGCGCTTTTTGGGCATCTTTTAATGCGCTTCGCCGCTTCTCGCCGCCTCCCGTGCAGAGGGATTGTGAGTAAATGCGCCTCCGCGATAATGCGCATAATCGCGGAACCAGGCGCAAAGGCGCATTCTTGTGGAGGGGGCCTAAGTTTCCTGCTTGCTGTTCAGAAAAAATCTTATGTGTATATTCATCCTCCTATCTCTATCCTCCATAGAGATTAGCCGTAGATCCAAATCTTGTACCAGCTCATCATGCTGCTCCAGCTTATCCTTGTTTTGCACAATTTGTTGCTCCAGCGATTCATATCTGTCATTTATCTTTTGAAAACTCGTTTGCAATTCCACTTGGGAGGACTGAATCTTTTTCACCTCAATCATCATTTCCTGCTTGTGCTTCTCCATCATGCCTAGAAGATTGGCCTGAAACGCTTCCAGGGACAGTGCTTCTGTTTGTTGTTTCGTTGCCTTGGAAACCGCTCCTGGCTTAGAGCCATCTTTAATGTTCCCAGCAGCAGAAATCTGCTGACCAGCCTTGACGTTCGCCATATCTGCGGCCGAATTCTCTGAATTCCTTTTACATAAGCGAGCCCAATTCGAGTCAGAGGGGTGTTTTCTTTCTCTCGTCCACTTTTTAGAATAGATTCCTTTCTTATCCACCCCTCTGTCTGACATCAGACATTCAGCTTGCAGTACAGCTTAATGGCTATCTATTAGCTTTAGCCAAGCGTTTGCTAATTATTTATTTAGCATGTAGTGTCTCGAAGCCTCCGTGAGTAACAATTCTTTTAAATTTATTTCAGCTTATAACAGCAAAACGAAGCTATGGTCCCGTCTTGACTAGACTCCCAACCCATTAAAACGCCAAGCAGATGATTCATTCACCTCCCCTCCACTGTCTTGTCTTATTCTTTATTAGTTCCCATTGCCGGCACTTATCTTGACTTACGGTTTGAAGATCTCTTAATTAGGATAATACGCTTTTTCATTAAAGTCATCCGGGACAGAGACAAAGCCCGTCTGCTCACTCCATGACTGACGCTCCGCCCCCCGCTTACAGTCTTTCTCAACCTGGTGCCGTCCAGATATTTTGGACTTCAGCTCCCATCAGCCTCAGGCAGCATGGCCAATGATCAGGAATGCTGGGCACTGTGGCCCAAAACATACAGATCGTGCCAGGCTGGGGAGGGCTGCTTTAGGAACATTAAGCAGACTTTTTCCTTCTAAAGTTATTTTATGCACAACTTTGTCTGCTCATAAAATTATCATTATATTTTAAAACTTTTAAATGTAAAGTCAGCTACTAAATTTGTAATTATTGTCTGAATAGATCAGAACTAAATTAAATGACTGCTAGAGAACAAAAAACGAATGTCAAGAATGCACATTTACTGTCAAGAATACACAATAGTGTCTCTACTCACATGTTAGGAAACTGAGCATAAATGGCTATCAGTAACATATACTTTAGTTGAATCATATTAATAAGGAATGAAAGAAATAATTATCCTGGGGATTTTGCAGAGAGCATTAAAGAACGTATTCCCCAAGGCTTCATGATTACCAGACATTTTACATCTCTAGTCTTTCTATAAAAAAAGTGACATTTCATACATACAATCACATCTAGTCAGGACCTGTGACTGTATTCAGTGTACTGCATCTAGAATTTATACCCTTTGAAACAACAGAAGAGGCAATGCTTATTTTTAAAGTAACCTTGGCCTATGAATATTTACATACTAATTTTAAAAGTTACAAAAAATGTCCCAGAGCTATCACAAGACCACTGTCTCAAGAATATGTTTTTTAACCTTGCATTTTAAAAAGATTTTTGTCAAGATATTCATGAATGAAAAAGTCCTTTTCCTTTGGTATGCTGTATTAAACATGGCAAGAGCTTTGAATTCCTAACATCAGGATGAGAATTTCAGACATAGACATGTAATGCCTGCCTTTCAGGGCCTTTGAATGTGGTTTGTATAAAGTGGGAGGGGAATAGAATGGACGGAGGAAATGGCACAAAATGCCACTTGGAAAGGGAATGGCAGTTGGTGGAGAGAAGTGAAGGCAGCAAGAGAGGGAAGGAGGAGGTCTGAGAAGGAAATTCAGGGAAACCAGCAGTGTAGTAGAGAAAAGAAAAGAAACAGATAAGGTAGCCTTCAAGGAGAAGAAGAGTGAACCTCCGCAACAGAGACCGGCAACAAAAGACTAAAAGAACTGGGACAAGGGACTGTTGTTGGTCTGGCAAGAGTAGCAATGCACTGTACAGTGAACTGTGTCCTGAAGTTAGAGTTCTTGCTTTATCAGTTTCTTAATGTTGTTGTTTCCCAAACATTCTAAGGGTGTAGAGGGAGGGGGGAAGATCGAGGACTTACCTGCTTCTGTGATCCTTCCCAGATGTCTACGCCACCAAGCAATGTCCCAGACAGAACGGGGGGTGTCGCGGGCGCCTTTTTTTTTTTTTTAAGGAAGAGGTGCCGTGCGGCCTTGATCCCCCTCAAAAGGGAAGGTAACAAAAAAACCCAGCTCCCAACGCCTCCCCCCCCAACTTGGGGATGGCAAAATTGTTTCCCCACCCCCATGGGCACAGAGCCAACCTGGGATGGCAGAAAAACTGGGATATCCCTGTTTTCTGCTATCCCGGGGTCGTCCCTAGGTCATCCCGTTGCCCTTGGGATCCCCTGTGCATCATATGGACGCACGGGGATGACCCTGGGATAAATCCCTGGTGTAGACATGGCCTTTAGTTAAGTAAATTCTGTTAAATATCTATTTTGTTTGTCTCTGGAGTGATTGCAATCTGCCCTTCCTCATCCTAGTTACAGAAACCTGAAACATTACACACAGCCGACGTAAAGGGTAGGTAAGGCTGGACACCTGCTGAATGCCCACATTCCAGCAGAGGCCCACCTACAAGAACGCCTTCTCTTCACCATTACAACCTGCTGTTCACCAGCCTCTCACTTTAGCCCCGACAATGGTAGTGGTGAGTAGTAGAAGCCACTGCCTACTTACTCACCTGCTCTCTGCGTGTCAGGCAAGCAGCAGCATGATGAAAAAAGAGGATGAGGAGCAGTAACAGCTGGTGACAAGGGCGATGAGCAGGCAGACTTGCTGAGGGAGAGGGCCCATTGATGGTGTCATGCCTAAGGGCCCTCAAAACCCTAGAGCCAGCACCAAATGCACTCAAAGACAATCCCACACTTACCATTCAGCTTGAGAAAATTTAGGCTGCAATCCACTGCCCCATATTATTTGCATAATTTGTTTATAAGCAGTACAATTATAAGTTACCTAGGGGTCCTATTGGTTTGACCTTAAACTGTTCCTGCTGATGAGCCCTTTCAATTGCTTGACAAAGGTCTGCCATATATTGTCCAAATCTTTTCAGTCTATTTGTTTTACTCTCCTTCAACTCTTTTAGCTGCCGTTGCTGATTATCCAATGCTTGTTTCAGTTCATTCTCTTCCCTCCTAAAACACCAAACAAATTACTGAAATATGAATTATTTAAATATCAATTCCATTTCTATAGCCACAAGACATCTTTGCACACTATTTGATTAACTTTTGTCAGGTACAATTGACTTAGCAAGCCTTCAAAGCCTGATTTCCAAAGCCTTGGAACATTCATGGCTGACAACACATTCTCTAAGCTAGCACCCAAATGCCTCTTCTCTAAAGGAAGCTTCTAGAAAATTGGGTTGGTGTGTCATCCATACCCAGTGCGTAGTGGGCATACCCACCCTACAACCGCTGCACGTTATAGGTTATAGGGTGGGTACGAACCACCCCTGCTGCACACTGATGCTTTCTTCACTCACTGTGATCATCCAAACTCAGTGTCTCAACACAACAGGACAAATGAAAAAATCAGACTTCATACATGTAGTTCAATACACTAAATCAAACAGTTACATCTATTAAGCTTACTTAAGCCGAGCAGACTCTTCCTCATATGTATATATAGCCTGTTGAAACTGTTTTATCTGCTGACCAATTGCTTCATCTTGCTCATGTAATCTCTCCAGATGCTGTTTTAAGTGGTCAACTTTGTTCTGTCTTTCCAACTTTTCAGGTTCTGAAATCTGTTCAGCACTGTAACATTACATAACCCATGGATTATTTTGTTCAAGAAATGATTTGACAAAGATACATCGTGTTAAGAAGAAATAGACATCAATAGATAGTAAGAGTCTATTTATATTTATAGTGATTTATTGCAGTAGTCTTTTTCTTTGACATAGTTTTTAGGCATGCACTAATACAAGTAAAATCAACATTAACAGACTGCTGTTTCACACTCCCATTTTAAAACAGGGTAACTAAACAACAACAACAAACACCATTTTAAGGCTAAATATATCTAGACTGCACAACATACACACACAATTATAATGTGCTTGTCATTCTATGAACAAAAGACAGATATTTTCTTCCTGCTTGCAAATAAAGCATTGTAGAAGATAATTCCTGTACATGGCATCTTACAGTCATATGGGTAAAAAATGGACAGGTCCCTTCACGTAAGGAGCTAACACTTTAAGATAAAAATGCGAAAAACAAAGGGAGAACGAGATCCTACGGGCAAATGAGGTGACATGCACTTAAAAGATTGGTTCACTTCAGAATGGGAAGTAAGGGGACAAGGATGAATGCGCAGATCTTTGTTATGTTGCACAAAACATAGTGGCATGACTTGGGAAAGATTCAACACAAAATCAAAGTTTTATGACTGGACAATTATGACTCACCATTAAATCTTATTTAAACATTTTATGACTCACCATTAAAGCTTATTTAAACTAGAGTATAATCCACGTGGACATGGTGATGACATTTCGCATCAAACTCTAACCTCAAATTGCTTCTAAACCACACAAAAAGAGCCCTGCTAGTCTGTTGTAGCAAAAATAAGAGTCTTGTGACAACTCATAGACTAGCAAATGCATTATGGCATAAGCTTTTCCTTCTGTCATAATAAATGTGTTGGTTTTCAAGATGCCATAAGACCATATGTTGCTTTTTCTAAATCCCAGGAAATTTTGCCCTTATTTTTCTAGGAAAGCCAGCAATGGAATTATGAGTGCCTCTTCTTTCCCACAAGACCCTACTCATTATCCAAATCAAAACGTGTAACGGTTAGTTTTTGACAAAGCCTCAGGATAAAACTAGTCAACTGGCATGGTATTGTGGTCACAACTGCACTACTATTTAGGAAATGTAAGAAAAAATATCAATGGGAAACTTAATTTAAATCAGTTATTTAAATTGGCTGTTTTTCTTGCTGACTGGAATTGCTTTGATTTAAATCAATCCCTCTGTACGCTCCTAAGAAATACAGACTTCTACCTGAAAGAGTAAACTTCTACAGTAAATTTCAGTCTGATAACGTTTAAGTTCAGAGAAGGCAGATTCCTAGGCAAGATGCAGGCACCAACACTTAAAGCCGCAAATCATAAGAATATTCTAAAACATTAGATATAAATTTTGTCATTGAAGCACGGGTTGCCTGGTGCATCTTAGGAAATGAAGAAAGGTAGGAACAATTTTCATCAAAAAGCCACAAGGGTCATCAACCATCCAATTGACTGGAGAAAGTGTGAAACAAATACAGAGCTGGAGCAAAAGTAAATGAGAAAGTAGAAGTATGTCCAAACTCCTCAATTTTCAACAAAGGTAATTAAGCTGTGACCCAATATGCTCAAAATCCACACAATACTGAAATAGCTGTTACATAAAACACAGAGAGAAAAGGGCTGCTCAAAATAAATTAAAACTCCTTAGTTTTTCAACCAACTAGGTCAGTGTAAACATAAAAATATCAGGCAATTCTGAATTCCAGAAAATTATTAATGAAATATTATGAAAGACAGATGTTTTACATTGCCTGTTCTAGTGAAAAATCAACATCACATAGTTTTTCTTTTTTTTTCTTTTAAAGGCAACTGTTCACAAGAACATATAACATGTTTAGAAAGAAAAAACATTACCTATTTTTCAGTTCTTCAATTTTCTGGCGATATTGTTCATGGTCTTTCACCAAGCGTTTCAATTCAGCTTGAGACCGATTATGTGCTGCCTGAACAACAAAAGCAGACCTGTGTTAAAAAAAACTGACTGGAAAAAGCTTACAGTGAACATTGACACAAATATATCATTACTAGAGAACTGGAATCCTATTAGCAAATATCTTAAATTTGTTTTAAATAGTTTTTGTAGTGCCATTTCGCTGCCTTTTTTGAAATTATATTCAGCTAGCCTAAGCCACATGATACAAAGACCATCTTCACATCTCACTTTAGGGAAGATTTGCACAAAATACAACAGCCTGCCTAAAACAACATTACTGTGAGGTAGCTGCATATTTCTAGTACTCTGAGACAGAACTTCCCGTCCACAAACCTCTGCGTCGTTGTATGCTTTTTTTTTTGCCTTCACATCTGTTTTTGAAGCATTACATGAAGGTTCTAATGTCTGTGCTTCTTCAGTTATCTTCTCTAGATTGTCTTGCATGCTTCTATGTTTTACTTCTGCTAAATTTACATTAGCCTGAAAAACAAACAGGCAAAAGTCATAAAGTAATCAACAATACCAAGGAAAATAAGGTGAAGTGGCAAACTGAGGCCATGATTCAGAGAAAGGTATTTATGCTCAAATCTTATTGAAATTAATGAATCAAGTGAGTCATGACTACACTGTCTGGAATGGAACAAGATGAAAATATTTTGCAGATAAGGTGGGATCGAATCTTAACTCCACCTTGCTTTCAAGATAACTGTCATTCTAGATTGCATTAACCTACTATCAAGATTCTAGAGTGTGAACTGGGAACATCACAGAAGAGCCAAGGTGGGCAACCCAGGACAGTAGATGCTTTGCGTTGGAACACTTTTTAGGCAAAAGTGTCTACCATTGGCCCCTCTGACAGGCAAGCAATATGAAGCCTCTGGACTGTCAATCTCACATTTTAAAACCTTACTGATTCACTTGAACAAAGGAACCAATGTAATTTGAGTAAAGCTTTGCAGCAAACATATATACCTGCCATTCTTTCACTTTCTCAACAAATTTCTCGGTCTGTGTTTCGTGAGCATCAATATCATCTCTGACTTTTTTTATTTCTCTTTCAGTATCTCTCACCTAAAGTACAATATCAAAATTAACACCATACACTAAATACAATAATAATCAAATTAAGCCCACTTAAATTATGTAAGTTACTGAAGCAAGCAATTACCATCGTCCAAGCCATTTGGTGCTGTAACACCTTTAACTCCTTTTGCATTTCACTCAAAGCAGCAATATTTCTATAACGTTCCTCCTTCTCCACATATTGCTTCTTAAGTTCTTCAAGAAACTAAAAAAGGAAATACAAAATGTTGATGAATAGAGCTGGTAGCAGCAGAGATACTATCTGAAGTTTTGCTAGTGATAGAAGAGTTCTGGCGGCACAATGTCAACTGACATGAGATACTAACAACACAACCTGTTGCAAGAAATGACCTGATTCAATAAGTAGCCCTTAAGCCTAACTCAGATGTTAACAATGCCAGTCCAATAAATCATTGTTGACTGGATTGAGAAAAAGCTCCCGCCTCACATCTCCCTTCTATTCTTCCCTCATTTCCCATTACGTCCAATCTGGTTTCAATCTCTTGTGTGTAGGGAGAGGAAATCACCACCAAAACTGGGCATGTAAGGTGTGAAGGGAAGGGAAAATGAGAGAAATGAGCATACAGGCACATGGTATATTCTCAGTCCATGAGAGGTATGTTGAACTGGGCCTTCACTGATCAACTAGTAAAAAATTGATTCCATTTCATTTCTTACATTTGCATACCACCCAATAGCCAAAGCTCTCTGGGTGGTTTACAAAGATTAAAAAATGCAGGTTGCTTACCTGTAACTGTAGTTCTTCGAGTGGTCATCTGTGCATTCACACATATGGGCTCGCGCCGACGCCGAGCCTATTTCCGGGAAACTTAGCTAGCTTAGACTTTTGGCGGGAACCCCTCCCCCCACCATCCTACCGCGCATGCTCAGGGGGTCCCGCCTCTCCTTCTCCTCAGTTCTCTGAGACCGCTTGGCCTCATAACTAAGGCACAACTATGTTATTAAATAATGAGCATGGCGAACCAATTGACATACACAAACAGCGATGCCAAGAGGGGACAGTGGGTGGGTTGTGTGAATGCACAGATGACCACTCGAAGAACTACAGTTACAGGTAAGCAACCTGCATTTCTTCTTCGTGGTCTCTGTGCATCACACATATGGGAGAATAACAAGCATAGACTTACCGGAGGTGGGTAGGCATGCTGGTTGGTGCGGTGGTCAGTCACTGACAAATCGAGGAGAGGACCGCTCTACCAAACGAAGAGTCCTGTCTCGCTCTGACATCGAGGCGGTAATGCTTCACAAATGTGGAAGCATGAGACCAGGTGGCTGCTTTGCACAGGTCAGATAGCGAAGCACCATGTAATAATGCTGAAGAGGTTGCCTGCGCTCTGGTAGAATGTGCCGTCAGATGAAAGGGAGGATCCTTATTAACAATTCTATAAGCCAGGATAATGGTGTCCACAACCCATTTAGAGATGCGCTGTGAAGATACTGGTAATCCCTTTGCAACGCCTCCATAACAGACGAATAATCTACGAGATTTCCTAAAAGAGTCAGTTCTCGACTTATAGAAAGCCAAAGCTCTCCTTACGTCCAAGGCGTGTAATCTCGAAGACAAGGGATCTAAGGACGGCTCGAAAAATGTGGGTAACGCAATGTCTTGACCCATGTGAAATGAGGAAGAAACTTTTGGAATAAACGTGGGGTCCATACGTAACACAACTTTCTCTCGAAAGAACTGTAAATAGGGAGGATCGACCAGTAGCGCCGCTATCTCCGAAACACGTCTCGCAGACGTGATGGCAACTAAAAATATAGTTTTTAGAGTTAACAAGCGAATATCAATAGTCGCTAATGGCTCAAAGGGCTTGGAAGTCAGGGCTGTGAGTACGACAGAAAGACTCCACTGCGGCACTACCGGTCGAATAGAAGGAAACAAATTCTGCAAACCTTTTAAGAAGGCTCTTGCCATCGGATGAGTAAAAACAGAGAACCCATCCACCAAACTGTGGTTGGCTGTAATCGCTGACAGATAGACTTTAATGGAAGCTGGCTTAAGACCTCGGTTATGCAATGAGTACAGGAAAGAGACAATTGTAGACATATCCGATGTGTAAGAATCAGACCCCTTAAGGGCCGCATATTCCTGAAAGCGTGTCCATTTTCTATTATAGGACAGCCTAGTTGAGGGCTTACGTGAGGCCTCCAAGATAGATTTTAGTCGTTCTGGGAGGTCGAGGACTCTCCAAGACGCCGGATTCTCCAGGCCGCCAGATGTAGAGACTGGACATCGGGATGAAGGATGCTGCCCCCCTGCCGAGATAAGAGGTCGGGAAGGCAAGGTAGGTTCCAAACTTCCGCTTTCGCTAGTCTGAGTAGCGACGTGAACCAAGGTTGCCTTGGCCACCACGGGGCTATCATTACAGCGTCCGAGTTGTGGTGGCTGATCATAGACACTGCCCTGGCCACCAGTGGAAACGGCGGGAAGAGGTAGAGAAAACCTCTGGACCAGTCCAACTGGAACGCATCCCCCCGCGATGCGACCCCTATGCCCGCTCTGGAGCAATATTCCGGGCAAACTGCATTGGCTGCTGTTGCAAACAGATCGATGTCGGGCGTGCCCCAACGAGCGAAAAGACGAGTTAGAATCGTAGCGTTGAGTTCCCACTCGTGTGTGTCCGTGAACGATCTGCTGAGAACATCTGCCGTGGTGTTTTCCTACCCCGCAATGTGCAACGCCGACAGGCGCATATCGTTGGAGATTGCCCACTCGAAAATGTCCATCACAAACCGCAGGAGGTGTCGTGACCGAGTGCCTCCCTCCTTGTTTATATACCACACCACTGTGGTATTGTCCGTGAGAATTCGGACATGATGTCCTTGCAGGTGAGGCAGGAATGCCCGTAAGGCTTTCCTGACTGCTAGAAGCTCTAACATATTGATGTGGAGGTGAGTTTCTGAAGGTGACCATCTTCCTTGTGTGTTCAGGTCGCCGTGGTGGGCACCCCAACCATCCAGAGATGCATCCGTCGTCACTATGCGAGACGGCTCCTGCGGAGCAAACCGCATGCCCCGAGAAAGGTTGTGTACGACGGACCACCACCGGAGCGAGTTCCTGACCAGGTGAGGAATGGTAAGTACTAGTTGGTGGGGGTTCTGTAGAGGCGAGTAATGTTGAAGTAGGAACTGTTGGAGGGGGCGCATTCGAAGCCGTGCCCAACGGACCACAAATACTGCTGCTGCCATCAAGCCTAGCAATCTGAGAATTGCAAACGCTGATGTCCGAGGACGGCTCTGCAAACTTAACGCTCTCTGCTGCAGGGCGGCGATCCTGTCTGCAGGGAGGGAAGCCCTTCCCATAGTAGCGTCGAGAGTCACCCCTATAAACTGCAGTCTCTGCGATGGCTGAATGATGGATTTTTTGTAATTTATCTGCAGCCCAAGCGACGATAGAAGGGAGATGACCTCGTGTACGTCGGCCATTGCCTGGCTTCTGGACTGTGAGACGATCAGCCAATCGTCCAGGTAAGGGTACACGTCGATGTTTCGAGACCGCAGATGCGCACAAACCGTCGACATGCACTTGGTGAATACCCTTGGTGCAGATTTTAGACCAAATGGCAGGACAGAAAACTGGTACGCTTGGTGCCCAATGAGAAAACGCAGGTAACGCCGATGGGCAGGATGAATAGCGATGTGAAAATAGGCGTCCTTTAAGTCTATTAGCGTGAACCAGTCGCCTGTCTTTAGCAGAGGAAGAACCGATGCCACGGTAACCATGCGAAATTTCTTTGGCAAAATGAATTTGTTGAGCGCTCTGAGATCCATAATAGGACGAAGTCCCCCGTCCTTCTTTGGCACCGCAAAATAACGGGAGTAAAACCCCGTCTTGAGCTGACATCGCCCAACCCTCGTGATCGCATTCTTTTGCAGAAGGGTGGTAGCCTCCTGTACCAAAGTCAGTGAGGGCGGCGTAACTTTTATGGTGCCCAGTGGAGGAGGGACCTCGAACTCTATTTTGTAGCCCTCTGCTATGATCTTTAGTACCCAAGCGTCTGATGTTATTGACGCCCAGGCTTGTAAAAAGGGCTTTAGTCTGTTGGAGTCGGTGTAGTTGGGAAGCAGCGCCAAGTCAAAGACGACGTTTTCCCGACTGTTGTTGCTTGCTGCGTTGGCTGAAACGCGGGACTGACTTTCGAGGCTGATAAGCCTGTGTCGTAGCTGGCTGGTACCGCTGCGATTTATCCTGCTGCGATCTTTGCTGGAATGGGACTGGCCTATACCATTTCTTGGGCCGATATGACTGCTGAGGCTGTTGGAAACCCATTTTCTTGGCTGTCATACGAGCCTTGTGTAAGGTATCCATGGTCGTATCTGTGTCTATATTGAATAGACCTTCCCCATCAAATGGAAGGTCTTCTATTCTGCTTTTAGTCTCTTGCGGTAACGCAGCCGACCGCAACCATGCATGGCGACGTAAAGCCACCGACCCCACCATGGCCTTGGAGACACAGTCGGTAAGGTGCCGTGCAGTTGTCAACTCTTGCTTAGACAAACGGATGGCTTCTGCCTGGAAGACCCTAGCAAGCTCTCTCTGATCGTCGGGGAGGTAATCGGTGAGCGATGAAATCTTCTCCCAAAGGAACAGCTGATAGCGTGCCATGAGTGCCATGTAATTTGTTACCTTTACACCCAGTGAAGTTGAAGCATAAATACGCCGTCCGTATGCATCAAGCTTCCGTCCCTCCTTATCTGTAGGTGCGGAATGCACCTTACCCGATCTGCCCTGCGCAGCCTCTACGACAACTGAGTTTGGTTTAGGGTGATGAAACAGAAAAGGCGCCTGCGCTTCCCTAACCTTATATATAGCATCAAGACGCTTAGAAGTGGGTCCCACCGTGGCCGGGTGTTCCCAGGACTGCTTTAGGGTTTTTAAGAGAGCTTTGACCATCGGTAAGGTGAGCTGGGGTGATGGCTCCGCCTGCATGACATCATAAATGCCATCATCAGACTCCTCAGCCACTTGTTGGCATTCTATATTCAAGGATTGAGCCAGCCTCTGCATTTGATCCGTAAAGCTGCCCATCTCCATTGTTGGCGATGCCCGGTCTTCCAACCCAACAGTATCCAAGGGTGATGGCTCCGACGGACGCGGCGATGGGGCAGACGAAGAGTCCGACGGATAGTCATCAAACGATTGCGAGGGCTGTCGACGTCGAGGTGATATGGATGGCGTTCGGTGTTGAGTGCGAACAGCCGTCGACGTCGAGCTCTCTCGACGTTGAACGGAGGAGCGGTGCAGAGAGGTGGTCCTACGCGGTGGAACCGGCGGTGGCGACTGGTCTCTCTGAATCCTGCGTCCCGTATACGGGTCGAACTGGTATGGAGCACGGGCAGATCGTCGAGAGTCCCGCGAAGGTGACCTTGACCGCGAACGGGACCTCGACTGCGAAGGATGGTATCGACGTCGACGCCGAGGCTCTCTTTGTCGGCTCGGTGACGACTGACGCCTCGGCATCGGTCGGTCAGTATCCGATGGTATGATGACCGGCATTGGCGCTGGGGAAGGCAGCGAATGTGCGGGCGACAGAGGTTGCTGCGAGAGCATCCTCGGTGTCGACGGCGTGCGCAGCAGAGAAGCGACCGACGGCGTCCGACGTCTCGATGTTGAGTGGGTTGGTGATGCTGCGTCCCGCTGCGAGGTCTGCGACATCGACGCAATCGACGCCGATCGCTGCGTCGGTACCGATGGAGCTATCGGTAACGACGACGACTTGTGGACCATGGCCACCACCTTCACTGACGAAGACGAAGGCATCGATGCCGACCTCGATTTCGACGATGTCGAGGGCTTGCTCTTTGGTTTTGTCGCCGCCGACTTCTTTGTCGACTTCGATTTTTTTGCCCTCTTTGCCGGGGGTGGCGAAGAGGCAGTAGATAACCCCGTTATCGATGCCGGTGCTGCCGCCCGTAACTGGGGGGAGCCCGGAGGTGCTGGGCTTGAGAGGGTATGACTCTCCCCAGAAAAGCCTTTCGTCGACATGGAGGGACGAGGCTGATCGACAGCTGATGCTCTATTCCTTCTCATTTGTTTGGAAAACTTCATACAATGGCTGCACGAATCAACAACGTGCGCTTCTCCCAGACAGATAATGGCAGAAGGAATGTCCGTCGTTGAGGGCGATTTTCGCCCTACACCGCGTACAACGGCGAAACAAAGCGGTCTGCGCCATAAGCTGGCGGCCGCCTATAACTACAAATCTTAAATATATATATATTATTATTTTTTATTATTTTTTTTTATTTTTCTAAACTATTACTATCTATCTAACTAATATTACTAACAATAAACAGCCTAAGCTAACGATAACTAATTCTTCTTTTTGTTCACTAGGTACAACGTACCGGAGAAGTCTCCCGCGAGGCTACTGCGAAGCGGTCGAAGAAGAACTGAGGAGAAGGAGAGGCAGGACCCCCTGAGCATGCGCGGTAGGATGGTGGGGGGAGGGGTTCCCGCCAAAAGTCTAAGCTAGCTAAGTTTCCCGGAAATAGGCTCGGCGTCGGCGCGAGCCCATATGTGTGATGCACAGAGACCACGAAGAAGAACCTAAAAATACACAATATAAAACCAACATACAAAAATATAACGATTTTAAAACAATCAACAGTAAATCCCAGGACCTATTAAAAACTTTATCATATGCTGTCAGATGCCTGGGAGTAAAGTCTTAAACTGGCACCAAAAAGATGACAATGTTGACTCTAGACAGACCTCTCTAGGGAGAGCATTCCAAAGTAAGGGGCCACCATTACGAATGGTTTCCCACTTGTTGCCAGCCTCCAAGCCTCCTTTGTTAGAGGCACTTGGAAGAAGGCCTCAGGTGATGAGCATAGTATATGGCTCATACTGAGAGAGCAGTTCAGTCAGGTATTGCAGTCCCAAGCTGTGTAAGGCTTTACAGTTTCAAAACCAGCAGCTTGATTTGAGATTGGAAACATACAGGCAGCCGTTGCAAGCAGGCCAGGATTGGTCTTCTATATTCAGATCTTCAGGTCCCTGCTATCAATCTGGCCACCACATTTTGACAAGCTGCAGCTTTCAAACCATCTTCAAATGCAGTCCCACAAAGCACATTGCAGTAATCTAACTTGGAGGTTACCAAAGCATAAGCCAAGTGTTCTCTGTCCAGAAAGGAGCATAGCTGGGCCACGAACCAAAGCTGTTAGAAGGTACTCTGTTTCACTGAGACCACCTGAGCTTCCAGAAACAAAGATGATTCCAGGAGAACCCCACACTATGAACCTGCTCCTTCAGGGGGAGTGCAATCCCATCCTTGTGCTGGATTGAGGTTGAACATCCTCAATCCAGCACAAGGATCACCCACTAACAGCACCTTGTATGGGTTTATTAGCCCCCCATCCGGTCCATTGTCGCAGCCAGGCACAAATTTAGCACATCCATAGCTTCACCTGATGAAGATGAAAAGGCGAACTGGAGCAGTGTGACATCAGCATACTGATGACAACGCACTCCACAACTCTAGATGACCATTCTCAGAAGTTTAATGTAGATGCTAAATGGCATGGGTTCCCCATACTGGAGAATCCACGGAGCCAAGCAGTATCCCCCAAGCACCACCTTCTGATGCTGACCATCCACATTGGAGTGAAACTACTGCAATGCAGTACCTTCCACTCCTAACCAATTGCTCCAGAAGGATACCATGGTTGATGGTATCAAAAGTTGCAAAGAAATCAAGGAGAAACAACGGGGTCACACTCCTGCCTCTCTCCCAACATAGGTCATCATACAGGGCAACCAAGTCTGTTTCTGTGCCAAAATCTGGCCTGAACCCTGACTGAAAGGGGATCCAGATAATCAATCTCATCCAAGACCATTTGGAGCTGGTTGGCAACCACCCACTCAAGGACCTTGCCAAGGAAAGAAACATTTGCGACCAACCCACCAACCTAAAATTGTTAAGATTTTCCAGGACCAGGAAAGATATCTTCAGGAGTGGTCTCACCACCACCTCTTTCTGGTGGCCCGGGACCATTCTGTTAGCAAGTGTTCCTTTTGCCTGGATGCATGCTTGAGTGTGCACATTCAGACATGTAACCTCATCACTTGAAAGATTTTTTTAAAAAAAATTAAGCACTGAGCATATCAAAGCTTAGCACCTAAAAGGGTTAAGGGATTCCGAAGATTAAAGACACTATGAGTAATTTAATGAAAGGAATTAAAACATACATTCAGAACATTAGACAGGGCAACAGGCATTTTATAGGGTTAAATTTCATTCATACGGGCTACCGGTTCTAATTATTAAGGCAGACACATTAAAGCAATGATTCCGTGTAACTAGCTAGCAGGTTGGGGAGTGGCGGAGGGAGAAGTAGAAGAAGTCTCAGCAGCAGGGAGCAGGAGGAGAGATAAGGATGTGGGGAATGACAACAGAGGGGAAGGAGGCTGAGCTTGTGAGCAAGGAGAGACATCTAGCAAGTTGCTTATCTCCCTGAGGTGATGGCCGTGGGGGACAGAAAAAAAAGGCAGGGAAAGGGTGACAGGATTTTTCAGAAGAGTTGGGGTAATGGGGGAGTGGCCTAACGGGCATGGAGTGAAGTCTGAACTCTCTCGCTCTCGTTAAGAAGCGATCGAAATAACTATAAAATCCCTATTTGGAGAGAATGGATTGTTAATCAAAGATCTGATTTCGGGTCCGGAAGCTTTGCTGTATCTGTGGAGAACGAAACTGCTGGATTGCTGCAATATCAGCAGAGAGAGAACTCTGGCAGGCGATCAGTAACGGTAATTAATGGATTTTAATTGGGAGAAGTAAGACTGACTGATAAGACTGGAGGGAGAGACGGAAGTGATTTAAGAGGGGAAAGAGACATTTAACCTCCAGCTGAAAGTGTTAGAAGCCGAAACGTACTTGTTTGATAAGAGCCGAGGCGGATAGCGAAGATTTAGGTGAGGAGTGCGGATTTATGAGTTTAGCTTTATGAAAAGAAAGTAAAAAGATGAAAAATCCAGTGCCCCCGCCTGGAGCAGGCTATCGAAAGATCATCCGTCAGATAGGAACTGGCATCGGCTCACGAGAGTTTCTGGAATCTTGCCAGACAAAATGCCGGACAAGACGCAGCATTCTGACAAGGCCGGAAAAACATCTCCAAGTCACTCCGGAAGCACTAAATCTGGCGTAGTTCTTAAAGTGGCAGGTGTAGTTCCTAAAGCGCCCAAAGAGAGTCAAGCAGAGACATCAGATGATTTAATGGACAAATTTCAGAAAGTGTTAGAGGCAGCCTTGCTGAAGCAGCAGGAAAGATTAATGCAAAGAATTAAGGACTCGCAGATTGAATTTATGTCGGACCTTCAAACTGTGGTGGAAAGTGTGGAGAAATTGGAGAGGGAGACTGGGAAGCTGCAGGAAGATAGCAAGCAGCAGGGGGAGCATTTGAAGGAGATGGACTTGCGTTTAATTGCCTTGGAAGATAGGGACAGGAGAGTCAACATTCGAATTAGATCTTTTGGAGAGAGAGAGGGGGAGAACCCTAAGGCTTTAAGAGATACAATTTTGGCATGGATTAAGGAAGTGGAACCTCAGGAATCTTGGGAGATGGCGGATATCGAGAGGATCCACAGAGTGGGTTATAAGAAGAAGGGGATGCTCCCAAGGGATATAATTGTTAAATTTGCCAACTACTACAAGAAAGAAAAGTTGATGCAAGCAATTAGACGTCAAGGCCAGCTGATGCTACAAGCAGCACCAATCGAGGTTTATCAGGATTTATGCCCTCAAACCGTGAAGTGGCGGAAGAGTGTTAGACTGTGTACAGTGGCTTTGCGGAAGACATCGATAACATATAGTTGGGGGTATCCAGTCTTTTTGAGATTTATGTGGAAAGGGAAACAACATAGAATAACATCAAGTGAGCAAGGGATGAAACTTTTGGAGAAGCTGGGTTTAGTTGATCCCACGGATGTTGGAGAAACAAAGCAGGATGAAGGCGCTGCAGGAGGAAGCAGTCAAAAGCAGGATGAAGGCGCTGCAGGAGGAAGCAGTCAAAAGCAGGATGAAGGCGCTGCAGGAGGAAGCAGTCAATGAAGAAATATTATTGTAATAGGGATAAGAAGAGACTATAAGGGAGGGGAGGTTCAGATTTTTGCTCCTGAAATGTTGGGTTGCTTCTCCCCTCCCCCCCCATGAAGAGTTCTAATAATAATTGGGGCCATTGCCCAGAAAGGTCTGGTGAGGAGGGGGGTGAAGATGGGGGGGTAAGTGTGGGGGGGAGGGGGAGGGAGGGGGGGTTGTGTGTCACAGAGGGAGACCAATCTAGAGATTTGTGTGAAAGAGAGAGATGGAAAATAAATTAAGGGTTGCAACTTTAAATATTAAAGGGCTAGGAACTGTTATAAAAAGGAAGAGAATAGAAATGTTATTAAAAAAAGAGAAAGCAGATGTAATTTTTTTTGCAGGAAACTCATCAAACAAAGGAGGGCGTAAATGAGCTTCGGATGAGGGAAGTGGGCGTTTATGAAAAGTCTTTTGGTACTTCTAAAGTGAGAGGTGTAGCGATAATAATTTCAAAAAATGTGGTATTACAATACAAAGGGTGAAGAAGGATGAAGCGGGAAGATTTCTGATAATTTCTTGCATGGTGGGGGAGGAGGAATATATATTGATCAATGTATATGCTCCAAATGGGAAACAAATGGAATTTTTCGATGAAGTTTTTAATGCGATGGGAGAAGTGGGTAAAAAGAACATTGTGATGGCAGGTGATTTTAATATGGTATTAGACAAAGGGAAAGACAGGGATAATATATTAAGAGATCTTAAGAGTGGTGGGAGGACGGGGTTAAGCAAATTAATGGAGAGAAAAGAACTAATGGATGTTTGGAGGGTATTAAAAGGGGAAGAAAGGAAATATACTTTCTACTCACCAAGGTTTAAGAGTTATTCCAGGATTGATTATATTTTTGTGTCAAAGAATATGATGTCTAAACTTATAGATTGTGCTATTGGGGTAATTAAAGTCACCGATCATGCATTATTGACAATGGATATTAAAATGAAGAAGGATTATAAACAAGCTAAGAGATGGAGAATGGATACAAGGTTATTAAATAATAAAAATATAGTGGGGAAAATAAAAAAAGAAATGCAGGAAATATGGGAAATTAATGAAAAGGACTCAAACTCGCATGGGTTAATATGGGACACTATGAAGGCTGTGGTAAAAGGGATTTGTATTAGGGAAATGTGTACCCTAAGAAAACAACAGGAAGCACAAAATAAAAATATTGAAAAGGAGGTAAGGGATTTAGAGGAGAAGCTAAGAGACACAAAAGATAAACGCCTATTTGCCCAAATTCAAGCTAAGAAAAAGGAATTAGAGAAAGAAGAGTTAGAACAAGTCCAAAGGGATTTGCTATATTTAAGGAGGTTTTTTTTTTAATATAGTAATAAAAATTCGAAGATGCTGGCTAGGTCCACTCAGTCAAAAAAGGCTAAAAATATGATAGGGACAATTAGAGACAAGACAGGGAAAACTTGTAATTTAATGAAGGATAAATTAAATATATTTCAGGAATTTTATAGAGAATTATATACATCAGATATGGGGTCACAGGTTAAGGTATTGGAATATGTAGAGAGGAATTGGAAAATAAGATTACAGGGGCAAGATAGGGATTATATGGAAGGATTAGTTACTGAGAAAGAAATAGAAGGAATTATTAATAAATTAAAAGGAGGAAAATCTCCGGGAATGGATGGTTTGGGGCCGGAATATTATAAGATTTTTAGAGGAATTTTAATACCAAGATTGAAAAAAATTATTTAATAGCATAATAGAAGGAGGAAAGACCCTGCTATCGTGGGATCATTCCTTGATTATATTAATCCCGAAACCAGGAAAGGATCTGATGGATCCAGCATCTTACAGACCAATATCTTTAATAAATCAAGACTCAAAATTTTTTACAGCAATAATGGCAAAAAGGATGGGTATGTTTATATATAAATATATTAGAAAAGATCAATGTGGATTTATTTCAGGAAGGCAAATGCCTAATTTAATTGGAAGAGTCTTAAATATAATTAACATTATTAAAAAAAGGAATTTAAAAGCAGGTTTGTTAGCGTTGGATATATTCAAAGCCTTTGATTGCGTGGAATGGCCAGCACTTAAAACAATTTTGAAAACATTTGGGCTTGGAGAAAAATTTATGGGAGCGATGGATCAACTGTATAAAAATAATAAAGCAGAAATAATGGTTAATGATGGGTTAACGCAACAGATTACACTAGCTCGAGGAACTAGACAAGGTTGCCCACTTTCACCGATCTTATTTGCGATAATGATAGAAATTTTGGCAAATGTTATAAGGGAGGATGTAAGATTGAAGGGGATAGGAGGGAAGGAGAAGATTAATATGAATATGTTTGCGGATGACACATTACTAACATTAGAAGATCCCCTGAAGACTGGGGAGTTGATTAAGAAGCATTTGAGAGAATTTGGGGAGATTACTGGTCTACAAGTTAATTGGGGGAAGTCCGAAATGATGTTATTTAATTATAACAAAGAGGAGATGGAGGAAGGTAAAGTTAAGTTAGGTCTTAGGCTTAAAAATATAGTACGTTATTTAGGAGTTAATATTGCAAAAGATTTAGATAGGTTAAAGGAAATTAATTTTGCAAGTTTGAAAAAACAGGTAGGGAAAAAGTTAGAGGTATATAGAAAATTAAAACATTCTTGGTTTGGTAGAATAGCGGTTATTAAAATGAAGATATTACCTAAGATTAATTTTTTGTTTAGAATGCTGCCGATTAAAATATCGGATGGCAAAATATGATTAATGCTTATTGCAATGGAGATAAGAGAGCTAGGATTAATAAAGGGTTATGGTATAAGACACAAAAGAAAGGTGGTTTGGGACTTCCAAATATAAAGAGTTATTATATTGCTAATCAGTTAAGATATGTTATAAATAGTATATTAGGGGAGGAAGACTTAGAATGGTTAGAAACGCAAACAGGGGAACTAGATTTCAAATTGCAATTTTTTTTTTAATTAAAATTCAAAAGAAAGATTTGAGGGGACTGGACAACCCGTTGCTGAAAAACATTCTAGAGATCTGGGAGAAAGTTAAAGGAAAGTTAATGCCAGGAGACTCTCCACTCGCCCCAGTGGTAGTAGTGGGAAACTTCCCAAGGAATTTAAAAGTAGAGCTGGAAGGTAGTCTGAAGGATCAGGAAATTATTAAGTTAAGGAATTGGATGGAAAGAATGATAGATAAGGTGCAAATTAGAGAGTTGTTAAAAGGACAAAAGATAGCTTGGTTCAAATGCTTACAATTGGAAAAATGGACACAGGAATGGAAAAAGATAAATAAGAAATGTAGAAATAATACAAGATTTGAAGATTTAATTGAATCAAGAGGAAAGAAGGAAGTAATTAAAACTAGAAAAGGTTTGACTAGCGAAATATATAGAATTCTGATAGAGGATGATGAATATCGAGACTCTCTTAAAATGATTTGGGAAGATGATTTAAAGGAACAAATTAATGAACATGACTGGGGAAGAATATGGGATGCAAGAATGTTAAAGCTTTTGTCGATTAGAATTAAGGAGAATTATTATAAGACAGTATGGAGATGGTATTTAACGCCGTTAAGATTTCATCAGATAGATAAAAAAGTGTCCAAGAATTGTTGGAGGGGGTGTCAGGAGGTTGGAACTTATTTTCATATGTGGTGGAATTAACTGGAAGTAAACTGGAATTAAGCCCAAAGCTGGCTCTACTAGCAATATGGGATAAAGGAAATGAGAATATAAACAAGAGAGAATTGATAAACAACCTCCTGGCTCCCGTCAGAATAATGATTGCTAAAAACTGGAAAGGGCAAGGGATATATACTATAGAAGAATGGTATAAAGAAATATGGGATATGGCACTTAATGATAAGCTAACGTGTAAAATGAAAATAAAGAGGGGAATGTCCAGTAAGAATGATTTTGGAGATATATGGAGCCCATTTTTGGAATATGTATTAAGAACGGGGAAGGGGCAAATACCTTCAAAAGAGTCTTTACAATTTTGGAAAGAAGAATAATGTATAATTGAAGGTCTCCTGGGGGGAGGGGAGCACGGAGGGTATGTGGTTATGTATTGTATTTTATGTTGTTTTATGTTGTATTATGTTGAGAAAAAAAAAAGAAGAGTTGGGGTAATGAAGGAAGAGGGTTGTGATGAAAGTGGCAGTAATGAAGGAAGTACAGGAAGGGTTGTATTTTACTTATCCATATCTGCATTTGGGGTACGATGACGTTGGAGGCAGTAAGGTGCGTCTGCCGCAACAAAGAGAGAAAGAGGGGGAAAGGAAAAGGGAGAGGGGAAGGGGGGGGGTTCACAAGATTCCTTTTCAGAGAGTGAGGCGTCTTTGGGTCAAAGAGTTCCGACTCTTGGGCTGATGGGGTGTTGCTTATATGCCCAAAATTTGAACTTAATTGTTAAAACTCAAACCATGGCAAATATCCTGCCTCTGCTGGCTCAGTCAAACGAAGATGCATGATAGTTAGGAATAAACTGACTGACAAACTTTTCTCCAAGTTTAAACACACAGGAAACATTTAACAACTGAGGAGTAAATTTATCTGGAGACTCTCTTGCACTGACATTTTGTAGCCTTAATGTAAATAGAAAATAGGACCAAAGGAGAGTGAATGTCAAGGGATTGTTTCAGGAAAACAATGGTCAAGCCAGAGGAGGTGGCTTTATATTACATAAACCATTCTGCTTTGAGTATCAGGCCTGACTTTCAGGGTGGCACACTTCTCCTGTACTTTCCCAAGCAAGAACAAAACCTTCCTTTCCATTTCACAAATAGAAGAATATTGGGATGTCCGGCAACACCTCCTTCTTGCAAACACTTTCCTAGCCCAGCTGACTACTCCCTCCTTGCCAGTTTTTATAAAGCAAGAGGGGCAAGGATCCTTTATGGAAGTGGTTGCTCAAACCTGTCCAAGCACCTTGTCAACATCCACGAGCTGAACCAACTGAAATTCATCCAACAAAACTGGACAAGACTGTACTCTGGATACCTCACCTGCTTCACCTGCCATAATACTTGAGTCTTTACTATCTTGTAGTTAAAATAGTGAACACTGTCTTTGTGAAGATTAAGCCAGTTACAGGAATTTGTAATTTATGTAGCATTACCAGTTTTATTTGGGAATTCTCAGAAGATCTGGAATAAATTGAGGATTTTAAAGAAACAGTTTCAGGTTACAGTATGCATGTCTGGGACATACAAAACCACTACTGTGTTCTCTACCAGTACATTGTTGTTACATACTACTAAAAATGTCCCATACCTCTCCTCCTTGTTCAACCTGAACATTTGTTCTGTCTTTGGTGTCCATGATGTATGAATAATCTTCCTTCATCTGCTCCAGCTGTGTTGCTTTCATAAAGAACTCAAGAAAAACAAAGTTCATGTTTTAAAACTGTCTTTTTGAAAGACCAAGAATTATGAGCATAATAGTTTCATGTGATTCATTAAAAGTCCTGCTTGCCCCATTCCCAGCTCAAAATGTGCAAATATGCACACAAAGAAACATCATCAGAGCTTACCAGGGAAAGCAAATTCTGTGCATTCCCTCCATATCTCCATCTCGGCCTTCCTGAAAACAGTAGATAACAGGGGCCGCATACAGCCTGCGGGCCATGTGTTGCCCACCCCTACCCTATACATTAAAAACGATATAGTTTTTGATTACCTTGTATTTGTCGCCTTCATTTTTAGATTGCAAAAATTGTTTGCTCATTTCCTGGGTAAGAACTGATACTGGATTATCTACCTGCAACAAAAACAGATCTTTACTTGTTTTAGCCAAAGCAAATATTTAAGTCATCAACCACTTGAGAATCAGCCATTTTTCTCTATATCCGATACAACATAGGATAAATTGTTTTAAGTATAACAGTATTAAAGTATTTTGAGCTTAAGAGCATTTATTTATCTTTACTGCACTGTTATGTCAAGCTTTTAAAGAGCATTTCAGAACCAGTGTCCTGAAGCAAGAAGTCAGGGGATTTTTAACAGGTAGGCCTTGTGTGTCATATGATATGTCTGTTAGAAAAGGTAAATTCGTCATAGCTTGGTTATTTTTTTAATTCAATGCAAATTCTGCATCACCACTGGCCACAATACATAGAACTGTGGAGCAAACAGAACACCAAATGGGCCTTTTGATATTAACCACTCCCTCCCAGTTGTAGCCTCTTGAGAGGCATGACAAGGTGCTTTTGGAGGTTGGGCTTGGGGGCTGCAATTCAACTAGCTGCATACATGCTCTTAAACAAAGCTAGATCCTTATTGGTTGTAAAATCATTTTAAATAAAATGTGTAAGGTACTATACTATGCAGAATTAAGACATTTTGGCATTACCTGGATATTGAAGTGATCCAAGATTGCAGTAAGTTCTTCCTTCTTGGATGAAATTAAGATACCTGAATATAAGTAAGAGTGAACCACAGTCAGCATTAAAAAAGCACCCTATATAGCTCCAATTAAAGCATACCTTTAGTGTAGAGCAGAGTTTCTCACAGTATGCCCCCTTAAGAAAAGCTGTCAGAGCTTCACCAAGTGTACTTTAGATAAAAATCAAAGATAGCCAAAACTCATGTAATGCTCATGGATCAGGCTTGCAAGTGGATTTTTGTTGCCAATGATAACATTCTCAAGGAAGTTTTTTTTTTGGGGGGGGGGGGAGGAATCATTTAACAGGCTGATCCATTGGACCCTTTACATTAGCACCTGCTACCCATGCAAACACCAATGTTACATAAACACAATCCTATCATAATTCCCCTTAATACTGAATTTGGGTGAGCAGTGCTGATAGCTTTGAAAGCAAAACAGCCTTAACAAGAAATAAAAGAGAGATACCTCAAGATTTGCAAGTTTAAAACAAAAAAGTTAATACTTGCAATGGGCAAAAACAAAACAGAAAAACAAGATGGAAGCAAATGCTTAAGTGACAGTGTCAGTCAGCCATGCTGCCAGCTACCAGCATGTGCCATATTTAGCTCAATGAGCAAATAACTGTGTTGGCTCTTGGCTATATATGTAGGGAGGAGGAGGAACTAAGAGGTGGAAGAACAGAGGAATCAGAAACATGAGCTTTAAATGGAGATGGGAAACAGTAAGTGAAGAAAGGGAGCATGGAAGAAATCAGAGAGAAAGTGGCAGACAGAGCAATGAAACACAAGGAGAAAAGGGAGACATGAATGAAATGGAAAGCCCAGTAGCACACCAGGGACAGAGGACAACATTTTGTTGCAGGACCCACTGTTCTCTCTAATACCAAACCTGGGTAGCCCCATGCCTGTCAGTTTGGAAGCATAATGGTACCACACAAAAGGGGCTCCACAAGTGTACAGAACATATTAATTTATAAACTAGAACTTGACAAAAATATAATTCAAAGAGGACCTGTCTGCTAAGATTGGCTTATTTGACCCCCCAACTGTATCTAGTACTTTTAAGTTCTGCTCTTTCTCTGCCATACCCCAATTCCACCCACTGAGCATTCTGTCAGCACTAGTGTATTGATATATCAGTGTATCTTTGTGTTCTTCTGGCGTAGGGTCACATTGTAAAGCAGTTATTCAGTGGACAAAATAGTCAATCAACACCAGTGGGAGGGGGTATATTGCATACCACCCTGGACTTAAAAGCATACAGAAAAAAATCACTGGGAGAGAGCAGGAAAGTTAGAATCTCAACTTTTAGAGCTTCACTTCACCTTGACTTCCTTCTAAAAATATACACATTCTGAATACTTTTAAATGAAAGTATCACCAAACCTGTACTGCTTTTCAGCTTGTAACTACGATGTCCTTCCGAACTTATGTGCTGATTTACAATTATAGAGTCACCATAGTGTTCTGGTTTAAATGCATCTTCACCTCTGTTTCGAAGAGTTATTGAAACATCTGCAGAGCTAAAGCACAAAGTGAGTTAACGTGGACAGGTTTCTTACCTGCGTCTGTGGTTCTTCAAATGGGAAGCTATTTTGGGAAGCTTCTATAGCTGTAGCAGTTTTCTCACCCACCTTGCAGATGTTATAGCAAGCAAAAAAGCAACCACCCTAGATAAAAACTGAAGGAGGCGTATGGCAAGTGGTTCAAAGATGGTTTCATTAACTACAACAGAACCACAGACAGGCTCCAAGAAGGTGTTAGTGAGACATGGGATGGATGTAGTTTAGACAATCCTTTCAAAAAAATATTTAATCAACAATGAGAAAAAAAACAGATTTTCATCTGAACAATGAGTAGTAGAAACCACCACTGAGTAGACTATAACTGGTAAGAGTCAAACCCTTGTTCCTAGGGGATAACAAGAAGTCCAGCCCTGTAGACAGAGGACAAATGCATGCACTGGTGTTTGACTTGCTGCAAATTTTGTGGAAGTGTTTCCATCTGGCCTCATTTGACGCCTTGATGATCAACTTATGGTCTGCCTGAAAAGCCTCTATGACAGCCTCCAAGAAGTATTCCAATGCCAATCAATGTTTTGTTGTAAAGGTCTTGGTGGAGGATTCTGCCCTGATCCCAAGACAGTAGGTTCATTTGAAGAGGCAGCCAGAAGTTTTGGTCTGAGGGATGCATCAGCATTGAGAACCGAGGCTGCTGAGGCCACCAATGGTAAGAAGTATGCAATTTGGTCTATCCCAAATTATGTTTGCCACTGTGTGCATAAGAAACAGAACTGGGGGAAACATGTAGAGAAACAGCTCCAATCACTGGTTGAGGAAAGCATCTGCCAATGAGTCCTTACTCTTATCCTACCTGCAATACAGATTACACTGTCTGGAGAGTGTGGGTGATGGAAGACACTAAGGGAGTCCACTAGCAACAGAAAATATGTATACTGCTCACGGATGCATGCATGCTCATGGGAACGCCAAGTCCTTCTGTCTAGCAGGCCCTCTAACAAACTGTGAGGTTGATCTCAATTGTGTGGGACATACCACTCCCAAATCTGTAGCACCAGATGCAGTAGGGTGTAAAACCTCATGACAACTTTGATTAGTCTATTAGGAACATGATTGCAGAAGGTACAAAATGTCTTGGTCACAGCTAAGAGTTCTAGAACACTGATATACAGCTCTCTTTTCCTAGGAGACCAGAAGGCATTAATGTGAAGGCCCCCAAAGTGCATTTACCAAATCCACAGGGAGACATTACTGTTATGTATGTGACTGTTGGGAAGAAACCGATCCCTCAGAACAAGTTATGAGAGCCTGTCCTTCACCTCAGCAGGTAAAGTCAACAGCTTTCATTGGGAATCCAGAAGGTTGGGGAAAAATCTGGATAAATCAGTGCACTAATGGTCTCACACACAGCCCTGCAAGTGGGGTGACTGCTGCAGTGGCCACCATGAAACTCTAGATTCTCTGAACATGATACACCATTACAGTTCACATGTGAGAGAACAGCAGCCAGTCAAATGAGGGGCACAGCTCTTGTCACTTGGTAAAAAGGCTCAGAGAACGAGTGAGCCTGCGGGTAGGAAGACACAATTTTTCTGTATTGATATAGAAGCTGAGTTCTCCAAGGAAGTGCAGTTTTGGATCACGGTGGTGAAAGAGCTGACAAGGTGGTGTGACTAACAGACAATTGCTGATCTATAGAAAGACACTGATGCCCCATAGATGGAGATGGTCAGAAACAGAAGCCATGCATTTTGTAAAGACCCTCATGGCTGTAGCAAGGCTAATATCTCTGATGCAGAGATCTTTCTCTAAAAGAGGAAACAAGTGGGTGGTGTGAAAGAGTCTGTCTGTTGGGTGACAGGCAAATCCTATTGCATACCCAACTGAGATAACCACCCAGCGGTCAATGGTGATCTCTTCCTGTGTAGCTACAAAATCCCAGAGGTCAAGAAAGAACTCAGATAATAACATCCGAACCATTGCAAAGGTCTTCCTCCCACTCTATGAGCCTGTCTGTCAAGAATCCTGGAAAGAACTGGGATGTTGTTCAGCCTGAGGAGAATCTCTGCTAATGACAGGACTGGAGATTGTTTGCTGGCTGATGACAACCATTAGACGAAACGTCATATGCAGTTTCTGCTCTGAGTCCAGAGTGGACTCACTGAAAAGGGCCTTCGTATCAAAAGGAAGGTTCGGAATACAATTTAAACTCTTGGTTAAGTGTGATAGACTGCAGTCAAGCATGCCTCATCAAAGCTATGTCAGTTGCTGTAGGTCTGTAACTACCACTAGCCATTTGCTGGAAATTAACCTATTGTTTCATCAAAAGGGAGGCCTCATGTTGAAGCACTTGCGCAAGTTCCCATTTGTTATCTGATAAGGACTCGCAGTTCACTTCCTGTACTGGATAAATGGTCCCATCCTCTTTGAAATTAGTGATACAAAGGAAGGTTTTGTCCAGGAAATTTTTGTGACCTGAAGGAGAACTGGATAGCTCTCAATAGCAACATGTTGGTATAAACAAACAAAAACATTGGATCTTGAATAGGGGATGCAGCATACTTGGAAGGCTTGGAAATAGTAGCTAAGGGCATGTAACCAAGTCTCCAACAGTAACACAAAGGTGACCTAATTCAACACCAGTGGATGCATGGAGAATAGAAGGGACAGAGATGAGAGCAGCTCCAACATTCATCCCTAAGGGTGTACAGCCTCCAAAACTCTCCTTGAAAGATCTGTGGTGGAGAACAGCTCCCCTAGCAAGCAGATGGAATGCTTGTGAAGCTCAGATAAAACTATACTCATAGTAATATGGTACAATAGTGATGAGCATGAAGCTCAATAGACCCTCAATGATTAGTACCAACAGTGAGACCCAGTTGCTATATAAGCAACTACCCTTGAGTCATGTTGAGTGTGGTCAATAATCACTTTTTCAAAGGCGACTGACTCTCGCAAACTTGACTAGCGTCTAGGAGAAAGTTGTGGGTGCCATCCCCACTTGTACAATAGTCGGGGACATCATAATGGCAAGTTTCTTCAACAAGGGGAGAAAAGGTCTGTTAATTGCTGAACTTGATGTTCTGACTGCTGCTTCAATTCTGGCGACAACAACTTCTTCAAAACAGCCAAAGCTGGCTATGTATGCAGGTTGGATGCAGGATTCTACTTAACCAGCAACTTAGAACCAGACGTCAGGGGTGTAGTGGGGCACTGCGGGAGCTGCCCAGTATACAGATCAATATTGAAGCAGGAAGTCCTGAACTGTAGCAGCTACTGTTTAAGCAGTCTCTATACAGACACCGCAAAATCCCTCCAATGGGAGTGTCTCAGCATTAACTGCAGCTGGATGATCCATAAAAAGGCCTATGGAAACCACAGGTGTAGAACAGATCAGCAAAGAACTAAAACTAGATGTATCTGAATTAGTAGCTTCCAATATCCTTTCCCAGATGGGCTCCTCAGGCAAGATACTCTTTCTCCTGGCTTGGCATCTGAAGGCTTGACAGTGTCTACACAAACCTACAAGATTATTTTCTCCTAGGTACAGAAGGCAAAAAGTGTTTAAATCAGTTGGTTAGTAACTTGCTACTATGAGACAAGCATTTGCAGAAAGAGGCAATCCTTTGGGCCACAGGCACCTGAGCAGGCACTGTAAGAAAAATGTACACATTCAAACAATGGGAAGAATGAACACTAAGAAGACAGAATGGAAAGAATACACGAGAAAGGCAAAGACCTATTTTATCTAGGACTAAGTAGCGTATGTAGATGCTATTGCTGTGGCAATTTTAAAGGAACTGAGCAGAAATGTAAGAACCACACCCCACTGAGTGTGTGAATGGAGGGTGGGAGGACATCTACCAGAACTCTATTTTAGCTTCCTAAAACAGGCCTAAAACAGGCAGGACTGCACATAGGCCATGACAAATAACCAGATAGATTTAATTAATATGTACATCCAAGAAGCCAACTTTTAACCAAGACCTGTCATAGATCTCAGGTAATAATTAAGTGAATATCAACATGTTCTTTTGTTTTTATCCAGAAGAGTTTCAAATGACAGAATAAGTGATTCAAATCTGACATACAGTTACAGAAGCATCTTTGGAATATGTGATTTAAATAAAATTATTACCCTTTATTCAGTTAATAAGATGAAATAGTCTGTAAATGGAGAAAAGCCCACTCCTTATAGTGCAAGCTAAGCAATTATGTAGGACAGAATTTTTCCAGTGCTTTATTTTTCCATGGAAAGTTTCCACTTCGTAAGTTCATTAGTAAAAATGAATGTATGTCAATTGCAAGCACAGTATTAGGCAAGCTTGGCAGTTTCAAAGTAGTAATTAATGTCCCTTTTGCCCAACACAATAGTCTTCAAAAGACCTTGATGTTCCTGGATGAAGGGCCAGATGTTCCACACCCATCCCTGGCTTTGTTTTTGCCTGTTCCACTTCAGTACTGGAGCTTCACTTACCTCTGTCCATCTCTCACAAACACTTTCAAAGATGATCCTCGGTTCGTCGCTATAGCTTTTCCTCCAAGGCCAACAATAAGGGCAGTTAATACAGCACTCTTCCCACCTGGGTGAAGCAACATATAAAGTCTTTTTAAGTCAGTTTCACTATAGGATCAATTTAAGCTTCTTCCAGCAAACAAAATACTTTCTTTGCTTTCTTTCTTTAAGCCTTTTCCTAAAGAAACTACAAATCTATACAGTACACAATCACCTCTTAACATTAAAAAAACTCTTTAGTTAAGTATACCTCAGCTACATTTTCCCATGGGGCATGAAGTCAGTAGCAGTCTCAAGCTCTTAAATTGAATTCTACCTGATACTGCAGCAATGCTTCTTTCAATGTTTACCTCAGAAAAAAATTAACAAGATCTGAAGAAGAAAAATCATGAACACTTGTTTTTGCTCCTATCTTTTCTTTTTGGGTAGAGATACTATTGCCCAACCTCAGCTATACTAAAGTCCTGGATTCTGACATTCTTTGTTATTAGGCAGCAATCGCTTACCAAGAGGGAAGACCCTCACAGCAAAAATGCTTAAAAATGGACCAAAAAGTTACTTCTCTAGATAGTGGGTGTGATAACCACTGTTAATAGAGCTGTGCACAGCCCCCCCCCCCCCATTCACTTCAGAGGCCAGTTTGGCTCAGGGTGCCTCAGAACTGCCCCGGCCCACTTCAGATTCAGATCTGGTTGGCTGTTGTGGTTTCCTGGGCCCTGTAGTTGCAACACTAGACCTATGACAGGCCAAAGCAGCACTGCTGGAGGACGGGTGGCTCGCTGGCGTGAGCAGACACGTCAGGTAAGTTTTGGAGGTGGTGGGAAGCAGCTTGCCATCGAGCTATAGCAGTCCAAAGTGCTTCAGCTGCTTAGGGCCAAAGTGGCACAATTCACTCCCGACTCAGATTCAGGACCAAAGTGGTGCACACCCCTAATTGACATCATTTATTGGCTAAAAGCACTGAAAGGTCGGAGTAGGCTAGCTTCTCACAAAACTAATAGGCAGAATAATGGCTGCACATCTTGCTTTGCATCTCAGGTTCTACAGGGGCTAGAGACGTGTTTTTTTAAAATAAAAGCTGGGAATCTGGAACTTGAACTCATGCTGCAAGACTGCCCCTCCCACCTCTGGACAGCCATTAAGAACGTAGATTTAGGAGAGCCATCCCTCTCAAAAACCTTTTGAAATGTGTATGAGATTAAAAGAAACTCTTCCCTTTACACCTCAAATTTCTACTAAAGCTGATGTTGCTTAATGGTTTTAGTACTAAGTCCTTTGTCAAGGCCCACTTGCAAAAACTCTTAAGGTATTTTAATGTTCCCAGGTTAAGGCTCTTTCCACTTGTCTGTGGATCAGGAAAGGAAGTTTTTTCATGTGACGCTATAAGTTTGGTTAGTGGACTCCTTCTGGAATGACAGAAGTGACTTCAGAATATGGTCCGAGTAATCCATCTGCCTCAGTCAAATCCAAAGTCTAGCTACTCCAGCATTCAGTTCACACAGTGGCCAACCAAATGTCTGTGGAAAACCCCTAAGTGGGACATGATTGTAATAACATCATCCCATTCGTGTTCCCCAGAAACCAGCAATCAGAAACGTACTGTCACTGATACTGGCAGTAGTATACAGCCAGGTCGATTGATT
Organism: Anniella stebbinsi; assembly: GCA_029215795.1. Taxonomy (NCBI): domain Eukaryota; kingdom Metazoa; phylum Chordata; class Lepidosauria; order Squamata; family Anniellidae; genus Anniella; species Anniella stebbinsi. Next base: position 131,392,496 of record JARDYH010000003.1, on the reverse strand, counting down.
TAAATCATCCAGAAAAAAAATGGTTGATTTAAATCACATTTCCCATTGAAACTTTTGCATGTATTTTTTGAACAACAGTGCAAATCTGACCACTATGTCATATTAATTTACAATGAAATGTAGTATTATTTATGCTGGGTAGAATCCAATTGAAGTCCTACTTAGAGTAGACCCACTGAAATGAACAGAATCCTATTCATTTCAATGGTTCTACACTAAGTAGGACTTCACTTGGATTCCATCCACTGTTTCATTCTTACAAGCAGCTTTAGCATTGCTTTGACCCAGTTTGCATGTGTCCTCTGTGGCTTAAATAAGCCACAGTGGCTTGAGGTAAGCACTGTCCACCATTGTGAATATTCCAGTCACAGCAGGCAGTTACCACATCTTATCATGATGTGGAAATCTGGGCAGGGTGGCTTACTGCTGTCAGCAAGAAGCCAACTAGAACCATGGGCCACTGTGGGTGCTGGATATCATGTGAACCGGCTCTTTTTACTGACAAGAGAAAATGTCTATCTCCTCAGAAACAAGTTATCTTGAGTTTAATGGGATTAACTTCCACATAAACAAGTATAGGATTGCAGCCTTTGTATGGCAATATAGGAAGAGGCACACTGGACAATTTTGCCTTCTGTTTTTCTTTGAGATGTTGCTCATTTCAGCTTCACTCTGTCTTGGCCGCCCAGCCTTGCCCTCACAAAAAAAACAAAGCAGCAAATGATATGCACATTACTGATAGGTTAAAGTAAGGTTTGATAGTTACTGGACTAAAAGTATCCAAATTATTATTGTTTAATTTGGGGTGAGGGTGGTTATGCATCAAATATCTACCCTGCTATATTGTCTTAACTCCTCTGCCTTGTTTGGCTAATTTTATGATCACATAAACAATCCTATCTAGCCTGTGTCTTTGCACATATGACTTTTGTTAGAGAAACTGAAAGACCAGAACTTTGAATAAAAAAAGCTGTTAGTTAGGCTGGAAAGAACCATTTTCATGAGATGAAAACTAATGAAAAACATGTTAGACTGGTAGGCAACTTCATTTTTATGAGGCTATAAGAGAAGGGTGGGATTTAATTGTAATTATGCTATTTTTCAGTTTGGAGAAATATATAATTTTATTCATGATGTGTGGCTTTTGTTTAAAATCATTTTTATCATTTTATTATTTACTGCCATAAAACATGGCAATGTTTTATTACTAAACATTGCCATCATTAGTAACCATTCATATCATTAGCTTCCATGGCTCCTCGTAACTATTGGGGATCTTCTTTAAGAAAAGTCAGTTTTGTGTTATAAACTTCTGTGAACTACACGGGGTTTCAGCTATTGGGCAGCATAGAAATGTAATAAATAAATAAATAAACAAAAAAGAAATGTATTAACACACTGGTGAAAAGCTGATACTATTATTTTGCTTACATTAATGAATGAAAACTTACTTCCATTATTTCCAACTATAAAATTGACATTGGATCCAAAGTTGAAGGGGCCCAGCATTGAATGGCACATAAAGTTCTTCAGCTGGATACTTTCAATTATTCCAACTTCTCCTGATACCTACAGATACATTAAAGACATTTTACATGCCAAAAAAATCACTAATCTTGCTTAAACAAACTGGAAGTCACAGATCCTTACAACAATTGCAGAAGATGACTGTACATTTAAGAACTCTGTAGGGTGGCTGCTAGGCTGACCATATGAAAAGGAGGACTGGGCTCATGTAACTTTAACAGTTGTAAAGAAAAGGGAATTTCAGCCAGTGTCATTTGCATGCAATTCGTACCTGGTGAGATTCCCTCTTCATTACAACAGTTAAAGTTGCAGGCACTATACTAGAGTGACCATATACAAAAGAAGGCAGGACCCCTGCAACTTTAACTGTTGTAATGAAGAGGGAATCTCACCAGGTACGAATTGCATACAAACGATGACGGCTGAAACTGCTTTTTCTCTACAACTGTTAAAGTTACATGAGCCCTGTCCTCCTTTTCATATGGTCAGCCTAGTGGCTGCAGCACTTCTTACCAGGAAAATGCTCTGCCATTTTCCCACATGTTTAAGGCTAAAATCCAACATATACTCAAGTGCTATTGGACTTAATGTGAAAAGTCAGTTGAAAAGCCAATGTGTACTTTTCTGAACGTGCACTCCAGGTTTTAAAACCGAAGCAAAACTTGAGCTTTTGTGCTGAACTGAGGTCTGCACTTAAAGCCTAAACTGAGTCCACACTGAGGTCAAACTGAAGGCTAAGACTACACTTTCTGTTTATATACCGACTTCCCCACTAGCTAGGTCACCAGTGTAACCCTTATCAATTTGGAACTATAGATTAGTTTTATCCACTTTCCAAAAATAGGTTTAGTCTAGGTTTCTGGTTGAGGTTTAATACAGTCACTCAAGCCTACATTGCCACAGCAGAGCTGAAAAAAGTATGTTGCTACAGAATTACCTCCCTGGCATTTAGCTCTCAGCACTTAATGTCCTTGGCTGTGCTCTTGTTTCAGCTTCAACTGACGATTAATAAATTAAATAGGTAGGACTTTACTTTCTCATTGCACAGGTGCTTCACTAGACACTTTGCCACTGAAGTTGTTAACTAGGGCTCCCCTTGTGCTTGCCTGATCATCATTAGTTGCATTTTCTTTCAAAGATAATATTGAATACTATGTTGTGGGATTTATAGCTTACCGACTGTGAGTTAGCACTGCAGTCAATCTGCAACTGTGACAAATCCTCTTCGTTAGGGTCATCATCAGAATCATCTCTGGATTCTTGTCTAAGCCTTTTGTTGGATACTGGCGATGGAAAACTTCGCTCTTTTCTTTTTGCCATAACTATAAAAAAAACCCAATCAAGTAAAGGAAAAAATATCTCATTCAACACACGAGTATAAACACTGCCATGTTGCAGCCATAGTTTTAAATCCTATTAATTTCATTGTGTGAGAAATTTAAACAAGTGTTTAAATATTAAGCTCTCTACTAAAATGAAACAGTTTTGAGGACACAATTCTATGCATATTCAGAAAGAAAAAGAGTCCAACAACTCCAGCATGCCCCAATGAGACACGGGGTATGCTGGGAGTTGTAATTTTTTTCCCTGTCCAAATATGCATAGGATTGTGTCCTAAAGAGCTTAACCTGGGTTGGATCATTCCCACTATGATTAAAGATAAGGTATCATATTTTAAAGAGTTAAGAATTATTTTTAACTATATTTTTATTAAACTTTTTAGAGTTACCATTAAAAAAGCTAATTGACTTTCATATACTGAATAACAATGAAGTGATACATTTTCTAGTAAATAAAAAGAGTCATGCAGAAGAGTCATTAATGATGTTCTTCAATATTACGAAGAAATCACATCCTTTCATGATATGATGATGATAATAATAATAATAATAATAATAATATAGTTATTTCTTACCCGCCTCTCCCTCAGGATTGAGGCGGGGAACAACACTGATACAAATGACATAAAATACATAAAACTGATTAAAAACATCTAAAATTAATACATTATTGAAATACAAATAAAATTCTCCATGGGAAGAATCGAATGCTGCCCTTGCATGCATGGGCCCCCGTGCCTGACACTTCCAGTTTGCAAGCAGCCCCTACTGTTTGTGGAAGAGGAATTTAGTGCTTCCGGAGGCAAGCCAAAATGAGTAGAAACACTTGCATCTGGAAGGAGGCAAGTTGGTGAAGTTTACATGGGGGAGCCCTGCCAACCTGACCCCTTCTACATATGAATATTTCCGCTCGTTTAGGGACTTGCCTCCAGAAACACTAAATTGTTGTCCACAAGCAGTAGAGGCCACTTATGGACCAGAAGTGGCAGGGCTGGCCACGCACAGACCAGAATTGGCAGCCAGCTCTGCAAGCAGAAGCACAGTATTGGGTTCTGCCCCATAACTGCAAGTGGAACAAACAAGTAGTTCAAATAAAACTGAGGAGATTTGGAGTCTGTTTGTTGCGAATCATATGATCAGTCATAAATTGATGCGACAAGCCCCAACGCTAACTTCAAGGAATGTAGAAACAGCAAATAGTGTGTGAATGCATTTTTTAAAAAATTACTGCATTTATTTAAAATTGTCCTAACCACTTTCCCTATCTGGATACTCAGTGCAATTTACAACTTACTGTAGGATTCAATGCTGAGAAAATAGTGATGCTACAATAGAAGCAAGTTCTTAATGTGATCTATACAGACTGTGCACTAGGAGTCTGTGTGAGAGGGGAAGGTTGGGGAACTAACTGTGTAAAAAAGTAATCTTATGACCCCTAGATAGAGTCTGGGAGGCCAAAGGATAATTCTGATTCGTGGATCCATGGTTAGAGACAGCTTGTCCCCCATCCGCAGGCATGGAGAGAACTACATAGACTGCAAGGCAAAGGAGGCAGTTTTGTATTTTTATTTTATGTATGTATCGTATTTTTACCCCACTCCTCAGCCAAAAACAGTTCTCATTTTTGATTGGCTTATAATCAATTAGTAAAGAACATATTCCCAGCCCTCAGGCTTACAATCTAAAAAAGACATGACACACAAGGAAAAGGGGTTGGGGAGGGAAGAGGGGGAAAAGGGAGGGAACAGAGAGGATAGCTTATGAAGAATCATCCAGAGTTCTCAGTCTTCTTCCCTCCTGCTCTGCAGAGCCCCAGCAAGATGAATGAAAAAGCCCATCTAGCAAAAATGGAGAGTAGGAGGAGCAAAGATTGCGCTCCTCCCACTCTGCACAGGATGCCCATCAGCCTCTGAGATCTGAGGCTAATGAACATCCCGATAGGATTGCAACTTTAAGAGTATCTTACCAGGTAAATTACCAGCAATTGCAACTTCATAAAAAAAATTAAGCCCCCCCCCAAACCTGCCCATATAGGGCCATCTTTGTAATTTTAAAATTTATCACGTTTATGATAAATTGCCACTGCCTTATATCTAGTCTTAAAGCTCCATCATACCAACGATTTAGTGCATTCTTGCTATGCCTGGTGTGAGGATTTGCAGCATGGTACTCACAAGACGCTGTGCCTGTCCTGCTGACACCCCGCCTCTTCCTGAGCCTTTCCTATAATGCTAAAAGTCTGGATTATTTTCCCTAAATGCATTTAACACACCCTAAATCTCCATGTAGTTTTAAAGGACCTGGGGGCTTGAACAGAGATGTGAAGGCCTGGGAAAAAACTGGAAGAATTCGGGAAAAACCAATTTTTCCCCTTTTTTTCTGAAAAGTTCCATTCCCCCCCCCCCCCATACAGGAAAAAATGGAATTTTGGGGGGAAAAGGGGGAAAACCCGATTTTTTCCCCTGAATTTTTCCAGGTTTTTTTTCCAAGCCCTCTCATCTCTAGGCTTGAATGGATTACATCAGGTCTTGGCAGGGAAAAGCAATCTCTCCCAGCAGCCAGCTCCAAGCCTCAATATAAAACCCAAACCTTGCATCCCAAGCTCGAAAGCCTTTTTTAAAAAAATCATACAATGCCTGAACCTCTACAGGGAGAGGATTGTACTCCCTCGATGCCCCCGAAGTGCCAGACTAAAGGGTCGTTCCATTTTTGCCTGGGAGGAAGGTGGTCTGGTTGGAGTAGTCATCTGCCAGGACCTGACTGGAGCGGGAAAGGGGAGGGGGTGGAGTGGAAGAGCAAAGGAGCAGCTATTCATGTGAAAAGGATCATAAGTATGACACGTATTTGCCTCAGAGGTAAAAAAACGCGGAGGCAAACCGGGGTGGGTGGGATTAGGTGATGGAGGTCTTGGTAGCCTACACAGAATGGCAGAAAATCCAGTGAATCTGACAGCAATGATGCAGAAGAGTGTTACATGGAAGCTTCACACAAAACGGGGGGGGGGGGTGATGGAGGTCGTAGTCATACTTAAGAGTAGACCCACTGAATTCAATGGGTCTGTTAGTACGACTAAATCTGGATCTCATCCATTACAGATTTTTAAAAGGCTGTAAATTCATTTGTACTGATGACTTTATTAAGTCCTAAGTATTTTTTTAATGCAATTTCGTCCATCACATTGGGTATGCAATTGTGTACTGAAAGTTAGTGCGTGAATCGTTTAGGGCGCAACCCCAACGCATTTTTAGACTGCTCTTCCCGCCAACGATGAAGCGCCCAAGGCTGCAAGCCTCTGCACACTCGCTTGGACCTGCTTCCGAGAAAACGTGCACGAGCCTCGGGGCTGCAAAGGCGGACAGGGCCCCCCCTCCTCATTATGGGGGCGTTAACGCCGCAAGTGAGTGAGTTTCTACAAGGCGCTTTCCCCACAATTTCGCAAACCTAGGCGTGCTGACCGATTCCGGCCTCAGACCGCTTCGCCTTCTGCCTGCTTATTCCTTCCCGGCCGCCCCGCCTCAATGACACCGAAATGCTACGATAGCCCAATAGCTCCCACTGGGAGTGACCGTTGGCAAAACCGTTAAGAGGGTTTGTACCTGTTCCGAACGCTCCCGCCGCAGCGCGGCCGCCTCCCCTTATCAGACACCTCAGGAGGCGCGTGCGCGACGCCGCAGAGAGAATTAAGTCCCGCGCGATAACGGACCGCGCGTCCTCTCTACGCCAAACCAGGCAGCGAAACACTCGCTCAGACCAGAACGCATGCGCAGCTCTCGATTACTGGGTTTTTCTTTCTCCTTGTTCGTTCTGTTCTTCCTGTGATCGCGACTGAGAGAGGTTTTTAGGGGGGGGGGGGAGAGTTATGTTCGTTTTCACGTCTGGTTCCAATTTGGACGCCGCCATATGCGGGGCGTGGGCCTAGCTAAAGATTGGAGCTTCACAACCTCTATGTCAACTTTCTCCAACCTGCTGCCCTCCGGATGTGTTGGACTACAACTCCCATCATCCCCATCTTCTCTCTCTCTCTCTCTCTCCCCCCCCCCGCCGCCCAGCCATATTGTAGTCGAACACATCTGCAGGGCGACAGGATGGGAAAAGCTCTTTTATGGCGTCCAGACCTTACGTGCCCTCCTCTCCGTCCCACAAGTTCAGTTGGAAACCAGAAGTCGTGCTCGGGGTTAACCGCTCCGCCTCCTCGCCCCGCAACGTCTCCGAGCGCGCTGGTTTCACGCACGCGTAGTTAGGCCCGCTGGATTACGAATCTTGGCGTTTGCTGTTTGGAGTAGAAGGCGCGCCGCATTTGTCCAAGAGCGGGTGACGCTGCTGCGCCCTGCACGTTTAAAGGATCGCGGGTGAGACTCGGCGCCCGGATTCGGCTGGCAGCGCTTTTCTGGGGTTCTTGGTTAGAATCCTGTGACGAATGCTAGTCTTGCTATAAGGCAGCCTTCCCGAGCCTGCTTGGCCTCCAGCATCCCCCAACTAGGATCCTGGGTGAGGAATGCTGGGGGTTGTAGGACTTTTTTCTTTCTTTCTGTCCAAACAGCCATGGGATTGGGTCCTTAAAGACTAACGGATTTATCATGGCACAAACTTTTATGGACAAGATTCCACTGCATCTGATGCATGAAGTGTCCTCAGTTGGTCGATAGATGGGTGCAGAGGGAGGGGAAATTATAAAAGGTGGGATTAGGTAGCAAGAAAATATGAATATTGTCCTGATTTACCGGTTAATCTGAAGGCTGCAGTCCTCAGGTTTACCAAGCACTTTAGTGCTCTCTAGGGCTACAATCCTGTTCGCACTTACCCATTAAACTTAATAGGACTCCTGAATAGACATGCAGTGAATTGAGTAAGTCCCACTGAATTCAATTGGACTTGCTTCTAGGTAAGCATGCTTATTGTTATTATTATTGCAACTATGGAGCCAATTCCTAAGCATGATTGTACAAAAGTGTGTTAAGTTTTCCCCGCCTTGCTTTTAAGTAAATATGCATAGGATTGCAGCCGTTAGGTACCACCCTTTGCCCCTTCTTTCTCCCCTGGAGTGTCAGTGTGTGTGTGTAGCATAATTTGACTATTTATTAACATTATTTGTAGGCCTTCCCATAACACACACACACACACAAGTTCTCTTGTGACTTATAAACATAAAATGAAAAAATATAGAGCAGCACACTAAAAACGCAATAGGATAAAATGTGGCACTAAAACCACATCGAATAATATCAGGAACAAAACAGCATAATAACAATCTGCAAAACTTTAAAAGTTAAAAGCTACAACAAGATTTAAAAGTCTTGGAATTTATTTATTTCCATAATTTATATCCTGCCTTTCCATTTAACAAAGTAGTGCTCAAGGTGACTAGCAACATTAAATATGACAATCAACAATTAAAGGCCGAAACAACAAAATAACATAGCAAATAATTAAAACAGATGACTTTAAATTCTCCCATGGTAACTTACGGGATAAAGTAATAAAAACCAAATACAATAAAATTCCATGTTAAGCAATACAAAAGTGTTTTCTGACTCATCCATATATTCAAATCAGTTTGGCGCAGTTGCAAAAATAATAATAATAATTTATTTCTTACCCGCCTCTCCGTTTGGATCGAGGCAGGGAACAACAATATGATAAAATAAATAAAACTGACTAAAACATGACACACATTATTAAAACATCCTAAAAACATTCTAAAATTCCACTGGATATGCCCGCCGGAAGAGAACGGTCTTTATGGCTTTCTTAAATTCTAAAAGACTGTTAAGTTGACGAGTCTCCTCCAGCAGGTCATTCCACAGTCTGGGAGCGGCAGAAGAGAAGGTCCTCTGGGTAACGGTTGTCAGCCTAGTCTTGGCTGACAGTAGTGAGTTCTTCCCAGAGGACCTGAGTATGCGGGGCGGATTGTATGGGAGAAGGCGATCCCGCAGGTAACCTGGACCCAAACCATGTAGGGCTTTAAAGATAATAACCAACACTTTATACTTCGCCCGGAAACTAATTGGCAGTCAGTGGAGCGATTTTAAAGCTGGCGTAATATGGTCACCCCTAGGTGTACCAGTGACCAACCTGGCTGCCATATTTTGAAGTAGTTGAAGTTTCCGGACTAGGCACAGAGGTAGCCCTATGTACAGCGCATTGCAGAAGTCGAGCCTCGAAGTTACCAGTGCGTGTACTACCATCTTTAGGTCTTCCAACTCTAGGAAGGGGCGCAGCTGGCATATCAGCCGAAGCTGATAGTAGGCACTCCTGGCCGTCGCATCTATCTGGGCTGTCATTTGGAGCGACGGCTCCAGGAGCACCCCAAGCTGCGAACACAGTCTTTCAGGGGGAGTGTAACCCCATCCAGAACTGGTTGACACACCTCCAAACCCGGGTTGCGGCCTTTGACAGCAAGCACCTCCGTCTTGTCTGGATTCAACTTCAGTTTGTTTTTCCTCATCCAGCCAATACTGCCTCCAAGCATTCATTCAGAGGAGACACACTATCCTTAGCTGACACTGTTATCGAAGGCATAGAGAAATATATTTGGGTGTCATCAGCATACTGATAGCACCCCGCCCCATGCCTCTGGATGATCTCTCCCAACAGTTTCATATAAATGTTAAACAGCATTGGGGAAAGGATGGCACCTTGTGGTATGCCACACAGCAGCTCCTTCTTTGCGGATTAGCTATCCCCAAGCATCACCATCTGGAACCTGCCCGAGAGGTAGGACTGGAACCACTGAAGCACAGTGACCCCGATTCCCAATCCCCTCAGGCGTTCCAGAAGGATACCATGGTCGATGGTATCGAATGCCACTGAGAGGTCCAGAGGTACCAACAGGGACACACTCCCCCTGTCAATACTCAGGCGTAGATCATCCACTAAGGCGACCATAGCAGTCTCAACTCCGTATCCCGTTCTGAAGCCAGTTTGAAATGGGTCTAGAGAATCAGTGTCATCCAAAACTACTTGGAGTTGAAAGGCAACCGCCCTCTCGATCACCTTGCCCAAGAATGGAAGGTGTGATACCAGTCTGTAGTTATTAAAGTCCAGGGGGTCCAAGGAGGGCTTCTTTAGAAGAGGCCGTACCACCGCTTCTTTTAAACATGATGGAAAGGGTTAGCTACATGTTATCCCGCTTCTTCATTGTACAGCTGTATATCTAAACCTGATCACAGTCCACAGATGAAATCTCCCATCCTTCCCAAGCACCTATCCCCATTTTTGGATGTGGTCAGGTATGTGGTCCCCTTGCCAGTTCCCCTCTGTTAAAGTCACTACCAGAACTAGTTACCTGAGAGAATGCCTTCTCCCTTACCAACCTGCCCGGTCACTGAGGTCATTAGAGGGCATGCTCCTGGGGGGTTCCACGTGGATCTATGGTCCAATTGGAGTCTGCCAGGAGAGGAGCCTTCAGTGTGGTGGCTCCTTTTGTTTGGAATTCCCTGTCCTGCAGGTCTGGAGGGTGCCAACACTGTGCTGCTTCAGGTATGGAGCGATATATAAATATTGTAAATAAATAAAAATAGAAACGTATTTTAAGGAAGAAGGACTGTTTTCCCTGAATTCTCACACATTTGCATGTAAGAACACTCTGGAAACAGCCTATTGTGGCCCCTTCTGCTCACTAGAATGGTGTGCTAACATACACAGTACAACAGTGAAGGGAGACTAGAGGAAAAAAAATGACTAATACTGAATTACGTTTAAAACACAACCCTATGCATTTCTACTCAGAAGGAAGTAGTGATTTAGTCATTGGGACTTAAGCAGGATCAACATTATTGCTTTATAAAGGTTTATAACTGTATTGACAACTGTTGGGGCCCAGGGCACATTACCTAGCCTTATTCCCAGGTAAATGTGTGTAGGATTGCAGCTAAATTGTTGGGAAATCTCAAATTACATTGTGCTTTGACCCTTTTCATAGCCATTTGGCAGCCTCTTAGAAATGTAGACTAGACTGCATTCCTATACACATTTACCTGGGAGTAAGTCCCATTGAGTTTAATGGGATGTACCTGGGAGTAAGTCCCAAACCTTCTGAGTAGACTTGTATAGAACTGCACTATAAATGTGTCACTGTGGCTGCATGTGTAAAGCTAGCTGTGTCAGAAGAAACAGGGCAGAATGTATAATAATAATCTTTCCAAGAGCGCCTTTAAAAAGACAACAACATAAGATTATAATGCCATTTGCAGCATAAACAGAATTGGGCTGTGAATAGCACAAGGAAGAGAAACTCTGAAGTTGAGAAATTTGTCACTTAAACACGACTACAGTGTTATTCCGTGATGTAGCCTTTGATGGTTCCGTTAGCTCCTGAGATAAAAGAAACATTGCACTTACCCGGAAGCACTATATTTCCTGGTGTTTGTGTTTGGTTTTAGATAAGAAGGCCTTAAACGCAAATTGAGTTTTGTAATTTCTGAAAGTAAATCATTCCTATTGGGAAACTAGGATTTGAAAAGTATGAATAAAGGCAGTCCTCATCATACAGTTTCTTTCAAACTCTTAGCACTGCAATGGACACTTTTCCAAATACAAATTGTGCTTTACCCTAACAAGAGCTTGAAGGTTTGTGCCTACTCCTTTAGCCCCCTCGTCCCCGTCCCCCCAATATGCTCTTTCTTTTTGGCTTAAGTGAAAAGCTCAGTTTCAGAGAACCCAAGACAAGTCTGTAGCCTGTAAAAACAGAATTCAAATTTGTTTTCAGCGTTGATTGTTTATTTAGGGCACAATCCTATGCTTCTATCTGCTCTCACAACTTTGCAGTCAAACAAGAGAGGTTTAATGCTCTTTCAAGGCGCTTAAAATTTTTTACCTCTACAAGAACGGAGCGCAAATCGGGCGTAGAGGCGCATTATCTCTCCGATTATGCGCATTATCGAATGCGCGTTAAACAGCAAGTTTTATTTTGCTCCGGCCGTTAAAGCGCATTTTGCCTATGTGAACAAGCGCTTATGCGCATTAACTACTTGTAAAGCGCATTTTGGTCATCCCTTAATGCACTTCACCGCCTCTCGTGCAGAGGTATTAGGCGTAAATGCACTTCAGCGATTATGCGCATAATCGCCTAACCAGGCGCAAAAGCGAATCTTTGTAGAGGGGACCTATCACAATTTGAGAAACTGTCGTGCTGTGTTCTTGTTTTTTTTGTCTTTTTCTCAAGTTTTTGCTGGTAAGTCCCAATCAAAATAGTATTGAATGTGGTATTTATTTTCCTGTGTTCTCAATTTATGAACCTGTTGATTGTGAATTGAGATTTGAAGCTATAAAGGTGTTATTTTTGTTGCAGCCTACCCAATATTAAAAGTTCTAATAGAGGTTATATGGGGATCTAAAAGATTTAAACATATTTTAGAACCAATGCCTAATCTAGAGCCCGGATTTTTATGTAGGTTTAACCTATAAAATATCTACATAAATATGTAGCGAACTTTAAATATATAATAAGCAAAAATATGTAACATTGAATAAACCATTTTTTGTTATTTTAATTAAGCATACACACTTATTTTGACATCATTCCAATAATATTTAATGATTAAATACTTTTTTTTAGAATAGAAATGGCAGAAGCAGAAAAATAAAAGAAGAAATGTAGACAATATAGTTTGGAATATCTTAAGTATGGATTTATACCTGCACCAACAAACCAGCAGCTACCAACGTGCCTGTTATGTGAAAAGGTATTTTCTAATGAGGCAATGATGCCTTCCAGACTGATTGAACATTTAGAGAAGGCACATCCTGACAATGCAGATAAGAACTTTTTTTCAATCACTTCGTGACAAATTTCAAAAGCGGCCAGTGCTGTTAAACATGATTTGCAATGCTTCACAACAACAAACTGATGGTTTGCATGCATTATACAACATTCCATTGTTGATTGCTAAGTCTGGAAAGCCACATGCAATTGGTGAAGAACTCATCCTACCAGCAGTTAGTGAGGTTCTGAGTACTGTTTTGCATAAGTCACCACATGATATAATTAAGATGATTCCTCTCAGCAACAATTCAGTGCAAAGATGCATAGATAAAATGGCTGAGAATGTGGAAGATACACTGTGCAGCACACTAAGGACAACAGAATTTGCATTACTGCTGGACGAGTCAACTTTGCCAGGCAATGAATCTTTGCTTCTCGCTAACCGATACTAAAGGAGAGTCAATATTTCGTGTAGTTGAGGAGTTCTTCAAAGAAAAGGAAAGTCCACTTATTAACATACTTGCTTGTGCAACTGATGGAGCACCATCAATGACTGGTCGCTACCGTGGGTGTGTTGCTTACTTAAAAAAATCAGTGCCAAATATCTTTACCATTCACTGTGTCATTCATCACCAACACCTTGTTGCAAAAAACCTCAGTGGTCGCCTACACAATTCATTATACACGGTTATTACTGCAGTGAATAAAATTAAAGCCCATGCTCTCAATGATCGACTATTCCAGGAGCTCTGTGCTGAGAATGATGAAGACTTTGAATGTTTGGTGCTTCATACTGAAGTTCGTTGGCTATCAAAAGGAAACTGTTTGAGACGCTTTTACAACCTTTTTGACACTGTTGTGGAGTTTTTTGAAGGCACGAATGCTTTGCTCAGTAACGAACTCAAAAAAATCAGGCATGACATTGCTTATTTGTCTGAACTATTTGCAAAGTTCAATGAAATGAATTTGCAGTTGCAAGGAAATGACACCAATCTTATTAAGGCCAAATCTGTCGTATCTACGTTTATTGCAAAATTGACTCTACTGAAGCGCAATATAGGCCGTTGCGAGCTATGCCAATTTCCAAGCTTGTCTGCGCTAGAACAGAAAGTCGGGATACAAGATGACAATCTGCAAGTTTTCTGTGACCATTTGAATATGCTGCATGAAGTTATGTCTCAGCGATTCGAGGATCTTCTTATGATAGAAATTCCAGACTGGGTGTTAAATCCATTTTCAGATATTGAGGAAGTTGGAGTATTGGAGGAAGAACTAATTGAGCTACAAAATGACATTGAGCTGAAGCCAAAGTTTAAGAAATCGTACAAGGAGTTTTGGTTACAGAAGGAAATTTCTGATCGCTATCCTGCATTATGGAGAGTGGTTAAGAAGCTCCTGGTTGCATTTCCAACATCATATTTGGTGGAACGTGGTTTTAGTGTGGTCAGCCTACTTCTCTCCAAGCAAAGAAATCGATTCCAGATTACTAAGCATGGTGATTTAAGACTCATGTTAAGTGACTTTAAACCAGACATTGGGAAACTGGTATCACTTCATCAAACCCATCCATCACATTAAGAATTTACAGAATAGTGATGTACTCTACCTAGTTACTAAATGTGGTATCTAATATTTTTGCTAAATGACTATCAGACTTTGAAAAAAATGATATCGCTGGATTAAGTTCATCAATTATGTTTAATTAAATAAACTAAAAATGTAATTGGATTTTGAATAAATATTCAATTAATTGTTACTGTTTTGAATTTTATTGCTATTATCTTCCTTAGTGGGTCGTTGAAAAACCACTATTCTGAATAATGATTTTTATAGTGTAGGGTAGGGGGCACTGGACATAAGTTTGTGAAGCCAAGGGGGCGGTGACCCTAAAAAGTTTGGGAACCACTGGTCTAAACAGACATAGGATTATACTCTTATTTATTACCTTTTTATCCTCACTTCCTCCATGAGGCACATGACGATGTACATGGTTTGTCCCACCCCGCTTGTTTATCCTTACAACAATCTGGTGAGGTAAGTTAGGCTGAGAGAGAATGACTGGCGCAAGTCCACCCAGTGGACTGTGGGGATTTGAATTTGTGTCTGCCCAATCCTCGTCTGCCATTCTGAACATTTAAAAATAATAATAATAATAATAATAATAATAATAATAATAATAATAATATACTAAGATTTAGAAATGCTCATGTACATAAACATACTTGACAGGAGGACCTACTTCTTTCAGACATTATAAGCTAATTGCACCTTGATGTGAAAAGAATAGAGATAGTTATTGAAAACCCATTTTAATTCATTAAGGCTGCAAAATGTATTGAACTTAATGGGGCTTACCTTTGAGTAGACATGCAGAGGTTCGCACTGTAAGGCTTAATCCTTTTATAGATAGCTTACTTGTGAGTAGAATTTGTGATTGGGGCCACTGAACACAGCAGGACTTGCTTTCAAATAAAATGCATAGAATTACATTGCTAGGCTTCTAGCTATCTATGCCCCAAATTTCTTCCTTAATGCTCACATTTTTGGGTAACATCTTAAATTGGAATTCTGTTGGTCACTGGTGGTGGATGCACTTTTATTCTTTGGTATGATGTTGATACTGTGGTTTAAAACAACATTTCAAGGGTCACATTGTTTGCAGGAGGAGTGGGGAGAAGGCAGATCTCCCATCATCCCCAGCCAACATGGCCATTGGAAGCTGTAGCCCAAGATATCTGGAGGGCATAAGGCTGGGAAGTGTTAAACTAGAACCCGCTTATCTCTGGGATTATCCTGAACTAAATAGACCTTGGTCTGTTTGCCAAGTGCATTCTTAGGATCACTTAACACAGATTAGTTATGCCTTATCGGTGAAGAGCTCTGGAGTATTCACACTTGCTTTGGCAATTTAACACACAATGGTGAATCATGAGAAGGCTTATTAAAAAGAAAAAAAGACTGTGCAAGATCGACATCAACTCACCCTCGGTGAATGCTTTTTTGTAGCTATAATGCGGTATTCATAAAAGTCCATTAGATGGCACTGTTCCCATTTTTTCATCAAAAGTATTAATTATACTGATTTTCCTCCCTCTGCTCTTTGGACCAAATTTCAGTTTGCAACAGATGTGCAATTGTTCCGTGATTGATTCTCTATAACACACTTTGGCATTATACCTCCATCTTAAAAATAAAACTTTCCCAGTGGTACTCTTGGAAAGGTTGTCATACGTCAGAGGTTGTTGGCAACTTGTGAACCTCCAGCTGTTTTGGCCTACAACTCCCATCATCCCTCAATATTGGCTATACTGACTAGGACTACAATGAGAATTGTAGGCCAAAGCATCTGGAGGGTCACGCATCCCCCACTGCTGTTATATATCTGGGCTTGTTAGTTCTGACACACTTAGCTTTACAGATGTAGCCCCAGCAACATATTTGAAGATATCTACTCAAAGGTAAGCCCCAGTGATTTCACTAAGGCGTTTTTAGATTGAACTCTGAGGCACCAATGCTTTGGGCCATTTCCCATACTACCATGTTTATGGACATGCATCGAAATGTGCTTACACACACGACAGACACATGATCACAGATCATCTATATTCAAGTAGATGTGCCAGAGGGCTGAAACTGACTGAAGGCCCACAGAGTCATAAGGACTGGGAGTGATGGGTATTGCAGTCCAATACTCTGGAGGGGAACAGGTTGAGGAAGGCTGGTATATGCAGTTAAGGACAGGTGGGGCTTTGTGTATTTTCGATTATAAACAGGATCAAATTGGTAGGATGAAAATGGAATATTGGGCTGGGTATGGCTGGGATCAAGTGTTTTTAGTGGGGGAATATCCAGAAAGGCTCAGATTGTGCTTTTAATTTATAGTGTTGGTCAAGCAACATATTGTGTAACCCAGAGATTTGATGGACGGGAAAGGTTTCAGCTGAACAACTTATTTCTGTTGTGTTTGGGTCAATGCTGCTATCATGCTTGGGAAAGCTAGTGGTTAAAAGCACGAGCTGAAAGTCTCCAGTTTGAGACTCGGTTCAGCTTGCAATACAGA
This sequence comes from Anniella stebbinsi, assembly GCA_029215795.1. Lineage (NCBI taxonomy): Eukaryota > Metazoa > Chordata > Lepidosauria > Squamata > Anniellidae > Anniella > Anniella stebbinsi. The sequence goes on along the minus strand of JARDYH010000003.1, from coordinate 131,375,866 downwards.
GGTAATACTGGCCCTACCATACAGCAGTTATAAGGATTACTAAGGTATGAATGTATGTGAAATCCTTTGTACATTATAAATAATAACCTACTTTGTACATGGTTTGCCATATTACTTATTCATTTAGTGAGACTTCACACTGGGGCTGCAATCCTGTACCCGCTTACATGGGTCTAAGCCCCACTAAATTCAATGGGACTTGCATTCAAGTAGACATGTATAGGTTTGCACAGTGAGTTTCTCTTCTAGGTGGTTGCAAACACTCAAAAAGTGACAATTCCTTGAAAAGTGAACAACTTGTTAAACCCACTGCTCAAACCATGCTGTAACAAGGTAGGCACAGGCTGTTAGTTGCTGTTTTGCATTTGACTGCAAAGTTGTGAGAGCAGATAGTTTGTTAGGAGTATTTGGATAGCAAGGATTCTTTTTTAGTAATGGGATGAGATTTTTGCCAGCGCATCCTATATGCGCCTACTCAGAAGTAAAGCCTAATTGGGCTTAATTTTATCCAAGCTAAGTATGCATAAGATTACAGTCTCAGTTGCTTCCAGTCCCATTAGCTTTAAGATTCTGTGCACAAGTACAAAACTTTGTTGTTTAATTAAATTACATTTTATCGTGAGTTTTTAAGGTTGTAATGAAGAAGAAAAAGCAGAAAATTTTCCAGTTCTTTATTTTGCCATGGAAATGTTTCCATTTCATAAGTTCATGCATAGCGATGAATTGAGGGCAGTTGAAAATCTAGTATTTAGGCAAGCTTGGCAATTTCAGAGTTGTAATTAATGTTTTTACATGTTTTTATACCTAGCAAGTATCTGAACGAAAGCATGCATGACATTGAAATACATATCTGGTTCAGTGGGAAATAGAACTAATAAATAGTGACAGCAAAACTGAAGGTGCCCCAACAGCCTTAGTGGAAGAGAGTTGAACTCTGTTGAAATAGATGAATGTTTGACAGCATATCATGCACAGCTCTTTGGGTTGCTAAAGTTAGTGTGTCAACACTTTTCAGTACCTTTCGGGTTTTTTTCCTTTAAATTTAAACAATGTAAGGGATGTATATTTTATTGCCTTTGAATTTTTACAAATATTCCAATACATTTTTCTACATAATATATCATTTAAATAGCATTAAGGGTGCAATCTTATGGTCCCTGGGAGAGCATCCCGGGAACCAAAGGATTGTCCGGAGTCCCTCTTCTGAGGCTGTAGACTCTCTGTTCCAATCCCTCCTCCTGACTCTTCACAGTTGCCTTGGAAAGAGCTGTGGGGCCTGTTTCTCAGGTCGGCTAGTTTTAATTCCATAGTTTATGCTTTAAAATACATTATGCACCCTGAATTTGAAATGGAATAAGTGACATACTTGAATTATTTTTAAAAAAGGAAAAAGTAGTGTAGGGCAAGAAATCATATTTCAAGGAAGTAGTTCATATACTGAAAGAAGATGGTACCAAGAGTCTACCATTGATCTTGTCCATTAACTTAAAAGATCTATAAATGAGTAGGCTGACCATATGAAAAGGAGGACAGGGCTCATGTAACTTTAACAGTTGTAGAGAAAAGGGGATTTCAGCCAGTGTCATTTGTATGCAATTAGTTCCTGGTGAAATTCCCTCTTCATCACAACAGTTAAAGTTGCAGGGGCCCTGCCTTCTTTTGTATATGGTCATTCTAGTATAGTGCCTGCAACTTTAACTGTTGTGATGAAGAGGGAATTTCACCAGGAACTAATTGCATACAAATGACACTGGCTGAAATTCCCTTTTCTCTACAACTGTTAAAGTTACATGAGCCCTGTTCTCCTTTTCATATGGTCAGCCTATAAATGGGGATTGTTTTTTAAAAAATGCTTAGAAGACTTGATAGGGATGCCTGACATTTGTTCTTTTCATCAAAGCCGCTATTTGAATTATTCCTCTTGAAACAAACAGGGATTTTTGTAGCCGTGAACTTTGGGTTTTATTCTCGGGAGGGGGGGATGTATTTTAGCAATATACTTAACAGCTCAATCCCTTATGTATTTACTCTGATGTTTTCAGTGGACTGACTCTTGTGTAAGTATGTATAGGATTGCAGCCTTAGATATTTATTCCTTGAAAGTCCTGCTAGTTGTACGTTCAAGATTCATCGCCAGAGCCGTCAAATATTTTTATGTTGATCTTTGCAGACTACGTGCCTGAATATTTGAGACGATGGGAGTGACCAGTCTGTGGCAGATCCTGGAACCTGTAAAACAACATGTCCCCCTCAGCAGTCTTAAAGGAAAGACGCTGGCTGTTGATTTAAGTCTCTGGGTGTGCGAAGCACAGGCCGTTAAAAAGATGATGGGAGTAGTCACAAAACCTCATCTTAGGTAGGTATGGTGATTGTAACTAGCATATGGATTATTTGTGAGACATGTTGCTTGCCTCATGGTGCTTTCCAAAGATTAAGGCAGCCTTCACCAATCTGATGCCCTCCAGATGTGTTGGGCTACCAATGGCCATATTGGCTAAGAATGCTGGGAGTTGTAGTCCAACACATCTGGAGGGCACCAGGCTGGGGAAGGCTGAGATAAAGTGTAGCCTAAATATACTTCCAGATTCAGTTGGAGTTTCCTTCCCCTGCTCTTCTTCCTGTAAGAGTTTTTGAACGAAACCTAAGAATGCTGTAGGACATGGACTCCACATCTGCCAACGCTGTTCCAAAGAGTTCTGGTGGATTTGTGGATCCTGCCACTTGGGCTTCTTAGTTTGGGGGAAGAACGACAAAGTACTTAATATCACTTTTAAGAATGTTGTGAGAGTCACACACGTCAGTCAACAGATAGCCTCCTCTGAAACTGAGCAGTTTTTAAATTAACAGTCACTTTTGAAGGGGGTGCGAGAGATACAAAGAATCGAAAATTTGCTGAGGTGTATAGTTTTGGAAAAAAAAATTAGGTATGGGTATAAATGGATATATATTTATTCATTGCTAACTGGTATTGGAGATGAGTTGATATTTATCACTGAAATTATTTTTGTATGTATAAGCCACAACTCCAGAGTTGTTAGTGACAAGGAGTCAGGGAGGGAGTATAGGGTGGATCACCCCTGAAGCATCTTCCCCAGTGAACTCTCAAACTAGCTCTCAAGAACTTGGATATGTAACTGGATGCTTCTTTTTCCAACCCTGATTGTCTATGAAATTTCACATTTCCACATGTAGTGATTGCTTCATATATCACGGTATGTTGGGCACACAACAGAGAAAGTAGGTGTACGAAGAACTAAATGAGCCACTGTAGCAACTACTTTATTCTCTTATGTACACATTCTGCACCCTGGTTTTTAAAAGTGTGTGTGCGTGTGGGTGTTAACATATACTTGACCAACATTAAATTGACAAATGGTGGCTGAGCACCAATCACCCTTTTCCACAACTTGGATTCATTCTCCTTTTATTACAGGAATCTTTACTTTCGGGTCTCTTCTTTGACATTAATGGGGATCCATCTGGTGTTTGTCATGGAGGGGGATCCCCCAAAGCTGAAAGCAAACACAATGGAGAAGAGGACAGAGGTTCGTTTTGGACCATCCAAGAAGCCTGGAACTGCAAGACCAGGGAGGTCTCGTTTTAAGTCTCTATTGAAAGAGGCAAGTTTTCAGAGTTGGTTATACTTTCAGGGTGCTGAATGTTGCTGATGTTGGCTTCATACAATGGCTGCCTCTACAAGAGAGGTTTAAAGCTCTTTCAAGGCGCTTAAAAAAATTTACCTCTACAAGAACGGAGCACAAATCGGGCGTAGAGGCGCGTTATCTCTCCGATTATGCGCATTATCGAATGTGCGTTAAATCGCGAGTTTTATTTTGCTCCAGCCGTTAAAGCGCATTTTGACTATGTGAACAAGCGCTTATGCACATTAGCTACTTGTAAAGCGCATTTTGGTCATCCGTTAATGTGCTTCGCCGCCTCTCGTGCAGAGGTATTAGGTGTAAATGCGCTTCAGCGATTATGCGCATAATCGCCTAACTGGGCGCAAAAGCGAATCCTTGTAGAGGGGACCAATGACAGGCATACATATTGTTTAAAATAATATATTGAGTTGTGTCCAGTGTTAGTCTAACTTGGCCTTTCTCAACCTGGTGCCCTCCAGATGTGTTGGACTGCAACTCCCAGCATTCTCAGCTAGCATGGTATTGGTAGTCTAACACATCTGGAGGATTGGGGAACGCTGGACTAACTTAAATCCCATTCATTTCAGTGGGTCTTCTCTAAGGAGGGCTAACATTGGATACAACCCATTGATATGGACTGATTGATAGTTTTACTAGTCTTTTGGATTGCATATGGATGATCCACACAAACTAATCTGAAGCATAGTGCCCTTCTGACTGTTACATCAAGCATATGTTTTGTGTTTTGGAAGGTTTTCAAACACAAAAGCACTGTGGCTGTCGTTGGTTTTCTTTGGATGCTGATGCTGCTTCTGTTAGATGATGACTGATGGCTTTTATCTCACTATGTTTATCATTGCATGGATATTAAGCTTGTTAAGTAATGTATATTGGTATTCCACCAATTTCTGTAGCTCTATGGAAATTCACAGATCTTGCTCTGTGATCCAGTGGAGTTTGTAACTAAACATGAAGGTTTTCATACAAGGCCAGATCAATAGCACAACAAACAATAGCAATGGAGATGTGCAAGATGATGGAGAAATAACATAGTTTATTTGGATCAGGCAACTGCCTGGCAGTTGCTCTTTAACAGCTGGCACCATAGCCTGTTACAGGGTTCATCTAGCACTGAGAATATGCTCTGTAGGGTTTGGGCATTGTAATTGCATATGTCGCGTGCAGTTCTTTAGATAGTTTTAATATTAAATAGTTTTAAAATTATAAACCAGAGGTACAGAACCTTAGACTTGGAGCCAAATTTGACCCTCTGGGGAGTCTAATCTGGCCCTCTTCGTTGGCCCTACCCTCTTTCTCCTAAGTACTGAGTTTTTGGAAGTTTCCCAACTTTTCTATAGTCTTTTCCCCGTTCTAAAAAGTTGAAATGCCCCTTCTAAGGTCCCCTCTACAAGAATTCGGTTTGACGCCTGATTGTCTGATTATGCACATCTTCTCGCAAGCGCTTTTACGGTAAATCATTATACGCGGGAGGCGGTTAAGCGCATAACTGGTTGCCTTACAGTTGTATGAATCGCGCTTTGAAGGTGTTTAATGCGGAGAATCGCTTGTTCACATGGTTCTAAGGCACTTTAACTGCTGCGGTAAATTAAAACTCGCTATTTAACGCGCATTCGATAATGCGCATAATCGGACAGAAAAAGCGCCTCAACTCCCGATTTGCACTCCGCTCTTGTAGAGGTAAAAAATTTAATGCACCTTGAAAGAGCTTTAAATCGCTCTTGTAGAGGCACCCTGTGGCTTTCAGCTAAAATATGCTGGTATTTTGGCCCCAGCACTTTTGCCTTTGGCCCCACCCACCACTGGAAAGTGGCCCCCAAGAGCTTCTCTGCAATGAAATGCAGCCCCCGGACTGAAAGCAGTTCTGTACCCGTTATACACTATTGTAGAGAAGTGGCCCCCATGGCAATAAAGTGTTTGCAGAGTACAGCACAGTCAATAACTGCTTTAACAGTTCATGGTGATTCATGTGATCATTTGGGGGAAAAACAGATTCACATTTCCTGTCTCTTCTCTTGGGACCTTTGCTTTTCTTCAGTGCCTTGAGATGCTGGAGTGCTTAGGAGTCCCTTGGGTTCAAGCAGCTGGCGAAGCTGAGGCTATGTGTGCTTTCCTGAACGCGAACGGTTATGTGGATGGCTGCATCACCAATGATGGTGATGCTTTCCTTTATGGTGCTCAAACAGTTTACCGGAATTTTACCATGAATGTAAAGGTAATTTAAGGGTGGGGGGAATGTGTTTATATGTGCTTCCGTTTGCTAAACAAAACAACCTTGATAGTCCAGACAGCTGTCCTTCTGCTTTGTCCTTGTTATTTTGATCATACTCCCAGGTGTGTATAGCAGAGGTGCATAACCTTTTCAGCCCCGAGGGCCATGTGTGATGCTGGCTCAGGGGCCACACATACACATTAATAAAAGTATGTGTGCACCTACACACCCCAGCCGTCCTGATACAGATCTCTCTTTCCTCGCTGCTAGCATCTGCGATCCTGATCATTCATTACCCACTGCTGCTAGCAATGAGGGAAGAGTGCTCTGTATCAGGCTCGCTAGGGGAGCGAATTCAGCAGTGGGAAGTTGGGGCTCCTATAGAGTGTATAGTAGGGGGTGGGCAGGTGGTTGATCTCAAGAGGTTTTGGACTTCAACTCCCAGAAGGCCCTGCTAGCATGGCCAGTGGTCAGGAATACTGGGAGTTGAAGTCCAAAACATCTGGCGATCTACTTTCTGCCCACCTCTGCTGTATAGAATTGTAGCCTCAATGGGTCAAAAATAGGGTGAAGTGAGTTTACCCCATTTTTGACCCATTGAGGTTGCAGTCCTCTACACACTTACCTGAGAGTAAGAGCCATTCAACTCAGTGGGACGTATTTTTGAGTAGACATGAATACGAATAGGATTGCACTGTAAGCCTTACCTGCATTGTCTTACAGATTGCAAAATGATGGGTCCGTTTGGACCTTCGCTTGGTGTCACTTGAACGAGCTCTGAGAAGTCCTGCAGTTCCTCTCCTCGTGCATCACGCTTTCTACCTGGTTCTCGGCAAACCACAGTTTGCCAATTCAGCCTTCCTCTCAGTGCTTTAGAGGCATGTACTTCTAACAAACCTTGTTCATTCAACAAACCTTGTTAGCGGCATTTCTGGCTGCTTTTGTTGTAAGGTCATATTAAAGATGATGAAATACCAGAGGGTATCACGATCTTACTGTGTTCTTTACAGGACCCACACGTTGACTGCTATTTGATAACTGCTATTGAGGAGAAACTAGGCTGCAGCAGGGAGTCTCTGATTGGATTAGCAGTTCTCCTCGGCTGTGATTATCTTCCTAAGGTGAGAAAAATAACACCGAGAATGAATGTAAAAGTCCTCCTGTTAACTGCTAAACTTATTGTGTGAGCTGCTCTTTTTCTCATACATGAGGTGCATCAGATTCTAGAACAGCCTTCCCCAACCCAGTGCCCCCCAGATATTGCGGACTACTATTCCCATCAGCTCCAGCCAGCATGGCAAATGGTCAGGAATGGTGGGAGTTGTGGACTAAAACATCTGGAAACCTGCCTTCCTCATCTAGGTGCCCTACTGATGTTTAAGACTACAACTCCCAGCATTCCCCATCATTGGCCGTGCTGGCAGGTTTTTGGGAGTTGACATCCAACAACATCTGGAAAACACCAGCCTTGATGAGATTGTTCTAGAGTCATAGTACAAATTATCTTATTATATCCAATGTTTCCTTGCACTGGTTCCTAATCAGTGACCCAATTTGTACGAACAAATAGCCCACGTGAGTGTCCTGATTCTCACCTGCTCACCCATTTCCACTTTCAATTAACAACCCAGGAATGCCCTTTCCTGTGTTGTTTTGTGATGTGCGAACCCAAAAATCTTGGGTTCTTTTCTGTTTAAACAACCCAGAATTCACCCATGGTTGTTTAACCCCTTAAAAACCCCAAAGTTTCCAAATTCCTGGGTTGTTAATTCAAAGCAGAAATGCAGAATGGATTCCTGCGTGTTCCGGCAAGTCTTGGGTTAAACAACCCAGGAATTGGACATGCCATGCGAACTGGGTCAGTGTTGTCCTGCCCGAATGCACTTGCTTTTTCCATGGCCATGATGCACACTGACTTAGAAATTATTGGAAATTATTGTACTTGCATCCTATTAAATGTGCGTGTGTAAGACTGAAATGAGGAATGATTCCCAAACCATATTTTCTTCCCCAGCTAAAGGAAAACAACAACAATATAGGGCTGGATTAAGAGTGTCCCTTCCACAAATGGAAAAGTTCCTCCTATTTGTGGAGAGAACTGAGAATTCAGCACAGCCTCCTGCTGGAGGAAGAGGAGGACATGATTTTTGATGACTTCCTCCTGCACCACTTCCTACACTGTCCCAGAGGGTCCCCTTGCCGTTTTGAGGCAGCGTCTCAGTAGGCTGCAGGGGAAAGAGGAATCAGTGGAAATGACCTCCTTCACCCTTCCATCCCATGAACAGAATTCTGGCTCCAACCCACTTCCTAGTCACCAGGGATATTTGGTGGTGCGTGTACTGTAGAAGACAAAGGGGACTTCACTGCTGATGCAGATAATCAGTTGCAGCTACAACACATACACTTAAGTCCATTAGCACTTGATTCCTGAGCAGGTTTACTTGTATTGGGATCAATGGCCCTTGTGGCTCAGTAGGATGACATTTGCTCAACTCCTCTTTATGAACCAGACCTGCACTGAATGAGGTGTATCCCTCCCTGGAGAAAGAAACTGCATCCAAACGATAAATTAGGGAAGTGATTGAGCGAGCCCAGCCCAATTCATAGGTCACATGGACCGAACTGTAGCCCATGTGATCATTCTTTAAATGTTTTTGTTCCCCCAATTTTCATTTGCCCTCTGGCAGCTGGCAGCAGTGATGACGGCAGTCCTCTGGTCTGCTTATCAGCACTGCTGCAATGCTCCACCTCCGCCCCCCCCCAAACAAATGCAAACTACCATTTTTTTATATGAGTGCCAGCCTAATTTGCTAATTTTATCTATACTGTGAAGATCTGAACAAGCTGGGAAAGCTCTGTTTTGCTTTTTATCTGGCAATTATTGCAATGCAGGGATAGCGGGTCCTGCTGCAATATCGTTATGTCTCCTTGACGTTGGCCTTTTTTTTGTTAGTTTGTTTGTTTGTTTAGCTGATGCAGCTGTCTAAATAAAACCATCCAGCGTTTTGCTGCCTACTTTCAATTTCAAAATATCATCCAACCAGCTGCTTGCCCTTCTTTCGGTCGGTGTGGTTTTGGTTTTCCAGCTGCAGAGCCTTGTTTTACTGCAAGATTCTGAGTGTGCTGAAGCATCCTATTTAACCTGCCTCTGTAGGAAAGGTGAGCCAAGCAGTTCGAAGTTCTTCCATCTGCCCCACCTTGTAGGAAATGTAACATTAGAGAGGGCATTTGTGGGCATACTTGATTGGGAGGACAGGGTGTATGCGTGTAATATTCTTTGCACATTCCCCTAATTGTCATTTCATTGTACTCTTATGGCTCTTTTTCTGGCAATGCATCACTCCAGTCGTCAGCGTGCTCTTTTTGAGTGGATGTTTGCCTTCCCACTCTGCTTATTCATTATCTGTTGCACATTTGAATTTCTGTCTCAATTTTAGCTTCATGCAAGGTTAAGGTTTCAGTCTCTCTGAGCCTAATCCTACTTTGCAGGGTTGTTGTGAGGATAAAACAGGAAGATGCCCATGCAAGCCAACCTGAGCTGCCTGGAGAAAAGCCGAGATAAAAATACCATAAACATATAAAAGGATTCAGCCATTTTATTTTCAACCCACTTTCAGGTTTTATTGCTCTCTCACAGGCAAACTCTTGCCGTAATTATATTCTTCTCTGGCTTCACGCAACTTGCTGAGCCTGAGACAAGTGCAGTTCTTTATGCTAGCCCATGCTTTGGTTGACTGACTTGTGCTCACCACACACTGAGCAGAGACCAGATGGGCTTTTGGCCCTCATTGTCAGCTGCAGTTTTTCAGGTGGTTGCCACAGAGTGCGAAAACGGCAGCCCAGACTCAGTTCTGGGCTGATGTTGTGCTGTGGTGATTGGCAGTCACAGTGCTGGTAATACAAGTAAACCATGGGCTACCTCAAAATAAAAATGGTGTCTGTGGGGCCAAAGAGCAATGTGAATGATCCCTGAAATTCAAATACCCATTGTTATTCATTTATTTATATACTGCTCTATATCTAACAAGATTCCTGAATGGTGAACAATAAAAAGAGAAAAGAATTAAAATCCAGATTATTATTATTATTATTAAATTTTTTTATTATTATTATTATTATTATTATTATTATTATTATATTTATATCCTGCTTTTCTTCCTCTTGCAAGGAACCCAAGGCGGCTCACATAATCCTCCTTCTCTCCATACTATCCTCACAACAACCCTGTGAGATAGGTTAGGCTGACTGGCCCAAAGTTACCCGGTGAGCTTCGTGGCCAAGTGGGGACTAGAACCCGGATCTCCCGACTGGGAGTGGTTAACACTCTTAACCAGTATACCACATTGGCTCTCCAAACATAAACCAAATAATTATGCTTAGTGATTTTGCTTGATTCTAGTTCTTCGGTGCTTTGCAAATCCCAGTGGCTGCATAGCATTTACTGCTCCATTCTTACAATGTCAAAGAAGTGACTTTCAATTCCTGAAGTAACAGTGTCTTCAGGTTGTAGTTAATAACCACATTCCTCCCTATGTAGCACTTTGAACTTCAGACTACATACCAATGATCTCCACACTTTCAGTACAGTCTGACCATCCTGGTGGCAGACTTCATTCCGCAGCTGCAATCAGCTGAAAATTGCCTCTCTCATTGTTTTTGTAGCTTTGACCGACATGTATTTTGAAATTTCAGAACTGGGTGTTTCCACTCGTATTTGTTACAGTCCAGGTTCAACCAAGAAGTGAGGGAATTTTACAGCTCATTGAGGGAAATACTCCTTTCAGTCAGGAGGCAGGCTTGTTTCTATGTTAACATGGTGCAGCCAAACTGGCATTTTTACTTAGGTTTCAGCTGCAGATATGTGTCAAACTCAACGCATGTCTTTTTTAGCCTGTACCCAGGCATTTATGATTCAACAGACTGTAGGAAAGACATTGTGAAAACCGATTCATGGTTCTGTTGCGACGCTTATTAGATACTCCTATACATTTTATCTAGACTGTGTCAATATGTGTGGTGTGGTGTTGTCTCTAAAAGGGAGTTCCTGGAGTTGGAAAAGAACAGGCTTTGAAGTTGATTAGGACTTTGAGAGGACAGAGTTTACTGCAAAGGTATGTTTGATCTTATCTCTCACATTCCTGCACTATTTTCTGCTTGCATCTTTCTTGGAACGAGTAGGTGGTTTGTGTGATTGAGACCAACCTTTAGAATTTAACCTATTAAAAATATAATCTATAAAGTCAAACGACATTGCATCATTTGAAAGTTCTTAGTAACAGCTAGGATCTTGTGTAGCCTTTATTATTTATTTATAGCACTTTTCCCACTCTTCAGCCCAAAAGGCTGAAGATACAGTCAATAAAAACAAGATGGTCCCTGCCCGCGGGCATACAGTTTAAAAGGTATGTCACAAAAGGAAAAGAAAAGGGGGAGGGAAGAGGGAAAAAGCAAGTTCAAGCACCAGGTCTTGAAGTTAAACTGTAGCTCTGATAATGACCAGTTGCCACAGAAACAGTTCAGAGAGAGGAGGGTAGCCTCTGATGGAGCTGGTTTTTCAGTAGAGCTGATGGAATTATCTTGTTTCCCGTCTCCCTCTGCTGCAGCTTGATGGAACCTTTTATTTCACATATATTTCCTAATGTAATTTTGTCTATACACCACTCTTTCACACCAGAGCTCAGTTCATCTTATGGTGTCCAGGTGAATCTTCCAACTTAAAAGAGTATATCTGTTTAGCTTCAGCAGGAGAAGATTCTCATGTGCTTTCAGACAGTTCTCTGGGCAAATGTTACGTATTTCTCCTCTTTTTTTTTCCAGAATCAGAAATTTAGATTCACTTTTTACTGTTTAAGGGCAGTGGAAAGACTCCCAATTGCTTTGGAATATTCACTGGCTGGTACAACTGGAGCCCTAGAGATACAAATCCTAATAACTGCAATACATGTGCAAGAACCTACTTATAAGACCGGCAGTGCCCAGCAGAACTTGTGAACAATATTGATTGTTTGACTAGCCAATGCTATGTGTTACATCTTCATGTAAATGTTGTTTTAGATTTGAGCACTGGAAAGACCACTCCCAATATGGGGATGTCCCAGCCTTGGTAGTTAAAAAGATGGCTCACTGTGTTGTATGCCGTCATCCAGGTGAGTCAGCTTGTGGGTCAAAAAAAGAAATGCAAGGTACTATAGCACCCCCCCCCCCCTTAAACTGGGCATAGGAGCATCAAAGGTAGCACAAGAGGAGACGAGTGAGCAGCAGCTACCTATGATTGAAAGCGAAGCGATTAGCAATTTATTTTCTCTCAAAAGAAAAGTATAAATATATCCCCAAAGCAACTATGCATATTATAGCTGGCATGAGCTTTGTTATCAGATGCTGTAATATGGCATATAGCTACTGTTTGGTAACCTGTGTGTTGTCATGCAAACTATGGGTTAAATCTGAAGTCATTGTAGCAGAAGTTCACTAGTGCAACAGGAGTCTAGTTACAGCTACCTAGATCCCGATTAAATACAAGGAAAAACTTCCTGACAGTAAGATCTGTAAAACAGTGGAACCGTCTACCTACAGAGGTTATGGGTTCTCCATTTCTGGAGGTTTTTAAGAAGAGGCTGGACAGCCACTTCTCATGGATGGTTTAACTGGTTTTCCTGCACATTGATCCTTGTAGTCCCTTCCAACTCCACTATTCCATGATTCTATGACTTTGTCTCTGCTCCACATACTCCTCCCCCAGCACATAACACAAAAATCTGTACTGGAGGGTTTTCCTGTGCTTCTGAAGCAGATTTTGAGAGTGCCTTGGAGAGAGGAGAAATCACACCCAACCCTTTCTGGTTTTGCTAAGAGAAGCAGTTTCGTTAGCAGAATGACACCACTGGATTCAACCCAATCATTTTATGATGATATCCTTTTTATTTATGTATTTCATTTCTATACTACTCCATAGCCAGTTTAAAACAATGGATAAAAATACAAAATCTGAAACTGTGGCCTGACAATAGCTTGGATCAGATGCAATGCCAAACCAGAGTGTGGCACTACAAGAATGAACTTTCAAGGAGGCTTAGGATTGTGCCCCCCACTTTTTCTTTTTTTTTGCTCATGGTGATCAAACCCTAATTCTGAACCTAGGTTGCAGGGCAAGTGCAAGCTATGCTTGATTTGGGCAAAAGGGCAAACTGTGGTTTGCCTCAAACCAGGAATGGAGGAAGGGGTCATCGTGTGTGAGTGGAGGAGAGAGAGCAGCATACACAAACCTGAGGCTCAGCTGCATAATATCAAACCATAGGTTGACATTACATATGAACCAAACCACAGAGATGAGCATCCTTTCTTAGCCATTTAATAACAAGAGTTAGACACTTTAGCAGAGAAGCAAATCTCTCTCTCTCTCTCTCTCTCTCTCTCTCTCTCTCTCTCTTTCTTTCTTTTGCTCTGTACTTGAACTATGCATTAATTCTTAAAGTTTTTGGCTTGGATCCTACCTTATCACTCCATGGGTGATGCTCACAGAAGCTCCTTTTATGGAATGGAACTTGGTGAAACTCCGTTTTTAAGAAGCATACTGAGCCTGTAGTTTTGTTTTCCATTTTCTTGTAGGCTCTTATAGAGATCATGAACGCATTGGATGTCATCTCTGCGGCAGTGTGGGGTACTGTGAACCCCACGATGCTGAGTACTGCTGCCCTTGTGACTGGCACTCCTCTGAGCAAGACCAGCAGTCTAACCTGGTTGAGGATGGTATTAGAAAGTAGGTGGACTTCCATATACTCAGAATTGCTTGGGGAAAACGTATCAGTTCTACACTCCGTTCACATTTCTAACCTGTTTTTAATGTATGCATTTTATCTGCAGAAAAGCTAGAGCATGTGAAGGCTTTCCATTTCCAGAGGTAATTCAACGAGATTCTATTTCCCCCTTTTTTTAATGAATTGGTTTCCTAGAATTTTCTTATCCAAATACCCTCTCTTTTTTCCCTTTTCCCTGTCTCTGCTAAGGTTATTGAAGAGTATCTCATCTTCAAAGACAAACCAATGAAGCTCAGTGGGTGCCAAAGGCCAAACCTATTGTCCTTTCAGGTACAGGACAAAATACTGGATTTTTCTGACTAAAATGTTGGATGCATTAGTATTCCATCCCCTTAACAATGATGTGTAGTAGTTGCCATTTCATCAGTTAAAAGAATCATGATGTAACTTTAACATCTGTGTCTTTTTGGAAAATAGCTGATGCACCAAAATATTAGTACATAACATGCATTTTTAAAATGTGCATTAGTTGTGTCTATCTGATCGCTCAGAATAAGAAACTAAAGCAACTTCAGAGAGTAAAAAATATCAGTCAAACTTGAGCACTTTGAAGTTCCATTGAGTTTAATAGGAGAGTTTAATAGAAGTCCACCAGCAGCATTATTTTGGCTTGATCGTATTCTTTTATCTCATTCTTGAGGCCAAAGATGCGTCTACCTACATCTCAAATTTATCCACCTAAGTTTTAAAAGCTAACCTTCTTTGATTAAAGAGATGGCCTGAGACAGTTTGGTATGCAAGTCAGAAAATCCCAGTTTTGCTCCCCATGGTGGTAAAATTAATATAATAAATAATTGACAGTTTCTTTCCTTTTAATAATACTTCCAAATCTGCTGCCTGGTGCAGCTCCTCCACCCTGCCCAATGGTAGGGCCTCTTGATCACAGCTGTTAAGGAAGGTATTTCAGAATTATTTCTTTACCTATGATATTTTCAACGTGTTCTTCATACATCTGTCCTAAGGGGACAACTTATATTTAGATCTTCACATTCTTCCTTCTCCTTTATAGGTGTGCCCTCAGTTATATATTGAGAGTAAAAAACAACAACAACAACCAGAGACAAGATAGTAAAAATAAAAAATAGCAATTGTTGTGGTTTAGTATGGCAAGGGATAAAAGATGTCCAATGGCTATTGTATTTCAAGAAGTGCTCTGTTCATCATACACACACACACAGGACATTACTGCTGCAGTTTGTGTTCATGGTTAATATTCTACGCCAATATCCTAAGCCCCGTATAAACAACCAAATACCATGTTTGCAATTCGGGTCTATTCCCAGGTAAGTGGGTATAGGACTCCAATGTTAAGCTCCAGATGTATAATGCTTACCTAAGAGTAACTACCACTGACTTCAATGGAGCTTGCTTTTGAGTATCAATTTATAGGATTGCACTGTTGCCATGTAAACACTTAAAAGTATCCCAACTATGGGTTAAATCCAAAGTCATTGTAGCAGAAGTTCACTAGTGCAACAGGACTCTAGTTACAGCTACCTAGATTTCAACTGAATATAAAGAGAAAAAAAACTTCCTGACAGTAAGATCTGGACAACAGTGGAACAGTCTACCTACAGAGGTTATGGGTTCTCCATCTCTGGATGTTTTTAAGAAGAGGCTGGACAGCCACTTCTCATGGATGGTTTAACTGGTTTTCCTGCACATTGATCCTTGTAGTCCCTTCCAACTCCACAATTCTATGATTCTATAGCATTTTGTGTGTGTGTGTTTAAAATACAAAAGTATATTCATTATATATTCATTCAAATGTGTGTAGGTCAAGACGAATACAAAAATTGTTAGGTAGGGAGTGTTGGATTTAAAGGAAGGGACATGAGAACCTGAAAGGCAGTACAGTGCAGTGATTAAATTGCAAGGCTGCAATGGGGGAGATCCAGCTTTAGATTCCCACTTAGCCATGAAGCTCACAGAGTGACCTTACTTTCATTCAGCCTAATCTACCTCAAAGGGTTGTTGTGAAGATAAAATGGAGGAGGGAGGAGAAAAGATAAATAACAACAACAACAACAACAAATTAAAGTCATCAATTTAATGGTTTTAATTTAAAACACTTATGAGAAAATGTTCATCTTACAGTGCAATACTATGCATGTTTACTCACATTGACCTTGTTCAGATGACACACTAAACCATAGTGGTTAAGCATTTTGAGTTAAACATTATGGCTTAGTGTGTTATGTGAACCATGACTTAGCGTGTTGTGTGAACCATTCCTAAACATGGTTGCTACATAACCACGGTTAAAACCTGCTCACTAACAATCTGTTACAAAAGGGATAGCGGCCTGACCATGGCTTAGAGTGTTGTCTGAACAGGCCCGCTGAGTCAATTTGATATCATTAGGACTTACTCTTGGGTAAGTAAGTACAGGATTATAGTCTTGCTGGATTTCATATTCTTGCTGCTGTCACAAACCAACTCTTCAATTTACAATTATATGTGCTTTTATGCCCTTCTGACTTAGGTGGTGCTTTTGGTGGGCTGTTCTACCATTTTGAATTATAGTTCATAATATTTTGAAGTAAAATGCATTGACTTTCAAAATCAAGGCATTGGTGTTACTGGCAAGTAAAAGGTTTGATATATGTCTTAATAAAGATTTTCCCCAAAGAATATAATGATGTTTAAACAGTGCAAAATAAGAACAGCGTTTAACAGCGTTCTGTCACATGTTTAAAACAGAAGTTTGCCTCCGAGAAAATGGACTGGACCAGACATTATGCTTGTGAGAAATTGTGTGCCCTTCTGACGTACTTTGACATGAGCAGAAGGAAGTCTGGCCATACTGACCCATGGCAGCTGCAAGTACTACGGTAACCTAATTTATGAGATGGTTAGAATTCACCCTCTATTTCTCTTCACCTCTGTTGCTGTAGTAAATAAGTATTCCTAATAACATCATGGGCGTGCAAACAATTGCTGGCTGTGTTTTACAAAGGCAGATGTGTGCAAAAAGTACTTTTCTGTTAAAGCTGATGAGGCTGCTTGTTTCTTAAAACCAGTATGCTCTTGCTCTCCCTCCCTCTCTCTCTGGTTGGCCATTCTTGCATTGGACTTAAGTCCTATTTATTTATTTATTTATTTATTTTATTCCATTTATATACCGCCCCTGCCCCATAGCCGAAGCTCTCTGGGCGGTTTACAAAAATTAAAAACATTTAACATTAAAAACACCGATGTACAAAATTTAAAACCATAAAGTATAAAAACAAGTTATAATTACAATATCCTTCAAAGCAACAATTCTGGCGAGTGTGGCCAGGATGACAAGAACCATGCACTTCGTTCTGTCAGCCCTCAGAGTGCTTTAAGTGTGCTTGAGAAAAGCACGCTACAAAGCAAACTGATTGGAGCATTAAAAGCAGCGTGGCTTGTAGCACAGCGTGTGGTTGAAGGGTCACACATGTCGCTGCACTAATGCGAACATGAATTTATGCAGCTCTCGGATCCTGACCTGTATTTTCAAAAGCTGTTACAAAATGTTGACTTGGGGGTCACCCCTTGTAGTGATCCCAGCAGCAACAGTCCACTGAACCAGAATGTGGAAACACCTCAAGGAAGAGGCACTTCCTCTTTGGTGGTAGCAGGTGGGTTACAGCTGGCAGCACTCTTTTGATAGCTGCTTGGCTCATCTTGATCCTGCTTGGCTGTGTGGATAAACACTGGTCAACAACCTGAATGTGT
The DNA here is from genome assembly GCA_029215795.1 of Anniella stebbinsi. Classification (NCBI taxonomy): domain Eukaryota; kingdom Metazoa; phylum Chordata; class Lepidosauria; order Squamata; family Anniellidae; genus Anniella; species Anniella stebbinsi. The sequence continues at coordinate 131,358,476 of JARDYH010000003.1, read as the reverse complement.
GGGTTGTGGGTGACTGGTGCTCCAGTTAAACACGCAACACTGTCTGGAAGCACTCCTGCCTACACAACAGGTGAGGTCACCTATAAATAGTTCTGCAAAAGCAAGTCTAAGTCATAAATACTGGGGTGTGCAGGAAATGGTTTCATGACAGCCCCCTACACACAGGCATGCCAAGCATGTGGGAATCATTTCACTGTGATGCTCTCCCACATGGCTCCAGAACGTGCATAAAAACTGCAACCATTTGGCCAGGGCTAGTCAGGGGAGAAAGACCCACATGATAGCTTTTGGTCCACATGGTACAGAAGGTATTCACACACAGTGGCTGAATTCGGACAACACAATAGTCAACTGGGGGGGAACAATCGTCCATTGTATTAACTATCATGTCGTCCGAATGCTGCCATAGTCAACTCAGCGCTGATCCTAATCCACACCACGGTTGATTATTTATTACCATGTTGTGTGGGGAGTACCCCCTAGATAAACAACTGTTGATTATTACCCCACCATTGACTATCGTATTGTCCGAATTCAGCCATTGAGTAGCCTGGGAGAGAAACAGCTATGTGGTTGGATGTATGAGGGCAGGAACTTTTTACACCTTCAGTTCTGCATTTCATACAGTTTTTTTTAAAACAGGGTTGAGCATTTTTGTCTTTTTCACGTTTTATTTTAAATTGTTATGGTTTTCTTATCTTCGTTTCACAGGATAGTCAAGGCACGGATTAAAAATGGAACTCCTTGTTTTGAAATTGAGTGGCAAAAGCCAGGTTGGTGTTGTTCACCCTGCATGATATAGGGTTATCATTCAGTGCAATCTGTACTACAGGGACAAGAAATCTTTTAAAGGGAGTTGGGCATGATGTATATATGAGAGATACCTCACAGGAAACTAACAATATCTGAGCATTAAAAGCAATTTAAAAAAACACCTGAATGGCTGTAGGTCTGTCTTTGGACACAGTGAGTAGCCCTTTGCATCCCATGAAGCTGTTGTTCTGGCAGTAGGCTGACACACATCACATGCTGGTTTGCCCCTTTCTTTGTATAGAGGAGCCATCGCTCAGTGGCAGAATGCATGCTTTGGATGCACAGGGTCCAGGTTCAGTCCTCAGCATCTCCAGGCAAGGCTGGGAAAGACTCCTGTCTGAAACTCTGGAGAGCCACTGCCAATCAATACGGACTGAGCTAGACGGACCAATTGTCTGGCTTTGGCATAAAGAAGCTTCATATGTTCATATCTGTAACTGGAGAGAGCAACTTTAAAAGTAAGGGCCTCTTTTCTCCCACACAACTTCCAGGCCAGTGCACATGCTCTGTAAGTTTCCAGAGGGCTAACTTAATCACCACAGGGCTAACTTGATCTGCAGGTAGGACTACCAGTAACGGGTATGTGAAGAATTTGAAAAATGATGGCACAGATGTTCACGGACTCCATATAATAGGGGGTCTCCAACGTGTTTTGGGCCTGTGAGCATATTTCGGAACTTGAGAAACTGCAGTGGGTATCACCACAAAATGGCTCCCATGGAGGATATGGCTAGTCGCACACTGGCTACCGTGGGAGCCTGCTAGTCAAAGGAGGTCAGGTGGAGGAGAGAAACAGTGAGGGTAGAGGCAGGGAGCAAGGGGGAAATAGCAAGGCAAAGGGGTAGAGGTGGAAGAAAGAGCAAGGCTAGGAGGGGGGAGAAACAGCGAGGCTGGGAAGGAGATTGGGGTGAGGAAGAAACTCCTTATCTTCCTACCTGCTGAACAGCTCATTGGCAGCAGTTTCAGGAACAGCAAGGAGAACCTGGCACCCTAAGATTTATCACGTTTTTGCATTAAAAATAATTTTTTGAAGGGGGAAGAATGGAGAACCTAGCGGGAGCCTGCACTGGAGACCCATGCCATACAAAGTAACTAGGACAGGTAGAAGCAAGGATTATAAATGAGGTCCATGGTTTGCTTATGAGTGCATCAGCCAAACTTAATAGCAGATTCCAGTTATAAGGCAACGATATGCCCGCTTTGTGGTATTTATCTTAGTAAGGACTAGGGTATGAAAGATCCCTATCTTCCTTGAAAAAGTATAATTTACGACAGAATCATCTTGTCTGTAGCCCTGCCATTTTGTATCTGATAGTATGTTCCCATGCCTTTGATTCATTCTCTAGACCACTATGCTGCAGCAGATGATCAAACGGTGGAACCCTTTTTTATAACAATAGAAGAGTCTGCACTATTTCAAGCTGCATATCCAGAAGTAGTTGCCCTGTATCAAATGGAAAGATTGGAAATTTGCAAGGAAAAAAAGAAAGGTAAGCTTTGAGCTTCGGGTTTTGTTCTGGACACTGGGATCCTTTTGTTTCATGAAAGTACCAGTTATTGTACGGAGATTTATGCTTCTCTGTCAGTAGAACCTTACAATGAAGGTAGGTACTTCCACCCACTTCTCCAGCCCTTCCTGGACTTCACTGAGAATCACAAACAAATTGCTTTTTAAACTTCATCACAAAGAATAAAATCTTCTTTTTACATGGTGTCCCTGTTTTGTCATTTTAGGAAAGAAGAATAAAAGAAGGCATGAGAGAGAGTGCCTTGCTGGGGAGGGTGAAGTTGCCGATCTTCTTTCACGGTTGAACTTACAATCTCCATGTGAAACCTTTCCCAGCAGAGATCCAAAGTCTGGTTTTAAAACTGTTTCTGATTTTAAAACATTTCCTCAAAAGGGGTCTGAGTCTCGGGGTCCATCTGTAATGGCAGATTGTTCCACTGCAGCCATACGAAGTCAAAATCCACTGCCTTCCTTGCTCCTAGCTACTTCACAAAGCACAGAGAATGTTTGCAATCGTGGTGGTTCTCTGAGCTCACAAGCAGAATTGGCTGAGCAGCCTGCTGCCTCTTACGCTTCTTCTGTGGTTTCCGATCTACAGTTAAGCGGCATTGACTGGGAAGGAACTTCCTTCAGCAGTTCTCCAGTGTTTGTTAATATTGCTTGTAGTTCAGAAGCTGAGTCCGTCACGTGTGGTCGTTCCAAATGGCAGCCTTCTCCGCCGCACTGTAAAACAGCACAAATCATCACTCCATATTCAGACACTGTACCATATAATACAGATCTACCCAGTAGTGTGAGCTGCTGTGTTTCAGATAGTGACCTTCCTAAAGGGCAAAATGATTTATCTTTAAAAGAAGAAGTCATTCAAAGGCCTTCTGTATTGGGAGCTTTTTCCAACAGATGTGTTACAGATGTGTCTCTGTTAAGTGCTTTGCAGATGGTGGAAGAAATAAAGGGAACGTTTAGCCCGGAAGGGGCTTTATCATCTCCTTCAGCTCAACTAAAAGACAGTACTCAGGAAATTGAAAATGTGTCGTTATCAGAAAAATATCCAAGGGGACTCAGTTTACAAGGTTATAGAGAGGCACTCAAAAGCACTGAAAACCCAGTCCGGGCAGAAAAGAAATCCACTACACTTTGCTCTGAAATGCTAGAAGAGTCTTGCCTGGAAATGAAGCCACTAACGTTGTCTCCCCAGTCAGCAAAAGTCCTAGATAACTGTCAGATTAGAAAAAAATGCGCACCAACGCTTCTGAAAATCCCACTTAAGAGCGTGTGCCAAGATGGGTATTCTAGTGGAGACAGCGATGGTGAAATGATGAATGGCTGGAGGAAGGGTTGCAGCATCCCAAAGTGGCAAAGGGCGCGTAACTTGGTACAACGGAAGGACAAGCACTACGACAAAAGGAGCAGTAGTGAATCAGCACTTGACATCCCGCCAAGGGAGAAAGAACCTGCTCCTGGCACTGATTCACTGGCGGAAGAGCCTCCTGTTGGACACATCCACAATTCTCCATGGGCCACAGAATGTCAACTGGGTGGATTCTATCCCCATCTTCAAGAGAGTGAAGGCGATTCTGATGCATGTGTTGATAGTCCTCTGCCTCTGTCCGAAAGGCTGAAACTAAGGCTGCAGAGCAGTTAAGCATTCCTTTCCATTTCGTTATGCTGGGCACTTCTTAAATTACCTGCTGCTGCTCCTCCTCCATCATTTTAATAGGCTCCATAGCGATACTCTCAGATGATGGTTTAAGGGGTCAGGGGGAAGCTCAACCTTAACTAGCGAGAATGTGGTGATAGATCCTGAACGGGCAGTACTAAAGCTTGAAGTGAAATTATTGTCTCCTGACAGTCTTAATGGCTCTATAGGAACTTCTAACAGGCTGAGAAGCATACACTTCCATCACAGTGGAGCCACACCGGCACGAGGCCAGACAACCAATAAAGATCATTTATGTCCATTATCTTAGTCACTGAACGTGTAGCAACTTGCTCATATGTATTGAGAGGACAGTGGCATTGATAACAGATATTTTTACCCTTACAGGTTTCCTTTAGCAATTTTTTTTGTTATCTGACTGTTTTTTAGAGCTTTCCTTGGGCCAAGTTGAGAAATGCTCTGGGGAAGGAATGGGGGAGTGTCAGGAGGTCTGGGGTCCATTTTCACCTCCCCCTGGGGGGACAGGGGAAAAGTGGTGCCTGTAGTGACTACAGAATACAAAAAGGGTCAAAATTAGCTAGTTGTGCTCCATAACCACTAGAGCCAAAAAAAATTCCTGGCACCTGTGGGAGGGGAGGCAAAAATGCTCCCCTGCTCTAGGGCCTTGATCTAAGACTAGACATCCAACAGAGTTAAGTAATAGAATGCTGAAGTGGAGAATGGATTGTTTGACTTCAGGCTACAAGTGGGGGAAACTACTTTTGAATACTGTCCCATGTAAACTTGCCTGCAAATAGAAATCTAACCTCTCAAAGAAACGATTCTAGCCTATCCCTTTGTCTGCTGTGTAGGTTTTCTATTTGCAGGGAGTTCTTAACACAGGGGAGCATTCAAAAATGGGTTCCTCCTTGAATTCTGAAATGATACAGTCCATTTTATCACCTCATTTTTCTGCATGTGTACAGCAGTCCTAATATTAATTAACTATGGATAACCTAGTTGATGTAAAGATGTAGTCGCATCTCTTCAGTAGCTGGATGGTAGGGAAATGTTGAAGAAAGTAATGTGCCAGAATAAATGCAACCAAAAAGAAGTTGGCATCTTAGTTTTACCCTCTACTTCTCCACTAGCATGTGACACAGCAGAGCACAAACCACCCCTTCTTTTATCATCACAGTAACCTTTTGCCTTCCCCACGTTCAGCAAAATTCAGCTGCAGCCAATCATATACAACTGTTTTAGTCTCAGAACACATTGTAGTTAAGATGAGTTTACGTTGTCTAGTATCTATCTAGTTGGAAAGTATTACGAGCACTTTATTCCCGGACTAGTAAGCCAAGTACATCAGTATAAACTGACTGGATTTGTGTGACGTGCTGACATTATTTTATGTGCTACATCAGTATTACACCCTTTTATTTTGATTTAGTGAGTGTTGTAGCCAAACACCTTTGATTTAAAATCCAAGAAGAATGGCATCAACTACATTTCGCCTCTAGACATAAAAGGTTAAATCAAAGCCTAAATTAAAGCTAAGTAGTGTTGTGTGATATTATTCCAAACATCCCAGGTCCTCTGATGAAAGCATTTCATTATTATTTTTTACTGAAGTCCTAAGTACCTTTGCCAAAAACCAAATCCTATTGATTTTGGTGGAACTTACTTTCATATTAATGCGTTTAGGAATCCTAAAGTGTAAATCCTACAGTCCTAGACATTACTCCCAGGTAAGTGGATATAGGATTACACCCTGAGAGACATGTTCTCAATCCCATGAAAATCATGGGTTTAACCATACCGTATTCTATTTGATGATTACCTTAAATGTATCTCACCATTATGTTATTGTAAACCTTGTTTTAAAATGATACTGTAAGAGAGACTTTTTATCAAGGACACAGTGGTCCTAAATAGTAGTACTTTAAATAATATACAAAAGAGCTTACAGCAAATCCTATACGTGTTTACTCAGAAGAAAATGTTGCAATGTTCTCTAGTCAGTTATCCCACAAGGCCACAAGTAGTAATGTTATGCTAGTCAGTTGTCAGATCCTATTCAGTTATGCAGAATTTTGCTCATCTTAGAATTGTGAATTTTGCCCTCTGATGCAATTCATTGGAGAAACAAACCGATTATTACTTTCTTTGCAAAAATGGTTGTTTAGTTGTAGACTAGCAAATAAACATACCAATGTTCTTCTTCGTGGTCTCTGTGCATCACACATATGGGCTCGCGCCGACGCCGAGCCTACTTCCGGGAAACTTCAATAGCTAGATAGAGTTTTGGCGGGAACCCCTCCCCCCCACCATCCTATCGCGCATGCTCAGGGTTCCCGCTCTAACTTACCTCAGTTCTTCTTCGACCGCTTCGCTGTAAGCCTCGCGGGAGACTTCGTCTGGTTTGTAGAACCTGTGAAAGAAGAATAGTTTAATAGAGTTAATATAGTTAGATAGAGTAGTTGTTTGTTTGTTCGTAATTAGTTAGGTCTAGTTTTAAAAAAAAAAAAAAAAAAAAAAAATTTTTACTACAGTTTTATAAAGTTACTTAATTATATCTCTCGTTGGAGATTAGCTGATCTGCCAACGCAGTCCGCCATCTTATGGCGAAAACCGCACTATTCAAGCGGTGCTCCCGGTGTAGGGCAAAAATCGGCCTCACCGACGGCCACGCGCTCTGCCTGTTTTGCCTGGGTGAGACCCATATCGTTGATTCCTGTGCGCACTGTATGCGCTTTTCCAGGCAAACTAGAAGAAACAGAGCTGACCGACTCCGCAGCCTTTTGTGGTCTAAGGCTCTTTCCGCTGTGGATCAGCCCCGACCACCAGCAATGCAGGGAGCGATTTCTGGGGAGAGCCGAAGCCTCTCGATCCCAGCATCTCCGGCTTCCCCCCAGACTCGGGCAGAGGCGCCGGCATCATTATCAGGTTTTTCACCCTCCTCGTCTCCTCCTCCGGCTAAAAAGACGAAAAAGTCGAAATCTTCAAAAACGCTCCCGTCGACAACGAAGACGCGACCGTCTTCGAAACCGTCGGCCGTGAAAAAGTCGGTGTCGCGCCCCGCATCGGTACCGCCCTCGACAGTGAAAGTGGTGGCGATGGTACATAAATCAGCTTCGGTGCCGACACAGTCTTCGACATCGAAGCACCGTACGCTATCTATAGGGTCAGCCTCGCAGTCGTCTCAACGAGCAGAACCCTCTCCGACTGCATCGACGTCGAAAAGACGTACCCCGTCGGTGTCGTTGTTGCTACGCACGCCTCCAACCCCGGGGATGCCGCCGCACCATCAACCAGCGCCCTTATCGCCGGCGCTTTCGCTACCGTCTCCAGGACCTATTCTTATTGCGTCCGATACCGAGCGCTCGGTACCGCCGGAACCACCGCAACCGACACAACGGGAAAGTCATCGCCGTCAATCTCAACGGTCTCGACGCCGGTCCTCGACGTCGATGTCTCGGTCCCGATCGAGATCCCGCGACTGGGACGTTTGCTCTGACCGCTCTCGTCCATCGGAGCACGGTCGATACCGATATGACCCGTACACTGGAAGGCGGCTTCGACAGGGGCAATCCCCTCGGGGGCTCCAAGAAGTACACTCTCCTCCACCAGTCCCTCCGCGTAGAACGACTTCGCTGATCCAGCAAAACCTTCGACGGCGAGAACACTCGGCAGCGGTGGCGCCTCCGGCTTGGGATCGAGCTTCGCCTGCTGTTCGACACCGAGAACCGTCGCAGTCCTTTGAAGACTATGTTTCTGATTCCTCCTCGGAACCATCGCCACGCCCCTCAGAACCGTCTCCGTTAGACACGGTCGGTACAGAGGACAGAGCGTCACCGACGATGGAAATGGGCAGTTTTTCGGAGCAAATGCAAAGGCTTGCTCAGTCCCTCAATATTGAGTGTCAACAACCTATTGACGACTCGGACGATGGCATTTACGATGTCATGTATGCTGAACCGTCCCCTCAATTAACCTTGCCTATGGTGAAAGCCCTTTTAAAGACATTAAAGCAGTCTTGGGAACACCCTGCCACTGTTGGCCCGACTTCAAAAAGATTGGATGCAATCTATAAAGTAAAGCAAGCGCAGGCACCTTTTTTATTCCAGCATCCCAAGCCGAACTCGGTTGTGGTCGAGGCGGCGCAGAGCAGATCTGGCAGAACGCATTCCGCCCCCACGGACAAGGAGGGTCGGAAATTAGACTCTTATGGGCGACGCATTTACGCGTCTACATCATTGGGCATAAAAGTCACCAATTATATGGCTTTGATGGCGCGCTACCAGCTGTTTCTTTGGGAGAAAATTTCATCGCTAACCGACTATCTCCCCGATGATCAACGGGAACTTGCTCGCGTTTTTCAATCAGAAGCCGTCAGATTATCGAAGCAGGAGTTAACAACGGCACGCCATCTAACGGACTGCGTCTCCAAGGCAATGGTCGGAGCGGTGGCATTACGCCGTCACGCGTGGCTGCGCTCTGCAGCGCTGCCACAAGAAACAAAAAATCGTATTGAAGACCTTCCATTTGATGGAGAAGGTCTTTTCAATTCAGAAACGGACGCTGCAATGGATACCCTGCACAAAGCCAGGATGACGGCTAAGAAAATGGGATTCCAACCAACCCAGCAGCCATATAGGCAACGTAAATGGTACAGACCAGTTCCATACAAGCCGCAGCAACAGCAAGATAGAGGCCAGCGCTATCAATCTGCCTTGGCCCAGTCGTATCAGCAACGAAAATCGTCGAACCGGTTCCAACAAAGCAATAAACAGCCACCATCGCACAAGCGTCGTCTTTGACTTGACGCCGTCCATGCTAGACGACCCAGCAAACAGGCTCCAACCTTTTCTGCACACTTGGGCGTCAATAACAACAGATGCTTGGGTATTGAACATCATTGCAGAGGGTTACAGAATGGAATTCGTAGTCCCTCCTCCGCTTGGTATCATAAAGTCCACGCCACCATCGTTAGCTCTCGCGCAGGAATCCGCCAATCTGCTTCGCAAGGGAGCTGTCACGAAGGTGAAGACATGCCATCTGCGTGCCGGGTTTTACTCCCGGTATTTTACGATACCAAAAAGGGACGGGGGACTTCGTCCCATTATGGATCTCAGAGCTTTGAACAAGTTCATACAACCCAGGAAGTTTCGAATGATTACCCTCGCATCAGTTCTTCCCATGCTAAGAAACGGCAACTGGTTCACTCTAATAGACTTGAAGGATGCTTATTTTCACATCGCTATTCATCCTTCACACCGGCACTACCTGAGGTTTGTCATAGGAAGCCAGGCGTACCAGTTCTCAGTCCTTCCTTTCGGCCTAAAGTCAGCGCCAAGGGTGTTCACCAAGTGCATGTCGGCAGTGTGCGCACACCTTCGGTCAAACAACATCGATGTATACCCGTACCTGGACGATTGGCTAATCGTCTCCACCACCAGAAGCCAGGCGCGGGCCGATGTCCACAAGGTTGTCACTCTTCTCTCGTCTCTGGGTCTGCAAATAAATTACAAAAAGTCCATCACTCAACCATCGCATCGAATACAATTCATAGGAGTTATCCTAGATTCCACGATGGGGAAAGCGTTTCTTCCGGTAGACAGAGCTACAGTCCTAAGACAGCTGGCAACAAGGCTGAGATCCCGGCACCGGATTTCGGCTTTCCAGATTTTAAGGCTGTTGGGGTTAATGGCGGCCAGCGTGTTTGTCGTAAATTGGGCACGACTTCGCATGCGGCCTCTCCAACAGTTCTTGCTCAGGCATTACTCCTCTCTGCAAAACCCACACAAGTTGATACTTACCATTCCGCTGGCCGTAAAGAGTTCGCTCCGCTGGTGGACGGACGGGCACAATCTTTCTCGGGGCATGCCATTTGTCGCTCGAAGGCCGTCTCGCATAGTTACAACCGATGCATCGCTAGCAGGGTGGGGTGCTCACCACGACAATCTAGTAGCACAAGGAAGATGGTCACCTTCAGAAGCTCGCCTACATATAAACATATTGGAACTTCTGGCAGTGAAAAAGGCTCTACACGCTTTCTCTCCTCAACTAAAAGGGCACCATGTCCAAATCGTAACGGACAATACCACGGTCGTGTGGTATTTGAACAAGGAGGGAGGGACGCGATCGCATCACCTCCTTCATCTTGTCATGGACATTCTGCACTGGGCCATTTCCCACAACATGATCCTATCTGCGCTGCACATTGCAGGAACCGAGAATACCATAGCGGACGAGCTCAGCAGGTCTTTCAACAACACCCACGAATGGGAGCTCTCCCCTCGTGTCCTGGGTCGCCTACTTGCTCGTTGGGGATACCCCGACGTCGATCTTTTTGCCACGGCTACCAACGCAGTGTGTCCAGCGTACTGCTCCAGAGCAGGCATAGGGGAGGCGTCGTTGGGGGATGCCAGTCAATGGGACTGGTCGAGAGGTCTCCTTTATATATTCCCACCGTTTCCACTACTGGCCTGGACGGTAGCCAACATCAAACGCAGCGATTCAAACGCTATAATGATAGCCCCGTGGTGGCCAAGGCAGCCTTGGTTCACGTCGCTACTCAGACTGGCGAGATCAGAGGTTTGGCACCTACCGAATGTTCCCGACCTCCTGTCACGGGAGAACGGGAAAATCCTGCATCCCGATATACGCGCTCTACACCTAACAGCGTGGAGAATCCGGCGTCTTGGAAAGACCTTACCTTATCAGAAGGAGTAAAAGTTATTTTAGAGGCAGCACGTAAGCCATCCACTAGGCTATCATACAATAGCAAATGGAAGCGCTTCCAGGATTATGCGCGGCTCAATGACTTTGACCCTTTGACAGCGGGCTTACCCAACATCATTTCTTTCCTTTATTCGTTGCACTCGAAAGGGCTAAAGCCGGCATCCATTCGGGTGTACCTATCCGCCATTGCGGCCAACCATGGGTTAGTGGGCGGATTTTCAGTATTTACACATCCCATGGCACGGGCGTTTTTGAAAGGCTTAAATAATTTGTTTCCCACTGTCCGCCCGGTAGTCCCACAGTGGAGTCTATCATTAGTTCTCACAGCCCTCACGTCAAAACCCTTTGAACCGTTAGCCACGACAGATATTCGATTGTTAACACTTAAAACTGTATTTCTGGTGGCTATCACGTCCGCTAGACGTGTTTCGGAGTTGGCAGCGCTACTTATAGACCCTCCCTACTTGCAGTTTTTTCGGGATAAGGTGGTGCTGAGGCCAGACCCTATGTTTGTTCCTAAAGTTTCCTCAGTATTCCACGTGGGTCAGGATATCGTTTTACCAACATTCTTCAAGCCCTCGTCAGACCCTTTATCTTCAACGTTACATGCGTTAGATGTCAGGAGATCGCTAGCTTTCTATAAGTCCAGGACGGAGGATTTTAGAAAATCTCGCAAGTTGTTTATTTGTTATGGAGGAGTGTCTAAAGGGCTGCAGGTTTCTCCGCAGCGCATATCCAAGTGGGTTGTAGACACCATTGCACTGGCCTACCAGATAGCAAAGCAAGAACCACCGTTTCGTTTGACAGCGCATTCCGTTAGGGCTCAGGCAACATCTTCGGCCTTGCTGCATGGAGCTTCGCTGACTGATCTCTGTAAAGCAGCCACCTGGACTAATGCTTCCACGTTTGTAAAGCATTATCGCCTAGATGTGAGAGCTAGACGGGACGCCTCTTTTGGAAGAGCAGTCCTCTCCTCGATTTGTCAATGACCAAACAGCGTGCCTACCCACCTCCGGTAAGTCTTTGCTTGTTATTCGCCCATATGTGTGATGCACAGAGACCACGAAGAAGAAATGCAGGTTGCTTACCTGTAACTGTAGTTCTTCGAGTGGTCATCTGTGCAGTCACACAACCCACCCACCATCCCCTCTTGGCATCGCTGTTGTGACGTCAAGTTGTGTCGCCATGCTCGTATTGTACATTGGTATACTTAATGCCTTAGTTGCGAGGCCAAGCGGTCTCAGAGAACTGAGGTAAGTTAGAGCGGGAACCCTGAGCATGCGCGATAGGATGGTGGGGGGGAGGGGTTCCCGCCAAAACTCTATCTAGCTATTGAAGTTTCCCGGAAGTAGGCTCGGCGTCGGCGCGAGCCCATATGTGTGACTGCACAGATGACCACTCGAAGAACTACAGTTACAGGTAAGCAACCTGCATTTATTTGGGGTGCCTATATTTGTGTTGTTGGGTTGATTTTGCTATATTTACATTTTCCATCCTGGAAAGGAAGAAAATTTGAGATCTGGAGAAAAGAACCAAAGCTTGTACTTAAAAGTAGGTTCATTAGTAGTGTTTTATAGCTCAAAGCACATGATAGAACTATGAGTGTTATCTAAAGCAGTTTAGCCACCATGGGAAATTTTGGAAAAGTTATGATACCTAAGTTAAATGAACCCTCTTGTTTTAGAATTTTTCCATAGCCTAGAATCTTATTTCTGTAGTGGGAGATTTCATTATGTTAAGCAGTATAGAAATATTAAAAATAAATAATACACTTTTTCTGAGAGGCCCAAGGTTGCATTCCTTTGCATACTTGGGATTAAGCCCCCTTAAATATCAGTGAGAATTCTGAATTAACATGGATTTGATTAGCTGCATAGCCTAGTTCTCACTGAAGTATTGGGCTTCACTATTACAGACTGCAGGTGAGGACTCGCATGAGAGCATACTCCTTTACAAAGACCAAGAAACATTTCTGCATATGAAAAACATTTTCAGGGAAAAGGCTAGGCTTGAACATTTTTCCTGGCTTAGTTGTTTTTAATGTGGAAAGATTAATTTGAAGGAATATTAAGTCATGTGACACCACACGACTTTTAGACACATTGCAGTCTCAAATGGTACAGCAAGACACAGATTTGCCTCTTCAGTAAGTACTATGTTCAGGTGTCATAAAACTGTCAAAGTGTTGGGAGTGTGTATTAAACTATACAAGACATTTCCCTGTGCCTGAAGCTATTGAAATGACTGCTGTGTCTACATAAATATAACTTCAGAATCTTTCCTGAAATTGTAAATGTCGGCCTCAGTGTGCTGAAACTTGACTAAACCTAATATCTACATATGTAAGTGTTAGACTTCCTTTCATGCTCAGGAAAATTATAAATATGTATTACAGAAAATGTTAGTGGGTTAAAAAATCCTTCATTGCATGTTGCCTGTCTGAAGAATTTCCCCTAGAAAGCTGGGGGGGGGGGGGGGATGAGATTACAAAAAATATAGATTAAAAGAAATATATTCATCTCAAAGGTGCCACAGAGCTCTTCCTTGATCTGTTGCAAAAGATTAACAGGGATCTGGAAATCGATACACAAATCCTGTTTCCCTGAGCAATTACAAACTATATGACAAAACTCCTGATTAAATTGTTAACGAATCTATATGACCCTCCTTTTATTATGGGAAGTATTATGACTTTTGGTTGTGGATCTGTGCTCTTGCTACTTGACACAAAAGGAGGCTGGTTTAAAAAACTAGCATATCATAGCTGCTCTGCACTTTTAAACAGTGTTAGAAACACAAGGTATTTGTTTCCTGAAGGGCAAAGTGCTAAATCTACCACTATTTTTTACTGTTTCACCAGTAGCACTTTGCCTATAACAGATCTAGTAATATTGCTAACTGCAGCTTCCTTTCATCTGTTGATGTAAAATGGCAAAGCTTTGCACCTCCTTAGACATGAAAAGATTTTTACCTTGACTCCGGAGAACATCTCCCATTAATCTCACTGTGTGCCTTCCACATTTTATCCCAACAGTGCTAATGCTAAAGTTCTCAGAGATAGCTTCAAGATAGCCCCTTATAATAATGAGGAGCCATTGACCGTGGGATTCTTTTTCTGCATTTAACAAAATGTAATCAACTCAGTTTTTAAAGCAAAGGAGATTTCCTGTTTCTTAAAAGGTATGCAAGACATTGGCTGATAACAATACTTCCCCTATCTTTTTTTTTAATGAATATGTTTAGCTGGCAGCAAATTAGTTACTGTTGGACTTCTCCACAGCAGCAATGTGCAGTTAATCAAGGCTTCCATAGAATTTAGACCCAAAAAATGAAGAACCAATTTTGCCAAACTCCCACACTTAATAAGGCAGGGATAGGCACCACCACCACTCTACACGTATGGATGCAAATGTATTTCCCCCCAAACCTTGGGTCATCACCCTTTCAAACATGGGATAGCACAATTAACATTGCCTCCCCGCATCCTACCTTTCCTTTTTTCCAGTCAACTAGAGATCGTGGGTGGGACCAGGCTTTCTAAGCAAAGGTGAGCTTCCCCCTCACTTGGTTAATGTAGTGTAGGGAGAATTTTGCACTCCTGATGCAATATTACCCCCTCAGGTTTATGTCCCTTCCCATATATTGGCAGAGGGGGCAAGGGCTCAATGCTGAATGTACTACTCCGAAAGCCGCAGCAGGGTTTGGGGGCCCTGAATGCTGGCATATGGGCATAGCACACAGAATGGATTGGGATTTCCAGTTGACATGGGATATAGTTGGGCAGTGAGAGGGGCGTCATCACAATTGGCTAGAAAGCATACATCTGCCCAGAGTAGGGTGACCAGATAAAATCCAGGTCAGGACTCATGTAACTTTAACAGTTGTAGAGAAAAGGGAATTTCAGCCAGTGTCATTTGTATGCAATTAGTTCCTGGTGATATTCCCTCTTCATCATAACAGTTAAATGTGCAGGCACTATACTAGAGTGATCATATACAAAAGAAGGCAAGGCCCCTGCAACTTTAACTGTTGTGATGAAGGGGGAATTTCACCAGGAACTAATTGCATACAAATGACACTGGCTGAAATTCCCTTTTCTCTACAACTGTCAAAGTTACATGAGCCCTGACCTGGATTTTATCTGGTCACCCTATGGCCCAGAGCCATGACTGGGGCAAAGGTAAGGGGGGAACTGGAAGGCAATATTAGCTGGATTGTCCCACAGTTGTGAAGAGAGTGTCTGCCCAGTGATCATGGAGATTGAGGAAAATATAGACCTTTAACTGAAAGTTAAAATTTCCCTCCTTTACAAACTGGTTTAAAGTTGGACGAACATTTGTGCCTCCAAGTTTAATCCAGTTTGTAAAACTGAGGGCTACATGTGGCCCTCCAGATGTTTTGGCCTGCAACTATCACAGTCCCTCAACGTTGGCTATGCTGGCCAGGGCTGATGAGGATTTTAGGACAAATCATCTGGAGAGCTACCCCTGCAATCTAATCTATCTATATAGAGAGGGAGGTTGGATCCAGACTTGAACATACTTAGAGTAGACCCATTAAAATCCAGGGAATTTAAGTTAGTCATGGTTTCAATCCAATATAAATGAATTGAATCCAATATAAAACCTGAATCAAACCCAACTAAATATATATGTGCACACACACACAGGCAGGGGGAATAAAAATCCTAGCTCTAAACTGTTCATGCTGAGTCAATGTCTTTTTAAAAATGTGTAATGCTGAGTATAATATGGCGGAGGTGTGTGTTCCCCCCCCCCCCAGCATTTGACTCCCTCTTCAGCAATTGAATGCAACTTACTATTAATTGATAGGTCATTTGACAAATTTACAGAGAAATAATTCTTGAGTAATAGACTTTTGTGCCATTGTCCAACTAAATTGGGAAGACAACAAATCTGAACAGGCGATAAATGTGTTGTCTTTAGGCTATTCTTTTCAGTCAGTTCAACCTAATTTGAGCCTTTGACACCAAGGTGTTAATGCAGGGTTTGTTCTCTTCAACTTTGTGTCAGGTGGCTTGCATTTCAGAGTTTGACACATTGATAGTCTTTGATCTTTTAACCACCCGTCTGCATCCCCTGGTTGGTCTTGTTTTTAAAACCAGGTGAAAAGTCTTGAGGATATCAATTCTTCCTAAGAGCAACCTGGAAAACCTACTTTAACATCCTGTAGCTATTCCCTAAGCATACCAGGAAGCAACCCATATTATGTTCATATTTCCAATTAAGCATGCACAAGATTACAGCCTCATAGAGCAATTACATGCATGTTTACTCAGAAGTAATGCTACAATCCTATTGTAATACTACAATACAATCCTATTGTAATGCTACAATCTGGGGATCAGTCCTATTGGGTTATATCCAATTTAAGTCCCATTCATTTCAATGGGTCTACTCCAAGTACAACCCATAGAACTCAGCAGGACTTACATCTGACTAGACATGCATAGGTTTGCACTGCAAGGGCTTATTGCAGCTAGTTGTGCACCCTAATCAATTCCAAAATACAGGGTCTCATTTGTCTCATATTTTGTATAATTTATTCTGCCACTTGTACAATCATGCACAATTTATTTTGGTTTTCCTACTCATAGGGAAGGGCAAGGGTGCTGCACAGGGTGTAATACTGTTTAGAAACTGATGGACTTCCATGTATACATGTGGAAAGGAGGTGTTGTTCCTCCACCCACAGTCTGATAGAATGAGGACCCAGCTTTTTGGAGGGCAGCTTTTTGGCCAGTGCAGAGAGCTGCAGTAAAAAAAAAAAAGAAGACTTTGCAGCACACTGGATTCCAACCGCTGGAGATATTAGCAGGTATTACTCACACATTTTCAGGCTTAGCTTCTAATCTATGTGGTCTAGAAACTTATTTCTTTTGTTTAAAACAAAAACTTACAATTCTATAGAACTATGACATGCACACAATCCCAACTTTCACCTTTTCCTTCAGCCATGATTTCTGGCCTATTGAGCCCCGCAGCAACAATTCCTTCTCACATTTTAACTGGATTTAATTCTAGCTGTGCCTCCAGGACATTTCAATTAGACATCCAGTTTGATCTATCTGTGATTTCTATTCCAACTTTTTGGTGAATAAGAGAGCTATGATTGTCTGCCATTGTCGGATAAATCTGTGCATCAGAGCCTGACAGTTCAAGTCAAGGAAATTAGAGTTGAGCCCTGCTTCTTTCATTCCCTTCTTGGCCCAGTTGCCAATACTGACATTAGTAAATTGCATTTTGTAGGGAATTTAATCTGAGCTCATACAAAAGAGCAGCTACAGGGTGGGTGGTTTAAGTGTAACTAGAAGCAGTTTATAAGAACATGAGAACTTGGATACTAGAGTAAAGGCCCATCTAGTCCAGCATTTTGTTCCCACAGTGGCCAGATTCTCTGTGAAGAAAGCCATTTGTATGAAACCACTAGGCATGATGCCAGCATTCTGATCAACCCCAATTTTGGCAATACATTTAGGTTTCTGCCTAGATGGGGACTGCAGGATTCACAGTGACCTCTGGCATACCAGATACGTCAGTTACATCATTGACCTGAGTTGTGCATTATGTACTTGGAATCCTCAACCATGCACAGCAAATTTATTTCAGAGCCCAGAATAGCAATTCCTGGAATCCCTTGGATTGTAGAACCAATCCAGACATTCCAGCAGACACTATATGTGGAAACCCATCTCTCTTGTATGAAAAAAAAAAGTCAAGAAGATTAGAAATCACTCACCACAGATTCTTAGGAGAAGGTTTTGATAATGTTTTCACAGTAGAGCCATCAATAGTTGATTAATCACTACCCTGTTAACTAATTAATTATATGTAAATACATTTTCATTATAAAACCTCAAAGGATATTTTCTGCTATATTGAAGGATGTGTAACTTAATTACAAATAGGCTGTAATTCAATTACAGGGAAGCAAGAGGGGGCCAGGCCCTCCTGCTTTTTGTGAGCCCTCCCCAGAAATAGTGTTTTGGGGGCAGCTATGGGGTATATGATTTGGCTAAAATTGGGGGCAGTCATAAGCTGGGGCTTGTGGATTTCATTAAGGGCCTTCCTACCTTTTAGCCCATAATTCAAGTATTGAAGTCTATCACTCAGTGTCAAGAGGAAAAGCCAACTTTAATATTTCTACTTCATATTCCAATCACTCTCCAGAATCATTCAGCTTTAAAAACACAGAAGCATGTCTTTAATTTTCAACCCAACCCATTAAAGTTTCCCTTACCAATTAAATTGTCAGCTAATTGTCACTAATCAACTAAAGCTTTATTTGATTCATCTTATTAAACTTGCTTCTCTAGTTTCAA
Source organism: Anniella stebbinsi (assembly GCA_029215795.1). Classification (NCBI taxonomy): domain Eukaryota; kingdom Metazoa; phylum Chordata; class Lepidosauria; order Squamata; family Anniellidae; genus Anniella; species Anniella stebbinsi. The sequence goes on along the minus strand of JARDYH010000003.1, from coordinate 131,340,431 downwards.
CCCCTTGCTGCAATATGGCCTTTAAACTTAAAATAGTATACATTTAAATAAAACTTTAAAATAGCCAAAAAGCCCCTCATATTTAAGGAGAATACTGTCAGGTTCTCAGGCCATGGGTGCTAATACCTTGGATATTCAGACTGGAAAGAGGCATGAAAAGATGAGGTAAATTAGAAATGGGCTCAGAACATCGCTAGAAGCCAAAGTCTGGAATCAGAGAGGAAGGCATACACACAAAAACAAGAGAGTACAAACAAGCCTCTTTCAAGACTGCAAAAAAAGCAAATGTTATTTTGGGCTGCATTAATAGAAGTATGGCTTCCAAATCGTGTGAAGTAGTGGTTCCCCTCTATTCGGCACTGGTCTGGCTTCATCTTGAGTATTGCATCCAGTTCTGGATACCACACTTCAAGCAGGATGTAGACAAGCTGGAAGGGGTTCAGAGTGCAACAAGGATGATCAGGGGGCCTGGAAACAAAGCCTTATGAGGAGAGACTGAAAGAACTAGGCATGTTTAGCCTGGAGAAGAGAAGACTGAGAGGAGACATGATAGCACTCTTCAAGTACTTGAAAGGTTGTCACACAGAGGAGGGCCAGGATCTCTTCTTGTTAAACCCAGAGTGCAGGATGTGGAATAATAGGCGCAAGTAGTAGCATTTTTTGCATTAGGAAGAACTGCAGAACACTGGAATATTGTAGCAGTGGCAACAATTCTAGTGGCTAAAACAAAAGAACAGAGATCGGAGCTAGTTTGCATATTATTAGAGCATATGCATTTGCATATTACTAGAGCATATTACTAGAGATATTCCTACTCCTGTAACTTCCCAGCACCTTATACACCAAATGCATTCAGCAGAAAACTTGCATGTAGGATCTGTTTGGAGGTTTCTCATTAATTCTTGCTAAGAAGTGTAGAGTAGCTCACACATAAATGTGCATGTTTTTCTTATCACTTGATGAACGTGTGACTTAATTGAAAAGGTCTTGCATTTCAGGTGATGAGAAGGGATATGAAAGTTCTAGTTGTGGTGTTAGATCTTTGATGATGCTTACATGGAAGCAATCATTTCAAGCTGTAATCACACCTGGACTGAGCTCCAGGCACTTACTGCCTTTAATTCCCTTGACATCACCTTATCCACATTTGTGTGAAATAATAACTTATCTACCAAAAGGTCAATGTTCAGCTAGGCTTACCACTCATCAGTAATGTCTAAGAGGGTACTCACTTTTCATCTCATTAATTGGCAGGGTTCAGTGAGGTTGTTTAAGATAGGCTGACCAAATAAAATCCAGGTCAGGGCTCATGTAACTTTAACAGTTGTAGAGAAAAGGGAATTTCAGCCAGTGTCATTTGTATGCAATTAGGCACTGATGAAATTCCCTGTTCATCACAACAGTTGAAGTTGCAGGCACTATACTAGAGTGACCATATACAAAAGAAGGCAGGGCCCCTGCAACTTTAACTGTTGTGATGAAGAGGGAATTTCACCAGGAACTAATTGCATACAAATGACATTGGCTGAAATTCCTTTTTCTCTACAACTGTTAAAGTTACAGGAGCCCTGACCTGGATTTTATGTGGTCACCCTAGTTTAAGAGGAGACAATCATTGGCTCATCAACTTCAAGGCTTAAATCCTAAACTTACTCATTGAATTCAAGGGGGATTACTTCTAAGCAGGCGTGTAAAAAAGCTGCTCACATGCCTTTTCAGTCTATGGTGGCAGCAACTGAGTTGTTTCATCAACCTGCCCTGAATTTTAGCCATACTATCTATGCTGGTCATGTGGCTGACAGCGCCATGTCCTGAATGCAGCTCACCGATTGGTTTTTGGCACTCAGTTGTCACTGCAGCTTTTTAAATGTTTGTGAATGGATCCCATAACCTGACCTATGCTTAGCAACGTGCAAAATTTCACGCTGCAAGCAGAATATTTCGACTATTTTTGTGAACCAATAAATGCTGGTGATTAAGTATATATATCGAATGTAGACTGAATTAAGATGGTGACTATTACAGGTGTAATATTTTGTATTTGAATTTCAGTGTTAAAATTGTGGTTGAAGACATTGACATTTTAATAAAAAATAAAAATTTTCTAATATAATAGATGAGCAGGCCTGAACTTTGCACTACCTCTTGCCCTTTTCCTTCAGTTGAAATGGGAAGCAAACATTAAAGACCAACCACACAGCATAATCTCCTTTCAACTTCTGTTAACAAGAGTATTAAAAAGGCACTCCCCAATATCAGCTGTGAGACTCCAAGTCATAAAATCTGTACTTAAAAGGTGGGTAGGTGTAAATTCGGCACATGAGTCTGTTTTCATCTAGGAAGCCAACTGATTAGAGGCCAGTTGTCTTAATGAATTGGGAACTTGCTGCCACATCTCAGCCAGTCGGGATTGCCACTTCAGGGAGGATCAAATGTTCAAATGGAGAGGTTTTAAAGAGAGCTTGTTGGCCTGGCTCTTGCAAGCATGTGACCAGAGCACAGTGCCTGAACAAAACTCCAGGAAGATCAGTGAACTCCACCTGTATGGAGAAAAAGATGCTACTTAGTTATATGTAGGGTGACCAGATAAAATCCAGATCAGGGCTTATGTAACTTTAACAGTTGTAGAGAAAAGGGAATTTCAGCCAGTGTCATTTGTATGCAATTAGTTCCTGGTGAAATTCCCTCTTCATCACAACTGTTAAAGTTGCAGGGGCCCTGCCTTCTTTTGTATATAGTCACTGTAGTATAGTGCATGCACCTTTAACTGCTGTGATGAAGAGGGAATATCACCAGGAACTAATTGCATACAAATGATACTGGCTGAAATTCCCTTTTCTCTACAATTGTTAAAGTTACATGAGCTCTGACCTGGATTTTATCTGGTCAACCTAGTTATATGTTACCTTCTTAGCTCTTCTTTTAAGCAAATGCCATTAAAGCCAACCTAGAGTTGTTTGCTCCAAAAGAATTATTGGCATATCAATCTTCTAAATAAGTGCACAAAATAAGTTGTGAGTTTATTCATAGGGGCACGTCAACACAAACAGCGGTGTCTTGGTTATTCTGATCCGCCACTGGGAGCCACCGCTAGTGCAATGCCAGGGCAATTAGCATTTCCTAAAGTAACTATGGAAATGAGTGGAAATGCTTGTTTCTGGCTCGGGACAACAATATCTACATTTTGTATATTGTTCATCGTTCATGTAAATGACAGTTTCTCTCTTCCATGCCATTGGGTCCAAAAGAAAATAGAAATGTAGTAAATAGATATGACTTGAGTATAGATAGCTAGGATAGGCCAGGATTTTATGTAGGTTGAATATCAATTGATATGGACTGAAATAACTCCGCTGTCTTGAAGTTTTTGCTTTGCCCTAGGTAAGATTTTCAATGCAATCCTATATATGTCTACTTAGATGTTAGTCCCAATGACTTTAATGTGGCTTACTTCCAGGAATGTGGTATACAATTGCACCATCTCTCTCTAAGACTTAATTCCTTCACTAGAGATATATGAAAGCAGTTGTGTGTGTTTTTATCAGAAAATTATTATTCTTGCCTACGATCATTCAAAGAGAAACCTGTTTAACAATAGCATTCTGGTATGTTTGTTTTAGCCTCTTATACATTCAGAAATATGACCAAGGAAATCCTCATTATATACAGTGAATGAAGACTGAATGTTTGCCTTCAGATTGCTGAATAAATTATTGGAGTGAAAAATAAACCTACCATTCAGGCAGGAAATGCCTTCCTCGTTTTTCAAAGTGTCACTGAGCATACCTGTGATATTAGCACCATAACTCAACAACCTTCAAAGTTATGAGATTACTGAGAGAGAGAGAGAGAGAGAGAGAGAGAGAGAGAGAGTAAAAATCTTTCCTTTGGTCTTCAAATTTCCTAAACTGCCCAGGAAAATGGAATGAGCCTCTATAGATGGTTCTTTTCTAAGATCTTCAGTGGAAAGAAAAATATGTTTTTTATTGCAACTTTCCCCAACTTTGATGTTTTGGACTACAAATCTCAGCATTCCTGATTACTGGCCATGTTAGCTGGGGCTGATGGGGATTGTAGTCCAGATTAAGGAAGGCTGTTTTATTGTGTGGTACAATGATTGCAGCAGTAAGATGTACAAAGGGAAGTGGTTGTTTAATTTAGAGTGGCACATATTAGATAATTTTGAACAAATGCTTGCAAAACATAGGAAACTGCATTATACCAAGTCAAGCTACTTGTTCATCTAGAGGTGTTCATTCTGAGTGGTAATAATTCCTCAAGACTTCAAGTATAGGTCTTTTCCATTAGTTTTTATCTGGAATTGAACCTGGGGCCTTTTGCATGCAAAGCATATGCTCTAGCTCTGAGCTATAGTCTAGGCTGACGAGATAAAATCCAGGTCAGGGCTCAGGTAACTTTAACAGTTGTAGAGAAAAGGGAATTTCAGCCAGTGTCATTTGTATGCAATTAGTTCCTGGTGAAATTCCCTCTTCATCACAACTGTTAAAGGTGCAGGCACTATACTAGAGTGACCATATACAAAAGAAGGCAGGGCCCCTGCAACTTTAACAGTTGTGATGAAGAGGGAATTTCACCAGGAACTTATTGCATACAAATGACATTGGCTGAAATTCCTTTTGCTCTACAACTGTTAAAGTTACAGGAGCCCTGACCTAGATTTTATCTGGTCATCCTACTATAGTCCCTTCCCTGAAGTATCAGGAAATGGCACATCCTCTTTAAGGCTGGATTCCTGAAGCATCCCTACAGTCTAAATCACCATTCTCTACTTGAGTTTTGCATGTACAGTTCATCTAGGTACATTTTGGATCCACAAAATAGGATGTTACTTCAAAAAAAAATGTCTCACACATTTATTTACTTTCTATTCCCAAGGCACAAGCTAACCAAGCTACATAGTTTGAAGTTCCACTGGAAAGTTTTACACTTATTTAAAACTGACAGCAGTAAAAAAAAAAAAGCTGGGGGTTTTAAAGTGCTTAATTTGAGTTAGAATGTGCCCTCAGGGGTGTGTGTGTGTGTGTGTGTTCTAAATACCTAATATATCAGGAAAAAAATGATGACATTTTCTCTCACTGCTTAGTTACATTTAATGAACTTGGCAGATGAATACATCCCCCCCTGCTTTTGCACATTTTCTTTTATGGAATATATTTCTCATCTTGATACTAATATCAGTGTATACTCCTACAGCCTAGCTGCATAATTTATGTCTTTAAACAGTTTAATTGTATTTTTAAGTAAACAAAGAAAAAAAACAATATATGAATGATAATAAATTAATTAAACATGCATTATTACTTACATAAATATCAAGAAATACAGATTAAGCAAGCAATCAAGATAAAAACAACAACAACAACAACAAATTCCTATCATAGAGATAAAAATGCAGCTCTGCTTGATGGAGTGGCTGATAGTCATTCAAAATTTAATAAAGGGACCCCAACTACTATTGAAAGATATTTTTTGTGTTATCACATCTGATTTATTTATACATTTTCATAATATACCAAATGTTTAAAAGCTATGATTTGATGGGAGGCCTACTCCTATTTTCTCCCCAGTTATTTGTAATAAATAGTTGTTATTGGGTTATACCAGTTAATGTATTATTAAAGACAATTTTAAAGGAAAACTTCTTCAAACCATTTATGAGTGACACTTAACATCATATAAATTAAACAACAGCCTGGAGGTTTCAAGTTTCTAAAGAAGATTTTCTCCATATCTTTTGGACATGTCCAAATATCGAATTCTTTTGGAATGAAGTTCTGAAGAGCATCTAGCAGATGACAGTACATCAGCTGCTTGCAAACTCAAAAGTGATCCTAAACAAGAAATGTGTTATCTAATAAAGATGGAATCTACAGATCTGCAAGATGAATTTACCATGCTAACAGCTGCCAGAATATGCATTGCACAATATTGGAAAGCAATGGAATTACTACTACTACTACTACTACTAATAATATTTATTTATAGCCCGCCTCTCCCTTCGGATCGAGGCGGGGAACAGCAACAATATAAAACACAAAAATCACAACAGTTAAAATCTTAAAAGCAAGAGAAAAATACAACATTAAAAACATCTTAAAATTCATCTGGATAGGCCTGTCGGAAGAGTCTTCATGACTCTCTTGAATTCATGAAGACTGTCAATTTGTCTAACCTCCTCCGACAGACCATTCCATAGTCTGGGAGCAATGGAAGAGAAGGTCCTCTGGGTAACACCCGCCAGCCTAGTTCTGGCTGGCTTGAGTAAATTCTTCCCAGAGGACCTAAGTGTGCGGGGCGGATTGTATAGGAGAAGGCGATCCCGCAGGTACCCTGGACCCAAACCATGTAGGGCTTTAAAAGTAATAACCAACACTTTATACTTCGCCCGGAAACTGATTGGCAGCCAATGAAGCGATTTTAAAACTGGTGTGATGTGATCACCCCTAGATGTACCGGTGACCAACCTGGCTGCCATATTTTGAACAAGTTGAAGTTTCTGGACTAGGCACAAAGGTAGCCCTATGTACAGCGCATTGCAGAAGTCAAGCCTCGAAGTTACCAGTGCGTGCACTACCATCTTTAGGTCTTCCAACTCTAGGAAGGGGTGCAGCTGGCGTATCAGCCGAAGCTGATAGTAGGCACTCCTGGTCGTCGCATCAAACTGAGCTGTCATCTGGGGCGATGGATCCAGGAGTACCCCCAAGCTGCGAACACAATCTTTCAGGGGGGTGTAACCCCATCCAGAACTGGTTGACACACCTCCAAACCCAGGTTGTGGCCTTTGACAGCGAGCACCTCCGTCTTGTCTGGATTCAGCTTCAGTTTGTTTTTCCTCATCCAGCCCATTACCACCTCCAAGCATTCATTCAAAGGAGACATGGGCCTCCTCCACACGAGACGTTTAATGAGCCTTGAAGGCTCATTATAAATTTTACCTCCACACCAGCGGAGTGCAAAACGGGCGTACAGGCGCGTTATCTCCCCGATAATGCGCATTTTCGAATGCGCGTTAAATAGCGACTTTTATTTTTCTCCGGCCGTTAAAGCGCATTTTCGCCGTGTGAACAAGCGATTATGCGCATTAACGTCTTCTAAAGCGCTTTTTGGACATCAATTAATGCGCTTCGCCGCCTCTCGCCGCCTCCCGTGCAGAGGGATTAGGCGTAAATGTGCCTCCGCGATAATGCGCATAATCCCCGAACCGGGCGCAAAAGCACATCCTTGTGGAGGGGGCCATGGAATGGTTTAAGAAATTATGGGAAATGGCTCTTCTTACATAACTAACTTGGTTTTTAAGAGGGCAGCATGATTCAAATAATGATAATTTTATACAAAACTGTCACTATTTCTTAATTTTTGAAATGATACTTTTTACGATATGGTTCAACCTTTTGTCTTCTTCTTGATGTTATAAACAGTAAAGTTTTTTTTAAAGTTTATGGCTTAAAGGTTGTAATACTGCTTAATGTTTTTTTCCTTTTAATTCCTTTTTGCAGAACTTATTTACTATAAATTCTCTATGAACTGACCAAAATAGCCATGTGTCCAGTCACAAGAAAACATATTTCCTCTCCCCGCTGCAGCAACTCATGTGTCTCCCAAATGTGAGGCTGGAGGAATCTCTAGGACAGAGCTGGGGCCCATGAGAAGAAGTACTGTGGTGGGAGCGGAGGAAATAAAATAAAATAAAAGGCCTGTTGTGTGAACAGTAATCTCCTCGCCTGATGTTGGATGTACTCACTGGCTGAATTCGGACAACACATTAGTCAATGGTGGGGTAATAATCAACTTTTCAGTTGTTCATCTAGGGGGTACTCCCCACACAACATGGTAATAAATAATCAACCGTGGTGTGGATTAGGATCAGCACTGAGTTGACTATGGCAGCATTCAGGCAACATGATAGTCAATACAACTGACGATTGTTTCCCTACCCCCAGTTGCTTAATGTGTTGCCCAAATTCAGCCACTGACTAGTAAATTATAATATTTCAGCAAAGCCACCAGAAGGGCATGGGTTCCTATTTCCTATGGTCAGTATCCAACTGCCAAGAAAAAGGACGATTTCTAAGCCACTATCACTGAGAAGTAACAGAGAAATTTTTACAGTTACTGGAGGCCATAGATAATGGAGAGATGTGGTTAGATGGGCCTGAGTGAACCCACAGAGTCACTGGTTTATGACCACACCAATTGTGTAGGGATACAGCAAGCTGGCCCATGCCCACCTATCTCTCTGCCATCATTTATGGTGTCTGGTTAAAGTGTAAAAGGCCATCCTGGCTCCCTTCTCAGGTTAGACATCAGTCAGGAGGACTTGGCTGGCACTGCCTTCCCTTTGGCATTGACCATACTTTTGACAATTGGGACTGTTAGGCTATGGTTATGTGGATTTCCCACACATGACAAACAAAATCAGTCTAAGGTCCCCTTGAGAAGAATTTGGTTTGGCACCTGGTTGCCCGATTATGCGCATCTTCTCACAATTGTGTTTACTCCTAAATCCTGTAAACGACATGCGGTGAAGCGCATAACCGGCAGTATGAAACGCGCTTTAAAGTGGCTGAAATGCAGAGAATCGCTTGTTTACATGCTCAAAATGTGCTTTAATGGCTGTGGAGAAATAAAACTCGCTATTTAACGTGCATTCGATAATGCGCATAATTGGAGAGAAAACGCGCCTCAGCCCCTGATTTGTGCTCCGCTCTTGTAGAGGTAATTTTTTTAATGCACCTTGAAAGAGCTTTAAATCGCTCTTGTAGAGGCACCCTAAATGTGTAAGCTGGAGTCATAGAATCATGGAATAGTAGAGTTGGAAGGGGCCCATAAGGCCATCAAGTCCAACCCCCTGCTCAATGCAGGAATCCACCTTAAAGCATCCTTGACAGATGGTTGTCCAGCTGCCTCTTGAATGCCTCTAATGTGGGAGAGCTCACCACCTCCCTAGGTAATTGGTTCCGTTGTCGTATTGCTCTAACAGTCAGGAAGTTTTTCCTGATGTCCAGTCAGAATCTGGCTTCCTGTAACTTGAGCCAAGCAGTACAATGAGATACAGAAGGGGAATAATGGTGAGGAGTCTGATCCTAATGTCTAGATTGGTACTATTCATGTGGCTGCTGCAACCCAGCACCTGGTGCTTACATTTGTGTAGAATCTCCAAATGTTGTCCTTCATATACATTTGGCAAGGGAAGGATTGTGTTGAAAACACCCTTAGGGGATGTCACTACAAAACTAAACCAGTTTAAGTATCAAATCAGTTTAAGTATCATTCTCCTTAATGCACCCTTGAAATTACACTCCCTATCGTTCCTTGGGAAAGCAATGATATTGAAACTCATTTTATATCAGTTTTCAGTTGTAGTGCAGAAATAACTTTATTGCTCTTCCAGTGTAGTGCCACAATATTTTCAATGACTGCAGTTAAAGAAGAAACAAAGCCAAACTAAACAAGAAAGAGGAAACCTGGCTAGGTTCTAGAAATTAAATCTTGTCGTAAGCTCAATGTATTCTGAAGATGAAATTCTTCCCCAGCATATATAAAACAATTGTAAAAAAACCAGGCACACAAATAACAATTTAGAATCACAGAATCATAGAACTGTGGTGTTGGAAGGCACCGCAAGGATCATCTAGTCCAACCCTCTGCAATGTGCAGGAAAACCAATTAAACAATCCACGAGGGGTGGCTGTCCAGCCTCCTCTTAAAACCCTCCAAAGATGGGAAGAACCCACAACCTCCTTAGGTAGACTGTTCATCTGTTGTACAGATCATATCATCAGATAGTTTTTCCTCATATTTAAGCGAAATCTAGGTAGCTGTAAGTTATACCCATTATTTCGGGTCCTAATTTCTGTGGCCATGGAAAATAGTTCTTGACCATCTTCCCTGTGGAACCCGTTTATGTACCTGAACACTGCTAACGTGTCTCCCCTCAGTCTTCCCTTCTCCAGACTGAACATCCCAAGTTCCTTCAGCCTGTCCTAAAAGGGCATGTCCTCCAGTCCCTGTATCATCTTTATTGCTTTCCTTTGAATCTGTTCTAACCTGTCAACGTCCGTGTCGTGCCCAGAATCAAAAGCTTAAACGTGTGCCATCAATATAAAATATAATATGTAATAATCTTGTATAATCTAATATTGCACATAAAATCACTAACAGATTGCTCCTCAGGGCAAACTAGACATTATGTAATGCATGCTTTTAAAAAAGTGTGCTTAAACTGACCAGTTTTATTTTGGAAAAAAAAAAACTGTTGTGAGGCCCCTATCCAAAATGTTGTCCCCAATCCAGATCAGAGCCCCATCCAGTTTCCTGCTGAAAATAGCCTTCCCCAATTTCAGTTTGCCCTCAAAGATGCCATTTGCAGTTTGTTCCTGTTGTCCTTTATTTAAGAAGTTAACGCATTTTTGTTCCACTAGGCTTTCAATGTGTCTTAATTTTATCTAGCTATGTTTCTATTTTACCTGTTTCTTCTGGCTTTGAATGCTCTGTTTAATTGTATCGATATTTCATTTTTGTAAATGGCCTTGAGGACTCTTTTTAAAGCTGAAAGGCAGTATAGAATTCTTTTAATAAATAAAATAAATAGTTCAGCAGGCAGGAATGGGAAAAAGGACAACTATATCACCTCTCTTCACTTGCACAGGATCCAGAGTGATAAAAGCAGGTTATCTCCCTCAGTGCCCTGTGTTGTGGTGTGCGAACTGTGTTGGTTAGACCCACAGCTCTCTCAGATATCATAAAACAGGCTCTGTGATGCTGTGTTTATCTGACTGAATAATAAAATAAATAAATAAATAAAATTCAGACCTGGGTGTTGAACCTGCAGCCTGTTTCCTCTGTTTCCTTTCCCACTGTAAGTTATTCCCCAGGGCACTGTTAAATGTAGATAAGAAGGTTCAATTGGTTTCGTTAGGAGATGATAGCCTCACCACCTCCCCTTTCTCGCTGTTGCCTGTTAGCTGGCTTAAATGGGTTTTAGCTGAAGGTTGATAATTATCATAGAGAAGAAGGTAACACGCCAGGAGTTCATTTTCCACTTTAACACTTACATTCGTTTGATTTCCCCACACCCCAACACTGTTTCCCATTTTGTCACTTCTTAGCCCACCCCTCCCTCTGTCATAAAAGGGGTCTCCCTAGACGGAGACAACAGACTTGGCTTGCAGGCAGCTGACAGGAAATTATTGCTTCTTTCTCCCTGAAATACTTGCATCGGGAAGAACAACTTACGAGATAACTTTGAAGAACATGGAAGGGAGCGTGGACTCAGAAAACCCTCTCTTCTTTTCTTCCTGGGACTGGAAGAACAATGCAGGGGCTGCTTTGGAGCTCGGCCACAGCTCGTCTCCTCAGAGCCTCTCTCCAGCCCCTTCCTTTGAATCTTACTCCTCATCCCCTTATCCCCTCGTTGTGGAGGTGCCCTGTGCCAACATCAGCAGGAGTGACAGTGGCGGCAGCAACAGCAGCTTGAGGGGATACCCTCTGATGGAGTTTCCTTCCGTGTACCTCCCAAGCCCTGGACAGGGCAAAGGCCAGAAAGGCTCCAAAGTCAGGATGTCGGTTCAGCGCAGGAGAAAGGCCAGCGAAAGAGAGAAGCTGAGAATGAGGAGCCTGGCTGAAGCTCTGCACACTCTGCGCAACTATCTACCTCCTATCTACAGCCAAAGGGGCCAACCTCTTACCAAGATACAGACCCTGAAATACACCATCAAGTACATCAGCGAGCTCACAGACCTGCTGAATAGTGTCAAACAAGCACAGCTGCCTTGAAGACTTTGGGAAGTTGTCCCAACCAGGAAAGCACCAATCTCTTCCTCTCTCCCTCTTTTTAAAGGAGTAAATTACCTTCGGCAAATGTGGACATCAAAAGAAGATTTTAATCTACAAACTATTCTAAAGGGTTGTCTATGGTTGCGTGGTCAGAGTTGGTTGCTTATTGGGATGCAACAAAGCAGGAATATATCGGACTGGTTCTGAATCAGGAATAATAGTTACAATATTGATTCCAACATCCCGACAAGATTTATAGATCATCGCTCTGCATGATAATCTTGATAAAAACAATTATTACTATTAATAATAGCTGATCAATTTTAATCCGCTTGGCTATGTCTTGTGGTGGTGAGCAATGGATTTCTTTCTTTTAAAAAAAACCCAGCTCCAAAATTCCTTTATATTTTTAATTATGTCTTTTGGTTGTTGATAGGTACTTTTTATTAGCTGGAGGAAGAAGACCTGTATGTTTAGTTGATGAATGGCCTCTTTAGCCACATTCTACAGTAGCTTTAGTGGTGTGTGTGGGAGGGGGAGCCCTAAGGAGTGTCTTTGAAATAAAAAACCTACTTCCGCCTGAGTTGTTGTATTATATCCCTGACTTAAAGTAGATTAATAAGTCTAAGTAGTGGTTTTTTTCCAATTGTTATTAGTATTATTTAGAAAATACTTTTTCTGTTGTCAAATGCCATCAGATTGGCCCCAGATAGTTGTCTTCACACTATAGTGTATGTTGCTCTGACTCATTTCTGTTTGAAAGCACTTACTCCTTTGTAAAGGGGAGGGGGTTAACTGGCCATTGGACACAGCTTCAAAGCAAATGTGTAGCACCCCAGGGACAAAGGGAAGACAATTTGCTTTTTAAGTATAAATAACAGATGCAAGAGAAATACATGCAACACAGTAATTAGGGCACAATCCAGCAAAGTTATGTTTGAATGCATTGTTTTATTGTTTCTTTAATCACATTTTATTTATGATTGTAAGATGCCTTGAGTGCCATTTTTCTTGGTAGAAAGGTGAGGTACAAATAAAATCAATCAATCAATCAATCAAATTAACCTTACTCCCACTGAAAACAGTGGCATGGGGCTTAATCACAACTAAATTAAGGTCCATTGATTTCAGTGAGTCTAAGTCAGGAGTACCTTTTTTCTGGATTTCTAGAGGGGTAGCCATTGCCAGTCTGTTCTAGAAAAATAACAAATATCCTTGTGGCAGCTTCAAGACTAACAAATTCATGGCATAAGTACATTTAGTCTGCAAAAGCTCGTGCCATGATAAATTTGTTGGTTTTTAAGGTGCCACGAGGCTCTTTGTTTTATTTTTGTTGTTGTTGGATCATTCCCACCAAGCAATGCAATTTTTTCCCCAACAGAGTATGTGCTCCAAAGGTGAGCTGCTTAAAACATGCTAAGAATCTGGCACGGAAAATGCTTCTGTGTAGAAAATTGGGTGTGATTCATGTCTAGATCATGGATGTATGATGATGAGCACGCATGTGTGTATTTCAGCACAAGTACAGGCAAATCATGGTTTCCTATTGTGCGCATATGCAGCCATACACATGCAAGTACAATTGACGCATATGTCAACCTACACAGAGGTTGCACACCATTCTTCCACCAAGGTGCTTTTTGAGTAGGGATTGTGTCAAGTTTTGCACACTTGAGTCCCATGTCTTGGTGATTTGCTTGTTGCTTTATTAGCATGTAAGACATATATTTCTAGCACCTGCTCTTTACACTTAAAATTATTATATCTAGCTACTGGGTGCAATCCAGATTTGTTAATGCCAATAGATGTTATGCTATTGATTTCAGTGAGCTCTGTGCTCATCAATAAACAAGAGATCTCAACAATACTCTGACCCAATCTAGCAGATCCAGGCTGCAATGCACCAGCAGTGTAGTGTTCCAACTACATCACCTCTCTTCACTTGCACAGGATCCAGAACAATAAACGCAGGTTATCTTCCTCAGTGTCCTGTGTTGTGGTGTATGAACTGTGTTGGTTAGACCCACTGCTCTCTCGGATATCATAAAACACGCTCTGTGATGCAGTGTTTAGAGTGAGGGTGTATCTAATTCAGGCAGATTTTGTCACCCATAAAAGTGCTTCAAATTATTTCCCGTTAAAGTGTTTTAAATTCTTCAACAGTTTTAATGAAGGAGGGAGGTGTCAAAAGAATTTTGTATGCTTACAAATACGTCTCTATCCATGTATATGTTAAAACATTGGGGATTTAGACACAAATATATTCAGTTGTAGGGAGCCTTTACATGTAGTTGGAAGAGAAAGATATTGCCTCTTCAAATAAAGTGTAATTTAAATATTTTGCATTGATATATAATTTCAAGTTATAGCAATGCTCAGCATTCACCTTCAGAGTGGACTTGGAGCCCCAAAATCCTCTCTGTCAAAACAGGGAGCCTTCTATTCCGAAAATGGCCTTACCAATTGCTCTTTTTCCCTTCTTTCTAACTACCACCCCTTTCACAAACAAAACGTCTTCTTTCCCCTTTCCTAGGAATTCAGTGAAGTCTTAATTTATTCGAACTTTCAGAGAATCAGTATCACACAGGCCGCATCACATTGCAAAGTGAAAAGAAAACATGTGCATTGTCAATTTTACTTGAAATTGATTTCACATGACCCCCCCCCCCCCGCCTTCTGCCCTCTAATAGGAAAAAAACAGAGGCGGAGAAGGATGTCTATATTACTGCAATACAGATAAGAACTGCAAAGAACAGAATAAAGTGACTTCACCTTTCCCTTTCCCTAGGAGAATGGCATACTCAGAGATGTGCCACACTTTTAATCAGAACAGACTGGAAATGTGCAAAATACTAGGAGAAAGGTTGGTTGGGAATGATGCTAATGAAGAGAAGCATTCTTGGATTATCTTATTTTTACATCTATTGGCATATCAGCAACTTGTTTTACTTTTTTCCATGTCAGCATATGGGCACGTTCATGTGTTTGTCCCTTAATCATCTCAGTTCCAAATATATTTACTTGAGAGGAACATTATTTAGGGAGGACATGGGAAGCATACTCCCCCCCCCTGTTTAATACCACATAATTTCCCCACAGATTATGAATAACTGCTGATTATTATGATGTATAAGAAATAAGCACAAAAATGCTCTTACAATACACACCAACCTTGAATATATATATATATATATATATATATATATATATATACACACACACACACACTTTATGGCTGAGACCATACATGCCTAGTGAGTTCATTCTCTAAGTACCCATTTCTATGTAGTCAAAATGGCACAATCTGTGCGCAAGAGGGAGATCGTGGCAGAATGAAGGGGGAGGGGTTTGCAGAAGTTTGCAGAACTACAAACAATTTTTAAAGAAAAAAAACTGGGGGGGGGGAACAGACCTCAAAACAGCCAAATAAGGAGCCCTGCACATTGCAACAGTTTGTGACAGGTTCCACTTGTATGTACTAAAAGCCAATTCTAGTACTGACTTATAGCAGCTATGCAACCAAAACAGGGCCACTGAGAAACAAAAGGGGGGTTCTGTTTAGGGGAAAAAACACTGGAAGGTGGTGACCCCTCCTCCCTATGTCCTAATGAGGACTAAGCATGCTCTGTGGCTGTCTGGAACACTGGAAAGAAGCACTCTATAGTACTGCAATATTTCATTGCGAGTCCCAGTTGAGCATAATATATTAAAACTTGTGCCCCAGTCTCACTTTTTCACCTTTTTGAAAAGACTTGTGTGCCATCATATAAGGGGAAGAATGCCTTCAGCCATGTCCACAATCAACCTTGCACATCGTGGGATTAGGGGAACATAACTTTTATGTCAAATGATACGGCTTGCCCCGGCCTCTCTCCGTCTGCTTAGAGTCATGAGGTGAATTGTATATGTGTGTATGGATTTGCAAAGTTTTTTTAAAAAAACATTTAACAACATAAACAAAAAACTCCAGTACAAACTCTTCTCAAAAGAGGAATATTAACTACATTGGTGGTGTTTGTCATTCCTCACCCCCTTCACGTGTGAAGAGAACTGAAGCAAAAAGGTGTTTTTAAGCTGCCAGACTGTAGTTACTGAAGGTGTCCTCCTGAGGGAGCCCGACGCCTCTTGTAATTGGTGATTTACATTGCCTTTCTCAGGCACTAGCACGGCTTTTCAAGAGGGGTCCCTTGCTCTTGGCTTCTTCAATTCTTTATGACTATTCTTATTTAACAAGCAAGCAAACCATCTCACACGCAGCTTGCTTTCAGTCTGCTGGTTTTGCATTAACAGCACATCCCTCATTTGTGGGTTGAACTTTGTTCCCCACCCCCCATCTCTAGAACAGGAAACACCCCTTCAAACAAGCATCCTCACAAGTGATGCTAGCTAAATAATACATGATAATAATTAATAATTCTCCTCAGACTGTTTACATTTAATTATTGAATAGTTCAACAGATCTTTATTGAAGATTGCACCCTAGGCATTTATTTATTCATGACTGCACTGTACATTTAGAATATAATGAATTGTTTTAATTTTCACATTCTTCTCTCAAGTCCCACAGAAGAAGAAGAAGAAGAAGAAGAAGAAGAAGAAGAAGAAGAAGAAGAAGAAGAAGAAGAAGAAGAATTATGGCTGTCATCCAATAGAGTTCTCAATTCACTGGGTGACTGTCCCCTTTGTCCCAGTTTGGAAAAAGAAAATGTGGTAGAATGATGTTGGCCACCTCAGGTAGCTGATTTTGCTGATCGTGAAAGGACTGCAAATTGGTATGTAATTATTTTTATTGCCAGAGTGGAGTGGAGAGGTATTTGTAGGATTCTCTGCCTCAGATAACAAAATCACTTGAGTGGCCTTGCCTACTCTGTGCCCTTGACTTGTGCAGTGAGGAACATTTTGTTGCACTACCTCAGGAAGCAAAGGCTGGCCCATAGTGGATTCACAGGATTGTCTCTGCTCTACCAGGAGATTACCAGATTGTTTTCATCAATGACTGTATTTTCTATGGACAAGTTTTGAAGTTGCATTCTGAAAAGACATATACACCAAATGGCCAGACAGTGGTTGCAGACTCAAGTCTTTGATATGGACAAAAGGTCAGATCCATGTATCAGCGCTGCCTTCTTTGATAAAAATAAATAAATAAATAAAATATTTTTAAGGAGGTTGGGTTATTGAACAGTTCAATATTAATAGGAAAGAAAAAATGAGCTATACATTTAGAGAAATGTAATGTATATGGAGGAAGAACTATACAATAGGTCAGTCTTCCCCAATTTGGTGCCCTTCAGATGTTTTGGACTAAAACTTCCAGCATTTCTGAATAATGGTCATGGTGGTTGGGGTTGATAAGAGCTGAAACCCAAAACATCTGGAGGGTGTCAAGTTGGGGAATGCTGCAATGGACTGTATTAGAAGTCATTATATCTAGCGTGGAACTGAGGTCTACAGCAGGTCTGCAGGCAGCTCCAATGGGGAGCCTACATCACATCTTCCCCTCACCACAAGGGAGAATATGTCTTTTATCAGGTGCAATTTAAGGGTGAGTTGGGTTGTGTCAGTTTGTCATCTCACTATGCTGTCCATGGCCGTGTCTGTATCAGGTCACATTGGCGCCTCATGATCAGACATCCAGCACTTGCACTTCTCCCGGGTAGTCCCCATGGCAAGGAGCGCAAATGTGGGGTTTTAGACCTCACAGGGCCACTGCCGACCATAGCAGCCTGTTCCTCCCCCACCACCTCAGTTGTCTCTCTCCTGCCTCCTCCCTGCCTCACTCCATTTTAAAATAAACTTTGTTTTAATGCGAATCTCCACATGCTGGAGGCGGTCCAGCGGCCTTTCAGCTTGCTGGACTGCCCCCTCCCCCCATCCTATTGCACTGCGCCAGTGCCTTGCTCCAAGTTTGTTTTAAAAATCTTTGTCTTTTAATGCGGAGCTCTGCTGGCCTGTGAAGGTGCAGAGCCGATCCAGCAGCCATTCAGCTCGCTGGACCACTCCCTCCCCACTATCCTGGTGTGCCTGTGCCTTGCTCCAGGTTTGTTTGGTTTTTTTAAAGACCTTTTACCACGAAGCTTCGCTGGCCCATGGAGGTGGTCCAGCACCCATTTGGTTCACTGAACTGCCTTCTCCCCTGGCCGTTGGCGACCAATCAGGGGTTATCATTGGCCAGGCCACACCTCTGCTGCAAATCCGGAGCCAGGCCATTGATGGCAAATGCATGTCAGCACCTTGCTTATAGCAAAAAGTCGCATTAAGTCCCTGACTTTTTTAAACCAGAGCTTCAGGGGAATGCCTCAGGATGGCTCCACAATGGTGACTGCATCATATAAATGACCTGCTGCCACTGCGGATCCACCCTGGGGCAAACCCCTCGTCGAGACAAGCTGCATGGCATTCTTCCTGGGCACCTCAATGAATAAGCACCCTTCCACAATGGTATTCATAGCCAACATGCTGGGGCATGTCCCTTCAATGAATATGTGGCTTGTTTAATACAAGCCCTTTGTATCCTTCTTGCTGCAATTTCAGACATCAGGACTGGGAAGAACCTCTGCTCTTTGCCAGGCGGAGTAGACAATACCAAGCTTTACAGTGGAATAGTATGACTCAGAATAAGGTGCCTTCATAGAATCATAGAATAGTAGAGTTGGAATGGGATGTACACAGGATGTGCACGGCCAGAAATATCAGAATCGGATTGGAATTTCCAATATTAAAAATATTGGATCTGATCATATCGGGGGGTACCCAGATTTGATCAGATCCGATATCTGATAAATATCGGAAGTTCCAATCTGATTACGGACCGCCATTTCAGGTGTTTTCCCCAAAGGCTTGCATTGGGAGAAAGAAAGCTTTCCCGCAATGCAAGTCTATGGGGAAAAATACTAGGCCGGCACTCCCTCCCTCCCCCGACTTGCACTCCCTCCCCCCACTCATGCTCCTTACCTGCTGCCGCCACTGCCGCTGCTGGTCCGTAGTACTGCTAAACAGGCTTTCCTGCCTGTTCCTCAGTACAGAGACCTGTTTCGCAGTAGTACGGACTGGCGGCAGCGGCGGCAGATAAGGGGCACAAGTGGGGGGGGCATACGAGTGGGGGGGGAGGGAGGGAGTGCTCAGGGAGCTCGGCCAATCCTTCCGTGTAGCCTACCATGGGCCACCGCAGGCTGCGCCCTACATGGGGCCGTATGGATACATGGCGGTGCCGCCGCCGCAGCAGTACATGCCCCCACCAATGGCCACACCATATCGGGCCCCACGGTTGGCGTCGTCAGCAGCAGGTGCCTCAGGGAAGGCAGGGGGTGGCCGGAGGGCAGAAGCACCGGAGCCGCCCAAAGAGGGGCTGCGCCATCCCACCTGACACTGATGAAGAGGGAGAGGAGGAGGGGGACGAGCAGGCAGAGGAGGAGGAAGAGGAGGAGGAGGGGGTGGAAAGGCCCACTCAGGACGACATGGCCTAAGGTGAAGTCGTCCTACGAGCCCCTAGACCCATCCCTCATAGATTCATGGGGACGTGCAGTTGTATACTCTCCCGCACCCCTGCCGCCTCCCTCAGCCCGGTCTAGATGCTCAAGGCTATGTCCATCAGCATCCCTATGCAACATTGTTGCAAGCACTGGATGCCTCTCGTTCCCGGCCCTATCTCCCCTCATTGCAGCCAGAACCGGTCGCGATGGCATCACCCTACAGGTCCGACGGCCACCAAGCATTGTCCGACGCCGAAGGGCCCTTCGGCGCAGAGGTTGGTAACATGGCTGTTGGGTGGTATGCATTGGTGTTAGTGTGGCCTCCGTGTCACTGATGGCTCTCCCCCTACTCTCCCCCCTTCTGTTCTCGCCTCCCAGGGAAACCGCGCTCCCTCCGCTGTGCCATCCGTAGAAGGCGGAGGGCCCAAAAGGCACGCCGTCTCCATGCTCTGGAGGTGGCCCTGGGAAAAATAATACGTCGCATTCGACGTCTGGAACGAAGCGTCCGTCGCCGTCGCCGTCCGATCCACAGCCAGCCGTATGGTTGTTTGGCAGCTTATTTATTATTTATTTATTTATTTATTACATTTGTATACCGCCCCATAGCCGAAGCTCTCTGGGCGGTTTACATAGGATTAAAAACAATTAAAAACAATATACAAAAATTAAAACAGCAAAAACATACAACATACACACAATCTGTACATTTAAAAACCACTTCAACACTTCAAAAAACTACAAAAACAAAACAAAACAAACCCAGGCTCCTCAGATATTGCCAAATGCCTGAGAGAAGAGGAAAGTCTTGACCTGGCGCCGAAAAGATAACAATGTTGGCGCCAGGTGGGCCTCGTCGGGGAGATCGTTCCACAATTGGGGAGCCACCACAGAGAAGGCCCTCTCTCTTGTTGCCGACCTCCGAGTTACTCCGGGTGAAATTCCCTCTTCGTCACAACAGTTAAAGTTGCAGGAGCCCTGCCCTCTGTTGTATCTGTTCATGCTAGACAGGGCTCCTGCAGCTTTAACTGTTGTGACGAAGAGGGAATTTCACCTGGTGCTGCATGCATACAAATGACACCTGCTGAAATTCCCTTTTTTATACAACTGTTAAAGATACAGGAGCCCTGTCCTCCTTTTCATATGGTCACCCTAACTAAAGGGTAGGGGGAACTCCCAAAAAGACCCAATAAGGACTGTGTGTGCTGCTCAGTGGAAACAGGATGCTGACTGGCATTAGGTGCAGGGGGACATGAAACAGAAGGGGAATGGAATGGAGTATCCTGGTGGAAGACATAACTGACTCACTGGAATAATAAGCAGGAGGACTCCATACTGCAACATTTTGTTTCAGATGCCACTTGTCTAATCCAAGATTCCAAGTTGATGCAACAGTTTGCCGCTGCTGTTGCTAGGTGACAAAATGGCCACATCCACCAGATAAATTGTAACCATATTGTATAAAAGTATTGGGCAGAAATTGAGCATGGTGGAAATCAGTATTTCTCTTTTGGGACTCAAGGTGAAACCAGGGAGTAGGGCGGGAGTGAAAGCGAAGAAAAATGTTTACAAAGAAAAAAAACTGAGAAAATGGTTCCAATTTTCTCTAAGGCTTCTACCCAATATACTAACTGCTATATCAATAGCTTTTATTGGTTGTACTTCTGGCTCTGGAACAGGATGATGAAACATCTTCTAGAATGGGGTAATAAGCAACTTTATGACAATGAAAACAATGATGCCAAGCGGAATTTTACAATGGTGCATTTAAATCGCCAGGAACAGACAGGAAAATCCTATCTCCAAAGATATTCAGTCTTCATTTTCTGCAGATTGTTTTACAATATACCGTAATGAGGCACAACCAAATGTTGCATGAAGATTTCCTAATATTTTCTAACCAAGGAAGCCGATGATGACTAGACAAAAGAAATTAGACGGCTGTGAAATCACTAAAGATTGCTGTGCAGACGGAACAGAAGAAGGAATTGTGTATTGGCAATAGATATGCATATTGCCTTAATGGTATTTGTGTGTTTTCTGTTTAATTGCCACTCAGTCATTTCACTCATCAAGCTCTGCTTAGGTTCAGCTAATTTGTCTCTGCTTGTGTGCTCTGGTTGCTGCAGTAATGATGTGGTAAGTGAGATAAGCTTCCCCCCACCCAACTTTTTTTGTTTTGTTTTGTTTTATAGTGAGAAGTGCAGAGGCAAGATTTTGTTCAAACCCTCTCCTGAAATTGTAAGGGTTGGGATATTGTGGTTTTTCTGTAATGCTTGATGCCTCTGTATTGATTGTATCAATTCCCTCAGATGGGAAATCTCTAATATACAGTGATGTAATGAAGCCAGGGCTCCCAGGGTCATGGTGTCTTCATTTTTTATTAGCAGGAATACTGACATCATCTGCCACCCCCCTCAGAATTCCCTGTTCCCTCCGAGTCCAACTACAATCCTCACCTTAGCTAGGGAGAAATGAATTTCGCAAGTACTAATATATTGTTCCTTGCTAAAATGCAAAGTATTTTGGAGTGGCCTGGTCTTGAATGGGCAATTAAGACCCAGTAGACTTGCTCCTAGCAGGTGAAAACTGCTAGAACTGGTTTGTTGCACAGCTGCCTGCAATTTCGGACTCTCTGTGAGGGTGTGGCTATGGAGACTTTCATGATGAGTGGCTACACTTCAAATTTACTACAGCACCAGTGCTAATATATGCTTTAGCTATAGGGCCTGTTCAGCAACATACTAAGCCATGGTTAGGCCGCTAATGGCCAGTGAGTATGTTTAAACAGTGGTTATGTAGCCACCATGGTTAGCAATGGTTTGTACCACATGCTAAGCCGTGGTTCACACAACACACCAACCCGTAACATTAGCTCAAAATGCCTAACCACCGTGGCTTAGTGTGTCATCTGAACAGATCATAGGTGGCTTTATAGGCTTTTTTCACTGGACAGCAACAGGGATTCCTTGTAGCGGACATGCAACATTCCTAGCAAAGCTAATGGGTCTGCTGTTGCACATATTCAAGATTAAAATGCCCCAAAAGGCAGTATATTTTATTGTGCTTCCTTTTTAATATTGCAAAAGAAATGTTGCAGTTTTATCAGCAAAGGTCAGTCACCACCCCCAGACACGCATGGGATTTTTTAAAAAAGCACTGCAATCTGTGCCTTTTGCAAATATACCTAGTTCATGAAGCCATTTAACTATTTAAAGCAGGAGTGGGGAAGCTTTTGTTTTTGTTGACGGTTCGATTCAGGGTAATCTGTTGGGGACGTGGGGGGGGGGGGGGCAGACAAGCTGGCAGTGGATGGGGCCAAAGCCAGCAGTGGATGGGCCTCTTTCTCATGGGGTGCCTCTACAAGAGCAATTTAAAGCCCTTTCAAGGCGCATTAAAGTTTTTACCTCTACAAGAGCTGAGCGCAAATCGGGGGTCGAGGCGCTTTTTCTGTCCGATTATGCGCATTATCGAATGTGCGTTAAATAGCGAGTTTTAATTTTCCGCAGGAGTTAAAGTGCCTTATGACCATGTAAGCAAGCGATTCTCTGCATTTCAACCACTTTAAAGCGCGTTTCATACTGCCGGTAATGTGCTTCACCACCTGTTGTTTATAGGAATTAGGCGTAAAAACGATGGTGAGAAGATGCACATAATCGGGCAACCGGGCGTCAAGCCAAATTCTTGTAAAGGAGGCCTTAATCTGCCACCCCCTTCTTTCTCTCTCTCTCTCTCTCTCTCTCCCCTCCCTCCTCTCTTCTTTCCTATCTAGGTTGCCAAGAGAGGGATAGATCAGTTTTGATTGTTTGCAGAGGGCTTTTGAAATGAGGTCAGCGGCCGCATGAAATTAGGCTAAGGGCTGCAGGTTGCCCATCCCTGGTTTAAAACAATAGTTGCTTTAAGTGTAGACTCAGTGAGCTGGTCAGCGACAGCATTACTCATGAGGAATTACCACATTCTATCATTTCTGGTTGTGGGTTCTGATGACGCTTTGTGATGTGGCCCAGGTGCAAGGTTGTTCTAGAGATCACGTTGGGTCAGGTTTCTCAGGAAGCAAGGTGGAAAGAGATCAGCACCCCTCAAAAATGCTCCAAGTGGTGTTGGAGCTGGAAGCCTGATAAGGTTCTCTGTATGTTGCTCCAACAAAGGTCGGAGCAAGACTGAAGCTTAAATAGGACATTACTGGCCTCCCGCTTGCTTTGCTCTGCCCCTACCTTTAGGGCCTGGTCTGCTTCAGCAACCTCTGACTGTGACAATATGGGCGTGGTTGTGGCATGCTAGTGCCTTCATGACCCAAGTCCTCCAAGTCAGAGGACGGCAATGCAACCTCCTCGGGAAGGAGGAGGTTCCTGGGGTTCCTTTGGAAAAAGTGGGTCTTCGGGAGATGGGAATCTTGTGATATCTTCTCCTGTTGACTCCAGCGCCTCTTCTGTGGAAAAGAGGTCTGAATCCTCTGGGGATGATGGTTCCGGGTGAATCAGTTCCATGTCACACTTGTGGTCTGAAACACAGGTGTGAAGGGTGGAATCAATGCAGCTCTCTGCCCTCCATAAACATCAAAATTGTTAGTGACTAGATTCTGCATAGGATTAATTTTATATACTGACTTCTTGCATTATTGGATTCAAGCTTAGAATGTACCATTTATAAACAATTTGAATGGAGGCAGGAGAAAATCTTCCAGGCAGAGCTCAGGAAAGACTTGTAGGTACCTCCATATCTTGGGAGCTCTAGTCACTATTGATTGTAGCTTTATGTAATAGCCTGGCAGAGAAGGTGAAAGGAATACCAACTGTAAAAATAAATAAACAAAGATAGTTTCTTGTAAGGAATAATGCAGTTTATCTGTTCCTGTTCCTTCCATTGTACTGAATACAATCTATCTTCACAGCAGTCTATTATTTGGGGGCACATTTATAAGAATAAGTAGTACAATTACAGCGATTTCTCAAGTCACGGCGAGTGTTCCAGTCAATTGATTTCATTAATTTGGATTTATTTTAGTATGTGGATTTATTTTTTTAAACCATGCTTTATTTATGCCACCAACTTTTTGGCCACTTTATTTTATTAAGAAAAGCAGGGTTTAATTTAAAATGAAATTAAACATGAATAAATAAAAATGCATCTCAGGAGTTGAATGTGTTATGGGTTTGTTCAACTAATTAGCTGAACTTTGGTTATTGGGCAGCTTAAAAGTACAGAAAGGAGGGAAGGAAGAACACATGTAGCTTTAAAAGGAAGTATACTTTGGAAGCTGGGGCATCAGCTTCAGGGTTTAAACTTGTGTGGCCCTGAGAAATGTACTTCTCTATAGGATATTAATGACAGATCCCCAATATGATGCTTGATAGTGCCAGGTTCAAATTAATCTGTGGCAGGGAGGATGCATCATTGGTTCTGAAGAGAGTATTCAGGCCAGAGACCAGAAGGTTGTGTAAACTTGCGTGTGTGTGTGTGTGTATGCTGTGCTCAGAGGGGCTCCACTTTATGGAAAGCATTCCCATCTCTTGATAAAGTTTGGCTTTCCTGCTTGCAGATACTTGCTTTAAGGGTCTCTTGTGAACCCGTAGAACTTCCTGGCTTCCTAGTTTAACATGTATGCTAGATCTTTACAGTGCAAGTTATAACTAAGTATGTACAATATATAGCTGCAGGGATTCGCTAACTAGAGGGCAGATTTTTTTTTTAAAAAAGAAACAAACAAAAGAAAAGAAGTTTGCTCCTAAATAACATTCTGCATACCTCCTGAGAGAAATCTAAGTGTTTCGTTATCAGTATTGTCTTATATTAATATAGCAATGGTCCATAATCAGTCCCCGGAACTGATGATGATGTAGCACTTAAAGCTCATTGTGTATTCCAGACATATTCCAAGCATTGCCACATGAGTCCCAAAGCTACTCTTACAATAGTTGAAAGATGTCAGTGAATCCTGTATTGTTACAAAGCAGTCTGCTTTCAATTCCACAGTGGTCTCTTTAGAATACAGAACTTATTACAGCAGAAATACCTTCCAGGGATTGAAGCAGTATAGATACTAGCCAGATTGATTTTCCTCTTGAATGCATTCTGTACATTAAAACTCTGCTGGGTGAGTCGCATCATTCCCTACCCTCTCACCTGTTAAGCAATACTGTGCTCAGGGAATGGCTCATTCATAGTGAAATGGTTCTGAATGCAATGGAAATGGACCCAACAGCTGCAGAAGGGGTTGAGCAGGGGGCAGGTGGAGGTGATTTGCCTTGTGGCAAGTGCTGGCCTTGGGCAGTTGGGGCACAATCCTATCTCAGAGGCTTACAGGCATTGATGAGTGTCATCACACTGGGGGGGATCGCATTTCTTTACTGTCACTTCTCCGCACTTCCTCATTCTTCCCAGAGGGGAAAGAGGAAGTAAACAAAGACCACGTGGCCCATTCAGAGGGTGTTTTTATCACAGCATATAGCCATCATCACGACTAGTAGCTATTAAGAGCCTCATTGTCCCTGAATTCGTCTAATCTCCTTTTAAAGCTGTCCAAGTTGGTGGTCATCCCCATATCTTGTGGTAGCGAATGTCATTGTTTTCTTCTGCATTGTGCAAAGTCTTCAATGTTCGCTTGGCAACCAATGAAAGAAAAGTGCGCAGCTTTACTTATTAATCATTACAATGATTTGCTAATGCAAAAGTGAAACCACCTATTCCTTCTTGTACTTCCCCCACAGATTACCGAGAATGGTGGTGCCAGGGTGCCCTACAGAGCACCAGGGCATGAGATGGAGAGCACCTTATAGCACTGGTGCAAGGTGGTACGGTGTCCCTTTGTTGAGATGGGTGAGAATTTAGTTTAATTTCAATTATCATAAGAATTTATCAAAATTCACACAGTTCTTCATATTCAGGATAAAGAGATTTTAAAAATCGGAATGGGGGAGAAACCAAAACTGACAGATTCATCCATCCACACAAAGGGCTTTGAGTACTTAGCTCTTAAAAGTCTAGGCTTGAATCCCTGTCTACTCAACCATGTTAGTGTTGAATTAGAGTTGTCATCTATTTTTTCTTACTGCCTCCTAATCTTTAACATCTATATAGCAGGCAGGTACATCATGGTTCCCTCCATCCTGAGAATAGCTATGCATATTGAATTTAGCTGGTGCAGATGGGTGAGGATTTCGTTTCAGTTCAATTTTTTATAATAATGTACCTAAATTTGCATGAATTCCTTCATATTCAGTTAAAAATTAACTTGAGATTTTAAAAATTTGAATAAAGAAAGCAAAGCTGACAGATTCACTCATCCTTAGTAATCATAAAAACTGTTGCTGCTATACGGTGTGGAGTTTAGGATCAGATTGTAAGAGACTGCACTGAAGTATGAACATCTTGTCTTGCGTTCATAATATGGAAACTTTGGAAAACATTATTATTATTTTTATTATGTTATTATTGTATCTCTTTCTCACTCGTTGCATTTTTTTCTAGACGGACATGATGGGCTTTGCCAAGTCATGCTGTCTTTTATTGATTCAAGAATTTCCTGACGATTGAGCATGTTTTAATTATGACTGCTTTCTGGATGTTGGTGTGGTTGTATTCTGGGAGGCCCAGTTTCTGGAGGTTTTCTGTATATTTTTTTGATGTGATGCCGGTGACTGATGTGACTAATGGAATAATTGTGACCTTTTCCTGTGACCAATTACAATCCTCATTAAGTCCATTTGGCATTACTGTTCTGAGTGTGAAAATCCAAAAGAGTTCTCATTTTTTCAGTCTTTTTTCCAGTTGTTGTCCGGAACCAGTCTGTCTTTCCAAAGTCCAGAATTTCAAATCCTTTTCAGAGTGTCCCAATTCAATAAAATGTTTCACCAAAGGGGCCTGCAGTCTTTTGTTCCTGATACAGCTTTGTGCTCGCAGTTTCTTATTTTTACTTTTCTGGTGGTCATACCAACGTACACAAGTGTGCAAGGACATTGAATAGCATACACTATCTACAAATAGTGTAGATCCTGGAGTGAGAAGAAAGATTTTTTCAATGCTATTTCAGCAAGCGAACAGATAAAGTCTGTTGGGGGCTGTCTCCAGGATCTACACTATTGGCAAATATCAGGCACGGCCATGGGGTGCAAATTTGCTCCGGAGCTTGCAAATTTATTCATGGGTAGATTTGAGCAAACATATATCCTTAATGAGGGCAATATTTTCCAAACTCACATCAAAACTTATAAGAGGTACCTTGATGATATTTTTCTAATCTAGAAGGAACTGTAAACGAACTAATGGAATTTAAAATTCATCTGAACAGTATACATGACACCATAAAATTTGAACTTAACCACGATACTTCTAGAATTAATTTTCTGGATGTAGTGGTAATTAAAAATGGTACCTCAATATATACTGACACCTACAGAAAGGCTACAGATGCCAATTCATATTTGAAGTATAATAGTTTTCATCCTGCACACATCAGGAGGAACCTACCATACTCTCAATTTATAAGACTCTGAAGGAATTGTAGCACTTTATCTGACTATGACAAGCAGGCCAAAATATTGATGAGACAACTCCAGATACGTGGGTACCCAAAAAGAAAATTAAGGCAGGCTATGTTTAAAGTGAGAAATATGGAACAGAAGAATTTATTTACAAACAAATATAAAGAAAAACATGAATCCAGAATGCTGGTACCTTTAACTTACAATGGACATAATGAATATATACAAAATGCTGTATTTAAGCACTGGAACCTGTTGGTGGGTGTACCAGAGTGTGAAAGTAAACCATTGTTTGTTCACAAACGTGCCAGGAATTTAAAGGATCTACTAGTGCATAGTACTTTCAGAAACCACAGTGAAAGCATTGGGGGTCTAAGCACACACCAGAAAACCAGTGGCAATTTTCCATGCCATCATTGCAGTGTCTGTGAAAATTGCATGAGAGTCAAGGAATTTACAAACCCACAGGAGAACAAAATATATATCTTAAAGGATCTGTATAATTGTGAATCCAGGGGGGTTGTCTATGCTATTCAATGTCCTTGCAAACTTGTGTACGTTGGTATGACCACCAGAAAAGTAAAAATAAGAACCTGCGAGCACAAAGCTATATCAGGAACAAAAGACTGCAGGCCCCTTTGGTGAAACATTTTATTGAATTGGGATACTCTGAAAAGGACTTGAAATTCTGGACTTTGGAAAGACAGACTGGTTTCGGACAACAACTGGAAAAAAGACTGGAAAAACGAGAACTCTTTTGGATTTTCACACTCAGAACAGTAATGCCAAATGGACTTAATGAGGATTGTAATTGGTCATGTATTTTGTAAATTGTGATTTATTTGATTTGATAGCATTCAGCTGAAATTGGTTTCTCATTGTGTGTGTATATTATCATGTGTGCCTGTTAAAGATTGAGGGAGCAATTCCTAGCTTTTTCTAAAGCTGTGAACACAGCTGATATACATAATGAGCCTACTAATTGGGTATATAATGAAAGCCTGGTGGTCAAGTGTTTATCTGGGTAGTACCTTATCATTTACAAGCAGTGAAGCCAGAGAATTGTGTTTGTGAGTATCTCTTAACTTACTCTTGGTGGAAATCGATGTTAAAGTATAATTGGGCATTTAAATATTTTTTCTGTATATATCTTTCATTCCAGGGTGTACTATACACACCAATTTGGGGACTGATACAATCCCATAATTTGGGAAATATTTGAATCAGCCCCGTTGTGAAAAACTTCTGCCTGGTACTCAAACAATTTAGGTGAGTCATTAAAAAAATCTTATATTATATTACATATTGGAAAAGACTAAATTTTCCTCCATCTAAGGCACTAACTGTTTTATTATTTCTATTGTTTATTTTCAGTGATTGGGCCACTGAAGAAGACACTTTTGTCGAAACGCGTTTGGCCAGAATCATAAGAACTCTGTTTTTACTTTGATATTATACATATATATGTTGAATAGTGTTTTTCTGTGATAAATATATTTTATTAGTATTAAAATTTATTACATATTTTCTCCTTAACTTTCTTTTTTTGTTTTGTGGATTTTGGTTAAGGCTAGCACTTTGTTGTTTGTGTGTACCTTTTCATGTTGCCATAGTTCTTTGACTTCCATGACCAGTGGTGTATATTTCTCTCTCTTTTCTTCTTCCTTTTCAACAATATTTTTGTAATTCGGTATTGCTATGTCAATGAGGTATGTTTTTCTTTTTTGTCTATGACTATTATGTTTGGTCGGTTGCATGGTATTGTCTTGTCTGTATGAATTGTTCTGTCCCAGTATATTTTATGATCTGCATTTTCCAGGATTGTTTCGGGTGAATATGCATAGTATGGTGTAGGTTGTTTGATAAAGTTGAATTTGACAGCCAGTTGTTGAATTATTTTTGAAGCTGTATTGTGTCTGTCCGCATAGTCCATTCCTGCCAAAAAATTACATCCTCCTGTTATATGGTCTATTGTTTCTTGGAATTGATGGCATTTCCTGCATAGGTCTTTTGTACACTGTTATCTTTTATGATGTATTTTTGGTAGTTCTTGGTTGCTTAGGCTGACGATATGAAAAGGAGGACAGGGCTCCTGTAACTTTAACTGTTGTAGAGCAAAGGGAATTTCAGCCAGTGTCATTTGTATGCAATTAGTTCCTGGTGAAATTCCCTCTTCTTCACAACAGTTAAAGTTGCAGGGGCCCTGCCTTCTTTTGTATATGGTCACTCTAGTATAGTGCTTGCAACTTTAACTGTTGTGATGAAGAGGGAATTTCACCAGGAACTAATTGCATACAAATGACACTGGCTGAAATTCCCTTTGCTCTACAACTGTTAAAGTTACATGAGCCCTGTCCTCCTTTTTATATGGTCAGCCTATGGTTGCTATAACTTGATCCTGTATAGCTATTAGGAATCCTTCAGTTTCTGGAAATAGCTCACCTTTCCTAAGCCATTTGTACGATTGTTCTTTGTTTATGTTTGTTTATGTTGTAGTGCTTCCCATGGAGTGTTTTTTGTGCCCATTTTTCTTTTTTCTCTGTGAGTGTGAGTGGTTGTGTTTGATCTTTATTTTGTAGTGCTAGGTTGAGTGGGGTGTAGTTTTTATCTGCTTTTACTGTGGCTTTATGAATGGGGGTGTTTTTGGTGTGAAAGAATTCTCTGAGTGATTTTATCTGTTTAGCATGCACTGTGTTAATATCTAGCAGACCTCTTCCTCCTTCATTCCTGCTTATTGTTATTCTTTCAATGCATAAGTTGGGACGGTGCATGTGGTGATAATAATAATAATAATAATAATAATAATAATAATATAATTATAATAATAATTCTATACCACCCCATAGCCGAAGCTCTCTAGGCAGTTTACAAAAATTAAAAACATTGAATGTTTAAAAACCAATATAATTTTTTTAAAATCATAAAGCCTAAAAACAAACTACAAAACATTTAAACTGTCCAGGGGTCAGTTAAAAAGCTCAACATATGCTGTTAAATGCCTGGAATAGGAGAGATAACATACCCAAATTATTCAGACAGAATAAATATGTGTATAGATATATAAATACATATTCATTAAACAAAAAACCTACGGTTTACAAAACAACGTTAAGGCTCTACAGTTTTCAATCAAGCACCAAAAAGCATGGTAATTGGGAATTAAGGCTCACAAGCCTTAATGCCACATCTTCCCTAAGGGGGCAGAAAGAGCAAGTGAAATTCTCATTCTCCCAAAGCAGATAAACCATGAGGACAGGATGGAGAATATGATATGCAGAGGTGACTGTGGGGTTGTGGAAAACTGATGACGAACAAATTAGGGTCACCTACCTACTTCCCTTTTTTGGTTTTGGTTCCCCAACCTGGTGACCTCCAAAGGTATTGGACTGCAATTCCCATCATTGCAAGTCATGGACCTTCCAGGAGTGTTGAGACCGTATTTCTGGCAGACCCAGACAGGCAACTTTATGGCCTGTTACTCCTCCATTTGGTAGCCCGCAGGAGCACCTGCCTCATAAAGC
The DNA here is from genome assembly GCA_029215795.1 of Anniella stebbinsi. Classification (NCBI taxonomy): domain Eukaryota; kingdom Metazoa; phylum Chordata; class Lepidosauria; order Squamata; family Anniellidae; genus Anniella; species Anniella stebbinsi. The sequence goes on along the minus strand of JARDYH010000003.1, from coordinate 131,309,165 downwards.
AAATGCCCACACGAGAACTGTTATTACGGTCTGCTACTTTGTTTGTCTTTAGTAATCTGTGGTCCAGACTTCTTCAGAAGGGGGAATAGTGTTATGTGGTTGGGGTCAGCCTAAATTATCTCCAGGGGTCTCTTACTCAGTGCCTCTGATCTCAAAGAGATTGAGGATTTCCTCCCGACTCTGTTACTTTTGAAGTTACTAGGCCCTTTGAAAATAGATTTTAGGAAAACAGCGATTCATATCCCTTTTAACTTGTTAAACCAATGAAAACATGCCACACAAGAAGTCTTAAGATATGAATAATTTATAAAGAAAAGTAAATGCAAAAGAACATCAGATACAGAAGTGAAATGTGAAACATTCCTGTTGTTGTTGTTGTTATTATTATTATTTGTATCCTGCCTTTTGCCCAATGTTGGGCCTCAAGGCGACCTTATAAAATTAAAACATATACAGTTAAAGCCTATAAATAGAAATATACAAAAGTTAAAAATATAATTAAATACATTTCAATATTAAAACATTTTAAACATTTAAAATATAACGATTTAGAAGTCCAAGGTATAGACAGAGGTCTAGATTATTTGCCAAAGGCCTGCTAGAACAAAAATGGTTTGCCTGCCTCCAAAAAAACATCAAGGAGGGAGCCAGTGTAGACTGCAAGGATTATAAAGAAAATCCATGTGTGTACACTAAGCAAAATAAATGCCAGCTCAACTGTTTCTAAACCTTATTAGAAAAAACAGGGTGACTAGGCCGAAACCAGCGTTGTAGGCCCAGAAGCACTTTGAAAGGTTTCAAAATTGTACTTAAAACTTACACCGGCCCAAACTAATTAAATGAAGTATTTGAAGCTTTCAACTTTATAGCAGTATGGACCAAACTCTTAGAAAAAAAGGAAAGGAGCACTGTGTATGTATGGGGTGGGGGTGAGATTTTTTTTTAAAAGCAATGTATAGCTACCTATTCCAAGGATTGATCTGAAGACCAGGTTATCATGGATCCAGAGGAAGGCTGAACTTGATCTCTGCTCAGTTCTACACCGTTTCACCAGTGAGCAAAAAAGCAAACTGGCCTAGGGAAAAGATAGCCCCAAATAGTCTCAAAGCCAAAGGAAAACATGTTCCAAAAGAGAAAAGAGGACTCTTCTTCTCCTCTCAAAAGGGAGGCAAAAGGGAGTCTGCTTATGAATTAAAGTTTCAGTCCCATTCAGTTCCATAGCTTCCTTGTGGTAGGGACTGAAACCAACCATCATAAGGAATAACTAAGAGAATTCATATGAACAAAAAGGTAAAGGTAGCATGAGCAAAAATGTAGTACTTATTTAAATATTTTGCCCTACTTTTTGCAGTGTATAAAGAGGCTTACAAAAAGTTGTTAATTGTAAGATTATTGTGCTGGAAAGGAGAAGAAATTCTCAGTAACGTCTCTTACTCTCCTGGCCAAGGCTACAATCCCCTACACACTTACTTCGGAGTAACACTATTTCATTCAATGGTGACACTGATGATTCCACTAAGGCTAGAGAAGGCAGGTGGCCATTTTATTTTCAACATTCTAATTTAACTGAGGCAGGAGGGAGGGGGAGAGTGCAGCTACTGAGCATGTGTTGCGCTATGCTTGAAGAAGGCCTCTGCATTCACTTCTAACAGGAAGAATAAATCTTCATTAAAAATCAACCGAAGGGAATTTTTTTTAAAAAAAATCGATTCCACAAACTACAAAGAAGGAAGAAGAAGACACCACCACTAGATTAATTAGTAAGGGCCTATTTTTTTCTAAAATCCAGGACATAAAAAATCACCTGTCATAATTATCAGAATCATTCTGATTCAGAGAGGTTTTTCTTTTCTTTTCTAATTTAAACTCCCTCCTTCCCTCAAACTTTCACCAATCTTCTTGAAATCTTCAGGTTATGTAAAACCAACATTTCTTTCTGGCACATGTAAATTTCAGGAAGATTGGTGAAACATTTTCAATTTATGAATATTAGAATGACCAATCCCCAATTATCCCTTTAACATGATGGAATGTGTTTTTTTTTCCTGTCGGATCTTAACTAAATTATATATCCATTTCCCCCACCCCCCAGATTGTATTATCCACCTTTTCACTTGAGGTCTCAAGGCACCAGTCAATGGTACCTGATAGATAGGGTGCAACCTCTTGTAAGGGTAAGCTTCTTATGTTTGGGGGAGAAGAGAGAGGCATAGATTGTTCTGTAAACTTCATATATGTATGGTTTAGATTTTGAATATAGCCATAGTCAAGTGATATTTAATGAGCTGTGTTTTGTTGTTATTCTGTTTCACCAATTATTAATTGGCTCCCTTTATTTTAAACCAAACAAACAGTTTTTGTTGCATCTAAAATCTTTACATTTAATGCAGTTCCATTAGTAGAGGTGTCTAGAGCACCAATTGGTTTAGTTTTATTGGACGAGTTTCAAGATCTTGAGGATGTGAACAAGGTGCTTGACTAAGTCTGGTTGCCTAACTGTGTGCTCGGCCCTTATTTTTCATGGCTTATTACATCTAAAATGGAGAGGATATCCGACTGGATCCAGGAGGTTGTAAATTCCTCCTTGAGAGAGGCAGTAATTACGCCACTCCTGAAGAAGTCTAACCTGGATCTGGAAGATGTTAACAGCTATAGGCCAACTTTCCTGGGCAAGGTTGCTGGTCAGTTCCAGATACTCTTGAATTAAACTGGATGCATTTCAATCAGATTTCAGGCCTGGTTTTGGAGAAGGCTTTGGTCGCCCTGCAGGATGACCTTTGCCAAAAGAGGGACAGGGGAAGTGTGATCCTGTTGATTCTCTCAGTGGCCTTCAATATAATCAACCATAGTATCCTTTTGGCTAGGCTGTCTGAGTTGGGTGTTGGAGGGACTGCATTGCAGTGGTTTTGCTCCTACTTGAATAGGGGAAGTTATCTGGAGATATGGATTGAACTGCCACCAATATGCAGATGGCACCATGCTCTACCTCTCCTTGTCATCAAATCAAGGTGAGACAGTAGGGGTTCTGATGAATCAGTGCCTGGGTGCGGTAACGGACTGAATGAGGGCCAATAAACTGATATTTAATCCAGACAAGACAGAGGTGGGTGGTATGTCTGATTGGCCACGTGGTGTTTAGCCTGTTATGGAGGGAGTTCAACTCCTCCTAAAGGATCAGGTTCATAGTTTGCGGGTGCTCTTGGATCCAGCATTGACACTAGAGGCACAGGTGGACTTGGTGGCATGGAGCACCTTTCATCAGCCTAGGCTGACAGACGAACTATGACCCTATGTGGACAGAGAAAGCTTAGCTACAGTTATCCATGCTTTGGTAACCTCTCTTTTGGATTACTACAGTGCATTATGTGGAAAGCTTTAGCTAAAACTGGGCAGTGAGATTGTTAACAGGGACTGGTTGATATGATCATTATTGTGTTTTAGTTCTTTCCTTGTTGCTGGTTTTTACTCTGGTTTTATTCTGTTTTAAAATTTTAAACATTTGATACTATATTTTAACATGTTGTATGTTAGGGTTCTAAATTGTGTGAACTGCCCAGAGAACTTTAGCCGTTCAGCAATACAGAAAGGTAATAAAAAATAAAAGTAAATACAAACTACTGCAACTCCATTATCCCCACCCAGCATGACCGATGCTTGCTGGGAATGATGGGAATTGTGGTCAGCACATCTGGTTGGGGAAGGCTGGTTTAGTGTGCTACATGATCAGGGTGGCAGGCAGGGTAGGAGATGTACAGGGCAGAGCCTGGCATATTCTGGTGTGAGTCTGGTCAACCCTCCCCTTTCCCTATTTAACCTCTTTTTCATTTTTGAAAACCAGGTTTTTTTTCAACTTGCCTTGTAGGCATCGCTTCCCTGTCTATTCTGCCAGAAAATCCTCAGATGCATGTCTGTTTATCAAACAGTTGTAAACAATTGCTCCATCCTCTGACAGCATAACTGCTCCACAATGGATCCAAACCCCAGAACATCTCATTTTAATTAGTACAGAACATTACAGCCTTTGTGGTTTGGCCCTATTTTCACCTCCTACATCATGTGTTGTTTATGATGGCCTTTTACTGCTGCTTACTGTTAGGCATACTTTTTAATTTTGTTGTGATTTATATTTTTATTGTAAGCAGTCTTGTGTTTGATTTTCTCCTAGAAGGAAGATGGGAGATATATATGGCCAAATAAACAATTATACAAAAAGTGCCATAAACACAAGCAACAAACATAGAGAAGCACATATGTTTGTCTGAGTACTTTTAATGGGTTTATCGCAATTGTTTTGCCTAAGCCGCCTAACTTAACATCTGGGGGATTTGACAAAAAGGTCTTCATGCGCCTTTAAGGATCAGGGATGTTTCTTAAATGGGCAGGTCACTTGCTAGGAATGTTGGAGCTGAGTGGGATCATTAGCTATTTGCTCTGCAAGGCAGAGCAGCTTGGAGAGTTTTGAGTGGAGACGAAAGCACACACACACACGAGTTTATCTGAGTGGACGGCCAAACTAGACATGATGTTATCAACATTTTTAGTCCTTGATATAAAATAAAATAGGCAGCCCAGGGGAGCTGAGCAAGACTGGGAGGTGGGGGCTTACACTTGTCATGGTCCTGATTCAAATCACCCCCCACATGCCTGCTATTTGGGATGAGAGGAATGCTCCCATTGCAAATAGCATTGACTATTTAGTTTTAAATATGAATAATATCCAAAACTAGTATGCAGCTTTGAAGATGCTCTCTGGGAATTTTGAGTATATTTGCCTTCACAACCCTACTCTTCGTATATTTGTAAATCGAGCTAAGGAAACTAAACTTGGTAGACTTCCCCTACTTTCCACTTCACTGCTCAAGGAAGTGGAGAGTACAGAATAGGATAATCCAATTATTTTATCTAGTCCTTTATCCAAATACAAAAAGGGGGGGGGCAAAGTTACTTCCATTATTCATGAGAGCAGAGTGGGAATGTGACTACATGCTCTCAGATGGAGTGCTCTTATCTCTCCCTAATCAGCACCACTTGCGTGCACACAGAAGTATTGCTTCCAGGTTTTCATCCTGCTCAAGCACTAAGACCCCCTCTAGAAGGATTTGCTTTGGCGCCTGGCTGCCTGATTATGCGCATATTCACGGAAGCGCATTTACTCCTAATACCTCTGTACGAGAGGCGGTGAAGTGCATTACAGGACAACCGAAACGCGCTTTAAACTTGTTGACATGCGGAGAATCGCATGTTTACACGGCGGTAAGGTGCTTTAACTGCCGCCGCAAATTAAAACTCGCGGTTTAACGTGCATTCGATAATGCGCATAATCAGAAGTTTAAAGCGCCTCAGCCCCCAATTTGCGCTCCTCTCTTGTAGAGGTAAAAATTTTAATCAGCCTTGAAAGAGCTTTAAACCTCTCTTGTAGAGGCAGCCTAAGTTAATTTTCTGCCCAACCTTGCTTCGGTAAGCTTGGATAACCACTTGTTTACTGTGACGGAATGGGGGAATCCAGTTTGCTTCAGTGGGGAATAGAGAAAGGGGAAATAAATGAAATGTTAGCTCTACTGCTAGAGAGGAGAAATGCACTCTGTTCAGTAACACATCTCAGCATCAGCAGCAAGGGCAAATTCAGCTTCACTTACTGCATTTATAGCTATTTGGAATACAATGCATTTCATCCCACCCGCATCTGCGGGGGTGGGGTGGGACTATCAATAACTCCCAATTTATTGAACAAAACTGGGCAGATCTATCCATATATAATATTTATAGATGTCTTACAGTGGATGCAGCCTCCGAGGTCCATGGGATACTCTCCATTTATACCGATCTTACAGCCATTTGCTCCTGATGTTTACTAGCGCCTTTTTTCTACAGCCACTTTCCCTAATCTAGTGCCCACTTCTCCCGATGTGCTGTGGATGATGGAGGCTGAAGGACATCGAGTTGGAAAAAAGCTGTCCTACAGAATCCCAGTACTGTCCAAAGCGTTCACCGGCCATTCAGAAGAGCCGGTACGTATACCAAACAAGTCGCCTTCTGCCGAGTCAGAACATTTGGTCCATACAGCTCGCGACTTTCTGCCCTGCCTGGCACGGCTCTCCGGGAGTTTCAGAAGACAGGAGGAGGAGGAGGAGTCTCTCCCCCAGCCTTACCTGAAGATGCCCAGGACCGAACCCGACCCAGGACCTTCCGCGCGAAAAAAGCACGTGCACCCTGCTTCAGCGGGGTTCTTCCAACGCGCATTCTGGGCCATTAATTTGCGTAACGTCCCAGTTTGGTGCAAAACCGTATAATTTTTTTTTTTTAAAGGGAAGTTAATTTTATTTCTTTCTGTACTGGGATGCGGTTTCTTTTTGTCGCGCGGGGAGCGGGAGAGACCACAACGCAGATCATGTCCAGCACTAGGATTAAGCCATCAACCGCAACGGAAGGACATTAAGGGCTGCACGCGTACGTAGGATATAAACTTACTTGGGAGCCCGCCCCACGCCGCGGTGAGTTTGGGAAGATCTCATCAGGCGGGGATGCAGTATGCTTGCGGGCGATGCCGCCTTCCTCTCCTGGTCACATATTGCAAACCCTTAGTGTTGCGGGGGGGGTGGTGGTGGCGGGTGGGACTCTGCTCTGAACACCGGGCCTGCCTTTCTCCCCAGTGCACCTGGGACTCGGCTCTCCCTCCGGTCGCTTGCCTGCAGCGAATCTCGCACATCGACCCTCCTTCCCCGCAGTGGTGGGGAAACCACGGGCGGCGGCGGCAAGGGGGGGGGAGGAGGACCGTGGTTTCGCAGACCCCGCCCTTTCCCCCTCACTATGCGCCTCCCCACCCTCTCCCCCTCGCCGTCGCCTGGACTGGCGGCGAGTGTCTTTCCAAGCAAAGGGCTGCTTGCTCCAGACGACTTTACGCGATCAGCTGCAGCCACGGATCCCTTGCCAGCTCGGTTGCTTTGAGCTCCAGGTATTTCCCACACTCAGCCTCGCCACCCTCGCTCTCCGTCCCCTGCCATCTGAGCTCTCTCGGCTTCGATCCGTCTGGCTTCTGCAAACAAACACGGCAGGCAGCGCGAAACTTCAGCCTATCTACGCTACTGTTTTAAAACGGTTTATAACCGGTTTAAAACTGTTATAAACCGTTTTAAAGCAGTAGTGAAGAGGAGATCGCTTCTCTCTTCGGACCGCCTCCCCCCCCCCCCCCCCAATCCCACTCAACGCCTCTAGACCTCTTCACGGCTTCTGCCGCCGCTGTCTCCTTCACACGCGCTCCATCTGCGAGAGAAACTTCTCTCCGTCACTCCTGCGGCTTTTTGCGCCCTTCTCAGCAGCGCTGGCTGTTCTTTCAAGCCCCCCCCCCCTCCAGGAATGACCATCAACTTAACCTGAGGGGCGTGGGGGTGAGGTTTCTTTCTCGCGACTGGGACACCCCACTTTCCCACCCTTGCATGGACCCCCCCTCCATGTCGAAGGAGAAAGAGCCTCTTTGTTTATTTACAATAGCTAGTGGTGCCGTCGGGGCGGAGTCCTGAGGGGACTCTGAGGATTTGGAAACTCAGCTCTGCAATCCTGGATTGCGCTGGGACTGGCTCGGATGACTTGGAGGAGGGAGGCACACTGCACATGCTCAGAGTCCAGATCTAGGCTGCAAGCGTGTGTAAGTACTAGCTAATGCATCCTATATGATATGAACCCTAATATCCATAAGCCTGAATTTAGCTACTCATCAAGGTGGATTCCTGAAGAGTCAAACCTTATAATCTATGGTGATGGGGCTACTGACATTAATTTGGAATGGACTTTTTCCTTCAAGGATACGAGTTTACAATGTAGGCACTGTGGAAGAGTGGTGAATATATCTTTGTGGAGAGATGGAGGAACCTCCTAAAAACAGGATTGGGTTTGCCACTTTAAGCAGTAGTAATTCTGGTCTCTGTAGGAAGTGTGCCTCCTAGCTTGAAAGTGCCTGATCTTGGAGGATATGTAAGACTGGGCTCTGTGGTCATATTTCTGTGTGTGCTTAGTGAGAGAGAGATGCAGAACTTTTGGGACTTGGGCTAGTCAGTTTCCGGCACTGGCGTTTTTTGCAGCTGTTGTGGGACCTGCAGGGCTTATGATTTGCACGGGAAGGGATTGATAGGTACTCCTTCACATCCCTTTCACACTGCAGAAGTCTGTCCTTTCTTTACAAAAAAATATTTGTAATAGTAGTCTAGGTTGATTAATTATAATATGTTAATATACTATGTAGCTGCGCACAGCAGTTTAGTATGTTGCTGTACTGAAAGCAGAACATTCCTTCCAAATCAAGGGGTTGTATCCAATGTTAGTCCTACTTAGAGAAGACCCACTGACATGAACTTTAGTTTGACTAACATTGGATACAACCCAAAGTGCTTTGTTTTGTTTTTTATCCTACTTTCCCTTGAATTTACCAAGTGTGTTTTAAACAGGCAGTGGAACCTGGCTACAGATTATTCCATCAGTGACCCACCAGCCTTCTTCTTTCTCCTTTCATCCTATATATATATATATATATATGGGAACACTATATATAGTTTTAGCCAGGTTTAACAACTGTCTTATTTAATTTTTTCTTCATAGAAAAGTTCCAGCTAAGATTCTGTAGCAAAACCAAGAAGAAATAAGGAATGACCCTCCAAAGTTTTAATTACACAACACTCTATAGAAGAAGAAAAATGACTGCAAACAATAATTCCCCAGAGGAGTAGTTGTGTTAGTCCACTGCAGCAAAAACAACAGACTCTGATGGTACCTTAAAGATGAACACATTTATTGTGGCATAACCATCTAAGGACCTCCAATTCTTTTTCTTCTCCCTTTTATGTTACACCCCACCCACATCAGCTGCTCCACACATTGTATTTTTAGGTTATATTGAAGAGGTTTTAAGTATACACTTTAAAATGTAAAACAAGAAAGCAACAGACATCGATTGGAAACATATGGGTACCCTTAGCAAACCATGATTGGCTCCAGCTCCCCATTGGGTGCGCAAATGGTGACAAACCTGGGTTTTGTTGTTATGTAATGTGTGAGAGATCCCACAGATTTGAGGATGCACATTCAAGGGCAGTTGTCCATTAGTACCCTTTGAACCTTCCCCTCAGTACTTGTAGGCCCTGAGAGGGTAGTGAGGAACCCCATCCCAGACCTCTTCAAGCACATCTCCAGGGATGATTTTATATCTTATGCGCTCTTGTGCAGAATACAAAAATGTGATCTTGGGCAAATTTCCCAGGCACCTTAATGGGGGTGGGTCAGGGTGAAGATGGGAGGGAATTCAGAGAAATTCATTAGTGTGGATTTTGTTCTTACTAATTTTCCTGACCGAGCAATAGTTACTGTACTGGTATTGCTATAACCCATTAGTATGAAATCATCTGTTTCTGCAGCCATTGGCCCTTATTCCTGCAGCAGGATTAGCTAGAAGCGATCCTGGCTGCCTTGCTTTGCTGAGTATATAGTCCAGATTGTCAGCAGAAGCGTCAGAAAGTAATTAATTACAAGAGGAATCTCCAGTAGAAAAGTGTATTCTCGTTAGTCCCAGCATTAGAAGGAACTAAGAGGCATGTAGGAGAAGAGCAGGCAGGTTGGCTCTTGTTGCATTCCCTCCCAACACACACACATTTTCAGTGTTTCAGTTAAATATTGTGTTTGCACTCACTGCTTAAGCCTCAGTCCTGGGCACACTTGGTAGTAAGTTGCACAGAAATCAGTGGGACATCTAAGGACCAAAATGCACAGTACAATAGTAGTTATTCTTTGAGCATGTTCTTTCTTGACGAAAAGCAGCTGATGTACATGCGTGCATGCAGCAATTTTGCAGCAAATAATATTTTCGAGGGGGAAAATATTTGTGCTTGGAAAACAGTGCAGGGGGGAAGTACTTCCCAGTCTGAAGTCTTCACCACCGCTTGGCTGCTGGTGGAAAAGAATGTACCCTGTGCCATGCACATTAGAAGGAGCACACCACTAATAGAGCAGCCTTCCCCAACCTCATGCCCTCCAAATGTTTTGGAGTCCAGTTCCCATCAGCCTTAGCCAAAATGGGTAATCTGGTAGTTGTAGTCCAAAACATCTGGAAGGCACCAGGTTGGGGAAAGCTGACTTAGTCATTGACTCTAAGTAAGAGCTTCTTTACATGAAGCAAAAATCCCACATCCTTACCAGGGTTTCGTCTTCCAGAGTCTTCATGGGATAATGATTGGCATGCTCTCGCCCCTCCTTTTTGGCCATTTCCTGTGTGAAAAAGCTCCATATGTTTAATTTATACAACTAATAGATGGTGTTGCAATAGTGTGCAATGTTGCGTGATTCTGGAAATGCGCCACCTCTTTGATGGTGAATTTTATATATTACTGCATTTTCAGCAAGTTAAACAATGGTGGAATAAAGCTGAAAAACAATGGGAAAAGCACTGGAGATTGATGACGTTGTGAAAAGCACCCACCATAAGCACACAATAAAAATCTCATGTGAAGGAGCCCTAAGTGTATTTAGAGTTGGTATACCAGTTCATGATCTCCGTCTACGTTCAGAGGGAATGTAAATCTGTAGCCTCGTGAAAAGTCAATCAGGTTTAGCCATTTCCATGATCAAGGGAAAAGGATTAGATCAAAATTCACAGTTTGGCTCTAGTGGTTGGATTCCCAAATGGTCATGGCACATGTAACTTTTATGTGTTCCTGCGTGCCGTTGAGATGTTTGTGGGTGACACTCAGCCCGATCCTACGCATATTTACTCAGAAATTGTGACTGGATACTGATTTTACTTTCTAGTCACACTAAGCAACATTCTGGATGACTACTTTGTCAGACTTCGCTGCTCAACTGACAAGTGTTGGTGAGCCGGTAAGCTTTTCATCCTCATCTGCAGAGTTGTGCACCCTGCCAGCCTCTTCTGTTCATGACCAAAAAAATGGCAAAGCACAACACCTGTGCACTGAGAAGTTAGAACTAGGGAATTTGAGTTTGGATGTGCTGCGCATGTGCCTGCACACAACAAACAAACAGCTCATTCTTGTTTTATTTTATTTTATTTTTATTCTAAATGGACTTGGAAACCTGTATTTCCTACTAAGTAAATAAATAAGCTCCACTGTCTTCTGTGGAGCTTCCTTCAAAGTCAGTAGTATATGTAGGATACCAACTAATTCACAATTTGTAGTTTGAACTTGGGAACAAAAACTACCTGGAGGTGCATCTACAAGAACGATTTAAAGCTCTTTCAAAGCGCATTAAAATTTTTACCTTCACATGAATGGAGCACAAATCGGGGGTTGAGGCACGTTTTCTCTCCGATTATGTGCATCTTCCCATGCGCATTAAATAGCGAGTTTTAATTTGCCGCGGCCGTTAAAGTGCATTTTGACCATGTGAACAAGCGATTCTCCCCATTTCAGCCACTTTAAAGCTCATTTCATACTGCCAGTTATGTGCTTCACCACATGTCATTTACAGGATTTAGGCGTAAACGCGATTGTGAGAAGATGCGCATAATCGGACAACCAGGCGCCACACCAAATTCTTGTAGAGGGGACCTGGGTTTAAATGACAGAACACTGGTGCAATGCTCTTCATTTAAATGGTTTGTTCATCTTTAAATGGCAGTATTTCTTGGCAATAATTGTTGCTATGCGTGCATATGCTGCCTGTGCAATTGCAAGTATCTTGCACTTATTTTTCCACTGAAACTTGGGAACATTTTATACCCAAGTTCAAAAAAGAAATTATGAATTGGTCCTTTCAGAGCATGCAGAGTTCAGGGTGTTCTGTTTTCAGTTTAGGGGTTGGAACTGACTAGTGGGTCTCATGCAAGGCTACTCCTAAATTTGCCTTCGCTAACTTGATGCCCTCCAGATGTTTTGGACTTCAGCTCCCATCAGCCACAGCCAGCATGGCCACAGGTCAGAAATTCTGGGAGTTGTAGTCATTCTAGAGGACACCAAGTTGGAGAAGGCTGCTATAGGTAAATTATTCCTTAGGACTTCTTCATATGTTACATGGTTGTGTATTTTCCACTACATGTTCATGTGGCAAGGAACCATGAATAACCCAGCCTCTTATGTTGGAGAACACATTTTTGCCTTGTACATACACGCATACACACGCATACACATGCATACACACGCATACACACACACACACACATTCTGCTTTTAGGTATAATTTAGAGACATAACTTAGGCTTCACTCATAGACATTTAAGAGTGCAATTGGTTTCACAACATCGAGTAGATGATGCAAAATTTTGGAATTATTTCTTGAAAATGTAGTACAAGGTTAAATCTTGTAAGATGAAAAAAATAAAAGATGATGACCTGGCCTTAGGAAAGAGTAGATCTTGCTGAATTTTTTTGCTGTCGTTTGGCATGTGAAAATTATGGCAGATGCTATGGGCAGTGTCCAGTCAGACACTAGCGCTAATGTCTAGCGCAACACCAGTAGTGTTAGCTGGTATGATGTGTTCGCTTAGGTATCCCATTGCCCCAGCTAACACTATTGGCTTTGTGTTAGAGGTCTCTTATACTAGCACAGTGTAATTTATGTTAATGCCAGTGTCCAGTTGGATACTGCTCATTGTCATTAGTGGGTATGCAAAAGAGCAAGTCAATAGGTCTTCCAGATGTTTTTTTTTTTTATTGGAACTTCGGGCAAAACAAAATTGAGAACACAGCTTGCCCAGTTCCTTGCAGATCGGGCCCTATTCAGACCTTTCTTCCAGCCCTTGGGCTGAGCAAATCAAACTGGCAGAGGCATTTGTGGAATGCCTCTTTTTTTCTTACTGTACTCATGGTTGTATAAGTAAAGAATCTGTAGTCGATATAGTAATAAACAACAAGGCTGCCTGGACTGTAAAACCAGGACTTTTAAACAGAAAATGTAAAAGAGATGAGAATGCTTGGTTAAAGTTAAAGTTATTCTCTAGAGGGAAAAGTGTAGAAGAGAGGTCAGAATTTGTCCTGCAATGACCCCTGTGAAGAGGCAGAATGATCCTATATCAGGAAACATTCCCACAGTGACCATTCCAAAGACATGTCAGTGTTTCCCGTCGGAAGAACAAAACAGCACGTTTGGAGGATGCAAATGAATAGCTGGCATTTGCCCCTCTAGGTGATCCTAATTATTGAATGAAATCTTCCACAGCAGCGAAACGTCATAGGGGCCAAAATAATTTATAGAAGTGTAATCACATGGAGGTTTCTGGCTGTGACTCAGGGCTGATCTAAGCCAGGATGATCAAACACCTTTGCTTCAAGAAAGCATCTGCAGTGAGCTGGGAGCTTAGCAGGGTGACTATGATGGCTCAGCAGGACTAATGGAACTCCAAAGTGAGATCGATGTTGGATTGGAAATCTTACTCCCTCCATGATGCAGCGACCTCTCTCCTTCCTTGGATTAATGTAGAGTTGCCTCTGTTTCTGCAGTCTGCACTGTTTACATCCTGCTATGTCAGATGACTGAAGCTTTGTACGTAGCATCTCACATCCGCCTGCACTGACTACATCAGGTACTCAGAAAAGGAGGTGATGTTAAGAAAAGGTACAGGTATTTCCCGTTGCTCCTTTGACTGTAGAGTGTCTCGTTCCACTGCCAGCAGTTCAGGAATCCCATAGGAGTTGTTTTCATTTAAATATGTATTTTTGGCTGCATGACCTCTTGCATGGTTTCTTTCAGGGACTTTAAACCAACCATCTGTTCCTGACTGCAGTTTTGAAAATATTTTCCCTACTACTGTAGGATTGAACTGGTACAGAATACTTCATGATTGCTACACGTGTGGAATGCAAAATTGAAAGTCTTTAAGCAATGTCATTCAATGTCCTTTATTTGTTTTCGTAGGACTTGAGCGATGCCTTGTAGGCAAAACAGGAAAATAAGTGAAAATAGAAAAATTTTAGATAGAAGAATGTATAGATAGAAGAATGAAAAAAGATGAAGTTCCTACTCAGCCTCTTAGAGCACAATCCTAAGAAAAAAAGTCCTAAAAGCTGGGAGTTGTAGGACTTTCTTGTGCGAAAACATACATAGGATTGCACCCTTAGCTACAGTGCTGCATAAGCTCTTTGTAAAGAACATAAGAAAAGCCATTCTAGATCAGACCAATGGTGCATCTAGTTCAGTATCTGATTCTAAAAGTGACTAATCAGGGGCCTCTGGGAAGCCTAGGAGTGGGGCTTGAAGGTAACAGTTCTCCCCTGCTTGCTGGTATTCAATGGTCTATGCACTGCCTTCCCTGAACATAGAGGTTCCTGTAACTCTCATGGATGGACCTAACATCCATGTATTGGTTGAATCCCTTTTTAAAGCCTGCTAAGCCTTCTACTACTGAATGATAATGTTTCATTTGCTTTACAATTTGTATTATATTTTCTTTTCCGGGTAATTGTGAGGCAAGTCATAGTTATTCTCATTTTTACAACTGAATCTGAGAGAGATAGAGAGATTTGCCCCAAATCACACAATGGACCAGTTCGCATAATCAAAATAACACATCGGTGGCTTGCTGTGAGCCGTGGCGCATGCAGGGCACGATTTGTATAATCACCACCCAGCCACGGTTTGTTCTATTGTCCGAACCTGGGCGGCATTGCTTGTTGGGGTTATTTGAGAGTTGTTTAATTTTCCAACAAGCCATGCCATTTGTATTTAGACAACATGACAGCAAGTGATTATGCAAATCATGCCAGGCACTCGCTGGCATGATCCGTGGCTTACAACAAGCCACAGTAGCTTGTTTTGATTGTGCAAACCAGATCAGTGAGTAAATTCAAAAGGAGGACTTGAACCCCAAACTCCCTGGTCAAGCTCTGACTCTATAATATCCATTAGATCAGGGATAGGCAGCCTAGTGCCTGCAAGACATTTTAGACTACAGCTTCCATAATCTCTGACCTTTGGCTATCCTAGCTGAGACTAATGGGAGTTGTAGTCCAAAACAGCTGGAAGGCACCAGTCTGCATAAGACCATATTGACTTTCTTCTACCGATTTCCCCATCTTTTTAAGGTCTCCCATATTTCTTTTCTTTGCTCTGTGCTGTTTCTTCATCTTTCCCACCCAGATTTCCGCTTTTCTCTCATGTCTCCATTTTCTGTCCTCTAAAATGTTAGGAGCGGTAGGAGCAGTTTGTTCTCATTTTCACAGAACAGCCAACTGCTATAACTTTGGGAAAAGTTCCGGAGAAAGGGGCGGAGCTTGCCATTGGTGAGAGAAATCTGGTCATGTGTCTGTCATTCCCCCCTTACTCCCAGTTGTAGATCTTGCTAACATAATAGGATATTAGACAACATGGAAATGGGTGATTTAGGTTTGTTTTCGAGCCAGACAAGCTTGCCTCAAAATGATAAAAGATTTCTGCTAATGGGCTAAGTGACCTATGGATTCTCACAGTTTATTGTGATGTACATTACCAGCCAATTGATCTTGTGCCTCCTTTTATCTTCTCTGGGGGGGGAAACCCCACAAACAACTCCCCCCCCCCCATTAAATTAAACATTCTAGGCTGTCTGCACTTTTTCCTGCTGTCACTTGAACACAGTACAAAGCAGAAAAGAATACTCAAATGATGCATCGGTTGTATTTTGCAGCGCAGCACTGAAAGGGGTTTTGAAGCTAGTTAGTAGCTCTTCGATACCTGTTTTCTCATTTCTGTGGTTTGTTTGTAAAAAACGAGTGCACCCTGTAACAGTTATGCAAGTGAGCTGTGATGAGGTGTGCTGTATGCAGGGGCACATCAGGATGCAGCTGTCGTAGAATCGCTCATGCATTTCTGCTGATGCAGACCAGCCATTGACAGAATATGTAACAACAACACACAATGTGTTGCTACTTAGCATAGGCAGAGGTGAGGCAGGGTAAAGTGTGAGTGGTGAATCAAAAGCCCAGGAGTACTTTGTCAAAGCCCCAGAAGTGGGCATCTAATTGTTTACTGATATTTTCAGTTTGCCAGGGATGGGTTAAATCTATGATCTGCTGTTAATCACCCTCACATTCCATATTTTGGAGAGGAGTGAATATATTTCTTACATGGGAGTAGCACCATAGATTCCAATGTCAAAAATGGATTAGAGAAAGGTGAATCATGTTAGTCACAGAACCATGTTGCCAGCAATCTGTATTCTCATTTTTTCTAAAGTGCTATATACATGGATAGCATCTCTGCCTATAAAGCAGAAAGTATGTGTGCGTCACGTATGTCCGGAAATGGTTACCCACTTCCAGATGAGTTAGAAACTTGACACGATGACGCAGTGATAGGCCTGGCTGTACAATATACCAGAAAAATCTAAAAACACAAATTTTGGGGGGGTTAAGTATTTTTAAAGAATTTAATAAAAGCCTAGGTTTATGCCTACAACTCCCAGCATGCCTTGGGCAGAACTCTCAGCATGCCTTGGGCAGGAGGCCAGACTTACTGGCCTTTGGTGGCCAGACTTACTGGCCTTTGGTGGCCATTGTGAGTGCACAGGTTGGTGGCTGCTGCATATCTTTTACAACCCCGACTCCTAAGGTTAGTCTTGAGCAGTCAACCCAATTCCACATAAAAGGAAACAACCCACATAAATGGGCTTCATCCATTTGCGGTGCCTCCTCCCACCCTCTGCATTGTTTTCAAATGTAACTAGATACAACAGCATGACTTTGAGGGGCCAAACATGCTCAAAGGCACTCCATCCTGATATAGCTGTTTTCTCAGAAATGGGGGGAAACAAGTGTGTAACCTTTGCCCTTAAGAGGGAGGGGAGGCACTCTGCGCATGCACAGAAACAGAACCGACAAAGGGGAGAAGTGCCCGGCCCTTCAGTACAGGCTCCAGATGTAGCACTTGGTGGGTGAGAAGCACAGGCCAAGGCAGTCCCAGCAGGATTGGCCAGAGCTGGGCGTGTCCACTGACAGCTGCTTACACCCCCTCCTTGGTGATGCTACTCCTTCACACTCTATCAAGGAGCAGCATCGGCAACTAGAGCATGTCTCAGAGGATGCAGGCACCTGTGGGCTGCCAAAGGCAAGCTGGGAGGCGTAGTACTGGCATGTAGAGTGGCTGTTTTAAAATAAAGTATGGGTGAGCAAACCCTGACCCTCTCACTAACTGTCTTTGTTCTCCTACCTGACTTTCTCCAACTGCCACTAACCCTGCCCACCATTCTATTCTAGCCTCAGCTATATCAGTCAATCCCCCATTCACTCTTCTGTCTCAATGGTATAGTCAGGCTTTTACATAAAAATCATAAACTTTATTTAGAAATCCACAAGCAGGGTGCCACAACCAAGATGACGTGCTCTCTAGTTGTCTTCCACTACATCTCAGATGGTGTTCAGAGAGTAATATGTTATTCAGGGACCTAGGCTTATGCCTACAACTCCCAGCATGCCTTTGGCAGGAGGGAAGACATCAGGCTTTGACAGCCATTATCTGGTAGTGGCCTGCCCTCCTGGGCTTGAAGCCTAGCTGTCTCAGTTGCTAGGCTCTATCGGGGACAGGCCTGTTGCCAATGGCAACCAAGCAAACCGTCAGTCAGCCAGACAACTCCTTCATGGCCTACCGATGAGCACCGATTGCACAGTGTAGTGTGGACAGGCTCAGCCAGACTTTACTTCCCATGAGCTTCAGCAGCAGGACTCCAACTGGGCAAGTCAGGCACCACAGCAAAAGGCATGCCTGGAGTTGTAGGCTTTGTTTTCTGTGGGGACAAGGAAAATTATGGTGACAGCTTCAAGGCAGCGGGGGGCGGGGAGAAACTAATATAATTTGTTTTAAAGTTACCTCACAGGCCTAGGACTGGCCTACCTTGAAGGGTTGTCACAAGGGTGAGAGAGGAAAAAAAGAAATGAATTTAATTTGTTTAAAGGTTAACTCAGGCCTAGCACCAGCCTGCTACTTTAAGATGATTACCTCACAGACATATATTTTAGGGGGCCCAAGCAACACCGGGTAAAAACTTGAAATCTGGCATGCTGATAGGTCTGGCTGTACAATGCACCAGAAAAATCTAAAACGTGAAATTTTGGATTTTAAGTATTTTTATGTCAGATAAAAGGCCCAAGTCACCAGTGGCCTATACCATCCTGGCTCTCTGCCAAAACCTGTTAAATGTAGATATTATATAGTAAATTATGCCAATAAAGTATTCTGGCTGCTTTCCTTTTTTCATAATAATAGCTTCAGAGCACATGCATACAACAGTTCCTCACATCCACTGAGATCTGCTTCCCTACTATATGTTATTCAGATATCTGAGCAATGCCAGGTATATTTTGAAAACATATTTTTAGGTTTGCATTCTTTTTAGCTGGTAGAAAGGGTGTTGTGTGTTCTGATTGTTTTTGAAGTTTAGATGGCTGCTCTGGTCAAAAGATGATGGGAGGTGTAGGCATTTCAGGTAAAACAAAAAATGTGGTTTATCACGAAGCTCTAATTTGAAATACAGTTCTTATTAACACAGTTTTCCATTTATTCTATCAGCTAGTTATCTATATAAGAATTATCAATATAGTGTAAGACTTATTACTCGAAATCTACCAGAATGATTTTGCTCATTTCTGTTTTCAACTGAAGCTTGAGCAGTGTAGACATGCGGAAAGTTTTGAAAGTTCAAAAAAGTTCAGAATTCGAGCTTTAATAGCAATTAATTTTCTCCATGCCAAACAGGCAGGGCAGCATTTCCGCCAGTGGAATGACAGGCAGCCCTACTCGGCCAGTCATTGTGGTGTAAAGGCAGACCTGGGCAATTAGGCTGTGGCCGCGAGCAGAGAGTGGAATGACGGGCAGCAGTTCTTGACCAATCAAAGTAGCATGAAGGTGGGCCCCAGGCACAGTCACGCAGTTAGGCTGTCACCACTAGCGGGGAGGGTATTTATTTATTTATTTTATTTTATTTATTTCATTTCTAACCTGCCTCTCCATCTAGATCGAGGCGGGGAACAACACCAAATATAAATATAAAACAATAAAATAGATAAACCGTTAAAACAGATACAAACAAATACATTATTAAAAACATCTTAAAATTAAACTGGATAGGCCTGCCGGAAGAGGATGGAGGCAGTCAATCAGAGTGCTTGAGGGAGGGGGAGGGCCATCCTGCATGCAAATTTCCATGGGTGATTCACTATTCATGAGCCATATTTGCATTATTCATGAGCCTCTGCGGTGAGGAGACTGAGGGGCTAAAAAGCGGGAAAAGACCAGGACTACTAGCACCCATGGTGACAGGGGCTTTACACTAGTATAAATAATAATCCCTATTTTATTATACTTATATCCTGTCCTTCCTCCAAGGACCCTCAGGGTGGGATACTTGGTTCTCTCCCAATTTTATCCTCATAACAAATTTGTGAGAAAGTGACTGGTCGAAGGTCACCCAGTGAGGTTCACGACCTAGCCAAGTTGGACTAGGACCGAGTCCATCACTGTAATCGCTACACCATGCTGGCTTGTCCTCTACCACACTATGACATGCAGAGACTATTCAATTTTAAAGTTCTTTCATTTGTCCGTGTAGAGATTAAAATGATCGTATGGTTTATGACATGTCAAAGGCTATATCTGGTTGAGATCATAAGAACAGAACAAGGAATAAAAGAAACCTAGGCCCTTTCCACACCAGGCTTCTTGCCTGGGTTGGCCCCCAGCTGCTCCCTGTGCGCCGATGGTGTGTATTAGGTACTTCTGGGATCGCCCTCCCTCCCTGTGCGCTGATGGTGTGCATTAGGTACTTCCGGGATTGCCCTCCCTCTCTCTACACCCCTATGGTGTAGAAAGAGCCCTAGACTTAGTCAATCTCAGGAGTGTTCCCCCTGCCCTTCCTTACTGGAACAGCTCCTCAGAGCTTTGAAACGGGCAAGTCCAGGTTCTTTGGGCTTCTCAATTTTGTACTAACATTTGTCTTAATGACATATGATGCATTGTTATAAATGGAAAAAAATGTGTTTTGGGGTAAAACTCACAATGTTTTTGTGACTTGTAGGGTTTTTTTTTTAATCAGCTGTATTGCATCCGGAATGAAACTGAATAGGATTGCAAATTAGGCTTGGAGTATGAAAATGGAAACTCTGACAATTGGTTCTTCTATTTATCGCAACAAAATATATAGCAAGCAATGGTTCCAGCTTTCAGTTTTCATGATAGGAATTGTTTTGGGGCGTTTTGGACATAAACTGAAACTGGCTTTATTGATTCTTCTAAAGCTAATTAGAGGGTGGAACCTTCTATTCTTGATGCATTAGTATAAAACCCATGTCGCCATGGGCGCCAGTAGTCTGAGGGTGAATCCTACTGTTCCTTGACTTATGCTATGTCAGTCCTCCAGAAGCAGTATGGAGGTTACTTCCCCTTCAAGGTAACAGAGGACTTTTGGCCCTCTCTTCTTCACACCTGTCACCTGGTAAATGATATTGGCTTCTTCCCTCAGGCCTCAAGCCCACCTCCTTCCCTCTTCCCCCACATTTTAAAACCCCAGTTTTCTGCTTCCACCTCCACCACCTCAGAGCATTCACCACCACTTCCACCACCATCCCTGCTATCAATATGGCTGCTCCATGAGCAGATTTGACTCACAAAACCCAAAGCCCTCCCTCTGTCCCCACCTTTGTATTTTTCTCCCTGTGCGCCTGCCCAGCCCGGAGCTATGTGGGAGATATAGTTTCCTGATTTTACCACTTCAGGCTCCTCGGCAGGGTACAGAAACATACTGTTTGGCTATTAAAGATCGAGGTTTGAACTAGTTTGAACTTTCAAAATTTCCTGCACATCTACTTAACCTTCAGTATAAACAAAAACAAGCAAAATTGGTCTGGTGGATCTCTAGTAATAAGCCTGACACTACCCCACTCTTCTTTAAGGTGCTACCCTGGGCTTTTGTACTCAAAACAAAACCCTAGCTCTCCTCTATATGTTTAAGCTCAGTTCAACTCCATACAAATCTCTTTTGATGACATTGTCTTCTATGTGCAGTCTAAGAATGCCTGAAACCCTGAATGCTTGAAACCCGGTCCTAATCTCACCGTGAAATTGCCTGAATGGTCCTTAGGTATGCCTGTTGAAGCTTGATTATCTACATTCACTACTGATGGCTCACTTAAACTAGCTGCCAGCCCTTCTGGATGCCTGGAATGCAAGTCAAGCTTATCTACCAAGTTGGGGTCTGAGTACAGTGCTCTGCCTCAGGGAGCATGCACCAAGAGAGGAGGTGGAGAGCGGCAATCTAAGCAACAAAACAAACAGAGTGTCATAGTAGGGCAATGCCTTCATTAGGGCCAACTCAAGGTCATAAAATAATGTGCAAGTTTTAGAGTTAGTCAGAAGTCTTCGTCAGGTGAGGCAGTAAACAAAGCAAAAGGGGAGGGGGAGGGAAAAAGTGGCTGATGTTCAAGCCACAGAGTCTGCAGTTGCTTACAGTCCGAAGATAGAATGTGGGGGGACGCTGCAGCAATTCAACTTAGGCTATGTCAGATGCTGAGATAGTTTTCAGTTGCAGCCAGGTCTCTCCCAAGGGCTGCTAGGATGGAGAAACAAGCAAACCATGGATGAAACAAGCAAACAAAATCCTGCTGTTAGTCAGAGCTCTGGTCATCCTTAAGCAAAACACACAGGTTCCTTGGTAGGTACAAAATAGAAGTACAGAGAAACTAAACAGTTTTTAACAAAACATTTTGTTCTGTTGGCAGTAATTTCAGATGGTGTATTAAGTTTAAAAAAGCCAGTAAAAACCAAGCTGGGTAGCTTTACCTAGTAGTTGGAGGGGATAAACCTTTAGAGAATAAAATCCCAACTGCAGGTGTTACAAAATCTTTCAGTGAGGAAGAATTGACCTTAAGTACTCTCACCTCACAAAGTGGCCAGCTGTTCTAAGGCAGATGTTTTGGATTGCAAATCTCTTCATCCCTAACCATTGGCTGAGGCTGATGGGAGTTGTAGTCCAAAATATCTGGAGGGCACCATGTTGAGGAAGTTCATGCAGTAAAGCTTTTCTATGGAATATCTCACCAATTGGGTAAAGAGAGAGCACAAAACATCATGCATAAAACCAGCTATGATTGGATAGAATATGAAAGCATACATAACATTCTTTGGGGCCAGAAAATTTGTGCATTCTTGGCTAAATTGTTCAATAAAAGTTATATCTTTTTCTCTTTGTGACGCAATAAAATCAATCCAGTAATGATCAGTGTTGCAGAACTGACAAGGATGAATGTTGCTTGATTTAGCCAATGAGGAATCAGAGTGCAAAAGTATTGTACAAGGAGAAAATACATTTAGTATTTCCATACAGAGCTACTTGTAGTCTGTAGTAATTTATTGTCACGTTTTGCTTTAAATGATAATAACGGGGACACTTAAATGTTGTGATGGATCATGCCAAAAAAGTCTAAGACGTGGACCCTCAAGTTGTTTGGGCTTACAACTCCCATTAGGCCTAGCCAGGATAGTCAGTGGTGAGGGATATAAAGGTGGGGCTGCAAGTCTCTGATCGAGCTCAAGGCACTTAAGGCAGCAATCCTATGCATCCCAAACAGTATCTGGGGGACACATAGGATTGTTCGGTTTCTGGGCTCACAAGTTCGGAAAGAGGGCTCCAACCTCGGAGCCCTAAATCGTGCTGCTTTCCCCCTCATAGTCAGCACAGTTCTCTCCATGCTGGCTATGTTACCACACTTGGAACTGGAGCATGGAGATGGGGGCATTCCCAGGGGGAGAGGAGGAGACGGGTATTGTCCATACGTGGAATCCTATGGTCACCCCAACACCCTTCCCTCTAGGTCCCTGAAGCCTTCATTATATGGGTGAAATCACTCGTCTAGCTTAAATACAGAGCAGCAGACACGATGCGCCTGTCACTCTGCATAGGATACTCCTAAGCCTCCAGTTTTGGAGGCTTACGAGTACCATGGGTGGATCTTACAAGATTGCACCTGAAAATGCTTAACTTTGCCTGGGTCCTGTGCAGTTGTTAGTTGCTTTCTGTGAACATGTGATATGATCTCTTTTTTGTTATTTATTTCAAATACTGAATTTTTCAAAGAGGAAGACTTTCTTTAAAATGACACGACAACCTACCCTGCAAAACAGGCCACAGACGATCGGGCTCACTGTGGGTCATTCTTCTTCTCCTTCCCTCTTGGTCCATCTGTCAGCCCCAACAGGTATCCCAAGGGACTTGATGGCACAACCCGTCTTGTCTGTCACCAAGTCCCCCTTGCTGTGGGTGTATGTATTTGGGTGTATGATTTTGGGTGGCCCAAAGCTTATTGTTGGATGCAACCTCCCAATTCTTTGTCCTTTTCTGCATTTTTTGGCTATCATTGGCATGGCCACCTGGCCATGAAAGTATCTTGTGCCCAGGGTTGTCCGTCATAGGCAAATCTCACCCTTTTGAGGCCTGACAGATCCCCACAACAGACCCGCGCCACATGGCAGTTCCCAAACCCTGGGAGCGATACCTGAGTTGGGTTTTTTTGCACAAAATCATGGGCCAATTTGTGCAGAAACATAATCATAAATAGCGTAATTTGTGTAAAATTGCATCTATAAATGGTCTAATAAGAAGACACTCTTCTGGATATTCAGTATATGATTTGGGGTGACCTAAATTTTACTATATGGTGCCTTATTTATTTCTATATACATTTCACTATTATTGGCAAGGGGGCATGATCTTCCACCTTTCCTGATCCTCACCTGTGGCAGTGGTCTTACCTCATGGGAGTGCCGGTCTTACCAATGAAGGAGATGTATGATATTGGATAGTCCAAAGCTTATTTTGGGATGCTGGTGCATATAAATCTTAATTAAGTTTATTGATTGAGCTCTGTTTTGATTTTTTGTTCAAGTAATGAACTGGAAGCTAGGAACCAAGTTCAGCATTATATTTCCTCAGATCCTTATAATGACGTATGTGATGTTTTAAACTAGTGATTAAAATACAATTTCTGTATTTGTGTAGGCCAAAATGACTAAAGCTATTTTCTCCAGTGCTAAAATATTTTGGTTATATTTCACTTTAATGTATTCATGGCCTGAGGAATAACATGTCTTCTTTAACAGATATATATACTGTTGTTTTATGCTAATGTACCTTTTACAGTTAAAGAAAGAACCACAACTTCATTAATGTAGGTATGGCATGTTCCAATTTATGCTTGCTGTTAAAATCTGCAGACATGCACTTTCCAAATTCACATACTTGAGATTTTATGGAATCGACCTTGCATTCTTGGAGGTTGAACAAAAATTAAACCTAATGGTCCATATACAGATGCAATGAACTGTCTTATAAGAGGCTACTCCCTGCTACATTTTTTCTCTTGTCTATTTTACTGCTTACCAGTCCATTAACCTTCAGCTATGAGAGGGCACATAGAACATAAACAAGTCTTCTTTTTTACTGATTGAAGGCTTTTTACATTCCTTTTTGGTATGTCATAGGAGCATAGGAAGCTGCTTTATACTGAGTCGGACCATTTATCCATGTAGCTCAATATTGTTGACACTGACTGGTAGCAGCTCCCCAGGGTTTCATGCAGGTTTTCTCCAACCCTACCCTGAGTTGTCAGGAATTAAACCTAGGATCTTCTGCACGCACCACAGTGTGACTTGCCATATTCTGTGTGGTGGGGCCACATCCATCCCCTTCCTGAACCTTACCACATTGAGCAGGAAGAGCTTGCAGCATCCCCACATGTAGACTCCTGAATGCTTGAATAGGGTTTATAGTTCTTCTGAATATTCCCCCTTTTCTTGAGAGTGTGGTGTAGTGGTTAGGGTGTTGGGAGAGCTGGGTACTAGTCCCTCTCGGCCTTAGAAGCCCACTGGGTGACTTTAGGCCAGTTACAGACTCTCAGCCCAATCTACCTCACAGGGTTGTTGTTGCGAGGATAAAATGGAGAGGGGGAGGATCATGTTCTTTAAGGAGGAAAAAAGACAGGATATAAATGCAACAAATCATCATCTTATGATGAAACCACAGGTTTACTATATCCTAGAGATCCTTAAAAAAATGGAAGCCCTCCTAGATGTTTGCTGGAAAGGTGGAGGATGCATTGCAAAGGAATGTTTTCTGCTTGAAAATGAAAAGCAAAGAAAACCAACTCAGTGTGATGGCCTAATCATGACAAAAATGAATATTTCTGCCTGAAATTCAAAATTTAAAGGGACTTCACACCTTTTGTAGTAAAGAAGTCTGGAAGACTGAGGTGATCCTGGGCAGACATTGTTTCACTGACAACAAACACCTGATTCTAACTTTTGGCCCTTCAATAAGCAAAGAAAATACTGTTATTAAAGGAGGTGGATCCATCTTTTCCTTAGTCTCTTGCCCTGGTGGTTGGCTCCACCCCTGAGATATTAGGAGGGATGGAGTGGATCATCCATGTGACCCATGTGTTTCCCATTTGCTTATGTTACCAATATGTGCAGCTTTAGGCATTTTGTGTGTAAGTGTGCGTGGTTCCTGTGTTGCTAAGCTTATTTATTTAATTTTTCTACCTAATATTGTTAGCATGCTTCAGTTATGTGCGGATGTGATCATTTGCTTCAAGGGATTGTTCTGAAGTTAAACTAGGTAAGAATTGCTAGACAGTTTTCTTCATTGAAAACGGCAGTAGTATTTAATGCTAATTGAATTTCTTGAAAGTGTTGGGCCAACACACATTTATTTTAATATGACTCTGGCATAGTGAGGAATTCTGGTTACTCTTTCCATCCTTAGTCACTGCAGAGCCCTATCATTGAAGCACAACTCAAAGAAACTCATGACAGGATTTACTATCTGAAAGATGCCTGAAAGATCATGGCCACCTCCCAGTTGTTGTTCGGGGGAAAGATTACAGGTGATCTTTAAACTATGCCCAACTATTTTAACCAGCCCATTCAAGAGAGGCTGATAGCAATCTTTCAATTTTCCCTGAGTGCTGAGCCACAGAATCTGCCGCATTTAAGCAGAACAGAATACAAATGAATGGATCATCAATTTTAAGTGCAAGCCTCATTAAAATCAGCTCAGTGTGTGTTATCTCCAGGAAAGAATTCTTTGTGTTAAACTGTAGACTTCTGACCATCTTGGGAATTGAATCCAGACAATTCTGCAGTGTTGCCTTGTTCTCTCAGGTGATAAAATTTATGAAAATGAAATACAGATTATGAGCACAGCCAGCCTCTTATTACTGTATATTGGTAGCTAATATTGTTGATACAGACAGCCACCGGTCTCTCGCCCAACTCATCTGCCAACATCCAAAGAATGAACATTTGTAGACTGCAGCCTCTCGCATATCTATTTGCATATATCTGTTTAAGAACTTTATACGGGTCTTGAATCCTTTATAGAATATGTAGTACTCTCCATAATGTGATGAATTCATATTGCTCTTGAACATCAATATGTTGGTGTAATTTTAATGCAAACATGACAAAAAAGGTGCTATCCTTAACCAAAAAGAGCCAATACAAAATCACCAAAAAGTTAAGGTTTCCAAAATTTAAAAGTTATTTCAAGCAGGTATATTAAAGCATTTAAACAGAGCAATTGAATTTACAGAATGATAAAAATGTTGAATAAATATTCCTTCAACAATTATTAAGACAATTAGCTCTGTATAGTTGAAATAGAAGGTAGGCCAAACGCGTTTCGACGTTTCGTCTTCTTCAGTGGCCTCTGGCATAAGCTGATATAGTAGACTTGATATATAAAAGAACAGATATCTTGAACCTGGGGCTGACTATCAATATCACTAGAATAGGACAGTTTGTATCACTCCCTCAAGACAACGAAACCTGCAGCAGATGATCACAAACTATAACAGCCTCCGTTTCTCAAGCCAAAAATCACTTGAGAAATGCTAAACATTATTATTAATAAATTAGGATTAGGTATTTGCTGTCTAATAATAAAAATCAGCAAGAGGAAGTAGATGGCCCCATGTAAGATGTGCATTCTAACATTTGCGCAAATAAAAAGATAGAATATCGTTGGAAACATTTAAACCATTTGACTATTGGACTTTAAAGCTTGTTTATTTTTTTAGGTGAATGACATGGTTAGATATTTAATAGATAAACTGAGACATTTCCTAGGAACAGAAAGAGCTTTAACATTAATTTCTTTTAATAAATCTAGCCAGGATTCTCAAGTAGCTACTAATCACCATTGTTTAGAAAATTATGATTACGTATACAATTACAGCCATTTAGTAGATTTCACAGTTACTTGACGTCTGGTCTCTGGTCATGTAATCTTTGCAATAATGGTTATATAGGGAAGTTTTTGGAATTGAGCAGCAACTAAAGCCTTTGGACAAGTTGAATCCAATGCAAGGCTTTAAAATAAAAAATGGAGAGATTTTTCTCAATAGTGTACATTTAGCATTGGCTTATCATCCTTGTAGAATGAAGAGATTTGTTACATTGCCTAAACTTGTATCCATTAACTAATTGAATAGAAGCATCAGACTAGGTAAGCCAGAGCTTCATAATCAATAATGGGTGGTATTAATGCATCCTCAGCAGTGAATCATAGTCTAGTGTTCTGGAGAATTGCTGAGCCCTGAATTTTTCCTGTAGTGAAATTGGCTTTAACAAGTTTGTATAGGCAGATTTTCCTGTTGAACTGAATGAACCTACGTCACAGCCCAAACTTACCCTTTTAATTCTATTTCAATTAAATAAGAAATGGGAGGCCCAATTCTTATATCCAAGCTATTCCCAGTTTGTTTTGTTATGTTTATATCAGCTTTTCTCCTAAGGATTTCAGTGTTGCATATATAACCAAGTGGCAAATGTAAACCGAAGCTGGCTTCAGTTCATGTACATGCCAAGTGTAGACCTGCACAGCTTAGAAATGTATATTGGATACCTTCAAACTGGTGGAAGCTCAATATTCAACTAAATCCTACAGAATTGTTTCAATAGGTAGCTGGGCATGACGTTATGAACACAGGAACATAGGATGCTGCCTTTTACTGAGTCAGACCTTGGGTCCATGTAGCCCAGTATTGTCGACACTGACCGGCAGTGGTTCTTCAGGGTTTCAGGTAGGATTCTCTCCTAGGCCTGCCTGGAGAAGCCAGGGATTGAACCTGGGACCTTCTGCATGCAAAGCACATACTCTAGCACTGAGCTACGGCCCTTCTTCCAATATCCAGCATGATAGGACTATTTTTTTCCATTTGCAAATGGACATTTGAGAGAGGCGGCAAGAAACTGCAAATAGCACAGCTGTATAATCCTCCCAAATAGACTTTGTTATTGATGTGGTGTAGATTAGAAAGGAGTTGAGAGACGTGGACAGGCAACAATCCAACCTGACAGCAAATTTATTTGGAGAACACTAGTCAATGTATATAGAAAAGCTGGAAAGTAAATTTATGGAACGGTGCTTTGTTTTGATAGAAGAGAGAAACTAAAATAATTGGATTGGGTGGGCAGAGAAAAGTTCTAACGCTTGCTACTATTGGGAAAGCAGAACATTTATTACATATACAGCCTTGTCCAAAGAATACATCCCCTTAATGGATTGGGCTAAGTGCAGAAAAGGGTGTTGTATGCAGTTCCTGGCTTCGACCTGGTCATCTGATTTTCAGTCCTGTCTGTAAAGCTGGGTTTGTGTTTTTTGTTTTTTGTGTTTTTGGTAAATTATATATTATGAGTGATATAATATATTATGAATTACAGTACTGTGAGATCAGGGCTGCACATCTGTCCTCTCAACAGATTGTTGCTACTGCCCGTTTTGACTATGTTGATCACCTGTTTCATCAACATATGTTTAGTGCTCTCTGCAGCGTATGCAGATCTCATTGTTGAAGCCATACCTAATCAAATAGGTATTTCAGTAACTCTAGTAATACAGCAGAATCAAAATAGTATGGCCTGATTTTAGTTCATACTATGCTCTTGGTCAACAGTGATTATTGAACAGTGTGCTATGAAGCTGTTCTTCTTAGATTATGCTTTGAGGTGGATTCCTGCATTGAGCAGGGGGTTGGACTCGATGGCCATATGGGCCCTCTCCAACTCTACTGTTCTATGATTCTATGTAGTTGAAGGGCTTGAAAAAGGCTGGGGCTGGGGCATTATCTCAAGATACCAATTGTATTTCAGAATGTAATTATGCATTACAGGATATCAAGAATCTTGGATCATGGTTTGGTGATCACCTTTGGCGTATTTAAAATATGTAGCTAGCGTTTTGTGATGTCTGAACTGATTCAGACTGCAACTCCTCTTTATCCTTAACAACAATAGGTAGAATCCAACTAAAGTCCTACTTAGAGTAGACTTACTGGAGTGAATGGAACTTATGTTAGTCATTGGTCTACTGTAAGTAGGACTTTAGTTAGATTCTGTCCCATGTTACCTCCCTTCCTAGGGTCATGAAGCAGCCAGATTTTCAGTTTGGTTACAAGGTAAAACTAGGTGAACATAGGAGAAGTGGTGCAGAGTCCCAAGGGAAAAGAGGAAAAACTTGGAAGTGAGAAGAAAAGATGAAACAGTAGCCAGATTGCAGGACCGAATGAGACTCTGAGTCAGGCCAAGTATGCAAAAGCTTTTGCCTCTTCAGTGAGACTCATTAATTGCATAAGTAAACCAGCAAATAGAGGCCAAACAATGACAAATTACAGGATGGCTTAATTCTGGCCACAAAAAATAATCTCCAAACCGTGGGGGGAATGTTTTGTAGGGGCTTGTGCACACTACCTCCTGTAATTCCATTCTCCTCTCTTTCATGCAGATTCCCTCTTCCCTTCCATGGTTTGCAATAACCATAGTTTGCTGTGATGTCCAAATTTGGCAAATAAAGAGTAATGCAAACCAGGAAATGCCTTCAAACCCTGATTTGAAGCAATGGTTTGAAGTTGGCATGCAGATCGTCATTTGGAGGCAAGTCTTGGTAAGTGCTAACCATAGTTTGTTCAATCTGAATATCACAGCAAACTATGATTATTGCAAACCATGGAAAGAAGAGGAGAATCCATGTGCAAGAAAGGAAGAGGGAAAACACAGGCTTGTGTCCGATTCCAAACTATGATCTGGAGATTGGTTCAGTTTGGATATTATAAAACCCAATGTTTTCTTTACCTATAACCTAAGTCTTCTATAACCTTCTCAACTCCATCTCAACCAAACAATCTCCCATCCCTTTTCTTTCCCTCAACCTCTTCTCCTGACCAATATTTCCCAAAAGATGTGTGGATGATAAAACGGTCATTGCTTGTTTTTTTTTACCTACAGGAACCCTCTCATTTTGCTGAACTTGAATATTTCTTATCCAGAAAACTTGCTTCAGTCTGCTTTTATATGCAGTATCAAAATGAGTGTAGACACGATCTGCCATGACAAGAGATGCTTCTGGAACTGGTAAATGCCTTAAGAAGAGGCTTTGTATCACTTCTGGTAAGGAGCAAAATAATATGAGTTTAAATGTCCATTGTTGCCAGGCTAGCTCTTAGGATAATTAAGAAAGGGAAATGAAGGTAACAACATTAATCATTAGCTTTCCCCACTGAATTAAAGTGTCACAGTGCTTCCAATGGAGGGCTCGTAGTGCTACCAATCAAAAGACATTGTGCAGCTGTTCCATCTTCCCCTTCTGAATGGATTTTTTTGTGGTAAGAAAAAAGTCAAACACTGTGGGAAAACATGGGTGGGTTACAAATGGAAGATGTTGTCTAGACGCCTCCCCCCAATATAAAATTCCATGAAAGCGGTGGAAAGATTGCACAATAAAAGCCTTGTCTGGAAGCACATCCAATATCAAATGCTCTCCTAAAGAGTAGCATAGTGTTATAAATCGAGTGTGTTGAATCTGTTTTGGTACAAGGGCTGAATTTTAATTTCAGAGAAGCTCGCAGAGGCCACATGCCAGGGGTGGAGCCAAAGGCAAAAAGAGCAGGGCCAAAATACCAAACATATTAGTGTATTTAGTTTAATTCTCTTACTGCCAGTAATTTAGCCTTGGGAGAGGCATTTTACTCTCACCAAGTGAATTGAAGCAAAACACCTGCTGGAAGATCCAGCTCCCTGAGGCAGGACACTCTGGCTGGTTTCGGACGACACATTGGGCAATGGAGGGGGAAACTGGGTACTGTGTTAGCGAGCAGGTGAGGAAAAGTGGGCAAGGGGGTGGAGTAGCTGTGGTCTACAAAGACAATCTTAACCTGACCAGACTTCCTGTCTGGGAATTGAATTACATTGAGTGTGTATACCTGACTCTGAAGACCAGGGATAGACTGGAGATTCTGTTAGTATACCGGCCACCCCGCTACCTATCTGATTCCTTGGCCAAGCTCACAGAACTGGTCTCAGAGCTAGTGTTGGAGTCGCCCAGGCTTTTGGTCCTAGGCAACTTCAACATCCCATTTGGGACCAGTTTCTCAGGTGCAGCTTGGGAGTTCATGGCATCCATGACAAACCTGGGCCTGTTCCAACTGGTCTCTGGACCCACACATTCAGCAGGTCACACCCTTGATGCTGTTTTCAGTTCCGAACAGATGGATTTGGGGGAAGAGGTGATAAATACCTCTGCATTGTCATGGACAGACCATTTTCTGGTCACGGTTAGTATCACGGCTACCACCCGCCCCTGCAGGGGTGGCGGACCTATTAAGATGGTCTCCCCTCAAAGGCTGATGGATCCTCTTGTATTCCAGGAAGACTTAGAGGGTTCTATAGCTGGTATTGTCGACGATCCTGTAGAAGCCCTGGTCAATAGATGGAATCAAGACCTCTCGGGTAGGTTCCAGTTAGTGATCCTTGGGGATAGTTGTTCCTCAAAAAAGGAGCTGCTGTGTGGCGTACCACAAAGTGCCATCCTATCCCCAATGCTCTTTAACATCTACATGAAACTGCCAGAAGAGATCATCTGGAGGCATGGGGCATTTCTCTATGCCTTCGATAACAGCATCAGCTAAGGATAGTGTATCTCCTCTGAATGAGTGCTTGGAGACGGTAATGGGCTGGTTGAGAAAAAACAAATTGAAGCTGAATCCAGACAAGACGGAGGTGCTTCCTGTCAAGGGCTCTGACCTGGGTTTGGAGGTGTGTCAGCCAGTTCTGGATGGGGCTTCACTCCTCCTGAAAGGCTGCATTTGCAGCTTGGGTGTGCTCCTGGATCTGTCGCTCCAAATGACAGCTCAGATAGATGTGACGGCCAGGAGTGCCTACTATCAGCTTTGGCTGTTGTGCCAGCTGTGCCCTTTCCTAGAGTTGGAAGACCTAAAGATGGTAGTGCACGCGCTGGTAACTTCGAGGCTTGACTTCTGTTCATAGGGCTACCATTGTATCTAGTTCGGAAACTTCAATTAGTTCAAAATATGGCAGCCAGGTTGGTCACCGGTACATCTAGGGGTGACCATATTACACCAACTTTAAAATCATTTCACTGGCTGCCAATTAGTTTCCGGGCGAAGTACAAAGTGTTGGTTATTACCTTTAAAGCCCTACATGGTTTGGGTCCAGGTTACCTGTGGGATCGCCCTCTCCCATACAATCCGCCCTGCACGCTCAGGTTCTCTGGGGAGAATTTACTTCAGTCAGCCAAAACTAGACTGACAGCTGTTACCCAGAGGACCTTTTTTTTCTGTCGCCCCCAGACTCTGAAATGGCCTGCCGGAGGAGATTCGTCAATTTGACACACTCTCTGAGTTTAAGGCAGCTATAAAAACTAGCCTCTTCCGGCAGGCCTACCCAGATGAACTTTAAATCAAGAATTTTAAAATGTGTTGATTGTTTTATATGCTCTTTTAATTAATTTATGTATTTGATCTATATTGTTATTGTATTAATGTTGTTCCCCACCTCGATCCAAAGGAAGTGGGTAAAATATTTTTATTATTATTATTATTATTATTATTATTATTATTTAGCCTTTTAGGATGGAGGGGAAAACTTGCAAAAGCCAGGAAACCATCAAATGATTGGCAGCTGGTAAGGACGCAGGGCCAGGAAAAAGATGCATAGACACTTGGGGAACCTTTGAGGGGCAGATTTGGACTCTGGGTGGGCCAGATTTGGTTCAGCACCCCTGTTGTAAGGGCCTTTTTTACAGGTGCAAAATAAATTGGTATAACTGAGGGGAGGAAAAGCCCCACCCTTTCAGATAGTAAAAGCTCACATTTGTTCAACTGATAACTGTGGTAACATTTTTTATATATTCCAGGTGGCAATGAAACCTAAACATTTAAAAATGTAAATATATCCATTATCAGAGATTTATAGGACTGTTGGCCCCATTTAGAATCTAGAATAAATGTACTGAAAAAAATCAGAAAGTTGCTCAGTCATGAACAGTAACTGAGAACTTTCTTGGAAGGGGAATGATCCACATGGCATGTGGATGAACATGTGTTTGAAAATACCGTTGTGATCTTCCTGCATAAGTAAAGTTGGAAGAGCAGAGAAAATGTAGGTTATTATTTATTTATTTATTTATTTAAGGGTAGAAACAACTCCTTATTTACATATATGAGCTGGTGCATTATTATGATGAGAGACAGTGTGTGGTGTAGTGGTTTAAGTATTGGACTGGGACTTGGGAGAGTCAGTTCTCAGCCCTGAAGCTCACTGGGTAACTTTGGGCCAATCACTGTCTCTCAGTCTAACCTACCTCACAGGGTTGTTATGAGGATAAAATGGAGAGGAGAAAGATCATAGAAGCTGCCTTGGGTTCTTTGCAAGAGGAAAAAAGACGGGATGTAAATGTAATACTGAATTTTTTTTGCAGAAGCTCTGTTTAGCAATTCAGTTGGCTGCTAGCTTGTTACTTCAAAGTTTTGTTCACCATGCAAAATTTCATACATTAATTGTATTTGTTTGGTTGACAAGATGTCCAGTCCCAGCTAGTCGGAACCCAAGCTGAGTTCACCTGACAGGTGACCAGGATCAGCAGGCAAGGCCAATCTACTCAACGAACAGGAACACAACCTACAAGAGTCCAGGCACCAAAACACAGCCAGAAAGCATGAACAGAGATAAGTTCAAAGGCAGGATTTGCAGTACCAGGGACAGCTCCCAGGAACCAGACAACTATTCCAACATCTTCCCAAACCAGAACAAGCCTTTATATCCTGATACCAGCCCTGCTGCCTATCCCAGGCGCTCACCCCTTTGGAGAGGAGAAATCTTCAAGGAGTAGCATTCTAGCCTTGAGTCTTGCAATTCCATGGTTGCTTTGTTGTTTCATGACATCCATCTTCTGAACTTGAGTCTTCAGTGAGAGGAGGCAGCACACTGTAGGACTTTGGTTAGAAGCATGGCAGTTCCTTGAGAAGATTGCAAGGTTTCTGGAGGGTGAGGGTCAGGTGGCCTACACGCAGGAACTTGGCTACTGTGTGCTGGTGTGGTATTGGCTCTGGTGGCTTCTTAAGTACTTAGGTCTGTACCCAGCTCTTCTATAGACTGAATTGCAGTTTGCAAAGCAACTCTGATGTCTCCACTGACCTTCCCAAATTTAGCGTCCAAGCAAATGTTTGAGCCCAAGGTCATGACAAAAGGCCCAGGTCCAGATTGAAAGTGTTCCCAAGGTGGAGAAACAAGTGCATACCCCTCTTTTTCCTCACACACCTCCTCACCCCCAAAAGGGGGTGGGAAATCATTCAAATTTATTTATTGATTGATTGATTTCATTACATTTGTATATCGCCCCAGAGCCGAAGCTCTATGTGATGTGATGTTCTCATGTTAAATGTTATGGGAGGTATATGGTGGAGGGGCAAGGCACCCACCCCTCTTCCAACACAGGGAAAGTGTCCTGGTAATTGTTTGAACAGAGCCATAAGGTTTCTGCAAAATAAATGTGTAAGGAGGGAAACAAATGCAACTGAGACTTAAACCATCCTTTTTTCTAGTGAGATTCTTTATAGTAAGCCTACCTGAGAGACATTTTAATTCTCAAAAGGATGAACATTAATTTAAATATTATACAGCTGCAGGACAAGGTTAATAAATTTACACATCTTTTCTTCACTGCAGGATGTGTGGGGGGAAGACGTGAGAGTGTAAACCAGACATTATTTTATTCAAGCTTGCTAACTCTGATTAAATAGACCATCTTAAGTAATTTAATTTTGCCTCGCCGAAAATGTTTAGCACTGCATGTGACATTTTTATATCTTCCTTATTTTTTTATGCAACTTCTCATAGTTAGTAGAGATGAAAAGTAATTGCAGTGAGAACAAAACTGGATTGAATTACCTAAGTATATCTTGTGTTTCTTTTTAGGTGCACAGTGCAATGTTATATGCCTTGCAAGGAAGACACAGAGCTTACGGTGTTCAAAATGGTGTATGGCGAATTCTTCCACAGACCGGGACAAGATGAGGAGCTTGTCAACTTGAATGTAGGTGGCTTTAAACAGTCCATTGGCCAAAGCACATTGCTCAGATTTCCCCATACAAGACTTGGGAAGCTGCTCAAATGCCATTCAGAAGAGGCTATCCTGGAACTGTGTGATGACTATAGCGTTGCAGACAAGGAATATTACTTTGATCGGAACCCTTCCTTGTTCCGATATGTGCTGAATTTTTATTACACAGGTAAACTCCATGTTATGGAAGAGCTTTGTGTCTTCTCTTTCTGCCAGGAGATAGAATACTGGGGGATCAATGAACTTTTCATTGATTCCTGCTGCAGCAACTGGTACCAAGACAGGAAAGAAGAAGGCCCTGAGAAAGAGTGGGACCAGAAGAGCAATGACGGAAGTCTAGACTCTTCTGATGACGAGTCATCCATATTTGAGAAGGAGCTTGAGAAGTTTGATAAACTGTGGTTTGGGGACTTGCGCAAGAAAATATGGGTCAGAATGGAGAACCCTGCGTATTGTTTGTCAGCCAAGCTGATTGCTGTTTCTTCCCTGAGTGTGGTTCTAGCATCTATTGTGACAATG
Source organism: Anniella stebbinsi (assembly GCA_029215795.1). Classification (NCBI taxonomy): domain Eukaryota; kingdom Metazoa; phylum Chordata; class Lepidosauria; order Squamata; family Anniellidae; genus Anniella; species Anniella stebbinsi. The sequence continues at coordinate 131,273,278 of JARDYH010000003.1, read as the reverse complement.
TGCATCCACAGCATGCCAGAGTTCCAAAAACTGGATGCCAATGAAAGAGAGATTGAAGACCCTGCTTTGGAAGTGGTGGAGATCATATGCATCATCTGGTTCACCTCTGAGCTTATAATCAGGTTGGCTGCTGCTCCAAGTCAGAAAAAGTTCTGGAAGAACCCCTTGAACATCATTGACTGTGTCTCCATTATTCCTTTCTATGCCACTTTGGCAGTGGACACAAAGGAGGAAGAAAGCGAAGATATTGAAAACATGGGAAAAGTGGTCCAGATCCTACGCTTGATGAGGATATTCCGTATACTGAAGCTGGCAAGGCACTCCGTTGGACTGCGGTCTCTGGGTGCAACGTTGAGGCACAGCTATCACGAAGTTGGACTTCTGATTTTGTTCTTGGCTGTTGGGATTTCTATTTTTTCTGTTCTGGTCTACTCAGTGGAAAAAGATGATGACACATCGGAGCTGCAGAGCATCCCAATCTGCTGGTGGTGGGCCACGATTAGCATGACCACAGTTGGCTATGGGGACACCTTCCCAGTCACCCTTGTAGGAAAGATTATTGGCACAACCTGTATTATCTGTGGAATATTAGTGGTGGCTCTTCCCATCACCATTATTTTCAACAAATTTTCAAAATACTATCAGAAGCAGAAGGATATTGATGTGGACCAATGCAACAGCGATCCCAAGGAGAAGACAAATGAGCTCCCTTATTTTAATATTAGAGATATTTATGCAAAAAGGATGCACTCCTTTATTTCTAGCCTTTCTTCAGTAGGAATTGTAGCCAACGATCAAGATTCAACAGATGCCTCCAGTATCCAAGATCTGGACGATGTTTATAACGCAACGTCTTTGCAGAATGGTACAGGAAAATGAGTTGAATCTCTCTCTCTCTTTTTTACTGTTTCCTTCTAATATTAGCACAGCTTTTATAACGAGCGCTTAATTCTCAGGGTATTTAGCTCTCTGCCATATTAGGGCATTCTTTGCTCCGATGATGTTGCACATTCTTTCTTGTTTAGATGAGGCTTAAGGATAGATAGGCTATGTGTGGTGGCTTAGTTTTGACATGACTTAGGAAAATGGTATTGAGCATTTGCTCCTGCAGCTGAGTCTGATAACCTTTTAAAGAATGTGTGGGTCTGAACTGATTGCTTCCTGAGAAATGATGAATGACTAGCACATAGGAAATGTGCCACAATGTGGTGAAATTCTTATGAGCAGATATTCCTGAAAATGCAAGTTCACATGAAACCGTGTTCACTAAGAAGCCAAATCCTCCTAAACCAAACCAGGGAGGCTGTTCGTGTCTGATGTTAATACCCCATGCACTCTGGGGATAGAGAGAGATTTCATTCATCAGCCATAGTTCTGCTAGGCTTCTTCAGTGTGATCGATGTCTCAGATGTTAATCAAAAGCAACAATAGGCAGTGTGCATTGTATTTCTGATTCCTGTATAATGTGCAAATTGTTCTCCAGATGTTTTGGACTTTAACCCTTATCAGCCACAGCCTGTATGGCCAATAGACAGGAATTCTGGGGGTTGTAGTCCAAAACATCAGGAGGGCACCAGGTTGAGGAAGGCTGGTATAGATTCTTATCTGTTTTGCGGACACGTTGCCCATGGAGCTTGGGTGCCTGGCTGTAAGAGAAATGTGTGACTTACACCTTCACATGCCAGCCACTTGTGCTTTCTTGGCTGCTGCTGCTATCTAGTATTTTAAGCTGCTCCAAGCCACAGATCTGGTGAATGTGCTGGGTGGGAGTCAGGCAATCAGTCAGCCATATTATTTCTTCTAGATCATTGAGTCACTTTTTTATATATTAAAGTTGTAAGGAACCAAAAAGCCATTAAGTATTCAAATCCAAACCACAATGTCCTGTGATCTGAGAGAAAGTGCACCACATAATAATGCCAGCAGAGCAAATGGCTCGAGGTGACTTTAGCAGGAAAACTGAAAAATATGTAGAGCCCTCGGGGTAGAATTCTGTCTTCTACATCTCTGGATCCTGGGACATCTTGAGTGAATCCATCTTTGCACATGGTGTATTTTAATTATTACTATTTTCCTTTCTGGTTTTGGAAAAGCACAATGCTCCCTGATCCGTTAGTGCCATGGACTATGCCAAGCTGTCTACACAGGCAGGCTAGATGTCCATTCACCTTTGGGCTCAGTTTTATATTTTTGGTGTACTTCCTTTGTTTTGGTGATAATGACAGGATGCATGACAATGCAGTGAAACATTAGTTCTGCTTTCTGCTGATGCTGCTGAAAGAATTCATCAAGGCTGACTATAAATGGAATTGTGGTGCTACCCTCTTTGTTCTTGACTTACAGTCAGTGGAAATTTCAGCCAACCAGCCACAGGAGTTCATGGGAATTCTTGTATTCACTTGTAGGATGCTAAATGACCACATGAAATCACACATTTTGTATGTACGGTAGGAACTCTCAGGACCTACAGCAGAGGAGATTTGCTGGTGTGCACCATTTTTGGTCTACACGTCTGAATGGAAGAGCCTCGTTCCTCTATATAGGGCAGCCAAGTTGCTTGGGTGATACCAGCCAGCTTAAGTAAGCACCCTTTTGGGGCAGTTGTTCTGCATATAAGCCTGGTAGTGTTTAGAACAGGGCATAAATAGTCAGAGAAGATATACCCTTCACAGTTTTAGTAGAAGGCAGAAAATTTCAATGTGTTTTTGTCCTTCCTGAGCAATTTGTATTGGCCTAATGCTGTCAGTAAGCTGTTCTGTTATAGAGTTTGCAACAAATGAATTAAAAGCAACAAAATGAACTAAAAGAACATGAACTAGTGGGGGCAAAGTATTGGGCCTTCTGAATTGCATAAAAATATGGGACTGTTTACTTGCAGTTTGAAGCATTGGATCCAAATGAAAGCCAAACTAATTGGCTATTATGATGTATTTCCCCAAATTGTCCAGATATTCATAATATGGATTTCAATGGGATCCACCATTGAAACCTTACATGTACAAGGGAAGGGGCTCCCCAGAATACAGAAAAACCACAGACAAAGTTAACGGACCCCATAAAAAAGTGAAGTGGGTATTACTGCTAATAAAAATGACAATACAATATATTACGACAATAATACATGAGAAATACATGTAAAGATGACACACTTTGTAGCCTATGGTGAACATATACAATTATCAATCTGAATCTGAGTTGAAGGTATAATAGAGTTGTTGTTGTTGGAAAGATCTCTGGATTATATCTCATTTCTGTACTTCATCAAAACTAACTTAGGAACAAAATATTTTATTTATCATGGAAGGCAGCTGAAAATAACCCTCTGACGTCTTGTATATCTCTTCTGCTGATGTAATTTAAATTCCTGAAGTGTGTTATCCAGGAGGTCTTAGCGAGAAGAATTTCCTCCCAAAGGCATTTGGGTTGCATCAGTAGTATTATGTATTGCCTGTTAAAGTCCTCCTGTTCAAATCAAATTAAATATTTTGTGTTTATATTCTTTTACAAGATAAATGTTTTGGAAGAGGTATACAAGAGGTTATCTTCAGCTTCCTTCCATGGGCGATAAACATGTTGGTTTTGATGGAGAACTAAAACAATATATAATGCAGAGATCTTGGCTAGTATGCAGTAGTTCTGCTGCACTCCCGCTGTTTCTGTTGTGCCAATAGGACCCATCTCTATTGCAACAGGAAGTTGGCACTCCCTAAAGCAACCCCGGCATTGAACAGAAATATTTGTTTGTGGAATGGGACGGGTCAGCGGAGCTTCCTTCTGCAAGCTCAGCTGACCTCCCCATTCTGGAAATGAGCATTTTGGCTCATTTCTGTTTGCTTCAGGATCTGCTAGGTTCCCATTGCACTAGCAGTGAGTCCCACTAGTGCATGGGTAGCACTGGATATTGCCCCTTGTTAACAACAATTCTATTATACTTTCATCTCCGATTCAGCTCTATGACTGTAAACGTCCAGCCTACAGTGGGTGTCAATATTCACATATTTCTCATGTATTCGAGATTTTATTATATTCAACGGTAGGTAAGTGTTGTTAAAAAGTAAAATAATAAACAAAATGTATGATTATTGTAATAGATTGCATTGCCATTTTATAATAGCAATATTATCCCGCTTCACCATTTTTATGAGCTCCATTGACTTTGTCTGTGGTTCACTATTGAAACTTTGAAACTCCACTAGCCATAGGTGGTGACAGTGTTGATATCTAAGTCATCCACATCAACTTGAAGAGCCATATATATGAGTAAATAGGCCCCTAGTCTTGAAAAGAATGACATGCAGAAAGCCTTTCTTTTCCATCCTGTCTCCTTGAAAGAGTGGAGTTCATTCGCAAGTGAATGTGAAGCTTGCTTCCTAGGTTGTTGGAAAGCTTCGCCTACTGCCTAGACAGCTTCAAAATAGGACCTCAGTTAGTGCAGTAGTGGTGGTGTAATGTCTAGAGCATTGGACTTGGGTGTGGGAGATCCAGACTCAAATTCTCACTCATTCACAGCATTTCCACAGTGACTTCAGGTCAATCAATATCTCTCAGTCTAACCTACCTCACAGGGGTGTTATTGAGATAAAGGGGGGAATGGATACATGTATGATGTTGAGAACTCCTTGGAGGAAGGACAGGATAAAAAAAACTATTACAGAAGTAAATTTCCTTCCTAGCATGTTTGGAGGTTTAAGCTAAGCACCCAGAGCTGGAACACTTCCCTAGCCCAAGGTAATTTTCATATGGGAATTTTGCTTTTTTTTTTAGCCCTTGACCACACTCAGATCCCACCACTTGATATCTCTTATTAGTGAGCTAGTTTGGTCTTGTAAGCCTCATGTTTATATTTCTCTAGGTTAGCTATCTAAAATGGACAAAGGCTAGATTCCAGTGAACCCTGGCAAAAATCTGTGTCCATGAGCCAGATTAGAAAGGTTTGTGGCAAATTCATTACCACTAAGGGAGAAATTGGGGTATGGCATTGTTGTATAGGTAGCAGAACACGTACCGCTTTTTAATGTGAAACCTGAGTTTTTGGATTATCAGTTGAAATGTTCTTAAACATTATGACAAGGAACCGTAATTGCTTAACATCTTTAGAATTTGAGATTTGAATTTATTTTAACTTCCTTCCATAGACATCTCCTAGGGTGGAGATTATCCAAGTACAGCCGTCAGCCTTCATTCTTTGCTATACTTTGTTACGTAGTTGGGAGCTCATTTTTAACGCTAACACTGAACACGTAACCTAGAAGTGGAATAACATTACAATAGATTCTAACTGGGTATGATTACAAAATGCTCATGATGATATATTTGCTTCAGTGAGTACCACGTTCTCTGAACTGTACACCAAAGTGATATGAAAACAGTGCAGCTGGGCTGAAGTAGTTGCATGTGAGTTGTTGATTTGCTTCGATATGAATTAGCTGGTGATTATCAATTAGCTTAATAGTCATAACAAAGTGTTTGATTTCCCAAAGTGGACAATTTGCTGCAAGACAAGATAGCAAGTTTGGCAGTCCTCAAACACTTGGCTTTGTAGAACTAGCTCAGAGAGGTGTATCTGTCTCCTGTTTATGGAAGGTTGACACAAATTATGTTCATCACTTCTGTAGTAAAGTCTCCTTCTGTAATTGACAACCTAGATTTCCCAATGCTCTTGTTTGCTGTTCTTCTCATGGACTCTCAGTTTGCAAGGAACCCTGAAGATCTTGCTTTCCTCTGATAGCTTTAACAGTCTCCCCTGTTTCTGCAGTGGTACTCAAGATCCATTTGGCATCTGAAATACAATAACCAAAGTCAATACAGAGGCGTGTTGTGTTGTTGTCATAACTTTGATATCTGTTGAGCCACCACTTCAAAGCTTGCAAGAATCCTGATGGAATACTTTGAATGTCTTGGAACTGTGGGGACATTTTTCTCCCTGGGCACAGGTGTCTAAGAGGGACCTAACACTCCTACCTGCTAGGGTGGGGTACAGCCCAAGTGCTGCTTATGTGTCTTAGATATTTGAAAATATTACTTCCATAAAGGCATTCCCTACTTTCACTTTGTGGTAAAGGGGCAGTTTCCTTACTTTGCTATTTCCCCCTTTTCCATTCTTTCTCCAAGAATCCTGTCATATTCCAGTAATGCAGAAAATAAGAAATTGGTACCCATAAGGTTAAATATTCTTAAAACTTTGGCTAGTTATTTTAACTGCTTTAACAATTTTCATCCAGGGCATTTTATGTGATGGTCGCTCTACTTCACTTGTATGTGTGCGTTTGGGCCGGTGGTGGTAGGTAGGGGAAGCATTTGTAAGAAATAGGGCCATGAAAGAATTACAGGAGTTTTTTTTTTTCTTACCTTGCAGTCACCTTTCTCACTACAACCAAAAACCTGGGAATGTCAAATAACCCGGAGTTAAGCATATGATTTTTTCATTTTTTTTATTTTTTGCTAAAAAGCTGTTAAAATTGTTATTGCTACTTATGATTTATACAACATCAATGTATATGCCCCTTTATGGTGTTTCATAAGCAAACACCAAAGGAATTTGCCTTCTGTATTACCAAACCATGGGAGATAACTGAAGGAAGAAGCAATAGAGAGAAATTGGATTGGTAGTGATTATTTTGAATTTCCTGCATCAGCAGAGAATTGGACTGAATGATTTTTGAAATCTTTCCAGCTCTTCGACTTGTACCCTAGATTATGACAATACATGAATGGCCGGGAGGCTTTTGTTGACACGACATTTCTGCACAGGCATTATTTATCTTGGCTAAATGCAAGTGAAACATACGAATGGTGTATGCATCCTTTTTCTGAGAATAACTGATAAGGCTGGTTTGTATAACACATGATGGTCATTGCAAAGTGCTAGTTACTTAAAAGCAGAACATGTTTCCTCCTGGGTGGTAGGAGTTCTGATGGTCAGCACTAGACACTTGTTAGTTCAGCTGGTATGTAAGCTTGAGAACATAAAGTCCCCTTCTGGTCTTTCTTTTTTTAAAAAGGCTTTGTGAGATTTGATTACAATAACTTCATTTTCTAGGAGCATGGCAGCTCATAATGTGCTGACTCATACTGACCATCCATATACCTTCTATTTTTCCTATAGGAAGTTTGAAAGTTACAGTGATCTGCTAGAAGTCTGGATAAAGTTCTCGTAATACCCTCAGATGAATTGATAGCTCTTAGAAACCTATTACAACTTTTCGATGCACTGAGCACATCTCTCTCATTTTTATATATATAAAAAGCTTCAAATAACCACATTCTGCAATTTGTGTGACACGCTGCTAACTGCAACACAGCTCAGAAGTAGTGTTGTGGCTGGTACTAAAGTGTTGAGGCTGATGCTCATACACTTCCTAGTGTTTCCAGATCTTTCACCCATGGTGAAGTGAAAGTCATTAAAAAGTTAGTAGTTCTTTACAATGCAGCCTCCTTTCCTGAGATCCTCTTTAGAGGATGCAGTGAATAAGGGGCACTGTTTGCGTCTGCAGCAGGACTCTTAAAATAAGGAAGTGGGCATGTTCAGAAGACACCTTAAACCCTGCAGGGAAAGGCTTTTGGCTAAGCAGAAGGGTTTAAGGTGTCTTGTGCAATGCGTTTTGCCAAACCCTGCTCGCTCACTAACCACAGTCAGACCATCTACAGCAGGGTTAGCAGCTCTAACCGTGGCTTAAAGTGTTGTGTGCAACAGCACAGCTTGTAGTTAGTGCTAACCCTAGAGAACCACAGTTTTGTTAACCACAGAGCCTGAAGTGTAGTCTGAACAGGCCCAGTATCTGGGTACAGAAGGTTTCAAGGTAGTTTCAATGCTAACATCAAACCAATCTAAGTTTTAGTACTAACTAGTGGGAGGCCTGTGCAGTTTCACGGGGTGTTCCGGAGGGCAGGGCTCCAGTCTTTCTCTTGATCCTACCCAGTTCCAGGGTGCTTCCAGATGAGGCTTTTATTGTGCAATCGCCCTGCTTCACTCACAAAATTTTATTGGATTCCAGACATTGTCATCTTCCACTCATGACCTTCCCGTGTTTTCCCACAATGTCTCCCATCCATTAAGGAAGAAAAGTTGCAATAACTGCACAATGCCTTCTGATTGTTTGTGATAGGAGGACCTCCTCTGTCTAGGAGCACCTTTGGGTTCTTCAATTCTGCTTCCACACTGAGCATTTACTGCGGAATAGCTATGCTTTGTTCACTGATTTTTTATAGGGCATCTGCATAATGTAAGTAAAACATCCTCCCATGTTGTCCTCTTCAGCTTCCTTTCCCCTTCTTCTTTTAGAGCTCAGAAAATCCAGCTTTTAAAAAATTAAAAATAATAATAATGGAACAGCTGGACAATCTCCCAGCCAGTTTTGGCCTCTATGAATTGCTCTAGCCATCTCCTTCTCTATGGTTTGTCTCTCCTCTCTAGGAATGAATCCTATAACTTACATTCCCAAACCACATTCTCTTTACATTAATTCCCCCCCCCCCCCAGTTGCAGCCATGGTGGGGGTGGGGGCAGGATCACAATCAAAACTACCAGGAGGGAGGAGGGAGTGTTTAACCCTTTGTCCTCACACCATGATTCCAATTAAAATTGTCTTCACACCCTTCACCTTTGGTCTGGGGTAAGGGGGGCTGCCCACTTGGCTAGAGTGGCATTTGGTTTTTAGAGGTCTAGAAACAGAGTTGCTATTCCACTTGAAGCAGAACATTTGGGTGCTACTAAATCACCCATATTTGGAAGCATCCCATGTTTGCTATCCCACTTAGCGCCTCTATTCTGCCTTTTATTTATTGCCTCCCTCCTTTCCCATAATCACCTCTCTGGGGGTGGCAAAGCATCAGGCATGCTTCTTTCTTGTCACAAATCTACTTTCCAGCTTTCAGGATCAGGGAAGTAAGCAAGAAATCATTGACACATTGCCTAATGCTCTTCCCCAAGCAAGTTGCCAGGGTTTGATCTGTTTGACAGTGCAATCCTATACATGTCTACTCAGAAGGAAGCTCCGCTGAGTTCAGTGCCATTGAACTAAGTGGTTCAATGGCACTGAACCACTTAGTTCCACTGAATTAGCCCCATTGAACTAAGTGGTATTTATTTTTGAATAAACATGTAAAGAATTCCATTATTAGTGGAGCAACATATACCTTCTTTCCAGAAGCATTGCTGCTGCTGCCCCAAAGGAGCATACAGATAGACTAGGCTAGGGGTGCCTCTACAAGAGCGATATAAAGCTCTTTCAAGGCGCATTACCGAATTTACCTGTACAAGAGTGGAGTGCAAATGAGGAGTACAGGCGCTTTTTATCTCCTATTATGTGCATTTTTGAATGCGCGTTAAATAGCGAGTTTTATTTACTGCAGGCGTAAGAGCGTCTTATATCCGTGTAAACAATTGCTGTTCAAGCGCATTAATGATCAGAGTGTGTGGACTGTGGTTGTGATGTCATATATAAAACTGCCCCTTTGCTGGGAAAACCTCCCACTTTTTCGTTCAGTTTTATTTCTTGTCTCCTCCTGGCAACTTCTTCCTTGTTTTCTGTCTCTCTGGATGGAAGCCCCAGGAAGACGAGACTCAATGTGAATGGAAAATAAAGTTTCTTTGAAGTACCCTGATGGAATATTTTTCCTGAGCTCTGTGTGTGTGCGTGTGTATGTATGTTTTACAACAAACAGTTGAGCTTGCTGGGAAGAGGAGGGGGAAAGAATGAAGCAGCATCCCCCTGTCTGTTTTGGCGTGCATGTGTGCGAGGCACATTCCCATTTACTCCTGAGCAGGTCACTTGAAATGGCAATTGGGCGAAGGAGGGGAGAGGCAGCCCTGACTAAAAATAAATTTTCAAAGGGTGCTGGAGGGGGAAGCTTATGAGGCACATTCCCATTTACTCTTGAACAGATCTCTTGAAATGGCAATCGGGCAAAAGGGAAGGGGAGAGAGGTATCCCAACAGGTTAACCAGGTCATTACCGGCAGGCAACCCAGGTCACCGAAGGCGGGAGATTCTGGTGGGCGGGTAGAATAAAGGGAGAGGACCTGTTTGGGCAGTTCCAACGGGATAAAGCGCATTACTTTCAGCAACATTTGCATGCGATTCTCAGCATGTCAACAACTTTAAAGTGCGTTTCATACAGCCTGTAATGCGCCTCTCGTGTATAAGCATTAGGCGTAAACGCGCTTATCAGGAAATGCTCATAATTGGGCAACCGGGCGTGAAAGCGAACTCTTGTAGAGGGGCCTAGGAGAGAGTGGCTAGCCAAAGAACATTCACTGAGTTTCATAGCTGAGCAGGTATATGAATCCAGTCATAGTGTTTCTGTTGATTAATATATCTGTCAATACGTTGCAGTTTCTCTGGGGCTATGAGTTAGGACTGGCATGTGAGATGTCATTTCTTTGGGGTTTGAAAGACTAAAAGATATAATGCTGGATGTTATCCATGAAATATAGTTTTCATCATGCTTAACCAATGATAAGTAATTGCTATGGGAATTCATACACCTGAGTAAAAGTTATTTATCATTTTTGCTCATGAACTGTAGCTGAGATTCCGTCTCCAACCCACTAAATAAGTTGCAATATTATTCCAGTAGTTTCCGGTTGTTGCAACTGAGACAAATTCCTGGAGGAAAAGGCTATCAATGGTTATTAATCCTGATTGCTATATGCTACCACTAGTATCAGAGGCAGTATGTGTATATACACCTCTTGCTGAGGAATGTGCTTGTGGGTTCCTGGTCAACAGTTTGTTGGCCATTGTGTGAACAGAGTGCTGGACTAGATGGACCCTTGGTGTGATCCAGCAAGGCTCTTCTTATGTTCTTATGACTGTGTTTGTAATCTCTGTCTTCTTCACACACCGCATAATGTGACAACTCAGTGTAAGCTCCCATGTTATATATGGGGAAGCAGAGGCTGAGGGAAGATACCATAATTCTATCTATAAGACCAGACTTCCACAACCTAGCATCCTCCAGATATATTGGACTACAGCACCTATCAACTCCAGCCAGCAAGGCCAATGGCCCTGTTGCCTGGGATGATTGGAGAACACCAGGCTGGGGAAGGCTAGACAAGACTATGGGTGGGCTGATGTGGCATGGGAAGCGGGAGTGTTTTGCACTACTGACCCAGAGAGTGAAAGTTCATAGACGTAGCTATGCCATAGAGTCAGTCCAGAACTCTGACATGCTTCCCCTTTGCCTTCTTTGTTGTGCATGGCTGGGCAGTAGATCTCCAGATATTTTGGACTTCAACTCCCAGAAGCCCATGCCAACATAGCCAATGGTCAGGAATGCTGGAAGTTAAAATCCAAACCATCTGGAGATCTACTTTTTGCCCATCCCTGCTCTAATAAACAAGAGACAAAATGATACTTCTGCATAGGGGGCTGTAGGTGCCCTGTAATTCGTACCATAGTGGCATCTTTTACTCTGGTTGTGTGGCACACATCCAACTACTGCACTAGGTCACATTGTTCCTTAATTTATAGGAGATAGACTAGGGTTGACTATATGGAAAGGAGGACAGGGTTCCTGTATCTTTAACAGTTGTATAGAAAAGGGAATTTCAGCAGGTGTCATTTCTTTGCATGCAGCACCTGATGAAATTCCCCCTTCAACACAACAGTTAAAGCTGCAGGAGCCCTGCCTCTTTTGTATCTGGTCACTCTAGAATAGCTCCTGCAGCTTTATCTGTTGTGATGAAGAGGGAATTTCACCAGGTGCTGTATGCATATAAATTACACCTGCTGAAATTCCTTTTTCCACACAACTGTTAAAGATGCCGGAGCCCCCTGTCATCCTTTTCATATGGTCACCCTAGATTGACATGAAATCAGGAACTAAATTGACTTACAGCCCAACTCTTTGCTCTGGAACTGCATGTCTACAACATATAGGACCAACTCCCCTGCTTTGGTGTTGAAGACACATCAGCAGGGCTTCTCTCAAGTTCTTTTCCCCTCTGCTCCTGAAGTGATTTTGAAGTGCTGTTTATGGGCATTACAGGCCCCCTCCACAAGAATGCGCCTTTGCGCCTGGTTCCGCGATTATGCGCATTATCGCGGAGGCGCATTTACTCCTAATCCCTCTGCACGGGAGGCGGCGAGAAGCGGCGAAGCGCATTAAAAGATGCCCAAAAAGCGCTTTCCAGGTAGTTAATGCGCATAATCGCTTGTTCACACAGCGAAAATGCGCTTTAACGGCAGGAGCAAAATAAAAGTCGCTATTTAACGCGCGTTCGAAAATGCGCATTATCGGGGAGATAACGCGCCTGTACGCCCGTTTTGCGCTCCGCTCGTGTGTAGGTAAAATTTATAATGAGCCTTCAAGGCTCATTAAACGCCCCGTGTGGAGGAGGCCACACTCTAAGATGGGGCAGGGGAGGGCCACACGGGCAGAGGCCTTGCAGAATGACGTCCTGTGTGGTGTTCAAGAGAAAGGAAGGGCTGAAACTCAGAGGGAGAGAGCACCTGCGTTGCCTGCAAAAGCTCCCAAGTTCAATTCCTGGTATCTCCTGGTAGGGCTGGGAAAGACACCTGTCTGAAACTCTGGAGAGCTGCTGCTAACCAGTGCAGACGATACTGAGCTATATGGTCCAGTGGTCTGACTCAGTATAAGGTAGCTTTCTATGTTCCTGTGCTTCCATAGGGAAAACATCAGTGGCTAATAGTTGTAAGATATAGCAGTGCATTACAGTGGGCCTGTTCAGACAACACGATAAGCCATGGTTAGGCCGCTAACCCCTTTGCAGTAAATGGTTAGTGAGCCTGTTTAAATCTTGATTATGTAGCCACCATGGTTAGAAGTGGTTCACATGCCACACTAAGTTATAATGTTTAGTTCAAAATGCCTAACCACCATGGCTTAGCCTGTCGTATGATCAGGGCCAGTGTCTCAGGCACATAAAATAAATAAAATCACCTGTAATTCATGAAGGGACATTACTTATTATTTATTTAGAAGGATGCAGACAAGGTGGAGCGTGTTCAGAAGAGGGCAACAAGGATGATTAGGGGTCTGGAAACAAAGCCCTATGAAGAGAGATTGAAAGAACTAGGCATGTTTAGCCTGGAGAAGAGAAGATTGAGGGGAGACATGATAGCACTCTTCAAATACTTGAAAGGTTGTCTCACACACAGGAGGGCCAGAAACTCTTCTCGATCATCCCAGAATGCAGGACACGGAATAATGGGCTCAAGTTACAGGAAGCCAGATTCTGGCTGGCCATCAGGAAAAAACTTCCTGACTGTTAGAACAATACGACAATGGAACCAATGACCTAGGTAGGTGGTGGGCTCTCCCACATTAGAGGCATTCAAGAGGCAACTGGACAACCATCTATCAGGGATGCTTTAAGGTAGATTCCTGCATTGAGCAGTGGGTTGGACTCGATGGCCTTATAGGCGCCTTCCAACTTGACTATTCTATGATTCTATGATCTCCCATCTGTAATAATTATTACAGGTGGCACAGTTTAAATTTTAAACTGTTGGGGGAAAGGCGAGGAGGAGGATTATGTATGCCTCCTTGAGGTCCTTGGAGTAAAAAAATCAGGCTATAAGATAGATAGATAGATAGATAGATAGATAGGCCAGGGGAAGGATGTGTGGCCATCTAGGGAATACCAGAGGGCCAAACTGGGACCCCAGGGAAGACAGACCCTGGTTTAAAAGATTGTAAATAGCACACATGCACACACAGCCATACCAGATCTGTACACCTCAGCAGCCCTTAGTCTCCTCGCTGACAGGTGGGGCCAGAATGTTCTTCCCTTAAGCGCTGTAAACCCAGGCAACAGGTATAGTCTTTCTGGGTGAGTGAGGGCGCAAGCTCCTTCTAAATAAGATATCGTATTGAAGTGACCAGAAAAAGCCAAGGTCAATTGTATTTAATGTAACTAATAAGTTTCTTTCTACTTATTTATTTATTTTTGGGTTTTTTCTGTGTCTTCCCAATAGAATAAGAATGATGTGTAATAGTGCCTGATAGATTGCTGTATATGCCGATTGGATAGCTGTCATAACATTATTGTATTTCCTTAAGAAATGTTGGCACCTGAGTTAATCTCTGCTAATGTACTGTGCACTGAAATGCATACGGGATTGCTGCATTACAGGAATGTGTGGTGCATGCAAAGTGCTTTTGTGAGGAAATTGTGGTGCAGGTCTGGAAGGCTGCTCTGTTTCCCCATGGATACCTTGGGCAGAATGCTGAAAATTTCTGAGTTGGAGGATTTGCTTCATTTTTTTAGTTCTCTTTTGCAGTTGCTATAACACTGAAAAAAAGTGTAAAGGTTAACAGTAAAGGTGGAATGGAGTGTCTCTTAGGCTGCCACTTCGCTGTTCTTTTATCCTATCTTTTTACTTTATATTTTAATAGCTTTTATTATATTATTATTGCATTTATATCCTGCCTTTTTTCCTCCAAGGAACCCAAGGTGGCGTACATAATCCTCCTCTCTATTTTATCCTCACAACAACCCTGTGAGGTAGGTTGGGCTGAGAGTCTGTGACTGTCCCAAAATCACCCAGTGGGTTTCCATGGCCAAGTGGGGACTAGAACCCGGATCTCCTGACTCCCAGTCCAACACTTTAGCCACTACACCACACTGGCTCTCGCTGGCTTGATTATTATATTTGTGTGATTTATTGTCTTGGGTATTTTTTCGTACCTTTGGATATGTTTGGTGGGTCAGTATGGTAAACATATTTTAAAGCAATAATGGAGTGATTTTGTAAAGGCAGAAATCACCTGGGAGTTTAAACAACAGGGCCTAGCAATACCACTGTATGGTTGGTTCTCCATTCCTGGTCAGTGAGTTGTGTTTTGCTTGGTTTGTCACAAGTTATGAGGTCCTGAATTAGATTTATTGCTGTAGTCACACAGTCTTCAAGGTCATTGCACGAGCCACTTTTATTTCTTATCCAAGCCTTCACACATTTTGGACTTTTCCCTTCAAATTGTAATGAGCAAAATGGTCCTGTGAAAGTACCCTTGCGGTTATTTATCACCACAGTCTGGTAGACACACCAGCTTTCTAACATTACTTCAAACAAAATACTTTTGTCACAGACACAAAATAAGGGAGGTGCCACCTTGTAGCTACTGTACTTCAAGAATAGTTCTGTAAATTGCCCATCATTTGAAATTCCCAATTTGGTATTCCCTCTCACATGATTAACTATTTCTTTTTTAATTTATTTAAAGCATTTTTCTCCCATGCTTTCGTTAAGAGGCCCTCAGAGCAGCTTGCAAGAATCAATAATTAGACAGTCCCTGTCCTCAGGTGTACAATCTAAAAAGATTTGACATGAGGACAGGGATTGGGAGGGAGGAGAGGGGAAAAGCATGATGGCGATGCTCAGATGGGTGGGAATATATATGCTGAACTCAGGTTTGCACTGCATCTATTGTCCTCCTGAGATGGCCAGCTTCTCTTTTCTTTCTACTCTTCTGCAGTTTCTCTTCTTTTGAGTTCAAGCCTAATCTGTTTCTTCTCCCATCCCCTCAGGGCAAGGTGTTTCCTCGGATGCTGTTTGCTGGCAATTGGGGGAGGGAGGGTACCAGTGGTATCAGCTCACCAAATCGTCTCCAACATTCATGTGAGGTGGACAGCAGAACTGTACCTGTTGGCCCCGCTTCCACCATCGCATCCACTCCACCATCCATCCACCGGGGGCCTGTTTGTAGAGGGGAGCCTGCTCTACTCACTAGTCTCTCTGCTGTGATTTAAAGCCTTGGTTGCACAAGGTTATAAATCACAGGGAAAACCTACACACACAGAGCAGGCTCCTCTTTACAGACATTCCTTCCCAAAGCACGGCTGGTGGTGTTCTTTCCCAAGGGGGCATTGTGTTACTTTCTATATTGCCCCCTAATCTCAGCATGTAGAACTGCTTTAATTTTCCCTCTGTAGTTCTGTCAGGAACTGATCAGACCTTACAGTCTGTTATCACACATTGGTTGGTTATTCCTAGGAAGAATTTAGATTCCTGCTCTGGCCAGTTTAACTCTCTTGTGGTATCACCACTTTCTGTGATGCTACCACCAACCACCACCTTTTTCCTTTTAAAAGGGAACTTTAACCCCCCCCCCCTCTATATATATCACAAACCTTCAGCAATAAATTAGACTGAGCAAGGCGTGGTTTTAAAATAAAATAAAGATCTAAAACTTTATTTTTGAGATATTTTAATACAACTATGTTTCAAAGTGTTAAAATAAATGTATCTCCCTCCACCTCCCAGAGAAAAGTAGCCCCCCCCCCAATCTATAGCCCAGATTCTCTAATCCTATCCCTCTGAAAGCCAGTCCTTATCTACCTCACAAAGACAACTCTAGAGCCTATCTACACTACTGCTTTAAAATGGTTTATAACAGCTTTAAACCGGTTAATAACTAACCGGTTTGAAACTGTTTTAAACCATTTTAAAGCAGTAGTGTAGATAGTCACAGTTATACACTCTCACGCTCAACTGAAAATGAAACAGCCAATCAGACAACACCATTCAAATAGCTCAACATTCTTATTCCCCCTCCCACTACTTACCATTGCGAGGGGGGGAGAGAGAATTTGTTAAAGTAAATCAAGCCCACAGCCAAACATTATATATATTTCAAGAAGACTGGTGAAAAAAAACTCAATTTTATGAATGTTAGAATAACCAACCCTCCCAATTACCCCTTTATAATGGTAGAATGCTTTTTTCCCTGTCGAACCTTAACTTAAGGAGACATGGCTGTGCGTCCATATATAATAAAATACCATTTCATCACACCTCCCTCCAGCCTTGTTCTCTGCCTATTGTGGGTTGTAGGCAGCCTGGAAGGCCTGGCCTTGCATTGCTTTTTCACCTCAGCTATACCATCTCTTTTACCTCAATCAATTGGATTCAACCTTCTATTCTATCCTCCTTCTACAGATAAGTAGAATTGTTGGTGGTTCATGTTGTGTTACCAATAAAGTTGAAGATTGATTTATATGAAACTCTGGATAGGATGTACGATTAGCTGACTTGAGAAAAACACAGCCAATAAGTGTTAAGGCCAGAACAGGCAGGTATGTGTCTGTATGTGGCAGGGATAACGTGACAAGTGGGGACAGGGCCAACAGGATCAGCCCCACTGACTCCCGGATGAAATTGTTAATTCTGTGAGGGGGGATGTCAGAATAGGGTTATTGTTATCACCTATCAGATACTTCCCTGTTCCTTCTTTTCCCTCAAGTTCAAAGTCTTGAAATTTCTCTACCAACAATTTGTCTGACTTGTGTCTAAGGTTGCTGGCCCCATTGCCAATGGCAGTTTGCATGAGTGCACATCCCCAAAATCAATTCTGTTTTGTCATGTGGAAGAATGGCTTTGTTGAGGATGAAAGGAAAGGATGGGGCTTACATTATCATTTCTATCATATAGGTTTTCCGCTGATGCTGAAGCTGCTGATATAAGTGCATTTTCTGCTGAACTTTGGCTCTGAGGGTTTTGGAACTTACCCTCATTTTAGATCATGCCAAAATGGCCATTAGTACTTTTCTCCTTTCATCATTTTGGAAACAGAGCCAGCTTTTGCCTGTCACTAGCAGGGCTCTTGCTGCTATTTGCTCAAGCTTTCAACCCTATAAGTCATGTTATTATAATGCTTGTCTCCAGTGGATCATCAAAGAGAAAACTGTGTGGGTTCCAACTCAGTTCTAAAAAAAGCAAACAAAACCCATTCTTATTATTCTTTTCTGTGAGCAGATATAAGGATGATGTTTTCATACGAACA
This sequence comes from Anniella stebbinsi, assembly GCA_029215795.1. Lineage (NCBI taxonomy): Eukaryota > Metazoa > Chordata > Lepidosauria > Squamata > Anniellidae > Anniella > Anniella stebbinsi. The sequence goes on along the minus strand of JARDYH010000003.1, from coordinate 131,255,525 downwards.
GATGACATTCAAATCAAGAGCATTCAATCTTCTACATGAAGAGGTGTTGAAAACCTTTACATAAATATTGTTACACTCTCCCCACTTCTCCAAACGGTGAGATGTTCTACGGGTGCAGTGCTTACTCGAGTTTGGTTTCCTTTGGAAGGAGGTCACTGAAAATCTATTAGCATTTTGTCATATTTTGAGTTTATTTTAAAAACTGTACAGGTTGAACATAGACAAAGGCACAGCTTAAATGCTCCCGACAGCCAAATTCACTGCCCCACATCAGAGAGTTACCCCCACCCCAGTGTTTACGGAACCTACAGCTTGTGTCTGTGTCTCTCTCGGTCTTTGACTCAATCTACACTTTCTGTTGTTCCTCTTCACACAGAGGCCTAGCTAGGGATAGAAAGTTCTTTCTCCCAGGCCTGTAGCCAGCCTAAATGTGCCCAGGGTGGGGACCAAAAATAGGGGGACAGTTAATCTGGTTTGCAGGCCTTTTAAAGACAAAATAGTTTGTTTTTAATTATTTGTTTCTAAAAGAAAAGGGGGGGGGGAGAGGGCCTGTCTTTCTCTGCTCAGTTTTCTCCCTATTCGAGCATCTCAGAGTAGTCCTGCTTCAAGAAGCAATCTTCTAACAATTAGTTCCCAGGGAGACATATCACTTGAATATCGTGGTATATCAACATTAATTCATTATATAACTCCCTAATGCCACATTTTATCTAGCAGCATGTCTAATCTGTATACTATTTTCATACAAATTGTCCACAAAATCACAGGGGGGAAGCAAATCCCTTCCCTACCCAGAATTTTAAATTATTTTTGTACACAAAAAACCACCTATCTGTCTGAAATGTTTTACTTACCTAGGCAAACTTCTGTGATGTATGCCGTGTTCACATGACTTGCCCACAAAACAGCAAGGGGGAAGCAAATTGTTGTTTAACCTTCCCAAACTGTAAAGGTTGCTCTTACATAGACCCCCCCCACACACCTGCACTATCTATCTCCATCTCCTCAGAAGGGGTTGCTATGCCTGAAACTTTCATCCAGTTCTACCAAGAAGTAAAAAAGTTGTAGGCATCCTTTAGACAAAATAACCTCAGTCTATAAAGACTACTTTTTGTAAATGACCTAGAACCTTTGGCTATTGGGCAGCATAGAAATGTAATAATAATAATAATAATAATAATAATAATAATAATTCCACCCTGCACCTTTTTGACTGAAATTTGGTAAACTTCATCTATTCAAAAGGGGCTGCTATGCCTGCAAATTTCATCCACTTCTGTCAAAGGGTGCTCTACAAGAGCAATTTAAAGCTCTTTCAAGGCGCATTACAGATTTTCTATAACAGCAGAGTGCAAATCGGGGGTTGAGGCGCTTTTTACCTCCGCTTATTCACATTATCGAATGCGCGTTAAATTGCTATTTTAAATTTACTGTGGGAGTTAAAGCACCTTATGGCCATGTAAACATACGATTCTCCGCATGTAAAACAACTTCAAAGCGCATTTCATACACAGCCTGTAATGCACTTCACCGCCCCTCGTGAATAGGTATTAGGAGTAAATGCGCTTATCCGTATATGCGCATAATCGGGCAACCGGGCGTCAAAGCGAAATCTTGTAGAGGGGACCAAAAAGTAAAGTTGTAGCTGTGTGCTCATTTCTCCATGCAACTCAATGGGGAGACCCACGAAGCCTTGGATTTTCCGAACTGAGGTTCTGCTTTGGACTCAAGGTGAAGCCAGTCATGCCCAGCCTTGTCCAAGAGAAATTGGCCCACTTTCTAAAGCACCAAAGCAAGATCCAAACCAAATCTTGTCTTCTGTGTACACCAGTTCTCTGTGTCTACCTTCGGGGTGCAAGAAGTGACTTATACTTGTGATACCTTAAAATATCTAGATGCACTTGATCTATCTTAGGAATGGTATAGTGACATGAAGAGAAAGAGAGACTATGAAAAAGAATGGTAATTTGATTATGCTTTTTTTGAACAAGGAACCACAAATGTGGTATTCTGGATTTGTGAAAAATCCAAAATCCAGGGGAAATCCACAATTAGGCAATACTTTTATTTAGGACCAACCAAAATGCCACAAAAGATCGTGTAGTCTTTAAAGTTCTCCAGAACCCTTAATCATGCTAGGTGATATTAAGGGGCAGGCACGGGGGAAGAAACAGAAAAGTTCCAAAATTATTAATTATGTGGATTTGTGAAACTGCTTTTCTGAGCACGTTAATAGAAAAATAAGACATTTGGAGTGAAGATGTTGGTAAAGTAAAATAGTTCTTTTATGCAAGAAAATATCGGACATGTGGAAACAATTTTACTGCTTTCTTTCTTAATGATTTTGTACCTCTTATTTTATTAATCTGTTTTAAAATATGTTTATTTAATATGCTATGGTCTATTGATTGTAAATAAAGGTTGTTGTAGTAGTTTTAAAAAAGCCAAATTCACTTGAAACCAAACCAAAGCTTATACCTTTTTCTAGCCCTAAGAGCCATGATGCAGCTTGAACTGGGGCTTGAATTTAGCTTGAATTGAGTCCTAAATAATTTATCACCCTTTGAAGTTGATTAATAAGTGTTATGCATTGTTAATGTGGGAATTCGATTTTTAAAAAATAAATGTTTTGAAGTGAAGAAAATCAATGATACAGAGGAGCATATTAGCTACTATCAGTTTTAAATACACCTATTTCTTACTTTTTCACAGAAGGGGCAAAAATGAGAATATGTTTTTTCACTGTATGATGACCATGTGTTTTGTGAATACATAAGACCACTCGAGTATGAATTTACCTGAATTTCTTCACTATTCCACTGGGATGCCTGAAAGTGAATGTTAAACTCGAACATCAATAAATGTATTGTTGCATTCTCACAATTACACCCTATCATGAAAGGCAAGACTGCCATGAATTGAACTCTTTAGCAGCTCTTGCAGGAGTCCTTTGAAGCACGTTACTAATCAAGGGCAGATGTATCCAAGAGTCAGTACTTCATTCCTCCCCTAAAAAAAGGCCAAAATAGATGTGACACTAGCAGTTGTGTGGATTTGTTTTGGTATTGTAAGCAGGCATGGGGGAATGGACACATTCAGAGCTTTAGCAAAACGGACAAAGGGGGAAAACCTGGGTCCAACTTAAACAACGTAGAAAAAGAGAAAGTGAGAAGGCTCTTCTGACAGTGGACAGGAGTTTCAATAAGCTGATGAACTCCGGATGGGCTAAATATATCCAAAGGATAATCTACATAGCAACAGAATTAGAGTGCTTTCTGATTATTTGGGCTGTCAGCGGCACATGAAGCAATAAAGCAAGAAAAGCGGAGTATACAGAACTAGAAACTTCAAGGTTGTGTGAGCGGAATCAGGGAGGAATGCTGAACATCATCTAGCCTGGAGGTGCCGCTCAGCAAATTATGGAGGCTTTATGAATGAAAAAGGCAGGCTAGATACTCTGCCTGGTGAAAGCTACAACTGCACAATTATGGAGGCTTGAAATAGCGCAGTGGCGCTCTTAGAAATGGGAAATGAGGGCTAGTTATTCTGAATGGGGAAAGCTACAACTGTGCGATTGTGGAGGCAATTCCTCTGACTGGCAACAGTAGTGCCCATTGGGGAAAAGAATGAATGGCGGGATGGGGAGATCACATCAATGCCAGGTCACATAGGATTGCCCACGATTTAATGTGGAGGGACGCACACTGCTGTGGAACCACCTGGGAGACGCTTTAAATGAAAAATATGGACTAAAAAGGTCAGAAAATGCAGTTTTTCAAAATGGAAGCTGCTGGTTGGCTGCGGATTGGTGACAATGTTACATGTCACGAAGGACCTCAGATTGCTCTCCCACCACACTAAATCACTGGTGCAGATTGGCTCCAAGATAGTACTTCTCTGAGATTGCAGTGCTTGAGGGTGGAGAACCTCTGCATGACCACCATATTTATCACTAGTTATGCAACATCTTAGAGGTATGTGACTGTTTACCTGGGATGTATTTATGCCCAGTTTCTGATTAATGCGCCTAATCTAAAAGAGTGTGGCTGCCGCTGATTGAATCATATTGCTGACTTTCTGTTCTGGTCAGGCAACCTAATGCTAATGAGCCTGTGACATGTTTTTACCTCTCTAGCTTGTCCTGCAAGCTCCCCAAGCTTCTTAGACAATGTGCTGGACTCCTTAAAGGGACAGCACCAAGTCACACAAAATATCAGGTAGAATCATGTATTCCAGGCTATCATGTCAAGCAGCCCTATGCCAGGGGAAAACAGATTAGTTCCGCACAGCAGGTTCTAAGTGTTGGAGTATTTGGGGAGGTTATTTCATAGTGAATGATAATCTGTTACCTTCTCTAGTTTATGATTACTCATCTACCAATGCTAGCAAAGAAGTGAGGAAAGGTGTAAAGATAGACAGACTCTCAGAGGATATTATTGTACAAGATTTCAAGAATAGATATGAGTCTGATCTATATTTGGACTAAGACTATAAACGTATTCTTACAGAACTTTATTTTCATTCTAATGCAGCCTCACTGCAGTATATATTGTAAATGGCTCTTCATATCTGCTGCATCTCGGTTTCATTATATTTTCAAAGGGGACACACACATGGTAAGAGAATAGAACTTTAAAATAAAGCAGACACTTGCTTTTCAAAACGTCCATTTGTATGCAGAAGCATACTCTTGGTTGCCTCTGAAGATGTAATTCATTTACAGTAATTGTCGGTGAATCTCGCTTTATGTCTAGCAGTTGTCATTTTTGCAGCTTCTTTTAAATGAGCAGACACTAGAAAACTCTCTAAGAGTCAGACAGAGTGTGGCTTGGGCATCCATTTGATTTCTTGCTGTATCCTTGCCATTCAGAAAGTATACAGTGGTTCATGAACGAATAATTAAACTAAGGTTTTGGTCCTGAGACTTGTCTAGTTCTAGCACCCAGTGCTCTTCACATAATTCCTAATTAGGTGAATGGTGTCTCATCTAATAAGGCATGTGTGGGTTTTCCCCTTAGACCTTGAAGGAAGTATCTCTGCTTCTCTCCACACTCTGTCAGTTGTTTTTCCAGACAGGAGCTGTAGTGATAGTTTTGCCCTTATACAAATCTATGGTGTGACCACGCTTGGAATACTGTGTACAGTTTCTGGTCACCACACCTCAGAAAGGATATTAGAGCGCTGGACAAAGTGCAGAAAAGGGCAACCAAAATAATCAAGGGGCTGGAGCACCTTCCCTAAGATAATTGGTTATAATGTTTGGAACTGCTTAGCTTAGAGTAGAGGCAAGTAAGGGGTGACATGATAGAGGTGTATAATAAAATTATTAATGGCATGTAAAAAGTTGATAGGGAGAGGTTTTTCTCCCTCTCCTAATACTAGAACCTGGTGTCATCTGATAAAGTTGAAATGGTGGGTGATTCAGGACAGATAACCAGAAGTACTTCTTTAGAAACAGCATTGTTAAACAGTGGAATTCGCTTGCACAAAATGTAGTGATGGCTACTAATCTGGATGGCATTAAAGGAGGATTAGATAAATTCACGAGGGATAAGTCTATCCATGGCTACTAGTCCTGTTGGCTATATATAGGCTGACCATATGAAAAGGAGGACAGGGCTCATGTAACTTTAACAGTTGTAGAGAAAAGGGAATTTCAGCCAGTGTCATTTGTATGCAATTAGTTCCTGGTGAAATTCCCTCTTCATCACAACAGTTAAAGGTGCATGCACTATACTAGTGTGACCATTTACAAAAGAAGGCAGGGCCCCTGCAACTTTAACTGTTGTGATGAAGAGGGAATTTCACCAGGAAGTAATTGCATACAAATGACACTGGCTGAAATTCCCTTTTCTCTACAACTGTTAAAGTTACATGAGCCCTGTCCTCCTTTTCATATGGTCAGACTAGCTATATATTACTTTCAGTATCAGGGGCAGTATGTTTCTGAATGCTGTTGCTGGGATCATTAGTGGGAGGGAGCTGTTGCACTCATATCCTGCTTGTGAGCTTCCCATAGGCATCTGGTTGGACATTGTGCAAACAAAACTGTTGGAGTAGATAGGCCTTTGGTGTCATCCAGCATGACTCTTCTATTTTTGTATCTACATGCCCATATGCTTCTTAACTATGCATTTCCAGGTCTGTTAAGCTTGGAAACCTTTGCTTCTTTTCTTATGAATTCCTTGTGTTGATTCCTAGTTATGCAAATAGATTTGAGATGCAGGTGGTGGTTGGTATAACAGCTGCTGTTACAAAAGAACTCTTTAAATGAGGACATATATTACTGTTCTCCCATGCAGTTCCTGGGGGGGAAAGAGCTTTCAGAGGGTCTCTCTGGTGCAAGGTTACCTGAACAGTCTTATTTTATCTGCCACTGTTAACTTTCTAAAAGTGGTTTTCTCACCAATGCTGACAAAGTTGTTCCAGAGGGCAAGGCAGGCAGAGAGACTTGCAGAAGTGTAGGATGTAATATATATTTGATGACACAACAATGGGCTCTAAAAGTCTCTTATTATCTTCCTCTCACCCAGTAAAGTAAGCCACTTGCAGTGATCACCCATCAATCTGGATTCACATTAGCTTGCTGCTACATGTCACAAAGCAAACGCAAGGCTTTCAGTCCCATGTTTGCCTCCAAAGACTAATATACACATGCACTTTCAAGGAAACATCAGTGGATAGGAGGGGATGTTTCATCCCCCACAGCTGGATTTCAGTACCACAAATCTAGCTGCAGGGAAAAATGACCCAGACCTATATGAAGGGCTCTATTAGTGGGCAACATTTCCTGCTAACATATATTTGAAAGGAAACAGAGAATTATATCAGTACTAATTCTTACACTTAAACAAATCCTGGTCTGTACTAGCATATCCAAAAATCTTATGTAACCTTATTCTAGCTAGTGTGACCTGGAAGGTTAGAAGTCACAGGATGGGTCTGGCCACTGGAGAGCAGGCCAGACTGTATTTGTTGTGATTTTATTTACAATAAAAATTATTTGTTAGGATACAGGAAATACAGTAGCTGAAGATGTTTTTTTAAGCCTATAGATTTCTAGCAACATATTGTTACCACAGTAGGTCAAGCCAAGTCTTCTGTCCATTGATTCAAGAGCTTTGTGTAAGTGTAAAACACTTTACAATTCCATATTGATTTTAATTGGAGAAATTTAAGCACATGATGAACTCTCCTACTGAAATCAATGAAGGTTAAATTACTTATTTTGGGTTGCATTATGCCCAGCACAGATGATAAGTTATCACAGTGTTTTTTTAAAAAATGGAAATCCATGAATATATCTCTGGAATTCCTTGTATAAACACGGTGGGCATGATCCAGACTACCATGGGCATACCGCCTATGCACAGAGGATCCCAATAGGACACTGTTTCCCCCCTCTTTTGCATTCAAACGGCATACACAGACAGTACAAGGGGTCATTAGGGTGAATGGGAGATCCATGCATGCTTCTCATATCCACATCTAGCCCTCCCTCGCCACCTGGACCAAGTACTGGTGCTCTGGATCAGAAGTACTTTGTATGAGTCATAGAGTAAGGGCTTGGTGAAGACCAGGGTGACACGAACAGACAAGAGTGACACAAACATTTCCCTCAATGGTCCCTCCCTCTACCTGTCCATGGACAGGTGGAGGAAACCAGAGCTCTATGGGATTCTGTTAGGATTCTCTGTTTGCATACACTGTGTGGACTGGATTGTGCCCAGTGTTAAAAGAGTGCTTTTGATTTTGTCACAATATCATTATGACAATGATTTGCCTAAATGTTTTTGACTCTAAGAAATACAAAACAATTAATTTAAAAAGAATCAAGCTAGAACTACAGGGCATGGAATGTTGATACTTAATGGCTGAATTTTCCATTGTTGTGTTTTGACTTGCTTATGCTGGGGGAACTGGGAAGGTGGGAGAGGGAAAGTGGAGTGGGGAATAGGAGAGTGATGGGGAACTGTCACATGTTGTGACAACGTCAGAACGTTCCCCATTGGTTTTATAACTTCCCCTTGCGTTTAAAGGTTTTGAAAGCACCATTATGGTTTGTTCGCAGGGTCAAAGCGTCAAAATGAATTGTAACCTCCAAAGCACAGGGATTCAAAAAATGTAAGGGATATAGAATAGGATTTATGCTTGTTCTTTAATGTGTTCTCTGCTGACATGGTTGGTGCTAATTTTATTTTTCAATGTGAATGAATAACCCCCCATCAGCATGTCAGCCCATCCTTTCCAAATGCTTTGTGGAACCATGTACAAGAAGTCTAAAGTTGATTTTGAAGAAACCTAGCCTCAGTATTTTTTTAAAAAATATATGTTTGTCTCCCTCATATAGAACGTGCATCTTTAGTCTCTTCGAAGACCCATCTGTGATTGGACCTGTAGTCTGCTGGTTACCTCTGGCACTAAGCACAGCCAAATGAATCCATACACACCCTGAAGAGATGCTTCAGCAACCCACCTAATCAGAATGGTTAAAGGAGCTCTCTCACACAGCACTAGGGGAGATAATCAGAAGCAGTAAGTGGCAAACATCAGGCAAAAAACTGACAGGTTTTGCTACAGCTTATTCTGCATTTGCTGCTACAGCTTCGTACCAATCCCCATTCCACTCAAAATAAGCCATACATACCATTGATAGCCTCATTTTATACGTTTGGCCAGCGAGAGAGTTTATATAGAACCGCCTGCCCCATATGACCTACTTTTCATGTCCCTTCCCATTAATTAACAAAGCATCCACCCTTTGGGTTCTGCTGAACTCTACCAAATGCTTCCTCTCATAATTGCCACCATTTACTTCTGTTGCTGAATGATGATGATGATGATAAAAATAATGTATTGTGACATAAAAAGTTAATATTGCTTGCTGCTCCTTTGCTTGTTATTGTTGAAAATTGCAATAAAAAGGAAGCTTCAGTAGGCGAACTGTGCAAATATCTTGGCTAACTACTTCACAAGAAGGCAGGCTACCTCAACACCAATAAAATTTTGACATTACCAGTGTTCTTGTGGGAGTGTGTGTTCTTATTACAGCTTTATACCCAACGATGAAAACGAAAGCCAAAGCACTGTCTAGTTTTGAAACAAAGTACAACCTGATAATATCTGTTGGCTTAGTCTCCGAGGGCAGCTTCACACAACTACTCAACAGGCACTCCGTGTTACGTGGAGGACATGTGGGTCCTCCCCTGCAATACGCACAGAGGGCAAATGGAGCTTTCTTCTACCTAAGGTGCATTGATTCTTCTTTCTCCCAAAAAAGGGTGAAAGATTATGCAAGCCAGCTCATCCACATATGCTTCTAAATGCAGAGCACCTGCCCTACCATGTTATCTTAGTTGTGTGGTGAATATATATTAACTAGCTGGACTGGTCATGACTCTCAAAGGACTTTATTAGGGGGACTTCCTGCTAGTTGACATCTTTTAACTCAAATCCCTTTCAACCCAAGGGCTGGATTCCATTTTGGGGAAGCTCTTGGGGGCCAAAAACACAAAAAATGCCAGCATATTTTAGCATAAAGTTCTTACTGCCAGTAACTAAGCCATGGGAGAGGCATTTTAACCTTTTAGAATGGGGGGAAAACTGCACAAAAGCCAGGAAGCCGCCAAGTGATTAGTGGTTGGGGAAAAGGGGGCACAACCATCTGGGGAATCTCAGAACGCTGGATGGGAACCCCTGGATTTGGGCGCCAAGCCTGAGTTTCTGTATCCATGCTTTAACTGAAGAGACCGATTCTGTTACTTTAAGCATGGAAAACTGATAATTTACAACTGAGCTCTGGGACCTTCCCTAGAGGAAGGGGGACTGTGTGTCAGTTTCTCCAAAGAAAACATTGGTTGGGCAAGCATGAGATCCAGACATAAGTTTCTGAGACAAGCAAACACAAATAAACCTCTGAACGCGACTACCTCCCAGGACCAGCCCAAGACATTTTAGGTAGTTTCCAATCTTAGTCCTACTTAGGAGTATCCATTCTTAGTCCTACTCATGTCTAACCTAAGTCCAATTTATTTCAATGGATCTACTGTAACATTGGATATTGCTCTTTGCTGCCTGAAGTGGATCAGCAAATGCCCCCTGGTTGCCCCTGCAAGTCAAGGTACATGCTACCAAAGGTTGGTTGAGGTGTTTCAGCACCTGAGGCAGCAGATCCCTCAAACACGTCTCCTCCTCTCCAGCAATTAAAAATACAATAGCTATTCGCTGCCCTTTCATGATAGCCAAAAACAGCTTCTTGAGGTAGCCACCATTCTCTGCCTAATGATGCAGCAAGCCCTGTCTGAGTGTTAAAACACCAAACCGCAATCCTATAATCCCACTATGCTTGCTATTTGACTTCGGTGGAACTAAGTGGGTATGTGTGGCCATTGGGACCTAAGGAAACAGCTCCTACAAAACACACCTAACACTCTCCTGCACAAACATGCACAGATCTACCTCTTTTTTTTTAACCCAAGGAGTTTATTTAAGGAAGGTGTTCATTCAAAGTCAAACTTCTGGACTTGAAAATAATAGTTACTCAACATACACATAATTCAATGATATTAAGGCTGAAATCCTATATACACTTATCTAGGAGTATGTCTCTTTGACCTCAATGGGGCTTATACTCAGTAGAGTTGTATATAAATGCACCTAGGCAGTTGAGCTCCCCCCTCCTTTTATTGTAAATTTAACAAAGCAGAAGAGGGGACTGTCTATATGTCTTCTAAGCTCTATAGTGGCTGTGCAGTGGCACTGGGTCAGTTATACAATGCAACCGTCAAGGGGCTTTTTGTCAAAGCTGCGTGGTAAAAAAGTCAGGAACTTACCCCAACTTTGTTCTTCAGAGTGAGGTCACCACGACCTTTCTGCCATGTGACCTTGCTCGGGGTTGAGCCAGTGGATGGCAACCCCTGATTGGTTGCCGGAATCTGGGCAGAGGGCAGGGTTGTGTTAATTCACCTCAATTTATATCTGAAACTGCACTTCAGGGAGAGAGCTTTATCCTTTACTGTGCTGATACACAGCTGTGCATCTCCAGTTCATAAAAATAGAGATCTGAGTTCCCTGACCCTTTGCTCTGATGGGGCAAAATTGGGGTGTGGGTGCTCTCATAGGGAGAGCACCCCCATTTCACCCCTTTAGAGCAAACTGCCAGGGAACACAGCAGATCTCTATTTCTATAAACTGGAGATGCACAGCTGTGCCTCAGCAAAGTAAAGGATAAGAGCTCCCTCCACAAATGTATAGAGGCTCCCTTCAGATCCTGCCTTGGAAAACTTGGAATTTTTGCTTCTTCTCAGAACAGTGGGCATAATGGGGGGAAGGGTGGGAGCTATTACTTCCACCCTGCCCCACCTCCCACCCAGAAGTATGTTTTTCCATTTTTTAAGGACAACCATCTCTCTCATATAACATGGAAGGAGCAGAGCTGATTTCATACTGTGAAGAATAATAGCAATGCACTTTCCTCCAGCGCTTGTCAAGATGAAGCCCAGAAAATAAATCATGGCGGGCGGGGGGGAGAAACATTACATGTCATACACAGGAAAGTCATCTTTTTTCCCATCAGATACGCCATTCATTAAAAAAAAAAGGGGGGGGGGAGTTATGCAAAGGTTTCAAGATAAGCAGACCAAATATCCATGTATCGATCCTCTCACAAGTGGTGCCTATGTAGCACCCATTCAAATGCTGATAGTCCTCAGTCCATTGCATCGTGGGAGGTAAACATTTATCTAAAAATCCATTAGCGCTGACCATGGGTTAACTTCCAAGAAACTGGTAGATGGTTTAGGAGGACATGCACATCATTCCATATTAAAGACTGTTTCAGTACAAAGTGTATCCTTATTTGAGCTTTTGAGAGAGGGTCATAGCAACTTCTGTTGGTTATAAGGAGGGTTTTTTATTCATTTCTGAAGCCCACCTGGAAACGTGTCAGCGCCACCTAGTGAGGGAGACTGGCTATAATCCTGTAAGGAATGTGCCAAAGGGGTTGAAAGAACATGAATGGGGGGGGGGGGGGGTTGCACAATGTAACCCAGCCTCCCTGTGACAAGACAGTCAAAAGCCATACCCCCCCCCCCAAACAACATTCACACATTTGGCTGCTACATTAAGGGGTCTTTGTGCATATCAATGTATATCTCATCTTGCATGAAGGTGTTTTATGAGTGTACATGACCTCAGCCCCTACACATGCCAGCCAAACATCCGGAGACGGTGAGACCAGCATGATTCTCCACATACATGATTTTAACTGGTTGGTATAGGGTATCTGTATCCCCTTCAAGAGCATACACAATAGGGAAAAACATTGGGATTGGGTTTGTGCAGGTAGATTAGCCTTCCCCAACTTGTTGCCCTCCAGATGTTTTAGACCAACTCCCATCAGCCCCAGCCAGCTTAACTAATGGTCAGGAATCCTATGAGTTGTAGTCCAATACACCTGGAGGGCACCAGGTTGAAGGCAGGGCAGAGGTGGAAAGAAGGTAGTTGTACAGATGTTTGAACTTCAACTCCCAGAAGTCCCTGCCAGCATAGCGAATGCTCAGGAATCCTAGGAGTTGTCCAAAACATCTGGAGGGGACCAGGCCATGGAAGGCTGGATTAGAGACCTGCTACTGCCTTGGCTGGTGGAGGCTGGTTATTTCAGATGAAAACAGTGCGTCCTCACCTCTGAAGCTCTTGGTCATGTCATTTGCACCCCCCTCTCTATCCATTCTCCGAACTAATTATAGAAGAGAGTTAGAAGGTAGAGAGCATCAATTCCTTCCCCCCTCCGTATGCATGTAACTGACAAATGTGGAAGTGGCACAGAAGTAATTTCTGCTGCAATGAATGGATTTTATTTAGAGGAAGTTCATCCTTGACAGCATCTGATCATTCTTGAGGCAAATTGATGGAGACCATTCACTGAAGACCTCTGTGCTCCCTAATGGTGTGTCCAGCTCTTGTCAGTGTCAGAAGGATCGATCCAGAGGACCAGGAACAAAGAAATCTATCTTCAGGTTGGCAATTTAATAAACATTGACCTTGATAAAGGCTGCCAACTTGGTTATATTATTTATATAACTGTGATGAAGCAGGCGATGTGTTTTTCAGTAACTCTACAGTGTTAGGAACTCTATCCATGATATTTTCTACATGAGGCTGTTAATTGGCTGTTAATCCACTGCATCTGTTTTTGGTTTCATTGCAGAATTGAGATCTGAGCACTATATGAAGAGTGTTTCCTTTTTTGCTTCTCCATGACATAACCTCTAGGTGACACTGTGGTATAGCAGGATAGCACAAATACACAGTATGAAATCACACTTTCTTTTGCTTTCACAATTAAATGCCATGTTTTCCATGCTCTGAAGAAACTTGCCAAAAGTGCTGATTAGACACAGAAGTGAAACTGTCATCTAAAGAATCCTTAAACAACTGTGCGTAGAGAATGACGACTGCATGATAAATGCTTTGTGTAGAAAAGCCTATCCGTGATCTTCCTGCCATCACCACTGGTTTGATCTGTGCCTCTTCTCTGAGGAGGATAATTCTTTTAATATAAAGGCAGAAGATATTCAGTATGTTAAGTCTCACCCTTATATTTTACCTGACAGTACAAACCTTAATTCTCTGGGCTATCTCCGGTAATAATTTTTGAAGTGTTTGTCCTCTGTGTATTCATTTATCCACTACCCCCCCACCGCCAAATCTGGGCCATACTATTAGCATTCAACATCTAGTGATAATAATTCCCACAGTTCAATCCTATTGAACCCAACCCTCCTTACCCCTGAGCTCTTTTCATAACTGCCTAAATGGCACAGAAAGCAATTGATGAGTATGGCCTTGGAATCTCAATGCATTCCCTCAGTGTGCTTGATTACCAGGAGTTGAACAAGGCAACCTGCTATGACTGCAAAACAGCTTAATTCATCTGACATTTTGGAACCAGAGATTCAAAATGTAACCTAATCAAACCTGTCTAGTCAATTGGAATTTACTGGCTTAAGTATAGTAAAGTGGCTTTTTTGAATTGTGCGTTGGGTAGGGGGTGTAAAACACAACTGTGGCTGTGGCAGCCATCCTAAACAGACCATCCTGAAGGGAAGTACCAGGGAAATCAATGGAAATTTTGTCTGGGGAAACAGGTTTAGGTCTGGATTTTGTTTGGCAAAATATTGAGTCAGTGAGGCAGCTAGGGCTGGACTATGGGTTGAGGTCCAGGGTCTTGCAACCCAGTGGGCCCCAAATGACCATACTTGGAAGTTGGCAGGTGATAAGGACAATGACATATAGGCCCACACATCAGCACCTGGGACAACATGGCCACATGCCAGAGCCCACTGGGGCTGACACTGTGCACTGCACCTTTCCTTCTTCTGCTCTCTCTCTCTCTCTCTCTCTCTCTTGTCTCTCTCTCCCTTCCTCCCCCCTCTCTCCCTCCTCCTCCTCCTCCTCCACCTCCTCCACCTCCTCCTTCTTCTTCTTGTTGGGTCAGCTCCAGAAGGTGGTGCTTGGGGAACATTGCTCAGCCTCGTGGATTCTCCAGTATGGGGTTCAGCAGGAGTCAGTTTTGTCCCCCGTGCTGTTCAACATCTACATGAAACCGTGGAGTGCGGTCATCCGGAGTTTTGGAGCGTGTTGTCATCAGTATGCTGATGACATGCAACTCTATTTCTCATCTTCATCAGGAAGGCTGTGGATGTGCTGAACTGGTGCCTGGCTGCAACAATGGTCTGGATGAGAGCTAATAAACTGAAACTCAATCCAGACAAGACTGAGATGCTGTTAATGGGTGGTTCTTCTGAGGGTGTTCAACCTGTTCTGGATGGAGTTGCACTCCCCCTGAAGGAGCACGTTCATAGCTTGGGGGTCCTCCTAGAACCATCTCTATCACTTGAGGCTCAGGTGGCCTTGGTGGCAAGGAGTGCCTTCTACCAACTTCGGCTGGTGGCCCAGCTACGCCCCTATATGGACAGGGATAACCTGGCTCCAGTTGTCTATGCTCTGGTAACCTCCAAATTAGATTACTGCAATGCGCTCTACGTGGGGCTGTCTTTGAAGACGGTTCAGAAGCTGCAGCTTGTGCAAAATGCAGCAGCCAGATTAATAACAAGGACCAAGAGGTTTGAACATATAAGACCGACTCTGGCACGCTTGCATTGGCTACCTGTATGTTTCCAAGCTTGATTCAAGGTGCTGGTTTTAACCTATAAAGCCTTACACAGCTTGGGATCACCATAACTGATAGAACGCCTCTCTACACTCAACATCTAAGGTCCTCCTCCGGGTGCCTACTCCAAGAGAAGCTCAGAGGATGGCAACAAGGAAGAGGGCCTTCTCACTTGTGGCCCCCCAATTATGGAATGATCTCCCCAACGAGGCCTGCCTGGCGCCAATATTGCTATCTTTTCGGCAGCAGGTCAAGACTTTTCTCTTCTTCCAGGCATTTAATAGCATTTAACAGCATATGTTGAGTTTTTAATTGACCCCAAATCTATCTTTAGGCCTGGCTGAGGGTTCAAAGATGTTTCTAAATGTATATTGTCTTTGTATGTTGTCTGTTTTTATACTTTTATGCTTTTAAATTTTGTATAACAATTTTTAATGTTTAATGTTTTAATCTTTGTAAACCACTCAGAGAACTTCAGCTATGGGGCAGTAAAGAAATGCAATAAATAAATTAATAAATAATTCTTTTTAAAAAATTATAGTGAGGAGTGGCTGGCAGGGCATGTACATGGTTTACAGTTGATCATTTTTACTTTAAAAATAAAAGATCTTTTCTACAACAATATGGTTTTTATTCCCAAGTAAATGTACTCAACTATTTATTATTTACATGTGCATGCTTATATGTAATTCTGTGGATTGAAAATTAAAACATAAATTGCCAGTCATTATTTTATCAGATCATGATGGGCATGATTCAATAGAAGTTAAGCACCTGTAAAATGTGGGCTGTGTCACGGCTGTATTATCAAATTGTGATCCATTCAGAACCCACTTGCTTTACCACCCACCAGGCAAGAAGAATTTACATGTTAAGTTTCTTCAGAGAAAAAGCCAAGGCCAGAAACAATCCCGTACAATCCGCCCTGCACGCTCAGGTCCTCTGGGAAGAACTTACTGCAGTCGGCCAAGACTAGGCTGACAACCGTTACCCAGAGGACCTTCTCTTCTGCCGCTCCCAGACTGTGGAATGACCTGCCGGAGGAGACTCGTCAACTTAACAGTCTTTTAGAATTTAAGAAAGCCATAAAGACTGTTCTCTTCCGGCAGGCATATCCAGTGGAATTTTAGAATGTTTAAGGATGTTTTTAGGATGTTTTAGGATTTTTATGCAGTTTTAATAATATGTGTCATGTTTTAATCAGTTTTATGTATTTTATTATGTTGTTGTTCCCCGCCTCGATCCAGACGGAGAGGCGGGTAAGAAATAAATTGTTATTATTATTATTATTATTATTATTATTGTTCACTTTAGAAGCTCATTGGGTGGCTTTGGACAAGTTTCTTAGCCTAGCCTGTTCTGAGGGTGAACTCCTGCCCGGAGATCCTTAGACGAAGGGCGAGAGACAAATAATACCACCACAGGACCTTCCCAGAAAAATAGCGGAAGTTCAACACATTTTTTTTATCTCTAGATTTCAGTGCAAACCTCTTCATGCAGCCTTTTCCTGAAATGGGGGAAGAGGTCATCTCCTTTCCCCCCAAATCTGCTCCAGAAAATTGTGGCTCCAATTACCTATTCCCTCTGAAATGGGGGAACTTCCAGAGCAGATTTGGGGGGCATGGGGGCTGTGGGGGAGATAGATGAAGGCCAGATCTACACCAAGCAGGATATAACACTTAGAAAATGGTTTGAAAACTGTATATGGAATTGTTATGGGCCCCAACAGTTGTCAATACTATTATAAACCATTATAAAGCAGTAGTGTAGATCCTGCCAAGGGGAAAATCCCATCAGACAAGTAATAGTCCGTTTCATGGGGCAATGGATTTCACTCATCATAGTTCACAACAGGAGTCTCATATTCTTTCTTCTTCGTCTCTTATTAGAGTTTTATTTTCACATTAGTCTTATAGCCACATGGATTGTAAACAGCAGGCAAACAACATTTCTATCTGATTGATTATGAAACATGGCCACAGGCAAACGGTGCATGACAAGTTAATAGAAAATTGCCTTCCATTTCTGAATTTGCATGATATTAGTTGATGAAAAATAATTACAGCATCTGACTCACTATATATATATATATATATATATATATATACCACCAGTTCCAATTTCCATCCAACACTTCACCCTCTAGTTCGGCCTTCCCATATCTGGCGATCTCCAGATGTATTGGACAACTCCCAGCATCCCCCAGCCAAGGAGACTTTGGGAGTTGTAGCCTAGCACATCTGGAGGGCACTGTGAGCTTATCTACACTACTGCTTTAAAACGGTTTATTATACACTCCATGTACAGTTTTCAAAACGTTTTCAAAGTGTTTTATCCTGTGTGTGTAGATAGGCTCAGACTCTCAGCCCAACTTACCTCACAGGGTTGTTGTTGTGAGTATGAAATGGAGAGGAGGAAGGTTATGTACCTTGTCTTGGGTTCCTTGAAGGAAAAAAGGTGGGATATAAATGAAACAAATAAATGCAAAACAGCAACTAACAGCCTGTGCTTACCTGAAAGTGCTACTTGTCATAGCATGGTTTGTCACTTCTTGAGTGTTTGGAACCATCTGTGCAAACCTATACATGTCTACTCGGACGCAAGTCCCATTGAAGTTAATGGGGCTAAGTCCCATATAAGTGCATACAGGATTGCAGACCCAGAGCCTATCTACATTACTGCTTTAAAATGGTTTAAAACGGTTCAAAACGGTTTATAACAGTTTTGAGAACTGTTGGGGCCCAGGACACACTCCATATACAGTTTTCAAAACGTTTTCAAAGTGTTTTATCCTGCATGTGTAGATAGGTTCACCAGACTGTGAACCATAAAATGAATACGTAACATAGCAAACCAGGGTTGTTGTTGTCAGGATAAAAATGGAGAGGATTATGTATGCTGCCTTTGGTTCCTTGAAGGAAAAAAGGTAGGATATAAATGCAATATATAGTTTTACTGCTTAATTTAAAACATACACGCACAGCAAGGACTAGCTCATCATAGCTGCATTCAATGTCTTTGCACAAAAGTGAAAGGCTTCCTTTGACTTTTGGGCAAGAAAACAAATGGGGCTGCAAATAGTGAGAATTTGAAGTGGGATAAAAATCCCTCTCCCTTCTTTTGGATATTGGGCCACCAAAATAAGGTGGCTGTAGTAGCCAGATATTTCCCTCACCTCAGTGATGTAACCTATTGTATCCCCTGTACTTCCTATGAAGTTGTATTGCTTCCTGTGGCAGAGCAAAGCTAGAACTCTGCTTATCAGAAAAGAAATCCTGTTAAGAGATTGGCAAGATGTCTGCTGATGGATCACAATTCTATGTGGCTCAAGAAGTGAGTAAAAGAATCAGCAGGGAAGATGAAGAGCTTAGGCCCTTTAAACGGTGTTAATCTTGTTGCGGGGGCATATGATGTGCAGTTTTTTTTCTTCATTTGTTTTTATTATTATTATTATTATTATTATTATTATTATTATTTTTAAAAACTCATTTGTTAAACTGCATGTATTTCATCATCATTTGTATAAAGTCAATTTGTTTGGATATTTCCAGTTCTGCTCCTCCCTTCAATTATTATTTTAAGTCTGCTGTTCTAGCTACTTGTTCATTTTCAAAATGCCCCAGACTATCATTCTAGTTCATCGCTTGATGACTACACCAATATGTGATGAGCTGCATGTGTGAGTAAGCAACTCATTGGGGGTGGGGGTGGGGGGTGGAATAGCAGCTTTCAATAGGGGCTGCCATTTTTTGTAGTCACCACAATGTCCCACCAAATGCCCCCCCTCCCCAAACAATGCAATGCCCAGGGGCATTCTGGAAAAATAAAATGGCAACTGCCAGAAGCAGCAGCTGCTGAACTAAATTCTGCTGCTGGTTTTTGCTGTTTGTCCCTCAGTGCATTCATTTTGGGATGTATAAAAACTGAACCCAACCGGCCTCATTTGGTTCAATTTTTCATTCATTCCAAAATGAATGCACAGCCCATGTGGTGAACGTGAACCAAAAACAAGCAGAAGCTCTATAGTTAAAAATAGTGAGGTTTTGTTCTTAGTTTTGCTAACCTGCTATTGCTATTATCAGTTTTGTAAATATGTATATACTCTCCCTCTTTTTAAACAATAAATCAGACTTTTGGATGTGTAATTTGTCTGATTTTGCATCTTGCTCATCTGTCTGATTTTGCATCTTGCATAACTGCAAGCCATCTACCATAATGGGAGATTTGACAGGTGGAGGGGGAAAGAACTTCTCTCAGGCTGCCTCTACAAGAGAGGTTTAAAGCTCTTTCAAGGCTGATTAAAATTTTTACCTCTACAAGAGAGGAGCGCAAATTGGGGACTGAGGCGCTTTAAACTTCCAATTATGCGCATTATCGAATGCGCGTTAAAACCGTGAGTTTTCATTTGCGGCGGCAGTTAAAGTGCCTTACCGCCGTGTAAACATGCGATTCTCCGCATGTCAACAAGTTTAAAGCGCGTTTCGGTCATCTCGTAATGCGCTTCGCCGCCTCTCGTACAGAGGTATTAGGAGTAAATGCGCTTCCGCGAATATGCGCATAATCGGGCAGCCAGGCACCAAAGCGAGTCCTTCTAGAGGGGGTCTCACTCACATACCAGGCACTGATGTTACTATTTCTTTGTTTATTTTATTTCTATCAAGAAAATGGCACTCAAGGTGACTTACAAGTATAAATAAATTAAATTTGATAAAAACAATACATTAAAACACAATTAAAAACACAACAATAAAAAATTAAAACAGCACCCAGAGATAAAATGTTTGCCCCTAAATTAATGATCTCCCCAACTGCTGTCCTGCACATCACTGGCTTCCATCCACAGATCAAAACATCTTCAAACAAAATGCAATTCTATAGAGTCCATTCATACATTAAGTTACAAGTCACTAGGTGGATGTCACAATATCTTTGCACTTCTTGACTGATAGCTGAATGTGTGAGCCAAGTCTGTTGAAATACATCATGTTTTAAGGTGATGTGCAGTGAAATGAAAGTTCTATCTGTGGTGTTTCATCTGTGATGGCGTATTCGCACATGCTGCTGCAGTCATCAAGATGAACGAGTATTTATGAATAAGCCCTAAATACCAAGCAGCTGAATGTGTAACTGACTCTACTGGAAAAACATTGCATTTGAGAGAGTGTGAAAGTTCTATCTGTGGTATTAGATCTCAAATGCAGAAAAGAGCAACCAAAAGGAACGGTTCCAATATTTGAGATTGTATATCTTAGAAAAAAGGAAAGTAAGGAGAGACATGATAGTGGTGTGTACACAATTATGTATGGCGTGGAGAAATACTAGAATCAGGTCATCCCATGAAACTGAATGGTGAGAAATTCAGGACAGATAAAAAGAAGTACTTCGTCACATAGTGGATAGTTAAACTATTAAATTTGTATTACAAGATGTAGTGATGGCACCAATCTGGATCACTTAGGGGATTATACAAATGTATAGAGGATGAGCATATCGATGTCTATATATTACTGCCAATATTGGAGACAGTGGGCCTGTTCAGACAACATGCTAAGCCATGGTTAAGCCTCCAACCCTTTTGCAGCAAATGGTTAGTGAGCATGTTGAAAACATGGTTGTGTAGCCACCATGGTTTAGCGTATCATCTGAACAGGGTCACTATGCCTCTGTCTACCTGTTGCTGGGAACACAAGCAGGAGGGTGCTATCTCACTCCTGTGAGATAGCATGCTGAACTAGATAACCCTTTGATCTGATCCACTATGGCTCTTCTTATGTTAACGAGGCACATGCAGGTCATCGCTGGTTGTTGCTGTCATCAAGTGATGTATATGTATGTGTGCATTAACATTCTAGGTGACATATTTCCACACTGAGAAAAATGCTTAACTTCATTTTAAGATACATGGAACATTGCTATGTGGTTGTAACTATAGGTAAGTGTTTTACAGTCAAATATTTTAAAATCACAATACATCAATGCTGCCAGGCACTGTTTTTCTGCCTGAAAAATTAAAAGTTCAATTTCCAGGCCATACATGTGTAATGGGGACAATGACAAAACAACAACAACCCTGAATTAAGCAAGATGAGATGTAAAATCATTGTAATTTACACCTTCATTTGTACTTCTTTTGTTTAGACAAATACAAAACAATTGTACCCGTCTATATGTTATTTTCTTCTCTTCCGTTTTCTTCTTGAAAAAGGAATAAATTATGTACCTAGAGGAAAGATTTATAATCTTCTCTACCCATCTGTATTTATGCCACTGGCTATATTTCACAGAATAGAGTACCTCAGAATTCAGAAACTTTAAGCTTTCCCAGGAACAAAATTTATTTCTCTGTCTGCAGAATAAAGAGGTGTAAACCAAAAGCCATAATGATAAAAGAATGTAGGCTCTTCAGGGAATCTGGTATCTAGAATGCTTCGAATAGAATTGGGAAACATATCTTTGAGATAATACCATGCACATTAATATATCCTGAAGGACAACAACTAGGAAACCCCATTTTAGAAAGTTAAAAGTTAAAGAGTGAAGAATGAAGATATCAGAAGACGAAAGTTGGAAGTTGCATTTAAGTTCAAGAGAGTGTCGTACGATGGGACAGAAAGCCCAAAGGGCCAACACTTCTAAGTGATATAGGCTGCCTCTCCAAGAGAGGTTTAAAGCTCTTTCAAGGTGCTTAAAATTTTTTACCTCTACAAGAACAGAGCGCAAATCAGGCGTTGAGGCGCGTTATCTCTCCGATTATGCGCATTATCGAATGCGCGTTAAATCGCGAGTTTTATTTTGCTCCGGCCGTTAAAGCGCATTTTGCCTATGTGAACAAGCGCTTATGCGCATTAACTACTTGGAAAGAGCATTTTGGACATCCGTTAATGCGCTTCGCCGCCTCTCGCCGCTTCTCGTGCAGAGGTATTAGGTGTAAATGCGCTTCAGCGATGATGCGCATAATCGCCTAACCGGGCGCAAAAGGGAATCCTTGTGGAGGGGACCATAAATAATGTTAGAGTTGAGCTAAAACTATTTACCTGCTTTTGAGTTCTTTTTCTTTCTTTTTTTCCCTTCTTATTTGCAAGTGTCTAAGAGTTCTCATTTTTAGTAATATGGGAGACTGGGGCATATAGGTCTCATTCTCGTTTGTTCATTCAGTGCTATTGGCTGAGGAGACCCATGCGATTTTGTTGATAATGCAATGGTGCTATTTCTGATGTGATGGTTTTATAAACAAAATAATGTGGTTTGCCACAACTGATTAAACAGCAATGTGGGCAAAAGGGTGAAGGATTGTGTGGACGAAGAGAAAGGAGAATGATGGCAAGGAGCAAGAGCAACCAAAAGAAATATTTCGTGAGGTGCATTTTTGGGGGTAAATTGCTACATTCAATGGTTAGATCCAGAGTTAGTCATACTTAGAGTAGATCCATGGAAATTAATGGGACTTAAGTTCATCATGATTAACTTAAGTCCCACTGATTTCAATGGGTCTACTCTATGTAAAGGACATGGGGTGAAATAAAATGGTATATGTCTGCCTCTGGAATGGCATCCACCAGTGGAAAGGATTTCCCTCCCCTCTGTAGCCTCTGCCCCCTCAAACAGATCTGCTCCAGAGGATTGAGGGACCCCCTGGACCAGATCTGGCAGCATGCAGGGGATTGCAAGGGGGGAGAGGAAGAGTGGAGGTCTTCTTGCACAATATGAGATGTTATCCATGTTTTGCATGGCAAAGGTCCCATTTTCAATCCCAGACTTGAGATCCTGGACAACAGCTGCCAGTCAGTACTGCCAATATTGAGCTAGATGGAGCAATGGTTTAGCTCAGTATAAGGCATCACTCTGAGTTCCTAAAGTGATACAATTCTTTCCCTAACATTGCCCTGCTTCTTCTTTTTCAGCCAGGATGTGGTAACGCTCAAATCAGGCTTTGGATCAGATTCTTGAAAAGGGCGTGAGCAAAAGCAGCTTTGCCTATTGGCAACAAAGGATTCCAAAACAGCTCATTAGTCTATAGATATTTTAATCACATCTGCCAACAATGTACAAGATTCTTTCAGTGAATACTTCAATTAAATCGCACAGCATGAGTGTACTGGAACAGGCTCTAGATCTGAAACCATCAAAGAGGCAGCAAATATTCAGTATCTGAACTATGGAAATGAATTGTAAAACATTTGCATCTGCAGTAGGAAAACTGGAATTGTTTTTATCAAGTGGTATTTAAGGTAGAAATGAATATGTACTTACATAAACCAGAAGAAGGGCAACATTTAGAATGGCGATGATCTTGATAAAGTATCTCACCACTTGGATAATTGTTGTTCACTTCTATATAATTCTTTATTTAATCATAAAGGGCTGTTTTTTTCTTCCTACATTTTGTATAAACACATTAGCCATTCATAGGTATCCTAAAATTATGCAGCATTGCAATTCTTTCCAATATTCACTAGGAACATACTATATGCAGTTGCATTGAAGCTATATGAAATGACGATGCTATCTGGCTGTAGGAAATACTGCTTCAATTTAGATCATATTTTACTCTCATGCACCCACCCATCCACACACCTAAAATGTATATATGGGCACAATCCATTTGAAGATCCCAGCACCTCACTGAATGATTAAAAATATATCTCCAGTTCATGGTCATACCAAATGCCCACGATTCATCCAAAAGTAAGCATTTTAGGGTGCCACCTTATGCATGTTTAGACAGAAGAAAGACTTACAACTCCCAGCATTCCCTAGCCAGGCATGCTGGGAGTTGTAGGACTTTCTTTTCCCTTCTAAACATGCATAAGATTGCCCCCATGAACTCATATTGATTTCAGTGGAAATAATTTAAGTAGCACATGCCTGACTTTTCCTCTGAAATGGGTGGATTTTCAAGGCTGAACCTTTACCCAGAAACAAAGCAATAAATAAACACAAACAAAACAATAAAAATGAGTTGTTTGGGTGTGTGGTGCAACCAGAACATAACATGTCCTCTTGAAAAATGTCTTTAGGCCAATGTAATCTGCCTGGATTAATTTAAACTGAACATTCCACCCCCCCCCCCGATTCATAAGCAAGATCCATTAGATAACCCCCTCCCCCAAATCTTGCATGCTAATCCAAATGTTATTTGGCACATCAAATATTTTCATTCTTGGAAAACAAAATGAATACCTGACATTTTATTTTGATCAAGTTTTGTGTTATCCATTGTATTTGCAATTAAATTGCAATTAAATGGATGCTATTGTTATTTTAATATCATTTATTTGTTGTAAGCTGCCTTGAGCATTTTAAATGGAGAGGTTATTTTGAATTAATGAACTGAGTAAATTCTGCATGAGGGAACATTTGATTTTTAATGTGCTAAAAAAAAGGATAAATATTATGCAGAGATCCAAGCAACTTCACTCAAACTTACAGAGTCCTGGGCAGAAAAATGGCAGAAACGGAATGCTATATTTGATATTCCAGTCTCAACGACTACAATATATGGGCTTGCTTGAATATCCCTTCCATTTTCTTTGGTTTCCTTTCCAGAAGAACTTGGCTCTTGTTAGTTAACCTGAAAGGTTACTTTCTCAATTGATTGGTTCCTCTAAAGCCATAATGAGATCCACTAGCTGGAAATTGATTCCATTAATTTCAGCAATTAATATTTGGGTTGGGTTCTCCATTACTCAGCGTCTGTAAATAAAAAATAAGGTTACATTTAAGTATATGCTTTCATGAGTCAGTAATTGGCTAACTTTCAGAGTCCTATTGTTTGTCAGAGGTCATGCAACACATCTGAATGTATCCTGCTATTCCTGTATTCTATATGCTAATAGGAAATTCATTCTCTGTGGGTGGTCCCTTATGGAGCACCGCCTACTTCCAACAATTACTGAGAAGACAGACAGGCTCTGAACCCCAGTTGTTTTAATTGACACTCAAGGCTGGTTCCGATATTCAACCCAACAGCAAGGTACTATTTATGAGGACACTCTAGCCTTGGGAAAGTGGGCACACACTGTCAGTCATGCATATGATATAACAAGTAGGAATGCATGCCAACTTCATTTCTGTTCACAAATCATGTGAACATGTCGCATTTGCAATCCTGGATGCGAAGGCAAGCAGGAACACCCCCCCCCCCCAGTCTAGTAATTCTCAAATGTCCAGTTGTGTTAAAAATGCAAAAACACACTCACTTTGAAATGCACACTTTTGAAAACATTATGCATTTTCACACTTTAGTCAATGTACTTTTTCAAAGTAGGCCCACAAACGCGCCTTTTTCACATTCCAAATGTGCACTTTCCCCATTTGCACAAGCTGAAAACAGGCTGAAAACTAAAATGGGAGTGGCTGCATTCGGACAACACATTAGTCAATGGTGGGTTGAGTAGCCAACTCACAGTTGGTTATTTTGTGGGTACTCCCCACACAACGGCTGAATTCGGACAACACGATAGTCAGTGGTGGGGTAATAATCAACTTTACAGTTGTTCATCTAGGGGGTACTCCCCACACAACATGGTAATAAATAATCAACCGTGGTTAGGCTTAGGATCAGCGCTGAGTTGACTATGGCAGCATTCAGACGACACGATAATCAATACAACTGACTATTGTCCCCCCTCCCCCCCAGTTGCTTATTGTGTTGTCCGAATTCAGCCAGTGAGTTGAAATGAGACCCAAAGTGATTTGTGGAGAATTTAGTCAAGCTTGAAAATCACTGGTTTTCAAATTCCTAATAACTAGTGACTTTGGCATTTACAATTTACCTGATTTATGTGATCCTTTCTTCTCCCAAAGGAGTTAAAAGATCGCAGAAATCAAAACATGTACGGGGAGCAGAGCGGTCTCTGCAGCACTGAAGAAGACGGAGTGATAGTGACAAGAGCCAATCACATCTTGTCGTTTCATAGCAAGACAAGAGCCTTCACAAAATCAGAATGTTAGGCTTCCTTAGGAAGAGTTTTCAGAGAGAAAAGACCTATCATGATGGCCAGCACCACACTGGAACAGAAGTACAGAATGCAACTAGATTCAGAAGGCAGCTCACTGACAGCATGACAAGTTTTTTTTTTAATTAACAGACTGAGAAAAATACAGAGGGTTGGATCCAAACGTCACCTTCTGTGGATGAAAGGTGCCCTTCCATCTGCAGAAATCCTGTGGAGAGGACCCATTGGTGGAAGGGGAGGGACTTTTACCAATTCCCCTCTCTGTAGTCTGTAGCACCACCTCTTTGACTGTTCCAGAGGATCCCCCAACTCTCCAGAACATATTTTCAGAGAGCTCAAAAGGTGTAGGAAGATGAAGGGATTTGAAAAAAAAAGTTGCCTCCCCTCTTCTGTTGGTGAGAGCATGCCCTGAGATGAATTTCACTCAGGGATTCTCCTGTCAGAAGCAGTGAACTTTTTATCCAACCCAAAATATATGAAGCAGATCCAGAGTGCAGCAACCCTTGCATGATCTTGTGAAGACATAGTATGTGCCTGACTATGGCCGTTATCGTAGGTGCGGTTTTAAGCACACTCACTGCGACTTTGATCCACTTCTTCAGTGCGAGAATCGGACGACGTGGTCTCCCTCGTGCTGTTCTCGCTACCTGAGTGTTCAGTTTTTAGTTTCTGTTTCGATTTAACCCTGAACGGGCAAAGTCCGTTTCATGCAAGTTCAGGCAAGTTCAACAGACTGAGCTGAGGTATCGGATCAAAACCGACTACATGTGATTCAAAACGCTAAATTTGCACAGGAAAATGAGGGGGGACCCGCAGAAGCAATCCGGGGGGGAAATGGTATGTGTGATAAAGGCCTATATGGGAACTTTTGCATTTGCATACAGTGGAATGTTAATTTTATCCACCTACCTACATAACATCAGTTTGTCTGCCATGCATTGCAACGGAGCCCACTTTTAAAATTAGGCTCAGGAGTGCCATTCTAAACTCCAGTAGGGAGTAAGAGGGAGTTCTTATAGTTATATTCAAGATTATAACTGCAGTGCCTCTTACTCCTAAATAAATGTGTAGAGGATCGCAGCATTAGTTGGTAGACATTAACATCATAGCCATGGCTTTCAAATATGTGATGCGCAACAGGGGCCAAACTATTAGAGAGTGTTGAATAATCCATGTGCTTGAAAAAGAGCTTCAAACCTGGATGGGGACTTCTGCATCTCAGCTCCTCCTTGTCAGACCTGTGACAATCGCATCTGCAGAGATCATCACTGATGTCAAACTAAATGCCTGCTCCGCCGGGCTCAAAAGAACGGGCAGAGAATTTGTTTCCCCAAAGCACATGATGACAAATCAAGGCTGTCATTCTACGTGGTCGCACTGGTTTGTGTTCAGCATTTTCTCAGGTATTGTCCATATCACAGAGAAAAGTGGTTAGGGGAGAAGTAAAGGGCCAAATAATCATCGGTATCATCCCTCTTCTGCCAGGCCCTCATGTTATGAATGCTTATAAAAACCCATGAACCTACTCCAACATTTGCTGATGCCGGTTGTTATTTCTATTTATTTTTCTAACCTACTATCACCACGCAGGAGTCTCACGTTCCAAATACATGTTCCCTTATTGAAACCTCCAATGTCATATTTCTTTTTCCTGGGGAGGCCATCAATTTGGATTGAGGCAGAGGAAGGAGGGGTCCAGCAATTTGCCCCTGCACCATGGCCCCAATCCAAATCCCCCCCCCGCTCCCCCAGACCCAAGGTTATGATGTTTTCAGTTTTTCTCTCTGTGATTAATAGCTGCTTTAGGGTTGATTATCATGGGTGTTAAAGGTTGCCCCCCTCCTCAATTCGAATAAGGGAA
Source organism: Anniella stebbinsi (assembly GCA_029215795.1). Classification (NCBI taxonomy): domain Eukaryota; kingdom Metazoa; phylum Chordata; class Lepidosauria; order Squamata; family Anniellidae; genus Anniella; species Anniella stebbinsi. Next base: position 131,227,534 of record JARDYH010000003.1, on the reverse strand, counting down.
GCTTGGCTTCTTTTATATAAAATAAATTACTGGTAGTTCAATCACAGATTTCCAACATAATACATAACGTGGAGTTTGGCCCTTCCTTCAAAAGGAAGTCAAGTTAACTACTGACTCCTTGAATGAGCTCCGTTATCATATATACCTCCACCGATTTGCAGTGTTATGTCACCCTCACTAGGAAGCACAGTGCTCTGAACATATATGTGGTGCAATGGTCCAGCTAAGTACTTGTAAACAGCTAAATTCCTGGGGTGCTACCTGATGAGTGGTTAATCTGGAATTACCACTGTTGGTTGTTCATTCATTTGATATGGGGCAGTCACACAACGGCCATTATCACACCAGAGGTTTTAAGCACACCCACCTTGACTTTGATCCACTTCTTCAGCACTGGATTCGCCTGACGTGGTCCCCCTCCTGCTGTTCTCTTGCCCTGAGGTCGCAGTTTTTAGTTTCTGTTTCGATTTATCCCTGAATGGGCAAAGTCCGAAACAGGCAAAGTTCAATAGGCCAAGCTGAGGTATTGCAGCAATACCGACCATATGTGATTCAAAAGGCATAGGAAATGGAGGGGGAACCCGCAGAAGCAAACCAGGGGGGAAATAGTAGGTGTGATAAAGGCCAACATTATGAGGAAGGTGATGAACATCCAGGAGAAGAAACAAACACTTTCAGTTTTTGGCCTGGCTGAGCAAATGGCTTTTCTTTTTAGTGCCTTTCCCTAAATCCTTTGCTACAAAAACTACTGAATGTTGACAAGGGAGAATAATCATTTGCATTCACCTGTGTCCTTCTTGCAGTATTCCTTATGCAATATATCTGATACAGTTCTATCATATAACAAACCCTTGCTCATTGATTTTGCAGGTTCCAGGGTTACACGTTTACTCACCACTTGACCCTTTGGAGGCAGAAGAGTGGGAGATAATTTAAAAATCAGGACAAATGGCAGCTTTTTAGCTGAATCTGTAAGATGTCAAAGGTGTTCAAATGAATTAGACTTGGCTGCAGGGCGGATGAGTGGGTGAATTTGAGGACAGCCAGCCAGAATCGATATTGATGAAGAACACATGCAGACGAAAGACAACTCCATTGAATTCAATGGGAGCTGAAGCAAAGTTTTCTTTTTGGTGAGTCTGTCTTGAATCCAGCAGTGGCTTTCCATACATATGGTCAGTGTTATATTTCTCCCTCCCTCCCTCCCTCCCTCTCTCTCTCTCTCTCTCTCTCCACACACACACACACACACACACACAGACACAAACACATATTATTTGATAGTTTTCATTTTTTAATTAGTTATTATAGAGGTACCTTTTGGGTCAGTGGGCACATTTGAGATTTTGAGAGTATCATGGGTGCTCTCACAAAATGGCTGCAATGGGGTGCCTTGCCCATTTATAAAGTGCCTGCCATGGTGGGCATGGCTTGTCACAAGACACTCATTTCCCAGATGCCATACTGGTGAGAGAGAGGTGTCCATGGGTGGGCTGACCATATGAAAAGGAGGACAGAGCTCATGTAACTTTAACAGTTGTAGAGAAAAGGGAATTTCAGCCAGGGTCATTTGTATGCAATTAGTTCATGGTGAAATTCCCTCTTCATCACAACAGTTAGCTGCAGGGGCCCTGCCTTCTTTTGTATTTGGTCACTCTAGTATAGTGCCTGCAACTTTAATTGTTGTAATGAAGGGATTTCACTAGGTACTAATTGCATACAAATGACGCTGGCTGAAATTCCCTTTTCTCTGCAACTGTTAAAGTTACATGAGCCCTGTCCTCCTTTTCATATGGTCAGCCTATCCATGGGCATATTAGTGTCCATCGGCACCAGAGTTATTGTAAGCTGCCCTGTGAGAATTTATATCTTAAGCAGCAGCGTATTCCATCTATTAAGTCAGGGGTGGGCAACTTGTGGCCCTGCAGATGTTTTGATCTACAACTCCCATCAGCCCTAGCCTGCTTAGCCAATGGTGAAGATTGAGAGAAGTTGTAGGCCAAAACATCTGGAGGGCCACAAGTTGCCCATCCTTGTATTCAGTAAATAAATGAGTCTGCTCTGGAGTGTGGGGAGATTCTCCAGAACAGTGTGGGACATGGTGCAAGTGATTGCAGGAGGGAGGAGGAATTGGTGAAAATGGCTTCTCTTCTTTCCATTAGAGAAGGCCTCTGCTGGGTCAAAAGCCCTTCCACAAATATACGAACTACTTCAGGACTGCCCCTCTTCATAGAAGGAAAATGTTGGATTCAACCCTTTATCTATGAGCTTCATCAGAAGGGGGGAAATCACGATTCCCTACCATCGCTTTTCTGCCCCGCCTCTGTCACACAATACTTCCTCTTTCTCAAATGAGAAGAAAGAGGAAGTAAACAACAACCATGTGGCCCATGCAGTGGGCATTTTTATCAAGCCTCTTCTCCTGCACACAGCAGGAGATCGTAGCTAATTCTGTTTCTAAAAATAAATCAGACTTACCAGGGTCTTTTTTTTTGCCACAGAAAGAAGGCCAGAAAGAGTAGGAGACGCACGGGAGGCAGACAGCATCATGAATAGGACCTGCGAAAATCTGAGAGTGCCCAGTAACGAGCGTGCTATAAAACTAGGCTGACCATATGAAAAGGAGGACAGGGCTCATGTAACTTTAACGGTTGTAGAGAAAAGGGAATTTCAGCCGGTGTCATTTGTATGCAATTAGTCCCTGGTGAAATTCCCTCTTCATCACAACCGTTAAAGTTGCAGGAACTATACTAGAGTGACCATATACAAAAGAAGGCAGGGCCCCTGCAACTTTAACGGTTGTGATGAAGAGGGAATTCCACCAGGAACTAATTGCTAGGGATGTGCACTGGATCGGACCCGATCCACGATTCGAGTCCGGTCCAGTGGGAAATCGGATAAATTATCCGATTTCCGATCCCGCAGCTGGATCGGCCGATCCAATCCGAACCGGTCCGAAAAAGCTCCGAACCGGTTCGGCGGATCGGCGGATCGGCGGGCGCCCACTGGCGCCCACCGCCGCTTCCATTGGCGGGCGCCAGCGGGCGCCCGCCGATGAAAGTGGACAGCGGGGGGGGGGAGGAGGGGGGCACTTACCTTCTCGGCCCGGTGGCTCCCGTCCGGCGCCGGCGCCTACTACTCCCAGCAGGCTCCGCGGCCTGCTCTAGGGTGGCGCGCCGGGTGATGTCATCACCCGGCGCGCTACTCTAGAGCAGGCCGCGGAGCCTGCTGGAAGTAGTAGGCGCCGGCGCTGGACGGGAGCCGCCGGGCCGGAAAGGTAAGGAGGGGGTGCGTGGAGGGGAGGAGGGGGCGCGCGGAGGGGGGAGGGGGGAGGGGGGCCCTTACCTGCCCGGCCCGGCGGCTCCCGTCCGGCGCCGGCGCCTACTACTCCCAGCAGGCTCCGCGGCCTGCTCTAGGGTGGCGCGCCGGGTGATGTCATCACCCGGCGCGCTACTCTAGAGCAGGCCGCGGAGCCTGCTGGAAGTAGTAGGCGCCGGCGCCGGACGGGAGCCGCCGGGCCGGAAAGGTAAGGAGGGGGTGCGTGGAGGGGAGGAGGGGGCGCGCGGAGGGGGGAGGGGGGAGGGGGGCCCTTACCTGCCCGGCCCGGCGGCTCCCGTCTGGCGCCGGCGCCTACTACTCCCAGCAGGCTCCGCGGCCTGCTCTAGGATGGCGCGCCGGGTGATGTCATCACCCGGCGCGCTACTCGAGAGTAGGCCGCGGAGCCCGCTGGTAGTAGCCGCCGGCGCCGGACGGGCCGAGAAGGTAAGCAGTGGCGGGGAAGGGGGCTTACCCCCCCCCGGAGCCGTCCGCTTCTATCCGCTGGCGCCCGCGGGCGCCAGCGGATGGAAGCGGGCGGCCCCAGGGGGGTTAGGGAGCGCGGGGGAGGGGGTTTACCTGCCGGGGCCGTCCACAGCGGACGGCCCCGGGGGGGGAGGGAGTTAGGCCCCCCCTTACCCACCCGCCGCCATTTTTTCCTCATAGACTTGCATTGCAATGCAAGTCTATGGGGAAAAAAATGGCGGCCGATCCAAAAATGTACGATTTTTGGGTCGGGATCGGACTCGATCCGGTCCGGGGGGCCTCCGATTTTGTCCGAACCGGTCCGGGACAAAATTGGAGGTCCCGATCCGGGTCCCGATCCGATCCGGGGGGTCCGTGCACACCCCTACTAATTGCATACAAATGACACCGGCTGAAATTCTCTTTTCTCTACAACCGTTAAAGTTACATGAGCCCTGTCCTCCTTTTCATATGGTCAGCCTAATAAAACACTCATCTGATGGTCCCCTATATCGATATATCATCTGTCTGAGATATTTATTTAGCTGTCCATATGCTCTTCAAAACTTGCTAGAGCCTCAAACTCTGCTTAATTCCTTGGCAATTAGGGAGGTCATTTTGGGGTGCTGAGGACATGGAGGATCGGAGCTTACTGTTTTGGATAGTTGTTGTCTCCTCCCTCCACCTGAGGAATATTCATTTCTCATAATACTGAAATGTCATCAATTATTGTAACTTTCCAACAAAATACTGTCACAGCTGTTATCTCAGAAGCTCACTTCCCACTTGTGCGGTGCAGCAGCTGCAGGCAGGGCAGCATTTGCAGCCAGCTCTGGAAGGAGGCGGCATCCTGGCCTGTGTGCTGATGCAGGTAGCACCACCATGCTGCGGAAAGGGGTGGGTTTAGGCTTAATAAGCCACCCCCACCCTCACCCGGGGCATTCTCATGTTTGTCAGTTCCCACCCTCTGTAGTGGGGGGGGGGGTGCAGGCTATGCTGGTCGCCTGAGGATAGGTTTTTTTTTTCCTTGTAAAAAATTATGATTAAGCTGTGCAGTCTTCCAAGTTAGGTGTGATCAATATACTGAGATATCTGACTGGGGAATCTCTCCAAGGGATTGAATATAGTTTAGCTATATGGTCTTTCCCTCTCCTTTCTAAATTAATACCTATCCATTTTGATGTATATGAATTGATTTTATACCCTGATAGTCAACCACAATTTTCAAGCAATTCCAAAAGCTTCCCAAACACCTTTGTGGGATCCTATAATATCAATGCAATGTCATCTGCATATAACCTAATTTTACACTCTTCATTTCCAAATTTCACTCCGTTCCATTTTGCCTTTGCCCAGATAATTTCAGCAAGAGGTTCTATTGATAATGCAAAAAGGAGCCAAGACGGCAGATAACTCACATGGGTGCCTCTGTGTAGAAAAATAATGATCTGAACTGGATCCATTTACTGAGTAGGATTTTCTTTTTTCACCTAAAGCCTGATGGGCCAATGGCTTTGGTTTTTGTTTTTCTCACCTACTCCTTACTATCTGCCACGGAAGCAATTAGCTGATAGTGAAGGTGGTGAGTTAACCAGGTTAAATGGTTGCAATAGTTAGGCATTGCAGGCAGGGAACTTTTGAAGGAGCCATGGTGAGCACCTGGAGGTGTCTTTCAGGTGAAAAGGGTACTTGCCTCCTAGGTTCTAATGACTTGGGGCATTTCCTTTATGGGTTCAAGTGGGCCAACCACCTAGAATCAGGGAACTCAAGGGGCAGTGACTCAGGAGGGCACCCCTCAACACCTTAATGTGTGCTAGAGGGCAGGGACAGTGGCTCTGTTGGCCTTGGCATAAGGCCAGGCACAACAACAAACTGTACAACATATTTTTGGTTATTTTAATGAATTTGTTTCATGCTCCCTACTTTCCTTAGTAGTAGAAATATAAGCCTAAAGAAAAAGTGCATCCCCTCATTTAGCACGACCATAACATGTTGCTTCTTTATTCAAGGTATGGCTTCGAAATCCAGATGGTGGCGATCATCGTGACAATGACCGTTCCTTCTAATATGAGCTCAAGTGATGAGTGCTAACAGGACTGGAGCCAAAATGGGGCCACTGAAAAACAAGAGGGAGGTACTAGCAGTCTTGGGGAAACTCCAAGGTGTGCAGAACTGTAAAAATATGTTAACAAATCAACCTAAGATGTACCCCCCCAATGACTAAATAGGCTTAGTAGCCACAGAATGTTGAGTGTCAGTTGGGAAACAAAAAATAAAAAATTGGGGTGAGGGCTATAATGGAGTTTCCTGGAGGAGGGCATTGCTGGTGGCTGGAAGTCTGAACAAGATCATTCCTGTAAGGAGGTGAGAATACACCACAACATTTCCTTGCAGGTCCCACTTGTGATCCCTTATCAATATGTATCCTATAATACACTCAAGGAAGTAAACTGTAACACATCGGACAGCTATTTTTCATGCACAAGGAAACTGCATCTAGGCAATTCCATACGTTTATTTATTTATTTATTTATTGCATTTGTATACCGCCCCACAGCTGAAGTCGCTAAACTGATGCCCTCTATATGTTTTGGACTACAACTCCCATAATCCCTGATTATTGGCCAAGCTGCCTAGAGCTGATGGGAGCTGTAGTCCAAAACAGCTGGAGGGCACCAGATTCCATACAGCTTTGTGTACACTTGAGAGCCTGTGTATCTAAAATATCCATGCCTAGATATGAACTCTATGCTTTCTTCCACCCTTGAAGCTCTGGATCTCCAAGCCAGTAATACAATATTTGGGCACTGCATTCTATGGATGATGAATGTAACACAACCTGCCAACTCTGATATTTATGTGCGCTCGGTTCCTATAGAAATGTAATGAAGATGATCCATAATGCAGTTTGCCCGAGAGTATTATGCAATTCTCTAATCTGGCGTGTCATTGTTCACTTGGTTCATTGCTCTCTGCCTCGGTTCCACCATTTGAAATGAGGATAATAAACTGTCTCATCTCCTAAAGGAGTGACAATGAAAGAACATGTGTTAGATGAAGGAGGTAATGGAGAACTTCAGCCAAGCCACAGCAAAGCCACAGCACAGCCCTAAATTGGTTGTTAATGCAACTCAGCAACATAGAAAATAAAGGCCAGATCTACACCAAGCAGGATATAACACTTTGAAAGTGTTTCGAAAACTGTATATGGAGTGTGTCCTGGGCCCCAACAGTTGTTATAAACCGTTCTAAAGCAGTAATGTAGATCTTTCCTAAGCATTTAAAACAGGGCTGAAGAACCTCAGGTCCAATCTAGCCTGCCTGGGGTCCCAATTTGGTTTTCCACAGTTCCTCAGATAGCCACGCCCCCTTTCCCTGGCTCCACCTCTGCCTCCTTTCTTCTGACTGCCAATCATTTGATGGTTTCCTGGCATGTACATGTTGGTTCCCCATTCTAAAAGGCTGAAATGCCTCTCCTAAGGCTTAGTTATTGGCAGTAACAGCTTTAAGCCACAATGTGTTGGCATTTGGGGTTTTTGGCCCTGCTGCAATTTGCCTTCAGCCCCACCCACCAGTGGAATGCGGCCCCCAAGAGCTTTTCCAAAACTGAATTTGACCCTTAAGCTGAAGGAGGTTCACCCCTCCCCAATTTTCAGAGTGCATTTCCCTTATCACTGGGTAACATTAGATTACCCCTTCCCCATATCTGGGTCTGGGTCATGTTTTCTAAATGAGCGGTGGGTGGATGGTAAATCATGATCTCTTAATAGATCTCTGGGTGACTTGCAATAGATCCAGGAATGGCGTTTTGTTGTGTGTGGAAGGGCTGTAAATTCCATTCAGTTCTAGTATTAAAAACAAATTCCTAGGCTCAGAATTCTTAAAATTTAAGTGCATGTCTTTTGTGCCAGGCTCTGGTTCGTAGATCTTGGGATTCTGTGGAAAGGAAAGGAGAGCTGTGAAACCCAAAGTCTGCCCACCCATGGTAGATTTTCCAGAATTCCAAATTACATGGAGAGTGTGAATAAAGGATGCTCCCCCCTTCAGAAAGTTGCCTTCCATGAGGATTTAGTGTGCCCCCCTCCTCAATGTTTATTCTACACTAGGGGAGGGCAGCATGCAGCCCATGAGCCACATGCACCCCCTGTATCCTCCAGTGTGGTCTCCAACACCTCCAAATTTTGGGGAAGCCTCCCCTAAATTTTTATTTTTATTTTTCACAAACAAAATGATTCCCAGAGCACCAAAAGGTTCAAAATTAGCTTGCTTTCAGACAAGTGAATTTTTACCCTTTTGGCGCTCCATAGCAGCTATGGATGTCATTTTGTTTGTTTTTTACTTATGCTCCCCATTTTTGGCACCTGTGGGGAGGACAACAGCCCATGGGGGGAAAATGACCCTCAGACCTCTCAAAGGTACCCACCCCTGTTTACATAGTTCCCAAATGCCTGAATAGGTCTTATCTCACTGGCTCTGTTCGGACAACACAATAACCAACGGTGGTTTAAGTAGTCAACTGTTAGTTGGATAGTCAATGGTTGGTTATTGTGTTGTCTGTTGGGCAAAACACACCCCACAGTTGACTATTTCCTCAAAATAACCAACGAAGATAACCAACACTCTGCAGAGTTGACCTTCTGCGCAACTGTTGGTTAGAGTGCTGTCTGTCAGATTAAGTGGACTATTTTGCAGGGTTGAGTGGACTATCTCAGCTGGCTAAAGAGTTCCTGGGAATGAGTGGCCAAAATCGTGCTGGCCTCTCTGCTACAGCTGGCACAACTCATAGAGGCTGCTGGGATAGCACTGGGAGGACTGAGGGAGGAGGGAAGATGGGAAGAGGGGCGGGGACTGTGTCAGTCAAATGCCGGGTTGACTATTAGTCCACTCAATGCCAGCCCCAACCACTCCACAGTTGTGTAGGAACATGTGTGTGGGGAGAACCCCCTCTATAATGAAAACTGGAGTTGACTATTAAATCACCATTGACAGCTGAGCGGCGGCTGGAGAGGATGTTAACACCGGGAGTGAGGAGGAGGAGAGCGAGAGACGCTGGCAGAAACATCACCACGCCTCCCCCATCCCCCACCCACCCCTCTGAGAAGCTCAAGGCAGCTGAGCCCAGCTGAGCTGTAATGTGTTAGGGAGCAGCAATACGTGTTGTGCAGGACAGAGGGAGTTATGGCGATAGCAGGGTGAAACGCCATTACAGGGTAAGGAGAGATAGATCTTTAACACCCATCTTACCTTCCGGTCGCCCTGCTACCCCAGGGATCTTGGAGAACAAACCAGGCCACCCACAGAACCTCTCCTTGCTCCTGTGCAATGCCAGGCCGGTTAAAAATAAAACAAATATCTTCCATGATCTCATTATAGATGAGGAGGCCAACCTGGCATGCTTCATGGAGACCTGACTGGGAGATGACAGTGGCCCCACACAGGCCCAGGCCCTCCCAGCTGGGTACTGTGTTAGTGAGCAGGTGAGGGAAAGTGGGGGGGGGCAGAGTAGCAGTGATCTACAAGAACAATCTTAACCTGACCAGACTTCCTGTCCGGGAATTGAATCACATTGAGTGTGTGTACCTGAGTCTGAAGGCCAGGGATAGACTAGGGATTCTGTTAGTGTACCTGCCACCTCACTGCCTATCAGACTCCCTGGCCGAGCTCACGGAACTGGTCTCGGAGCTGGTGTTAGAGTCCTGGTGTTGGCTTTTGGTCCTGGGCAACTTCAAAATCCCATTTAAGGCTGGTTTGTCAGGTGCAGCTTGGGAGTTCATGGCATCCATGACAAACATGGGCCTATCCCAGTTGGTCTCTGGACCTACACATTCAGCAGGTCACACCCTCGATGCTGTTTTCAGTTCCGAACAGATGGATCTATGGGCGGAGATGACAAATACCTCTGCATTGTCATGGACAGACCATTTTCTGGTCACAGTTAGTATCACGGCTACCACCTGCCCCTGCAGGGGTGGCGGACCTATTAAGATGGTCCACCCTCAGAGGCTGATGGATCCTCTTGTATTCCAGGAAGCCTTGGAGGGTTCTATGGCTGGTATCGTCTGTAGAAGCCCTGGTCAATAGATGGAATCAAGACCTAACTAGGGCTATCAACATGATCGCCCCCAAACGTCCTCTCTGACCCACTTCTAATTGGGCACCCTGGTATACAAAAGATAATAATAATAATAATAATAATAATAATAATAATAATTTATTTCTTACCCGTCTCTCTGTTTGGATCTCAGGGATTTGAAGCGGGAAGGACGACTGGAACGCCGATGCCGGAAAACTCAACTTATATCCGACAAGACACGACCTAGAGAACATCTCCATTCCTATGGGGTGGCAATATGTGCAGCGAAGAAAGTTTTCTTCTCTGCACGCATTGCACCTGCGAATTCACATCCAGCAGAACTGTTCAGGGTGGTGAGAGGTCTAACCCAGGGTTATCAAATCTTCTGTTTCTGGGCAATCTTCTGTTTCTGTTTCCAACTCCAAGCAGTTTTGAATGATACAGATTTTCTAGACTCAGCTTCAGGGCAGGATATGGAGTTGAGACTTCTATGTTCATCTTAGTGGATGATCTAGGGTTGAGTATTGATGGGGTAGTGTGTGTCTGCTTGTAATTCTGGATCTCTCAGCTGCTTTCGATACCATCGAATTCCATATACAGGGTGACCATATGACAGGATTTTTGGTAACAAATCTGGGAAGGGGGGGGGAATTATGAAATTTGACGAAAAATCTGGATTTTCCCCATCCTCCTCAGTCAAAGGGCAGCTCTACTTTAATGAGAATTAACATAAATGCTTACAGCTCAGCCATTTTTAAAGATAAAGAGATGAAACTTGGCACCATGATAGCTTTAAGGAAGGGCTTTAACCATGCCAAATTCGAAGCAGATCTGTTCATCTGTTAATTTTTATGAATTATTTTAAAGTTTGAGGTCATTTTTAAAAGTAAAGAGATGAAATGTAGCACCATGATAGTTCTCAAGTTGTCAAGTCTGAAGCAAATCTGTTCATCCGCTGATTTTTAGATTTTTTTTTAAAGTTTGAAATTTTAAAATAATTTGTTCAAAAAAACCTGTCATATTTAAAGATAAAGAAATTATCCTGGCACCATGATAGATCTCAGGTAGGACTTTCTCCTTGCCAAGTTTGAAGCAGGTCTGTTCATTCGTTGATTTTTAGGAATTTTGTAAAGTTTGAGATTTTATTTTTTTAAAAAAACAACAACAACGCAGGAGCGATATCCTTCAAACTCAGGTTGTCAAACCTCCTCTTTGAGAATTTTCAGCCCTTGGCATCAAGGGAATCTCAAGTTTTGAGCTAAGAAGTGCTGGGCAAACTGGACACCTTTCCTGTTGCAGATTTGGTGGGCAGTCGGGCACCTGGAGCTCAGCAGACGTGAGGCATCCACAGATCAAAATGTGGGAAAGGAGAGGTCAGTCAAAACAGCCCACAGGGGAAAACGAAACAGGCCAGATGCCTTTTTCTCAGAGTTCCACATCATGGGCGATGAAGGGTCATCCTTAGAGAAAAACTCTCACGACCAACGGATGTCCTGTTGATGCAGATGTTGGAACCTGGCATGTCGTTGCTTTACTTCGCTTCCCCTTCCCTTCCATTTCACTTTGTTCACTTGTGAGCTAGGCTCTGTTTGCACTGCTGGCATGCAACGCAGAACATTTGAAGTGTGTGTCAGAGAAAACTAGATAGCTTTGTGGCTTGGGCTGGCTGGCATATCTCTTAGAGACAGTGTTAGACTGAAGACACAACTCAGAGATAGCTGTAGCTGAACCCTGAGAGGCTGGCATGCCACACTGAGCCTTTCAAGAGTGTCTCAGAATCAAGGGTTGGTGCAGGTGTTGGCTGGTTGGAGGCTTTGGCTGGCATCAGTTTCAGACAGAGTTAAAACTCAGAGATGGCTGTAGCTTAGCCCTGAGAGGCTGGCGTGCCATTCAGAGCCTTTTAAGAGCATCTCAGAGTCCAGTGTTGGTGCAGACAGAGGTGGCTGGCGGTGGATTTTTTTAAAAAACAAGACTCACCAGATGTGACCAAGCTATAAGCTGGCACCCTACCCCCAGCCACAGGGTACAAGTGCACAGCCCAGCTGGACTGTTGGGAAACTTTGGCAGAGAGAGAGGGAGGGATTGTTTGAGGCTGGAAGCTGGAGACATTGACTGGTTGGCATAAAGCAGAGAGAGGCTGAAATCAACCCAGATTCACCTGTAGCTTGGCCCTGAGAGGCTGGCTTGCCACCCAGAGTGTTTTAAGAGTGCATCAGAGTCGAGCAGGTGTGCAGGAGGAGAGGAGTTGGAGGCGGCTGATGGCATAGTTTTTTAAAGTAAAAGTCACCAACATGACTAAACAATGAGCAATACCCCTGGCCACAAGTGTGCGGCCTTGTTGGAGCATCGGGAAACTTTGGCTGTTGTGTCTATGTCCAACTCCCTGCTTCAAAGGGATGAAATCTCAGACAGCGATTCGGATCCTGGGGTTGGAATGCAAGAGCCGGGGGAGTTGCTGCGAGAAGAAGAAGAAGAGCCCTTTCCCACGGCAGGGGAGGAAGTTAATCCCCAAGGGGACGACCTTAACCAGAGAAAGAGTACTTTCTCTTCTGGGACAAAGGGTTTGGAGAATGCGGTGGCGAGGCGAAAGGCAAAGAGAAGAGACTTCAAACTCAGGACCGCCCGCCGCTCAGAGAGACTAGCCAACAAAGCCCTACAGGCTAATTTGTCTTAATTATATGACTCTGTTCTCTTTTCTCTCTAAGTTAGCTCAACTGAATGCCTAGGGACTAAAGAACCTTTTGATAACCTTGTTTTCCTTTGTCTTGCTGGAGGAGGGAGAACGATCGTTTTTTGTGTATAATAAAGGATTTGTATTTTCCCTTCAAGAGGTCTGTTTGTTGTCCTCACCCTTTTCGTTAGAACTTACAGAGTCATGACAGCTTGAGCTAACTTAGAGAATCTTTTTTTTCTCGTTCTTCGTCTGCAAGATGGAAGCGGCTCTTGATCAATTAGCCCGTGATAACAAAGCTCTCCGAGATCAGGTGAATCAATTGGTTGGGGCGATTGCTACATTACAAGCCGCACCGCAGCAGCAGGTGCCCCCCCCCCAGTGCCTCCACGTCGGAAATGCCCAATAAGTCTTCCGGAGAAGTTTGATGGAGATAAGAAGCTTTTTACTGCTTTTCGCGCTCAGGCAGAGCTCTACATGCGTTTAAGGGCTGACGATTTTCCGACCGACCAGATGCAGGTTGGATTTTTCATTAGTCTACTTTCCGGAGTGGCTGCAAAATGGGCATCAGCTCTCCTCATTGCAAATAGCCCCTTATTGACCAATTACCAAAATTTTGTGACTTCTATGGCGACTTTTTTTGGAGATTCTCTTCGGACAGAGACTGCAACCAGAGAAATCCGCCGTCTACGCCAGGGAAAGGATTCTGCTGCTGTCCACATTACCAATTTTCAGCTACTTATACAGGACTTACAGTGGAATGATGCTGCCTATAAGGCCCAGTTTATGGAAGGCCTCAACGACGATATCTTAGATGAATTGGCGCGGTCTCCGCTCCCGGCGACTTTGGCAGAGCTTACCGCTTCCTGCTTGCGTATAGATGCTCGCTTGGAGGGTCACAGAGATGCCAGACGCGCAGCGGTCGGCCGGCCCATACCTCCTCCTATACCTCCTAGGGCATTTCCTCCTCCTCAGCGGTCTCCTCCTGTTGCAACTGATGAAGTTCCCATGCAAATCGGGGCCACTCACTCCTTGATTTCCCCAGTGGAAAGGACCCGCCGGCGTGCGGAAGGATTATGTTTCAAGTGTAGAAGAAAGGGGCATTATGTGAAATCCTGCAGATCCCCAGTGTGGAAGACAGAGCCTACTCCTATGACAACTTCTGCTCCTCAGGCATGACTAGACCAAACCCCAAGTCTCATGGGGGTCTGTAATCAGGAGGTCCCAGCAACGACTGGGGTAAGTCTTTCACACGCGTCTCCCTCACCCCACCTCGTCCTTCCTGTACGTTTGCACACCTCTCATTGGAAAGGTGGAGATTTTTTGACCTTACTAGACTCAGGGGCGACCACAAATTTTATGGATGTCCAATTTGCCAACCGCTACAATGTGCCTACTCAGCCCCTGCCCCGTCCCCTGTATGTGGAGACAATAGATGGCCGTCCGCTCCTGTCAGGAGCGATAACCCAAATTACTTTTCCCATCACTGTATGTTCCCAAGGGCATGAGGAACAATTACAATTCCATCTTGCTAAGATGCCTCAGTACCCACTTGTACTGGGTATGTCCTGGCTCACCAAACACAACCCCCAAATCTCGTGGGAACATCACCAAGTACTTTTTACGTCTCCTTATTGTCGCCAGCACTGTTTTCCGGGGACCTCCCTTCCAATTGCTCAGGATCTGACTCCTCTGCTCCCAGTTTTAGCAGCTTCCAGCCACCTCACCTCCTCCACCCTTACTGCTCTCCCAGAGAAATATGCCGCCTTTCGTGATGTTTTTGACAAGACAGAAGCGGATCAGCTACCCCCCCACCAGCCATATGACTGTACTATAGATCTCATCCCAGGGCCCCCCATCCTTGTGGGAAAGCTGTATCCGATGTCAGGCCCTGAGTTGGAGGCCCTTAGGGAATTCCTGGACACAAATTTAAGGCGCGGTTTTATCCGCCCTTCGAGCTCCCCTGCTGGGGCGTCTTCCTTTTTTGTAAAGAAGACCTCTGGAGACCTCCGTCTGGTGCACGACTACAGACAGTTAAATTTGGCCACGATCCGTGACACATACCCCCTCCCCCTCATCCCGGAAATGTTAGAGCGTTTGGGACAAGCTTCGATTTTCACTAAATTGGATCTGAGGGGCGCTTATAATTTGGTCCGTATCCGTGAGGGGGATGAATGGAAAAGTGCCTTTTTGACACGGTATGGCGCTTTTGAATATTTGGTCATGAGTTACGGCCTTGTCAATGCTCCAGCCACATTTTGTCGTCTCATGCATGACATTTTTAGGGATTTTTTGGACAAGTTCTTAATTATTTATCTGGATGATCTGCTTATCTTTTCTCGAGATCCCCAAGAACACCAGCTCCATGTAGAAGCCGTCCTGCAACGTCTTCGGGAGAACCATCTCTTTGCTAAGTTGGAGAAGTGTGCTTTCGATTTGTCTACATTGGAGTTTTTAGGTTATCAGATTTCCATACATGGCATTAAGATGGATCCCGCCAAAGTTGAGGCAGTTTTGTCCTGGCAACCCCCAAGGTCCAGGAAGGATTTACAAAAATTTCTGGGATTTGCCAATTTCTATAGAAAAATTTTACCTAACTATGCTAACCTTACTGCCCCCTTGTCTGACTTGCTCAGGGGCAAACGCGCTACCTTTCACTGGCCTCCCTCCGCTCAAGAGGCTTTTGACAAACTAAAACATTTGTTCAGCTCAGACCCCTCCTCCACCATCCCAATCCACAAAAACCTTTTGTTGTGCAAACTGATGCTTCCGATGTAGCCTTGGGAGCAATCCTTTTACAACTGGACGGGAAGAAAGGAGACCTGCAGCCCTGTGCTTATCATTCTCGAAAATTGACCGCTTCAGAAAAGAACTACACCATTTGGGAAAAGGAGCTTCTAGCCATAAAATCTGCTTTGGAAACCTGGAGACACCTCTTAGAAGGGGCCCTCCACCCAGTGGAAATTAGGACCGACCACCGCAATTTAGTTCATTTACAAACAGCTCAAGCTATGAATCAAAGACAAGCTAGATGGTCGTGGTTTTTCTCACGCTTTGATTTAAAAATATGCCATGTCCATGCTTCTGAAAATCAACAAGCAGATGCGCTTTCCCGCAAACCGGAATACTTTGCAGAGGGAGAGGAGACACCACTACCTCTGCCAATTCTTCCTCCTCAAACTTTGGCCGCGGTGGGGGGCTTACATTCCTGGCAGGATGAACTCCGTCGTGAACAAGCTCAAGATCCCTTTGTACACCGCAAAGTGACTCAGCTTGGATTGCAGGAAGGGGCTGCCCCATCCTCCTTGTTTTCATTGCGTGGCGGCCTCCTAAATCACAGACACCAACTCTATGTCCCCTCAAAGACTCTAAGAGAAAAGATCCTTCGCCAATGCCATGATTCCTGCACAGCTGGACACTTTGGAATTTTCAAGACCTTAGAAGCTGTAACCCGAGACTTTTGGTGGCCTCAAGTACAAAATCATGTCACCTCCTATGTAGCCTCTTGTGATACCTATCAACAAGCAAAGACTGTCCCAGGTAAACCCACGGGTTTACTTCATCCATTGCCTACGCCTGCGGGACCCTGGAAAGTACTTTCCCTAGATTTTATTACTGATTTGCCTTCGTCACAAGGCAAAACCACCATCTTGGTGGTTGTGGATTTATTTTCTAAAATGGCTCATTTTATTCCTTGCACGGGTCTACCCTCGGCCAAGGACACTGCTAAACTCTTTGTCACGCATGTTTTCCGTTTACATGGTTGGCCAGAGGGATTAGTCTCCGATCGTGGCGTTCAGTTTACTGCCCATTTTTGGGGGGAATTGTTAGAACTGCTGCACATAGAACTTCGACTTTCTTCTGCCCATCATCCCCAGATGGACGGTCAAACTGAACGTACTAATGCAACCTTAGAACAATACCTCCATTGCTATGTTAACTACCAACAAGACAATTGGGTTGATCTCTTGCCTTTAGCTGAATTTGCCTATAACAATGCCTGCCACTCCACTACACACCAATCCCCATTCTTTGTCAACTATGGATATCACCCCAGAACTTTCCCATCTTCTCTCGGCTCTGCTACAGTTCCTGCCGCTGATAAGTTCTTGGAAGAGCTACACACTCTACACAACGTTCTTCGAGACCAGATTGAACAGGCTAAACTTTCTTACAAGATAGCGGCAGACCGTCACCGGTGCCTGGGGCCCTCTTTATCTGTGGGAGATTGGGTTTGGTTGTCTACTCGACATTTTCCTTCACGAATGTTATGCAAAAAACTTGCTCCCCGCCGCACGGGTCCCTTTCAAATTATAGCCCAGATTAACCCAGTTGCTTTCAAGTTAGCTCTTCCTCCTTCACTAAGAATTCACCCAGTTTTCCACAGGTCTTTGCTCTCTCCGGTCATAACAGGAGACCCTCATCGTTCAAATTTGGTTCCTCCCCCTCCAGTCTTGGTGGAGGGAGAGGAAGAGTTTGAAATAGCTGGCATTTTAGACTCTCGTTGTTTCCGAGGAAAAATTCAATACTTAATTGACTGGAAGGGTTATGGTCCTGAAGAACGTTCCTGGGAACCTTTAGAAAATTTGCATGCCCCCCTATTAGTCTGTGAATTTCACCAACGTTATCCCCATAAACCTGCCCCAGGTTTGGGGCGCATTTCTCCTGGGGGGAAGCGTTATGGGAGAGGGGATGGTGTTGTGTCTATGTCCAACTCCCTGCTTCAAAGGGATGAAATCTCAGACAGCGATTCGGATCCTGGGGTTGGAATGCAAGAGCCGGGGGAGTTGCTGCGAGAAGAAGAAGAAGAGCCCTTTCCCACGGCAGGGGAGGAAGTTAATCCCCAAGGGGACGACGTTAACCAGAGAGAGAGTACTTTCTCTTCTGGGACAAAGGGTTTGGAGAATGCGGTGGCGAGGCGAAAGGCAAAGAGAAGAGACTTCAAACTCAGGACCGCCCGCCACTCAGAGAGACTAGCCAACAAAGCCCTACAGGCTAATTTGTCTTAATTATATGACTCTGTTCTCTTTTCTCTCTAAGTTAGCTCAACTGAATGCCTAGGGACTAAAGAACCTTTTGATAACCTTGTTTTCCTTTGTCTTGCTGGAGGAGGGAGAACGATCGTTTTTTGTGTATAATAAAGGATTTGTATTTTCCCTTCAAGAGGTCTGTTTGTTGTCCTCACCCTTTTCGTTAGAACTTACAGAGTCATGACATTGGCAGAGAGAGAGAGAGAGAGAGAGAGAGAGAGAGAGAGATTGTTTGAGGCTGGAGGCTTTGGTTTGGCTGCCATGACTTAGAAAGATGACAGAGGCTGCACAGACAAACCAGAGACACCTGTTGTAACTTAGCCCTATGGTGCTGGCAGGCAAAGCAGGGCATTCGAAAGAGGGTCTCAGAGTCGCTTGTTTGTGCTGGAAGTAGACAGGAGTTCAACATCTGTACGTGAGAAGTGGTGTCAACGCACAAGCCTTGAGAAGCTAATGTATATAAGTGAGAAGTGTGAATGGGCGAAGTAGTGTTTGCTGCCCATAACACCCACCCTAATGTTAGAGTATAGAAACTTGTGACAATCATACACAAGGTTAAAAAAAATGAAATTTAAAAATAAAAAAGCCAGCCAGCCGGCAGCAAGTCCTGTTAAAAGCAGCAGCAGTTTGCAGCGGAGTGAGGATACAGTCAGAAAAGATATTTGAGGGAAGGGGAGAATGTATCACACAGAGTATAGCAACAAAATACAGCAAAAGCTACAAAAGTAGGAGTAAGTGAAGTTAATTTCAGATATGTTGTTCTTTATTTCAGTAATTTTAACATTAAGATGTTATGTAGAACAAATTTGTCTTAATTGTGTGCTGTAAAATCAGACATGTGACCAAGGCTATGTTCAGGTGGCCTCCTGGGGCCAGACATGTTGGTGGGCATGCCCCCTTGGGCACCAACCATGTTGTCCTCCTTTTTGGTTTTCAAAATATGGTCACCCTAGCCATGGATGTGTGAGTGTGACTCAGCATTTAGGCTGAACCACTTGGAGGCATGAAGGCATAGGCAATCCAAGCAAAAATCAGAAACGTTTTGCATTATACTTCTGTCTGAAGAATACTGCAGATGTACTGCACTGTGCACAGAATGATTTACTGGATGTTCATGTAGAATTTGATGCTGAGTTTGCAAAGAAAGACTTTCTAAATATTCATTATGATTCTCTGGATTGCTGTCGCTCCATCAAGGTTATGCAGTATTAAATATTCATAAAATGAAGTCCTGGAGGGAAAAAAATTCTAATTGCAAATAATAGCAATTGAGGTAGATTGCATTATTTATGATTCCATTTGTTAAAATAAGGGAATGGGACTTGATAGAAGACATTAAGGCTGCAATCCTATATGAACTTACCTTGGAGTAAATCTCATTGAACCCAATGGAGCTTAATTCTGAGTAGACTTTATTTATTGCATTTCTATATTGCCCAATAGTCCCCAAACCTCCGCATTCACGCTCCTTTACGTTATCCCCACGCGAACGAGCGAGCAGGTTTGCCCGTGCACCAGGTACCCTCCCCTCCTTGGGTCCCAGGTTTGTTTGTTTTTCACCTTTTATTTGGAGGAGGCGCCACACCCGTGCACCAGGATGCCTGCATCTCTTTGCATCCCAGGGGTTTAAAAACCTTTTTTCAGGCTTCTCCCAATGCTGGAGAAGTGCAGAGGAGGGCCAGCAGCCATCCAGCCCACTGGCCTGCCCCCTGCCCCCTGTCTGGGCAGATAGCAACAAATCAGGGTTTGCCATCTGCCCAGACACGCCTCTGAAGCTGCCCTGGAGCAAAGCGACAGATGGCAGATGCCATCGTTGCCTCTATCCAAGATAAAAATGTTGGGGTAAATGCCTGACTTTTTTAAAGTGGAGCTTTGGGGGAATGCCTTGGGGACAGTTCTGCAATGGCTGCTGCCTGACTTTTTTAAAGTGGAGCTTTGGGGGAATGCCTTGGGGACAGTTCTGCAATGGCTGCTGCGTCCTATAAATGATCTGCCACCACTGTGGATCCACCCCGGGACAAACCCCTCATCTTCATCTGAATAGCCTCCTCCTCCCCCTCCTTCAAACTGTGAAGTCTAAGCAATTTTTTAAGCTTGAATGAATTCGATCCACTTCCCAGTTTTTTATTCACTCTGATCTATCCACATTGCCCTTAACGACTTATGTTCTGTTTAAAAACATGTTTTTTAAGTCGTTTCATTAGGTGGTAGGACACACTGAGCAGTACTTACATTTCATAGTGACTGCTTCCTCAGTCCTCAGTGTTCACTGGTGTATTACAGGGTTAATTCCTTGACTCATCTTCTTTTGGTTTTGTTTTGCAGGCTGCTTGACCCACCCACTTCTGTCTCCATAACTCAAGCAGCCTGCAAAACAGAAACTAAAGAAGAAGAGTTAAGGAATTAACCCTGTAATACACCATTGAACACTTTGAGGATGGAGGAAGCTGTCACTAAGAAACATAAGTACTGATCAGTGTGTCCTACCACGTAATGAAATATGTAATATGCATATGTAATGTAATATGAAATATGAAATATGTAATTTGCATTCACCTCTTGCTTTAACAATATGAGCTTCAAATGTTATTACAGGAATTAGTACAGCATCAAATAATTTTAAGTTGAATTTTTATGATGATGATGATGATGATGATATATGTAAACTTTAACCAATCTTCGTCTGTGTTTATCAGAAGCTTAAAAATCTGCTAGTGGTTTTGTAAACTCATCAGGATACAAAAAAAGCAACTTAAAAGAGAAAATTACTAGTTTTTAAATATCTCTATAAAAATTAAAGATCCCTTGAGTTCAGTACAGGATTAAATAGTCAACCCTGCCCTAATTTCATTTATGATACATGTGTTTATACTCCTAGATCCCCTGATAATTTTGTTAGGTTATTTAAAGCAGTTTGCTTTAGCACAAAGGGAGTTGATTTGGAATGAATTACCACGACAAGAATTTTGATAGCTCAGAACTGGAGAAGCACCTCCAACCCTTCACTGACAGAATGGTTAATGAAAGTTTGGAAAGCTGAAGAACTGACAAATCTTACAGAATTCACAAGACTGAGGGACAGCAATAAAAAAATTAGAACACTGAATATTAGCTGGTCTCCTTTCATCACTTTTATGAAATTAAGATACAACTTTGATATTGATAAGCTGAAGAGATTTTCATGTAATATTTTATATGATAGTTATGTAGATTTATTTAGTTTTCTAATACGTGTATTATATACTGCCTTCTTTTTTATATGGTCACTCTAGTATAGTGCCTGCAACTTTAACTATTGTGATGAAGAGGGAATTTCACCAGGAACTAATTGCATACAAATGACACTGGCTGAAATTCCCTTTTCTCTACAACTGTTAAAGTTACATGAGCCCTGTCCTCCTTTTCATATGGTCAGCCTATTGATTCAATGTCCATGATGTCTGTTGCATCTACTGAAATTTGCCTAACACACTTGCGGTAATTGTTAGCCACGTCACTCCTCCTCGCGTTCAAAAAGACGGAAATGTTCAGCCCTGCAGGAACCATTGCTTTCAGCTATGAGTTTTAGAATTTTGGATTTGCTCATAAAGCAAACTCCCACTCACCGATTCATCATTCTCTACCAACAATGCCATAATGTGCTTTAGCAGATAGTTGATTAGTCCACTGGATAAGACGATACGATTAACATTTACATTATCTGTCTGCATATTGCACATTGCTGTAGAGTGAATCTCAAATGCCAGTAACCTGGTGTAACCCCCATAAAACACTTTCCTTTCCAATCATAGTAGAGTTTCTTTTATTTCTCACTACAGCCAGCCAGTCATATTTCTATAGTGTTTGTTCTCCTCTCGCTGACATTTTTCTTTCTAATCTCTTCCGGCAGGCATATCCAGTGGAATTTTAGAACATTTTTAGGATCTTTTATTGCTACTTTAATAATGTGTACCATGTTTTTAATCTGTTTTATGTATCATATTTTATATTCACTGCTGTTCCCCGCCTCGATCCAAATGGAGAGGCGGGTAAGAAATGTATTATTATTATTATTATTATTATTATTATTATTATTATTATTATTTCTGCCCCACCTTAGGAACAAAAAGAGATAGTAAATATGTTTATGATCCAATAGAACAGCCTTTCCTAACCTGGTGCCCTGCAGATATTTTGGACTTCAGTTCCCATCAGCCCTGGCCAGCATGGCCAATGGTCAGGAATGCAGGGAATTGAAATCCAAAACACCTGGAGGGCACCAGCTTGAGGAAGGCTGCAGTAAAATGTAAGCAGTTTAGGTTCTGTTCACTTCAATGGGAAAGAGCTACAAATGTCTAACTTGCCCTTTGTAATCAAAGGGCTTAACAAGCGCTTAACTTTGACTGGGTCTAAACAACGAGGAAAAAGACTTGCCTTATAACAGAGTCAGACCATTGTTGACAATGACAATGGCAGGCAGTGGCTCTCCAGGGTTTCCAGCTGGAGTTACCATGGATTGAACCTGGGCTCTTCTGCATGAAAATCATGTCTACTAGTGAGATATGGTCCCTCCCCTCTGCTTGTGCAGAGGTTAAAGAATAACCTGAAGTCTTAGATGGATATTCATTTTCCATAAAACGTTAAGTTCTTTTGGGCCTGTTCAGACAACACGCTAAGCCATGGTTAGACCACTAACGCTTTTGCAGCAATTGGTTAGTGAGCGTGTTTAGACTGTGGTTATGTAGCCCCCATGGATAGGAATCGTTCACATGACACACTAAGTCATGGATCACACAGCACACTAAGCTAGGCTGACCAGATAAAATCCAGGTCAGGGCTCAGGTAACTTTAACAGTTGTAGAGAAAGGAGAATTTCAGCCAGTGTCATTTGTATGCAATTAGTTCCTGGTGAAAATCCCTCTTCAACACAACAGTTAAAGTTGCAGGGGCCCTGCCTTCTTTTGTATATGGTCACTCTAGTATAGTGCCTGCACCTTTAACTGTTGTGATGAACTAATTGCATACAAATGACACTGGCTGAAATTCCCTTTTCATTAGGGTGACCAGATTTTAAAAATCAAAATCCCGGTCCCCCCCCACCCAAAACAACCCCCCCACCAAGCCACCCCCCCAAAAAAAAACCAGCCTGGACCTACCGCTGGGTCCTCCTTCGCCCGCGCGGCCGTGCCGGGTCCTCCTTCGCCCGCGCGGCCGTGCCGGGTCCTCCTTTGTCGCCCGCGCGGCCGCGCCGGGTCCTCCTTCGTCGCCCGCGCGGCTGCGCGGGGTCCTCCTTCATCGCCCGCGCGGAAGAGGCAGGAGAGGGCTGGATCCGGAAGTGACGGTTACGTCACTTCCGGATCCGGCCCTCTCCTGCCTTTTCCGCGCGGCCTCTGGCCTTACAAGCCCGGCGGCGGCGGCGGCGGCGGCGGAGCCCGGGAAGCTGCCGCCCCAGCAGGTAAGTGCCCCCCTTCGTGCTTACCTGCTGGGGCGGCCGCTTCCCGGGCTCCTCCGCCGCCGGGTCTGCCGCTGCTCCTTGCTTGCTGCCACCGCCGCGTGACCCCCGCCACCCCGGTTTGCCCCCCCGCCCCCCGGTTGGGCCGGTTTGCCCCTGGATTCCCGGTTAGGACCGGGAAATCCCGAGCCACCTGGTCAGCCTACTTTTCATGTCAAAGTTACATGAGCCCTGACCTGGATTTTATCTGGTCACCCTACGCTAAGCCATCATGTTTTGCTCAAAATGCGGAACCATCTGAACGGGGTCAATATGTTATTTCTTTTGAAAAAACTCATAGTAGAGATGTATGATAATTTCATTTCTGTTTGCAGATCATGTGAAATATGTCCTAGTCACAACCCTGAATGCAAACGTGAGCAGGAGCACAGTTCTCAAGATTTTTTCGCACTTTCCCAAACTTGTGTTTGCTTTCAAAAATGCTCACTTGTGCATTTTGAACCAAACACTGCATTTTTGTGTTTTAGCCGGGGGGGGGGGGGGAAGGGAAGTATGAACTTTGAGTGCACATTTTGGAAAAAAAAAATACATTTTTCCTGATTTTTTTTTAAAAGACACATATGTTCAGGAAGGTAAATCGGCTGAAACAAAAGCTTCAAGGAGGAATTCAGAGAAGCTGAACATGCTTGCACATTGCATGTTCACCCATCCCTACCCCGTAGTACCATGAAACTTAAAGAAAACTCCTGTTGTTTTGTTTTATGCAGTGGAAGCTGGTGACTCCCATTCCAGTGGGGCTGTGCATCTGCTCTAGATTTCAGCCGGAACCAGTCAGGACTCTAAAGGAACGATCCAAAGTGCAGAACCCTTATCCCCAAAGTGGATTCTGCACCTTGTATAGCTCCATTAGAGTTTTGACTTGTTTAGGCTGACCAGATAAAATCCAGGTCAGGGCTCATGTAACTTTAACAGTTGTAGAGAAAAGGGTATTTCAGCCAGTGTCATTTGTATGCAGTTAGTTCCTGGGGAAATTCCCTCTTCATCACAACAGTTAAAGGTGCAGGCACTACACTAGAGTGACCATATACAAAAGAAGGCAGGGCCCTTGCAACTTTAACTGTTGTGATGAAGAGGGAATTTCACCAGGAACTAATTGCATACAAATGACACTGGCTGAAATTCCCTTTTCATCTGGTCACCCTAGACTAGCTCCAACTGAAACCCCACATGGATTCACAGCCCTACTAAATTGGGAGCCACTGGTTTTATGCATGTCCAGGTGAATTATGTGGAAAGGAAGCATATTTTCCATACGTATGTTTTCCAAATTGTGTTTCTAAAGGATAACATATATGTTCTTCCAGGCCACTTGCACTGAGATGTTCATACCAATAAGTGGTATGGCTAGGGCTGGACCTTGGGACTGGAATCCATAGCCCTGCAGCTCATCCTGCTGCCCCTACAAATGATCATTCAGAAAGCATCAGGGCAGAAGCAAACTCCATTTTATTCTTGAAGTCATGATGATGCCATGATTAAAATGAGTTTAAAATGTGAAGCTGCGTGTGCTAAGGTTTTTTTTGCTGTTTGTTAAAATCAGGGTTGGAAAACAGCTTTTGGTTTTGTTTGGATTTGTTTTGTTCTAACATACCAGGAATGGAGAAGCAGTTGTAAAGGAAAATCTCTTTGTGTAGAACTGTGACAAAGATTAAAATTAAACAAATGTTGTTTTACAGAGTCGAGAAGGGAAAAAGCAAGGGGGAAGAACATACAGTTTTGCCTCAAGATGTAAATTATTGTATACTGGAAGGCATGTGCAAGGATCAGCATACTATAATAAAATCCAGGGACAACCTTATTGTTGATGCTTTATAAACACTAGGAGTGGAGATGAAAGCTATATTAAAGAAATGCAGGCAAAGAAAAGCTTGCTCAACATAGCAGCAGCAGAGAGAGAGGAAAAAAACTGAAAACTATGAAAAAAGTCATAATCCATCATCTTGAATTTGAGCGCACTCTTCTTGATATAGTAAAAAGGTAAGCAGAGCCATTCAAGGAACTGAACAAGAATTTAACAGTCATGATGGAAGTTTTAAAGGAAGAAAATAAACTGAACACATGAGGATTATTGAAACTTATTCATTTGGACCAAATGCGCAGTTTGGGAGTGCACCCAATTTTAAATAAGGACATTGATTTGCCTGCACTCACCTGGGAAGAACTGCACCAAATACATTTTAAATTAGAGCGAGAGAGAGAGGTGTGTGTGTGTGTGTGTATGTGTATGTGTAACAAAATGTAATTTTAAATGCATGCATTGTTTTGCTTGATTAAGGAATATGAATAAGAATTTAAATGTGATATTTAAAAACCAAAGGTTGTATTTCATTTATATTAAAAAGAGGGGGGTTGTATGTAACAAAAGAGCTAGGAGCAAAAATACCCAAACTACAACATATGGATCTACATCAATAACCTAAACAAGAACAGCACCCTTTAATAATGAACTGAGCTGCCAAAATGGGGCCACAGAGAAACAAGAGGGAAGCATCAGCATGCACAGGTGAACCCTGATGTATGCAGAAGTATCGAATGGTATGGGACAAAAACACAGATCAATGAAGATTGTGTATGCTCAGTAGCCTCAAGAAGCCATGGAATGTTGTGCGTTGATGGAAAATGTGGGAATAAATTGGTCTGCTTGGAAGAGAGCATGGCTGGTTGGCTAGTTGGCATCCACTCCTGTTAGGGTGTGAGGATACCTGTCAATATTTTGTTGCAGATCCCACTTGTAATCATCATGGTTATCAGTATCATCAGCATCCCACTGGTGTGAATGAAGGATCAACGTACATTCCATGTAAAGTAGTCAATTAATTTCCAGCCTTTTTATGAACGGCAACATTTCTTAGGTTCCCTCTACAAGGATTCGCTTTTGCGCCTGGTTAGGCGATTATGCGCATAATCGCTGAAGCGCATTTACGCCTAATACCTCTGCACAAGAGGCGGCGAGAGGCGGCGAAGCGCATTAACGGGTGACCAAAATGCGCTTTACAAGTAGTTAATGCGCATAAGCGCTTGTTCACATAGGCAAAATGTGCTTTAACGGCCGGAGCAAAATAAAACTTGCTGTTTAACGCGCATTCAATAATGCGCATAATCGGACAGATAACGCGCCTCTACGCCCGATTTGCGCTCCGTTCTTGTAGAGGTAAATTTTTTAAAGCGCCTTGAAAGAGCATTAAACCTCTCTTGTAGAGGCAGCCCACGACACCACTTATAGTTCACAATAAAGAGAGTGATCAAGATATAAAAACAGAACAAAATCAAGGGTACGAAAGTTTCCTGAATTTCACGAGATCACTCAAGCATTTACACGCAAGGTTGACTGAATATTCTAATCCAACTTTCAGAAAGAAAAAATGGAGAGCTGTATTTAAATATTGGAAACTGAACGAGCCAGTGCCATACACTGACACTTCCCTTTTGAAATATGCCTAGAATATATTACATCAAACTTCACACACACACACACACACACACACACACCTCCTTTCAAGGTGACCTGAATTTTATCGGTATGTTACCAAATGTGTTCCCTTTCATGCAGGCATATGTATACCATCATCCACATTCCTTATGGGATCTTCATAAGCATCACTGGGGGAGGGGGAAAGATCTTAAACCATGTGCCCACCCCCACCCCCCCACCCCCCACCCCCAGGCGATCTTGATGCAGTGACTACCTCTTGCAAGCCTTTTCCCAAGACTGTGAGTTGTTTGTCCCAGCTTGACTGTCCTTGAATTCCTTTCCGCTTGTCATGCAAGTTGATGATCCTATTTGTTGGCATAAAGCCACACATTTAACTTTAAATGCTGCAGCATCAACCTGGAGGGAGTGTGATCATCCCCCCACATATTGCTTTCTCCCTTGAAACTAGCCAGAGGGTGCTGTCGCTTTGCTATATGTCATCGTGCAACTAGTAACAGCTCTGCTTCAAGCCATTTCAGATCCAGCTGGCAACTTCATTCTCATAAACTGTTTAGAATCTATCAAGTTCTACACCAAAGATGTGCATTGATTTAACCCCCCCCCCCCCGAAGCAGAATGAATTGACTATCTGAACTGTTGATTCTTTACTGTTCATCTTCCGATGTCAAATAATGCTGGAACCTTTAAGGTAACATCCATCACTCAGCTTTTTTTCATTGTTATCCATTGAATTTGTGTTAAGTTAGCCATTACGAATGGACCACAGTAGCACAGTTAAGTTCATTTTGCTTAAGGCATTTATTTTTACTGGATTATTAACTCCACCAAGTAAATTAAATTAATGTTTGGAAGTTATTGCCTATTGTAGGCTCCTGTCATAAGCGATTGCAATGTTGGGAGGATACTAACATCTATTCTGTGCTTTCAGGTTAAGGCCTGTGTTTGCTCGCTCAAACATTTGAATAGTTTCCCCCACTTCCATACAAAGGATTGTTTCATTTTTTAAAATTATTAAAGTTATTAATTGGTTTTCTCCGATGACCAGTGCTTTTGCAAAGTCAGTTTTTTAAATAAATGAATTATCATCAGATGGGAGAAAATGGTAGTAAGGAATAGGGATGTGTATCGTATTGTTAAAATCGCTGATAACAATACAATATGCTCTCTATCGTGTCTCCATTTAACGATAACGATACAATAAGAAATCATAGGAAATGAAACGATAATTATCGGAAACAATAGAAAGTCCAACGATAAGTATTGTAGTTTATCGTTTTATCGGAAAGCGCTTTCTCTTTTGCCGCCACGTGGACGGAGCTAGAAGGTGGGGTGTGCTTGATGAGACTGACAGATTCAGTGACCAATCGTGCAGCAAGGATTCCAGCAGGAGCCAATCACAATGTTGGAGGAGGGCTAAGGATATCCCCGCATAAACCCCCCACCCTTGGGTTTTCCATTTTTGTGGGGTGTAGGAGTTGGAAGGAGAAGGAGTATTTTGGCGGCGATCTGTGTGTTTTACTGGCGATTGTAGATTCATCTATCTATTTTTCTTTTTGCTTCTTTCTGTCTGTTCCTCTCTGTGTCTCAGGTTCATTCCTTGTGTGTGTGCTGCTTCTCTTGGTTCGATTGAGGGTTAGGTTAGCATGACTGGGGGGTTCTGTGAATGTGTGTGTGTGTATGTTGTTCCCTTCCCTGTTCCTGTTATAAAAAAACCCAAAAAATACCAAACAAAATTATTCCCTTTCTTTCTTTCTTTCTTTCTCTCCCCCTCCCTCCCTCCCTCCCTCCCTCCCTCCCTCCCTCCCTCCCTCTCTCTCTCTCTCTGTGTTTGCTTGATTGGCTGAGTGTGCTGGTGTGTCCTGTAGCCTGCTAGTGCTACAGGAGCACACATCTGTGGCCAAAGCAGCACACATTTCAAAAAGTGCATACATTGTTTGTGTGCCATAATGAAACGCGGCTCTAAGGCATGCCTTGGCCAAGGTGGCCCCTCTGGGTCTAGGAGAGTTGCTGCTGCTGGGGGCAGTTCTGGGGTGGCTGTCTCTCCCCCTGTGAAAATTAAGTGCAAGTCTGCTTTTTTGCGCTTAAGCAGGCAGAGGCACCAGCAGCGCCTCCTGAAAGCTCTGCTGCCCGCAGGGCCCTCTTTGAAGAGCCACTTCCAGAGGCTGGTGGTAGCAGCACTGGCCTTGGAGTAGGAGTACCACCATCTCCTGCTCCAGTGGTTGAAGCAAGGAGCCTGGTGCTCAGGGATCTTTTCCCTGATGTCTCTGAGGTGAAGCAGGTGGTTGAGGAGGAGCAACAGCAGCAGGCAGAAGTGGCTCCCTTGCCACTCTCCACCCAAACCTCTTGTTTGAGGCCTTCTACCCCTGCTCCTGTGGCAGCACCCCAGAGTCTAGGCGCTGGCAGTGATGATGAGCAGACTGGCTCAGGCTCACCCCAGAAGCGGAGCAGCATGGTGTGGGACCACTTTGAGGTGGCTGCAGATCCCCTCTTTGCTGTATGTCGGCATTGCAAGGGGGAAAAAATTGGCACGCCTCACCACCTCCAATATGCGCTACCACCTCCAGAGGAACCACCATGCGCTCCTGCTTGGGAGAGAGGCAGGCACCTCCCAGGTGAGTGGTGGCACTAAGGGTAAGCAGAAGGCTCCTGCTGCATCTCCAGCTCCCATCCCCAAGCATCTTCGGCAGGCCACCATGGAAGACCTGGGGTGAGGGAGGAATGGGACCACACGTTGGAGGTTTCGAACATCCAACCAGCTCATCAACTGCATTGGTGAGATGGTGGCATTGGATGACCAGCCATTCAGCCTTGTGGACAATGCAGGGTTCAAGAGGCTGATGGCTATGGTGGTCCCATACTATAAGCTGCTGTCTCACACCACCCTTAGCAGGCGTGTGGTGCCCTCCCTGTACCGGGCATGCAGGGAGTTGGTGATGGGTCGACTGTGCCAGGCAGAGGCACAGAAGGTGCACTTCACCTCCAACATTTGGTCAAGTGAGGGCGGAGCGCATGCTTACCTGTCCCTGAAGGCTCACTGGTGGGGAGCCACAGGGAAGGAAGCACCCATCACTTGTGGAACTACGAAGGAGGGCTACTGCTGGGCCCTCTTTCATACCGAAGTCCTGGACCAGTCCCACACGGCAGTGGAGATCGCCGAGGCCATTAACTGCATGGTGGAAGGGTGGCTGTCTGGGCATCAGCACACCCGCGGTTATTTGGTCACGGACGGGGGAGCCAATATGGTCAGGGCGGTGTGTGATGGCGGTTTTGAGGGAGTCCACTGCATCACCCACACCTTAAACCTCATAGTGAGGGGTGGGCTTGGCATGGGGAGCAGCAGCAGCAGCCCTCCCCATCCCGTGCCAGCAGTACGCAACGTCCTGGACAGCTGCCAGAGGGTGGCTGGACACTTCCACCACAGTGTCAAAGGAAGTCAGTTGCTGCGGGAGAAGCAGGCGGAGTTGGAAGTCCCGCAACACCGGCTCCTTCAGGACGTTGCCACATGCTGGAGCGTATGGTGGAGCAACAGCGTGCTGTGCACGAAATGTGCAGGGTCGAGGACATCGGTATCCAGGCACCACTGTCCAGGCAGCACTGTCCTCCTCAGCCAGGTGATCCCTGTGGCCAGGCATCTCCAGACCAAGATGCGGCAGTTTCTGGAGGCCGGGGATCCCATCACTGGAAGGCACTTCCCGCAAGATGTGCGGGAAGTGGTGAACAGGCTGAAGGCAGGCCTAGCCAAAAGGATGGAGCCCATTATGAAGGAGTGGATCTACATCTTGGCCACGATGTGTGATCCTTATCTAAAAGACAGCGTCTGCGATGCCACTTCTAGGCTGGGGTGGGTGGAACTGCTTGTGGGGGAAGTTTGGGCTGTGCGGGAAGTCAGGCTTGGGCAGGCAGCAGCAGCGACAGAGGAGGCCATGGCTTCCCGGGTCAGCAGTCCCTGCAGCAGCAGAAGCAGCATCCCTCCCAGCAGGACCAGCAGAGGCCTTGGGTTCTGGTCAAATGCCCTACAGGAAGTGGTTGGTGAGGCAGGCAACCAACCCACCAGTCAGGATGACGCTGCAACTGTTGTGCAGTGTTACCTGGCGGAAGCCAAGGAGAACATCTCCATAGAACCCCTGGCCTACTGGTCATCACGGAGCCAGATGTGGCCAGATCTGGCTCGGGTGGCCCGAGATAGGCTGAGCTGCCCGCCGACCAGTGTTCCAAGCGAGCAGGTGTTCTCGATGGTGGGCGACATTGTGACACCCCACCGCTGTCGCTTGGACGCTGAGTTAGTGGAGCAGCTCATCTTTCACAAAGCAAACCTGCCCCTGCTGGGATACCCCACCC
This sequence comes from Anniella stebbinsi, assembly GCA_029215795.1. Classification (NCBI taxonomy): domain Eukaryota; kingdom Metazoa; phylum Chordata; class Lepidosauria; order Squamata; family Anniellidae; genus Anniella; species Anniella stebbinsi. Next base: position 131,196,718 of record JARDYH010000003.1, on the reverse strand, counting down.
TCCAGCCCTCTGGGGAGTGAGGGACCTACCTTTCGGCTCCACTTATTATTATTATTATTATTATTATTATTATTATTATTATTTGCTGTTTTTACAGCTCAATAAGTCAACTCTGATTGCAGGATGCCTTGGTATCCTGTTTCTCCTACCATAACAAACCCAGTATTGAGGGGATGCTAAGCATCTCACACAGACTATGGTTTAGTCCTGCCTTCATCAGTCTGTCTATCTGCCAGCCAGTTTGCCACCCTTGTGAGTTAGCTGGATCTCTGGGTCAAGGCCCTGAGTTCTATGGCTTACTTGTGCATCATGCTAGCAACTGGCTCTCCGCCCGCATCTGTCATCCATCTGCCTGGATCTGCCTACACCTGCTTGCCTGCACTGGTATGGCCTTCTTCCTCCTCCTTGTAGACTCCTATCAGTGAGAGACTGTCAAAACATCCCTCACACTTTGACTTTTTGATTATGGACACTGCTCCAGCCAATATGCCCACCTCTGGGCAAGAGAACAGCCTGCCTGATTGACTGAACCTGCCTGTATCTGTGCCCAGCCCACCTGTGCCTGTGCCTACATCTGCCCACCTGAGATCTGTGCCCGGGAAGCATGCGTTGGCTTGACATCTGGGTGATTCATGGTAAGTCGGACTACGTGGCCCACCTTGCAGGGCTGCTGGTAGCCTTTAAAATCAGACAAGGACGTGTAGCCTGAGAGTGAACCAGGCAGCACAGGCAGGGATAGGCTTCCTCTGGATTCCTCCAGGGAACCACTCACTCATTGACTTGGTTTTTCTTTTCCATCTCTTTCTTCAGGTGCAGCCTCGAGCCTGGCTTCCTGAGGCCTGCCTGCCTGCCTGCCTGCCTGCCTGCCTGCCTGCCTGCCTACCTGCCTACCTGCCTGCCTGCCTGAAAAACCTTCCTTCCCACATCTTCTGTGCCCACCTGTGCCTGGCTCCCTGCATCCACGTCTAGCTGATTCATTTGTGGGGTAAGTAAGTCATACTGGGCCCACCTTGCAGGGCTGGTTGTCATATCCTTAAAAGAAACAATCGAGGATTTGCTGCCTGAGTGAAGCAGGCTACACGGGTGGGGTGGGCTTCCTCCAGGGAACCAGGGAAGAACTCACTCATTGACTTGTTTTTTTCTTTTTCATCTCTTTCTTCAGGTGCAGCCTCCTGAGCCTGAGACTGACTACCTGACTGAAGAAGAACCTTCCTTTCCGCATCTTCTGTGCCCATCTGCTGGCCACCTTTGCCTGCTGCCCACCTGTGCCAGCATTTGCCCACCTGATTCTGCTGCCCGCCTTTGCCTGCTGCCCGCCTGTGCCAGCATTTGACCACCTGAGTCTGCTGGCCACCTTTGCCTGCTGCCCGCCTGCATCTTCCTACCTGCCTGGCTGCTGCCTTTGCCCGGGAATCGTCTGGCTCGACGTCTGACTGGTAAGTCGTACTGGTCCCACCTTACAGGGCTACTTGTACTGCCTTTATACGTGTGGTTTAAAAATCTAGCTTTGCTTGAAGGAGATGCAAAAGTAAACTCCCTCATCTTGAACATGCTATGTTACAAGAATGCACTAGACTAGTCCCCTAAGGTCCCCAGTTTTAAGGACTAGCTCTTCAAAAAGAGGTTTTCTCTCAGCAGCAACTTACCACCAGAAAAAAATCTGTGCCTGAGTTGTTGAGAGAGCTTACTTCTGAGTAACAGCTGCAGCTGTGCATCTGAAATTGGGCACAGATGAGTCCCCTCAAGGCCATCTGTGTGGAATGCCCATGACTACTGAACGTCTCTTGAAAAAGGAGCACTTATGCCACCTGAAACAGTGTATTTTTGACAACTTACTTCCAAGTAATGCTTGCACCGATTGTTCTGTAATTTGGAACCCATGACAAGCAACACCCAGTCTGCACTTTGACCAGATTTTGTACCTGTAACTTGGAAAATTAAGTTGTTTTAAGCCTTTCTGACTCAAAAACAACTCTCTCTAGGGCAAAATATAGAAACGATATAATATCGTATTTCCGATAATTATCGGAAATACGATACAAATCACCTATGATATTATCGGAGACGATAATATTTTTGGTCCGAAATTCCGATAATGATACGATACGATAATTTTGGGCGTGCACATCCCTTGTAAGGAAAGAGCAAAATGATTAATAGGCCTGTTTTTACTAACCTCACAACTGATTGGAGGTTTTATCATTCAAGAGGAGGTTGTAAATGCCTGCAGATTTGAAGTTCAATTTCTCTAGTCATTAAAGAAGGATAGGAAAAGTCCAATGTCAAGGTAGGAGCCAAAACACATTTGGTTATAAGTTAATAGTCCTTGAAATTTAGAAGCCTATAGTATGTGCTTACAACTTTGTTTATGCTCCCAACACAAACTCCATATTTTCACCACACTTTACTGTTTTTATTAGTGTCAGCAACTTAAATGGGAAAGCAGTGTTGCATGTTGTTGTTGTTGCTTTGTTTGTTTTGGAGGGGCTGAAAGATCACAGTCTTCTCATTTCCTTGTCCGTTCAGCATGCCTGCATTTGAGGGAGGCAGAATATATATATATATATATATATATATATATATAGCATCGTTCCAAAAAGAAAAGGGGGGGGGGAGAAAGTATAAGAAGATTATCCATAATGGCAATATAAATAAAAGTCATGCACCGTGAAGCCCGGTTTGATTACTTTTTAAAATACTTATTTGAATAGCATTTTGGCTGTTTTTTAAAAAAAGATTCTATACATAAGAACATAAGAAGAGTCATGCTGGGTCAGACCAAGGGTCCATGGGAAACATTCAAGCAGGACATGAGTGCAATAGCACCCTCCCACCCACGTTCCCCAACAATGGATGCAGATATACTTCCGCTGATACTGGCATGTAGCCAGGTTTAGTAGCCATTTATAGCCTTCTCCATGAATTTATCCAACCTCCTTTTAGAGCCATCCAAATTGGTGGCCATCAACACATCTTGTGGAAATGTATTCTGTAGTTTAACTATGCACTGTGTGAAGAAGCACTTCCTTTTATTTGTCCTGAATCTCCCACCAATCAGCTTCATGGGATGGCCCCGGGTTCCAGTATTATGAGAGAGGGAGAAAAATGTCTCCTGAGCCACTTTCTCCACATCATGCATAATTTTTACACTTCAATCATTTCTCCCCTTAGCCAACTTTTTTCTAAGCTAAACAATCCTAGATGTCGTAATCTTTCCTTATAGGGGCGTTGCCTCAGCCCTTTGATCGTTTTACCCACTTTACTAATGAGAAAATGGAGGATGATACTTCTAGTCTGAAGAACATTTGCTGAATTTGTGACATGCAACCTAAAACCTATGCTAAGCAGAATTCTCAAGGAAGCATATGCCACGCCACAAGCTATAGATCTGGTGAATGCATGGCAGAGAACTCTAAATCCACACAGAGCAGATCACTTAAGAAAGTGACCCAGCTTAACAGACTATAGGTGAAGTTACAACTACCTCCAGTGTCAGAGGCAATATGTCTATGTACACCAGTTGCTGGGGAACATGGGTGGGAGGGGGCTGTTGCAATCATGTCCTGCTTGTAGCTTCCTGGTCATCAGCTGGTTGGCCACTGTGTGAACAGAATGCTGGACTAGATGAAGCTTATGTCTGATCCAGCAAGGCTCTTCTTATGTTCTTATGTTCACTATAGTGTGGAAGACTGTGACCAGATGACCTGCGTGCCTGCCTGTTCAATCTGCTGTTTAGGTGCTGTTGATGGGCTTCTTCAAGCCCAGCTCTTCCTTATGGGGGTTCTTTAGCTTTAAACCAGACTTGGACTGGACAGCCCTTGAAAAATGACTGTAAAATAGAGGACAATCCTCTGGCAGCACTTCAGATAGGGGACTGTCTTCTGTAAAAGAGGCTATATGGGAACTGTTCAGTGACAAGGAATTCCACTTCTATTATTATAATTGTCCCTCTCCTCTGTGGCCAGCATGTAGCACCAGTCTATCCAACTCCGTTACTCAGCACATTAATCCGATCTTTGGGAAACAGAGGGTATTTGATATGCATGATGCTTGTTGTTGTTGGCTCTGTGGTGGTGTTGCCTCTGTAGTAGCAATTGTTGTTGCCACTGTAGTGAAACAGTATCACTCATATTCATGTTACAAAAACCTTATCAAGAAGTGGTGTCCTTTATATGGCAGATGGCTGAAAGACTTTAATCTGCCAATTTGTTTTCGGGGAGGAAAAAAAACATTAATAAATGAAGTGAGCATTTTCTAGGGTTGCTGAATTTACTTCTGCTTGGAGAGATCGATTGCAGCTCTGCTTCCTGCATGCATGATGATTGTGGAATAAATCAGCTTTCTTGGATGGTGAAAGCAACGCTCCATCACCAGGAGCGCCTGCAACCTAAACAACTATGTAGCGCTAGATGTATGTAATCTCAAATTGCCGATTATCAGGCCTCAGCATTCATTATAACCACATCCCATGTGTCTTTCAAATAGTGTTCTTTTATACACTTTGGGCAATATTTTTAATTTCATTGCAATAATTTAGCAGGCTTTGGTATGGTTAGATTTAAATATTGCTTGGTTTTTCTCATTGATTGATACAAGGAATGATGAGGATTTAAAAGGTTTGTTCAGATGCAATCAGTGACCTATGAAGAACAAATTCTCCATTCTTTTTTGAGATAACTTCTTTTAGAGACCACCCAACAGGCCTAACATCAGCACACAGCACCTGTCACTAGGTTTCAGGACGTCGACAGGATCCATTGGTAATGACACCTGCCTGAGCCCCTAGCTGAGTGTTACCCGGTGGTGGCAATGACAGCCATTTTAATTTCCCAGGATGCCCCTGATGTAGCATCACCCCGGGACATTGTGGGAAATTGAAATGGCTGTTCGTTGCTCCCACCATAATCAGGTGAGCCCATAGCCGGAAGCCTATCAAAGAGCACTTTGATGACCCCCCCCCCCCAAACTTGGTGGAGTCAGGCCTGTTCCCAAGATCAGGGCTGTATACTGAAATCCTCGATGCGCTGTGATGTGGTTATGGGTGGATACTAACCTAATATGTGCCTATATATTTATCTTTTTGGAATGTTGCTTTGAAATCATTCTCACTTGGATTGTTCTACTCATATGGAGGGAAGAGATGCTTCCTTACCCAGTTGGAAGGCCACATAGTGGTACGGATGAGGATTTTGTAGTTATCCCCTAATAATTTTAACTAGCTAAAATGTCTAACGGCTGTTTGAAACTGTATTCTCTTCAATTTGGTGTGCATTAAGCATGACCACACGCATATTTACTTCAGCGTAAGTTCTATTCAATTAAACAGGATTTACTTCTGAAGGCACAATCCTAGGCATGTTTAGAAAGAAAAAGGCCCTACAGCTCCTAACATTCCCATGCTGGCTGGGGGATGCTGGGAGTTGTAGGACTTCTTTTCTGTCTAAACATGCCTAGGATAGTACCCTTGATGTATAAAATCAGAATGTAAGGGTCTTGTTGGCATTTGAATTCTAGGGATTCAGATTTTTGTTTGTTTTCTGAATCTAGTAATCTCATTTCCCAGGGATTATTAATCAGGAATTATAACTGAAGGCAGTCAGCCAAAAGTGAGGTAAGCTGAAAACGTGATTATGCCCAGGCATAATAATTAACCAAAAATAATACCAGAAAGACTTTCCAGCTCTGGGTAAAAAGAACTGAGGAAAACCAAGGCAAACAGGGTATGCAGTAAAGCAACAAACCAATCCAGCTAGACTTTGAAGTTGCCAAGATTCATTCACATTGTAGACATCTGACATGCCACACTACAGCTGTACACTATTTGTATCTATTTTAAACACATTCCATGCCCTCCATTTTAAACCGTTTTAAAGCAGTAGTGTAGATAGGCTGACAGTTTTGAGAACTGTTGGGGCCCAGGACACACTCCATATACAGTTTTCAAAACGTTTTCAAAGTGTTTTAACCTGCGTGTGTAGATAGGCTCAAACTGTATTGATTTCTGACCTGTTTAGACCTATTGGAATCTATTGACTATAAAATTTTAGTTCAAGTGAATGTGCTTCTGACATTGGAAAGCAAACAAGGTCCAGTGAAGTTGTACGTGAGACTGATACTATAAGATGGGAATAAAACACATTTTGAAATGGGTTTATTTCTAGGAGGAAAATAAGGCTGGGCAATTTTAGAAAATGGTCTGTGCTATACTGGGTTACCTAATTTAGAGCAAGTGTATTATATATCTGAAAACAAAATTAGGAAATGTTGGCTATTGGTCACATTAGCCATTCATCCACAAATCATTTAATGCTTTGGATTTAAGCTGCAGTCCTCTGCCCACACTCCTGGGCATAAGCTCCAGTGAACATGGTGAAGCTTACTTCTGAGTAAACATGCATAGGATTGCACTGCTAATCAGCATTACATTAGTTCCCATTTGTAATAATGTATTAACATAAATGTAATTTTTGCCATAGACTACAGTGAAGTGTGGCTCTCATTTGGAGATGAAATAAATTTAAAGGAAAATACCCCCATCTCACATTTGCTTACCTACATGCCTTTTTAACCATTTTTGCTTTCTTTTCTTAAGCCATTGCTCTCAGTTAGGGTGGTTGGAGATGAAGAGAAAGACATAAAATGCAAATGTATTGAATATAGGGTGACCTTGTGGAAAAGACCAGATACAAAAGAGGGCAGGGCTCCTGAAGCTTTCACTGTTGTGATGAAGAGGGAGTTTCACCAGGTGCTGCATGCATACAAATAACACCTGCTGAAATTCCCTCTTCTATTCAACTGTTAAAGATACAGGAGCCCTGTCCTCCTTTCCATACGGTCACCCTAATTGAATACGAGACATTGTTCCTATGGAATAGCAATAAGATTGAGGCAGAAACAGGAAAAAGGCAGCAAGTGAAAGAGAGATGGAAGGAAGAAAAAAGGAAGAGACTAGGTGATGAAGGTGCGGAGAGGCCCGTGGGATGGGGAAAGAGAAGGCAGGGGATAGCAGAGAGAGGGAGAGAGCCACAAAGAGAGAACTATGATGATGCAGAGAAAAGCAATGTGGATGCAGAATGGTATTTAGTAGGGATGTGCACTGGATCGGACCCGATCCACGATCCGAGTCCGGTCCAGTGGGAAATCGGATAAATTATCCGATTTCCGATCCAACAGCTGGCTCCGCCGATCCAGTCCAAACCGATCTGAAAAGGCTCCGAACCGGTTCGGCGGATCGGCGGATCGGCGGATCAGCGGGTGCCCACTGGCGCCCACCGCTGCTTCCATTGGTGGGCGCCAGCGGGTGCCCGCCAATGAAAGTGGACAGAGGGGGGAGGAGGAGGGGGGCGCTTACCTTTCCGGCCCGTCCGCTCCCGTCCGGCGCCGGCGGCTACTAACAGTGGGCTCCGCGGCCTGCTCCAGGGTGGCGCGCCGGGTGATGTCATCACCCGGCGCGCTACTCGAGAGCAGGCCGCGGAGCCCACTGGTAGTAGCCGCCGGCGCCGGACGGGAGCGGACGGGCCGGGAAGGTAAGCAGGGGGCGCGCGGAGGGGAGGAGGGGGCGCGCGGAGGGGAGGAGGGGGGCCCTTACCTTTCCGGCCCATCCGCTCCCATCCGGCGCCAGCGGCTACTACCAGCGGGCTCCGCGGCCTGCTCCAGGGTGGCGCGCCGGGTGATCACCCGGCGCGCTACTCGAGAGCAAGCTGCAAAGCCGGCTGGCGGTAGCTGCCGGTGCCGGACGGTAGGGAACGGCCCGGAAAGGGGAGGGGGGGCGCGCGGAGGGGAGGGGGGTGCTTACCTTTTAGGGACGCCCATCCGGCGCCGGCGGCTACTACCAGCGGGCTCCGTGGCCTGCTCCAGGGTGGCGCGCCGGGTGATCACCCGGCACGCTACTCGAGAGCAAGCCGCAAAGCCGGCTGGCGGTAGCCGCCGGCACCGGATGGTAGGGAACGGCCCGGAAAGGTAAGCAGTGGCGGGGAAGGGGGCTTACCCCCCCGAGCCGCCCGCTTCTATCCGCGGGCACCCGCGGGCGCCTGCGGATGGAAGTGGACAGCCCCAGGGGGGGTAGGGAGTGCGGGGGAGGGGGCTTACCTGCCGGGGCCGTCCACAGCGGACAGCCCCGGGGGGGAGGGAGTTAGGCCCCCCTCACCCACCCGCTGCCATTTTTTCCTCATAGACTTGCATTGCAATGCAAGTCTATGGGGAAAAAAATGGCAGCCGATCCAAAAATTTACCATTTTTGGATCGGGATTGGAATCGATCCGGTCCGGGGGCCCTCCGATTTTGTCCGAACCGATCCATGACAAAATTGGAGGTCCCGATCCGGGTCCCAATCCGATCCAGGGGGTCCGTGCACACCCCTAGTATTTAGGTTGGGGGAAGAGAGAAAGAGTTAAAGCCGTCTGTTAGCAGGAACTGTCAATGCTGGAGCGAGCCATTCTGAACTAGACCCAAACTTTGGGAGGTTTGGAGCTCATATCTTGATGGCTTGTTTTCTGAACTTGGGGGAGTTAATTTGTGGGAGAAGATCCATTCCACATTACATTGGTGCCATCACTAGCAAGTAGGCCATGTGCCCTATTTTACAGATGACAGTTCTCTATCAGAAGGGCTGCCAGTTTTCTATTTGAAGGACTGTCCAGTCCAAGCCTGTTGTAAAGGTAAAGTAGGGTGACCAGATAAAATCCCGGTCAGGGCTCATGTAACTTTAACAGTTGTAGAGAAAAGGGAATTTCAGCCAGAGTCATTTGTATGCAATTAGTTCCTGGTGAAATTCCCTCTTCATCACAACAGTTAAAGGTGCAGGGACCCTGCCTTCTTTTGTATATGGTCACTCTAGTATAGGGCATGCACCTTTAACTGTTGTGATGAAGACGCAATATCACCAGGAACGAACTGCATACAAATGACACTGGCTGAAATTCCCTTTTCTCTACAACTGTTAAAGTTACATGAGCCCTGACCTGGTTTTTATCTGGTCAGCCTAAGGTAAAGAACCAAAGAAAAGCAAGCAGGAGCCCATCAACAGTTAGCACCTTGACGGGCAGACTGAGCAGGCAGGCACAGAGGTCACCTGGTCACAGCCTTCCCCACTATGGTGAATTGTACTGCATTTCTATTTATAATTTAGCAATTCTTTCTAAATTTGCATCGATACCACTAAATTAGCCTATGCACATTTAAAGCAAATATATGTTCTCTCTTTGTTTTGGTGATTTGTCCTCTTTTTTTCAGGGGGGGGATGCAAAAGTGGCTACCCTACTAGTAAGTACATTAAAAAATAAAAACCAAATAATTGCCTCTTAGCCATACGTATAATAACCCCCAAGAATAGAAAGACATTACATAATTCATTTGTTTTTTTAATCCTGTTTCTCCTATAGCCTCTGGATGACTCAGAAATTATGTAGCAAAGTCTTTTCTGCAAGAAGTTTCAATAACTTTCCAGGTCAAAAGGAGGGATGAAAGAAAGACAAGTGGCAACATCAATTACAGAGCGTTAATCTATGTATAGTCCTTGATGGAGTGTTATGACATACTGGCCCTGTTCAGACAACATGCTAAACATCAATGGTTAAGCTTTTGAGCTAAACATGATGGCTTAGTGTGTCGTGTGAACCATAACTATGAGCCTATCTACACAGTCCCTTGGAACGTTTTAAATAGTATTTTAAAATGTTCCAAATAGGTGCATTCTAAAACGTCTTAGGCCACATTAAGGAGTACTCATGTTAGAGGAGAAAAATTCTTCAGTCTTCAGAGCTGTGTGTGCGGTCACACACTCTTCTGTCCCATCTCTTTCTGTTTCATTTTTACAATGAGTTTAGGGCAAAGCATTGTGGGTGTTGTAGTTCAGTCGTCCACTTCCTCCTTAGTTCCTCTTTCAACCCCTAGCTTTCAATGAGTATAGGGCTAAGGATTGTGGGTGTTGTAGTTTACTCACCCACTTCCTCCTTAGCCCTTCTTTCTTCCCCACCAATCAACTGCTAAGCATTTGGGCACCGGTAAACAAAGCACTGCCCCCATGAATCACAAACGGTAAGGAAGTACATTCTATACAGCTGAAGTGAGTTTTAAAAAACCTCGGGTATACATCGTTCAAGGGAGTGTGTCATGTGGCCCAAAGAGTTTTCATAACCCTTATAAAATGTTAAAAACCTAGCATGTAGATCGGCTCTTAGTGGGCCTGTTCAGACAACACGCTAAGCCATGGTTAGGCCGCTAATCCTTTTGCAGAAAATGGCTAGTGAGAGTGTTTAAACTGTGGTTATGTAGCCGCCATCGTTAGGAATAGTTCACATGACATGCTAAGCCATAATGTTTAGCTCAAAATGCTTAAACACTGTGGCTAAGCATGTTGGCTGAATAAGGGCAGTGTGTCATGTGAACCATTCTTAACCATGGTGGCTACATAACTATGGTTTAAACATGCTCATTAACCACTTGCTGCAAAAGAGTTAGCAGCCTAACTATGGCTTAGCGTGTTGTCTGAACAGGCCCACAATGGAGTTCCTCCCAAGGATCATCACATCATCAGGACTTCCAGACAGAGAAAACATGCTGATATAATTTCAAAGGCTTTGTGAATGAAGACAATGTGTTATTTAAGTTTGACATGCACGAGCTGAGATCAGCATTTTTTTTGTTCTGCTTCATTTCACACTGACTCCTCTAAGGAATTCCTCCCCTTGAAATGATCTGAGATAGGTTGGGGGGTGGGGAGGGAATCAATGGTTTACAATCCAAGTAATGGGACCATTGATTTAGTTACATAATTTATATACTGAATCAGCAGCAACTAAGGAAAACTCTGGGGCCATGAAAGCTCAGGGTAAATATAACTCAGAGAGAGAGAGAGAGAGAGAGAGAGAGGGGGAGGGAGGGAGGGAGGGAGAGAGAGAGATTGCACAGAACAGACCTCCACTACCACCCCCCCACCCATGGGGAGCACAAGGAATTCACATGTAAGTCAAGTCGGCCCATTCCTCATACAATCTATTCATCTGGCAGCAGGGTGTGGCAGCTACCATGGCCCTGAGTTCAACAGCTATAGCTTCGGCTATGGGGTGGTATATAAATGTAAATAATAATAATAATAATAATAATAATAATAATGGCTCTGGGTTTGGAGTGTGTGTGTGTGTGTCCTTTGGTGTGATGCCCTCATTGGGTCCCTCTTTGAATGAGTGGGCCTTCCTCCTTACTGTCATTGATGCCCATTTGCTAGCCTTCTTAGGGTGGCAAGGGGTCCTACTTTACAAAGAACAATCCTCTGTTTTAGAGATCTGGAAGGGGTAAGTCCACTATTTGAAGATATCCTCTTGTTCAAAGATGTGTCCGGTCCATGTCTTGTCTAAAGTCAAAGAACCATAGCAAAAAAAAGTAGGGGACTTGACGTTGCTCAGCAATAATTAGCACCTGAACAGCAGACTGAAGAGGTACAAAGGTCACCTACTCCAGGGGTGGGCAGAAAGGTCTCCAGATGTTTTGAACTTCAATTCCCAACATTCCTGAACAGTGGCCATGCTGACAGGGGTTTCTGAGTGTTGAGGTCCAAAACATCTGGAGATCTACCTCCTGCCCACCCTTTTAGTCAATATATGGTGCTAGGCCTCATCTACACCAAGCAGGATATTGCACTATGAAAGCGGTATATAAAAGGCAGGAGCCACACTACTGCTTTATAGCAGTATTGAAGTGCACTGACAACTGTTGGGGCCCAATGACACATACCATATACTGCTTTCATACCACTATATCCTGCTTGGTGTGGCTCCTGCCTTTTATATACATCTTTCATACCGCTTTCATAGCACAATATCCTGCTTGGTGTAGATGAGGCCTTAGTTGCATTGCCAGGTATTTATTGTTGCTGTTCTTGTTTCAGGGAGATCATAAAGTCCATAACCAGCTTTCTGACTGCTTGTATTATTGAGAAATTATTGAGTCATTTGTTAGGGCCTTATATAAACAAGCTGAATATTACAAATTTTCTGGTAAAACAGGAACAGCTTAGATAAAATTTTTTGAGCCCTTGGACACATTCGGCAATTTAAGAAACTGTCCTGGGCACCACCACAAAATGGGCACACTGCAGAGGAAAGCATCGACCTGCAGCTGCCCACCATCTTCATTTCCATGTGGCCCAGAGGCATTCATGGGAAATGAAGATGGCCTCACTTGGCTTTGTAGTGATCCCAACTGCCTGTAAGAAAATTTGTGAATTTAAAAAAAATGTGGGAAGGGAAGGGTGCCCTGGGGGTGCCCTGGTGCCTACTGGCACCATGTTGCCTATCTTTGAGAAATAGATTGGTGCTTGGAATTCTAGGGCTCTTAAATTATTCTGATGCTCAGTCAATGACTAAGCAGTACTAAAGGTCATAGGGGTTGATGTGCCGTGGTAACCTCGAGTGAAGAGATATGCCCTTGAGCCATCTCACCTTATACTTCATGCTCCAGGGCAAGGAACTTGACTTTCTGTTTGATCACAGGAAAGGGCTGCCCCTGAACTGGGACCAGTTATACAGTTCCCAAGAAGCCCCTTTTGACATCAGTCCTATGGAACCTGGCTAGAGATGCCATGGTAATGCTCACTTCAGTCTGAAGTGAGGGTATATGCCCATTTGTAGTTGACCCTACTTTGCCCTACAGGGAAAAGAACAAGGGGCGGCTCCTTATACAGTGCCATTTTTAATGATAGCCCAGAAGCCCTTTCAGACATTGGGCCTATGGAATTATTCAATTTGGGCATCCATTCAGAATTAGGCCACTGCTGTTGCAGGGGGATTGGGAGATGCCAAGATCTGGGCCATAGAGAGATGGCAGTCTTGGGCATGCATAAGTGTACATTCTGTAAAGAAGATGGGTGTGGTACTGTAAATTCAATGTTGATGATTGTATTCCTTGTCAGATTGGCGAAGGAGACCACAACCTAATCTGCGGACGCAGCATGGCATCTGGGCTAGCCGCAGAGGGACACGAGCAACTGTTGGTACACAGTTGGGGCTCGGTCTGTATGCCTCTGTCCAATGGGCTGGTTGGAGAGGAATGTGCTGGGGAGGTGCCATTGTGACATGAAGAGTTAAATTTTGAATTTTGTAAACTGAAGTAATAAGCTCTGTGCCTTATCTTCACTCAGCTCTTGAGGAATGCATGCTGTGCTGAGTGGCCTTGCAGATGTGTTAGCATCCCCTAGTTGTCTGCCTGCTGCTGTTTTTGAAGATAACGGTTCTTTGATCCTGTGTGAAGTCAGACAGCCTTGCTATCTCTGTTTCACTTTTAATTAGGGGTGTGCACGGACCCCCCGGATCGGATCGGGACCCGGATCGGGACCTCCAATTTTGTCCCGGACCGGTTCGGACAAAATCGGAGGCCCCCCGGACCGGATCGAGTCCGATCCCGACCCAAAAATCGTACATTTTTGGATCGGCCGCCATTTTTTTCCCCATAGACTTGCATTGCAATGCAAGTCTATGAGGAAAAAATGGCGGCGGGTGGGTAAGGGGGGGCCTAACTCCCTCCCCCCCCCCGGGGCCGTCCGCTGTGGACGGCCCCGGCAGGTAAACCCCCTCCCCCGCGCTCCCTACCCCCCCTGGGGCCGCCCGCTTCCATCCGCTGGCGCCCGCGGGCGCCAGCGGATAGAAGCGGACGGCTCCGGGGGGGGGTAAGCCCCCTTCCCCGCCACTGCTTACCTTCTCGGCCCGTCCGGCGCCGGTGGCTACTACCAGCGGGCTCCGCGGCCTACTCTCGAGTAGCGCGCCGGGTGATGACATCACCCGGCGCGCCACCCTGGAGCAGGCCGCGGAGCCTGCTGGTAGTAGTAGGCGCCGGCGCCGGACGGGAGCCGCCGGGCCGGGCAGGTAAGGGCCCCCCTCCCCCCTCCGCGCGCCCCCTCCTCCCCTCCACGCACCCCCTCCTTACCTTCCCGGCCCGGCGGCTCCCGTCCGGCGCCGGCGCCTACTACTTCCAGCAGGCTCCGCGGCCTGCTCTAGAGTAGCGCGCCGGGTGATGACATCACCCGGCGCGCCACCCTAGAGCAGGCCGCGGAGCCTGCTGGGAGTAGTAGGCGCCGGCGCCGGACGGGAGCCGCCGGGCCGGGCAGGTAAGGGCCCCCCTCCCCTCCTCCCCCCTCCGCGCGCCCCCTCCTCCCCTCCACGCACCCCCTCCTTACCTTCCCGGCCCGGTGGCTCCCGGCCGGCGCCGGCGCCTACTACTACCAGCAGGCTCCGCGGCCTGCTCTAGAGTAGCGCGCCGGGTGATGACATCACCCGGCGCGCCACCCTAGAGCAGGCCGCGGAGCCTGCTAGTAGTAGTAGGCGCCGGCGCCGGACGGGAGCCACCGGGCCGAGAAGGTAAGTGCCCCCCTCCTCCCCCCCCCGCTGTCCACTTTCATCGGCGGGCGCCCGCTGGCGCCCACCAATGGAAGCGGCGGTGGGCGCCAGTGGGCGCCCGCCGATCCGCCGATCCGCCGAACCGGTTCGGAGCTTTTTCGGACCGGTTCGGATTGGATCGGCCGATCCAGCTGCGGGATCGGAAATCGGATAATTTATCCGATTTCCCACTGGACCGGACTCGGATCGTGGATCGGGTCCGATCCAGTGCACATCCCTACTTTTAATGAATGTAGAATTGTTCTGAATGCTTGCTTGCTTTTCTGTATTCTTCGCTTGCAAATAGACATACGTCACTAGAAAGGGGCGTTTCTTTTTATACCAAAGAAGTAAAAACCTTTGCTTAAGCTGGTTAGGGGCGGTTCCTCTGAATCTTGGCCGTGAGGCATCAGAGGTTCGCCTCAGCGCTGATTTTTCTCAATTAATAAAATTGAGTTGGACCTAACCTCCTTGCTATCTGAGTTTGATTTTAAGTAACTCCAGGTAACACCATGGTGTTGGTCATTCCCTTGTGGGGAATGATACGGGCCTTCTGAAAGGGAAGGCCCTAATTTTATAGGTTAAGGCAGATTTGCACACTATTTGTTGATGGCCAGGCACTTGGATAGTGTGGTCAAATATACTACCTACGTGCCAATGGCGAGAGGGAGGGGATGCCCATAGTTTAAATAAGGGGGTTAAGAATGTAAACAGAGAGATTCAGCTTTCTTTACAGGATCAACAGGGAATGGTCATTCCTCATTCTGCTATTATTTCTTCCAGAGGGGATCTTTATGGGGCAGTTGGAGTTCACCTCTCTGATGCAAGGAATTATATTTTCCTGCAGGATCTGTGCATGGACCTGCTGGGTTTTTCCTGGGCAGGTGGGGGTAGGAAGCCAAAGCTGAGGCTTGTCTCCCTTCTGTGGCGGGTAGTGCTGGAATCTCATGGTTTAGAATAGGGATGGTGAGCGCTCTGGCATCTTTATGGTGATTGGCAATTCAGTGGCCTGCTCCTCGGGGGCTGTGCAGCTCTCGTGTCAGGATATGGGTTGCCTTTGGGGATCTTCCTGTCTCATCTACTCGGAGCTGTGCAGCACTGAATGACAGATGACGCAGACCAGTCCCCCCATACACTGTAGCTTCAATAAGGGGCCTAGTTTACCCGATCCCTGTGTGCAATGGAGTGGCTCGCCCATATTGGCAGGCTAGTTGCCTGGAGCAAGAGCTATTAAGATTCCCGCACTTTCATGTTCAGATCCAGAGAGGGGCGAATTACCTTACTTAAATAAAGAGGCCCTAGTTTATCCCAAGCTCTGGTGTCTGTGTGATTATTTCTAGGGTTCATTCTCTGCTCGCAAATAGATTGGTGCTTGGAATTCTAGACAAAGGGCTTTCTGAAAGAACACAGCTAACAGAGGACATAATCCTTCACAAAGCCATAGAGATGGCAAAACAATCATGAATGATTAAAACCCAGACCAAGGAGAAAAGGCAACTTGGAAGTGGTTTGGAGGGGGCATATCTCGACTTTACAAAACACTAGAAGCAGTAGCCATTTTGAATAGAGCAAATTCTCTCCTCGTGTCTCTGCAGCATGAAAGAAGGCTCAGAAAAACAACAAACAACAACAACAACATCAACCACACTCCAGCCATTTCCTAAAAAGCACATCTGCGGCAAAAAGCCCTGTCTTTTTAGACAGCATGTACAAGATGTGAGGAGTTTCATAAAACCAGAGGAACAAAATGCAGGAAATTTTCAAAGATTGGGTGTTTTGCTATTGTGCAACATACCCAGATGGTGCAAGAAATGACCACAGCAATTGATTAAAAAATATATAGATTCCACATTTTGCAAAAACACTGACCTTCCCTGGAAAATAAATGTGCCTATTCTTGGGACAACAGTTAATTTCAAAAAAGATTTAGGAACTGATGTTGCAGCTATTTTAGATCTACAGCAGATTTCAGAACCCCCCAGAAGGCATAGGCAGAGTCCTACAGTATTTACCCAACCCAGAAGGTACCCTACATTGTCTTGGATGTTTTACCATACAAATAAGTTAAAAGAGGAACAGATTGGTGTTCACTTGTTATTTGACACAAGGTCATAACCTGGACAATCTCTTTAGTTGTAGAGAAGTTGCTGGAATGAGGCAACTAAAATTGGTGGGGGAAATGAGAGTGTTTCAAGACAGTGTTATATTAAAAGGAGATCCTTACGAATAGCATTTTAAGACTTGCTGCCAAACATTACAGCGAACAAAAACTCCAAATAATCCCCATTCCCTTACTCCACAAAGTGGAAATGGAGCTGGGAGGATGAAGGGATTTGGCATAATTTAGGGTTAGGGTTACCAAAGCTCCCTTGCTGTTAACAACAGTAGTCCCATCATCAAGACAATACACATTGGTCTAGATCTTAAAAAGCTGGAGATCGGGGGGGGGGGGGAGGAATCCTCAGATAAATATATGTAGATCAGAACTTCTCCTAAAACTGAGAGGAGCCAAAACTGTTTCCCAAATTGGATACCTGAAGCAGTTCATGGCAAATACATTTCACTATGAAATTGACTACATTTATCACACCCTTTGTTTTAGATACTCACCATTTAGAATCACAAGTGCTCTGAAGTTTATTTTTTCAAAGGAAGATGACAGAAATCCTTACAAACGTAAAAGAGGATTTTTTTTTTTCATGGATGACATCTTTATAGATGGCACATCAACAGAAGCCCATGACAAAATGCTGGCCTTTTTTGTGAACTGGATCCATCAATCTGGACTCAAGCTAAAGAAGAATATATATATATATATATATATATATATATATATATATATGAAATAGATTTCTTGGGATAAGTAACCACACAACAAGGAACAAAGATGTGCCTAGAGATTGCAAATGCCACCAGAAAGCAGAAAGTACCAACTAACACGATAGAAATGATATACTTTCTGGGAATGGTTTTATTTATCTATGATCAGATTTTATTTATCTGTGATTGTAAGTGTACTTGAGTGCCATTTTCTTGGGAGAAAGGCAGGATACAAGTCAAATAAAGAAATGGTGAGCTATCTAGGTCAATATTGGCAAGGCATCTCAACAGAAGCAAGACCACTAAATCTATCATTGAAATCCACCACATCCTGGATTGGGGGGCTAAATCCGGAGGCTGTCCTTACAATGATAAAGAGCATGATTTACAATGCCCCAATCTTACAGCCAAAAAGCAAGTAGCTATTGATCAAAAGTACTACTACCACTGAATGGCTCAAAATGGATGCTAGTTACATTCTGCTCCAGGACATTTACAAAAATAGAGAAACACTACTATATACACAAATGGAAAAGGTGTGTCTTGCTAGTATTTTGGCATGTGAAACCTTTTGCAGCTTTCTACCTGTTTTAACGTAGGCTGACCAGATAAAATCCAGGTCAGGGCTCATGTAACTTTAACGGTTGTAGAGAAAAGGGAATTTCAGCCAGTGTCATTTGTATGCAGTTAGTTCCTGGTGATATTCCCTCTTCATCACAACAGTTAAAGGTGCATGCACTATACTAGAGTGACCATATACAAAAGAAGGCAGGGCCCCTGCAACTTTAACTGTTGTGATGAAGAGGGAATTTCACCAGGAACTAATTGCATACAAATGACACTGGCTGAAATTCCCTTTGCTCTACAACTGTTAAAGTTACATGAGCCCTGACCTGGATTTTATCTGGTCACCCTATTTTAACGAACCATAAACTTTTAGGCTGACCATATGAATAGGAGGACAGGGCTCATGTAACTTTAACAGTTGTAGAGAAAAGGGAATTTCAGCCAGTGTCATTTGTATGCAATTAATTTCTGGTGAAATTCCCTCTTCATCACAACTGTTAAAATTGCAGGGGCCCTGCCTTCTTTTGCATATGGCACTCTAGTATAGTGCCTGCAACTTTAACTGTTGTGATGAAGAGGGAATTTCAGCAGGGACTAATTGCATACAAATGACACTGGCTGAAATTCCCTTTTCTCTATAACTGTTAAAGTTACATGAGCCATGTCCTCCTTTTCATATGGTCAGCCTACATAAACCATTGTGACCTTTATAAAAGGAAAAGGGTTGGATCAAGTGTCATTATGATGCCAGCATCTTCTAATAAGAATGATGAGATTCAGCCTGGTGGCTGAGCACGTTCTAGGAAAAAAGATGGTAATAGGAGATGAAGCCTCACAACACTAGTAGGCACTTACAAGTTAGAGGAGGATGTAAAAGCTTAAATTGGTGCAGTTCTCTACCAGCATCTAAATATAAGCTTCATCCAATCCAAACAGCTATTCAAAGAGTTCCAGAACTTCAAGGATCCTTACACTATATTAGATCAGTATGGCCTAAATACAATTATCATTGCTTCAGAGGTGACAAAAATGGACTTTACTGATTATGGACAACCAAGAGAATGGTAAGGCCTAATAACAAACGGGGACTGCATTATATTCAATCCTAAACTATGGGGAGAGGAATCCTAGATTTTACCCAGCAGACATCAAAATTTAACTAAAGGTAATGAACACTATGGTGACCTGGTACTGGAAATAACATAAAGAACAAAATCTTATCCTGTGACTATTGTAGAAGAAAAATATCAACACAATGGAAGGCACCTTTAGGCTGCAATCCTGTACAAACTTACCTGGGAGAAAGTCCCATTGAACTCAGTAAACAGCTTCCATGATCCCTCATCACTGGGCTATGCTGGCTAAGGTTTAAGGGAGTTATAGGCCAAAAATCTGTTGGGCTAGTAGTTGTCCAGACCTGCATTACACCTTTACCCAATTGACCTTGGAAAGGGCTAGCAACTGAACTGTGTGACCGACAGGTCAACAGTATTGGATTATTGTGGACTACAGTTCAAGGAATATTATGATAGTCCCTTGGCTATAGGGACTGGGATGGCATGCTTAGAGGCTCTGGCCCTGTCCTATGTCCATTGTAATATACAACTACACAAACCTATCTGGGCAGTTTTCTTTCAACCATCTAATTGGCCTTCTCTGCAATGCATTAATAATTCCTTTCTCAAGATCAGCAGAAGGGAATTATTTTCTCCTCACTGCTTAGATTAGGAGTGGGTAAAACATTGTTTGACCTTTCCTTTTAGGTTGTTTTTTAAATGACATAGATTTTTCTCTCCCGTCTTTAAGTTATGGCCGAGACTTAATCCTCCAGCCCCTTGCTTAGAAAATATTCCATTATCTTCAATATTTATGGTCTGAGAATGATGATATACATATTTCATCCTCATCTTGCATAGTTAGCATAGTGAAGTGGAACAGACTATCTGTTACTCCCTCAGAATCTCCATCTCTGCTTCTTTCTCCTCACCTTTATAGACACTTGAAAAGAATATCTTTCCCTCCTATCACTTGCATTTAATTCCTCACCTTTAAGAAGATTCAAAATGGTTTTCATTTTTTTAAATTTTTTAATGTTGTCATATTATTTTTATGTAAAGCACTCAAATCATAAGCCAACAGGGATATAAACAATGTTATTACTAGTGACATTTAGGCTGTGAGGTTTTTTGAGGGGGGGGGAGTTACATTTATTTGCATGAAGTGCCAGGCATCCAAGAGAGGGGATGGGTCCCTTTAAACAACACAGTTCCTTGGGTAACACATTCTTTTCTTTCCCAAAACAAGATGTATGCAAGACCCAAATATTCCTCAAGGTTAACAGCAAAAGAAGCATCGTGCCAAAACAGGAAGCCTCAGAGCTTCCTCCTTTTCTGCAGCTTGCTTTTGTTCCTCGAGAATCTTTTATTGGCTTATTCCTATTCCAAAACCTAAGGACATAAGAAGAATTGTACAGGATCAGACCTAAAGCCTATCTAGTCCAGCATTCTGTTTGTACGGTGGCCAACCAGATGCCCACGGGAAGTCCACAAACAAGACATGGGGTACCTCTACACGGCTTATTTATGCCTCCTTCACTTCGCTCTGATGGCATTTTGGACAGATGAGCGGGGTGCAAATCAGACGTCTATGCAATTTATAGCCTCCGTTAATGTGGATTTCCAAGGTGGTGATTTAACGCAACTTTTTTTTTCTCTGAAGTTCGAGCGTCTTATCGTTGTGTAACCCTCCACTGACCATTTGGATAAATGCTAATCGTGGGCATAGTTTGGTGGTGATGTCATGAGAGAATGCCTGCCCCTTCTCTGGCTACCCCTCCCAGTTGTTGACAAGGTGGGAGGGGATTGATCCAATGCTTGCTTTGTCATTTCCTGTCTCCTCCCTCCTACTTCCTTCTTCTTCTTCCCTTGATTCATGGACTGCTTAGTAATGGCTGACCTGAAGTTACCAGTACTTAAAGTAAAGTTTCTTTTAATCTTGAAATTAATCTTTCTTTCATTGAGATGTGTGGCTACTCACATGGAGCTGGTTCTACAGGAAGCAAGGGGGTTGGAATAAGGATGTGTGTTGTTCATTTGGGGTCTGCTAAGGCTTCCCCCTCCACTCCCTTGCTGGGATCCTGTCTGGAAAAAGGCAGGGGAATCTCTATCCGTGCTAGCGAGTTCCTGCCATTGAGCTGTTGTCTTGCGGGCAGGTGCGTGTGTGTGTGTGTATCGCACCAAAATGACCATTTGGTACTCATAAAGCAATGCAATATCTTTATTCTACTAATGGTTACATGTGGGCACAATTCAATTGAAAAGAGTGGCCGGAGTAATCAGAAAGGCACAGCGCAGGTTGGGAAAAGACAGGGGTTTGGGAGGAACGCAGTGACCAAAAGGCAAACAGCAACAATCGCATGGAAATGGATGTCAGTCCACAGATGCCACGTCCTAGCTGCCGCTCACACATTGTGGGGAGGCATGACCGGTCATTCCAATGGCACAGCAGGTTGGCGGAGGGGTGCTGGAGGGCGGGAATGCCAGACTATCTGCTCCAGTCTCCTCATTCGACGCTGAAGGAAATGCAATAAGCGCACCATTCCGCGGAGGGGAAGCTGCAAACTCCCCTTTTGCCTCTTGATTACAGCTAGGTTGAAGATCATCACCCGCACTGTGTGGGGGAAAGAGAAGACATCAGTTTTTTAGGGGGCATTGGTCAGCCCTCCCCCACTCCCGCCTGCCCAGTCACCAACCTCTGCGATGCAGAGACCTGATGGCATGGCGAGGTTGCCCTCTAGCCTGCTCAGCATAGGGCATCCCAGAACCATTGCGAGCTGGCATCTTGAGGTCCGTAGACAGACAGAATAATTGGATGTTTGTATGGAACTGGGTACATCAGTGCAAAATGCAACATTGTAACGGAAAGGCTACACAAAAAATTGTCCTTGAAGCAGCACATTTCCAAGACGGCCGAGATAGCAAGGGTGCAGGAGATAAGGGGAAGCTGCCGCAAGCATGGTGGGGTGAGAGTTTCCAGTGGCAGATTCTTGGCAGGAAGAATGGGGGGGGTGGATGGTCCGCGGGCGGCTGTTTGCCATGGCCGTCCAGTACCTGGAAAAATGTTGCTTTTATGGTTTTACAATAGGTCCCAAAGCCAATGCTGCCCTGCTAAAAACTGTAATGGTAGGCACACTCAATGTTTAGAAATTGTACCCACATGTGAAGTAATGTGCGAACATGATTGGACAGGCAATGGCGAGAAAGTCAGGTGGGCGGAGTTAACGAACAGCATGAAAGTCCGTGGGAGGTACCCTCAGGAGACAGGACGGTGCTTTCTTCAAATTTTCCATGTTCAACCATACACCCCTGATCCGACTCTGCAGCGAAGCTCCGCATATAAACAATTGTAAAGGTCATTGTATGGAGCCCATAATTCGCCTTCATGGCTCTTGTCTACCGCTATTGGACGTAAATTCGAATATAGAAAAAAGCACATATTCGGAGAAACAGGTGCCACAGTGATGTCATGTAGACCCCCCCCCCCCAAGGATGTAATAGCACTCTTCCACTCAGAACTATACAAAGAGAGGGATACTGCTTCTGAACCGGGAGGTAGCATATATTCCCCATGACTAGTATCCTTTTCTCCATGGATTTTTCCAAGCCCCTTTTAAATAGGGATGTGTATTGTATTGTTAAAATGTACGATAACGATATGATAAGGTTGTTATCGTGCATGTGTTTAACGATGACGATACGATAGAAAAACCTACGATAATCATCGGAGACGATAATTTTCGGCCAATTTTATCGTTTTATCGGACTGCCATATAAATATACCTATAACTTCTGTATTTTAAAAGTTAGAGGCTTGAAACTCGGTCACAGCGCTTATGGGGTATGCCTAAGTATGTGTATGAAATTTGAGATTGATCCCTCCAACCCTGGATTTTATATGAATTTTTAAAAGATCATTCTGTTCTGACAGGTCTGAATGAACGCACGTGGTGAGCTGTCATTCTGATCTGTCAGAACTAAAATGATCTTTAATAAATTCATATAAAACGAGGGTTGGAGGGATCAATCTCAAATTTGGCACATATGTCCCTTGTCACTTTGTGAATGATGATCCCTGGACAGTTTAAATGATATGTAGTTTCTCTTTAGGCTTTTATGGTTTTAAATTTAGTATATTGGTTTTTAAATGTCCAATGTTTTTAATTTTTGTAAACTTCCCAGAGAGCTTTGACTATGGGGTGGTATATAAATGTAATAAATAATTAAATAAATAAATAAATTGAAAAGGAGGAAGGCCAATGTGCCAAACTTTCCTCCTTACAATGGCCTGCTGATAAGGCCTTCTGCTGCAGACTTACACCCCATCCACACCTCACTTTTGCCTCTAGGAGAGCTAAGTTTTAAGGGTCAGGTAATAACCGTTGGAGGAGAGGCCAATTTGGCCTAAGGCAATTGTTTCCTGCCATGTGAAAGAAGTGTTCTTCTTGGGCAATGCTGCACATTATGGCAGAAGCGTGGCCGCTATAAAAAATATGCCCATATGGATTCTATAATTTATGGAATGGACTTCCCACATGGTTCTGTCCAACTGAATGTCAAGTCTCTAACCCAGCAGTTTATCTTCCTCAGGGTTACTGACACTGGCATAGAGATTTGACAAGTAGAGACCAGTGGCTCCGATATCAGTGGGTCGGTGAATCTGTTCCAGGTTCTAGTTAGAACCTGTTAGAACTCTAAAGGAGCTCTCCAAGGTACTGGCTTTCTTGGCATAAATAGAAGCTGACAAGTAGAAACTCATTCTCCTCACATGTTGATTATACACTGTAAGAAAAATACCTGAATAGGGCTGTGCAGAGTTCTAACCTGTGTGGAAGTCAATGCATATACATCTGTACATGTGAAGGCCTTCCCACAGTAACTGTGGAAGCCTATGGATGGAGTGACATTGTGACATGACACTGGGGTAGGGTTATGTGGCGTGATCATTTTTCTGCTTGCATGATGAGTTTCCCCACTTATAATAACACCTGAATAGGGTTCTTGCTTTGGCCTGGCTTGAATTAAGCTCTGCTTACAGATAGGCTGACCAGATTTTGAGACCCAAAATCCCGGTCCCCCCCGCCCCCCCCACCTAAAACAACCCCCCCGCGTGCCCGCGCGCCCCCCCCGCGCGGCCCGCCCGCCCCATCTGCCTACTTACAGATGATGAATAGAAATTCAAATTTTATGATAACCCTTAAGCAGCTGATGTCAACACATTTTAGTCATTTTCTCTTGCACTAGGTGCACTGGTGCTTTTTTTTTTTTTTTTTTAAGGTACTGGCTTTCTTGACATAAATAGTGGCTGACGTGTGTATTGGTTGAACTCTCACTGATACTAAGAAAACTGATTTCTTATTAATCTTTTTAAATGCCCCCAGCCAAGAATGATCATGAAATTGTAATCTCTCTTTTTTAAAAAATCTTGAAATATTGCTTTTAAGTGCTCTCCCACCCAACAGTTCTAATGAAGATGAGTTATGTAATCAAATATACATTATTGCAGAGATCCAGCTACATTGTAGTAGCTACAGCAGGCTAAATCTGAGGGTTAAATGGTTCAGCAACAGCATTTTACAGCCAATGATGATTGATTCTAGATTTTTTTTAAAAAAAATATCCAAAGTTCTTTTGTTGAAGTATTAGGAATTGATATGCGCTGTCGTTCTCACAAATTTGTCTGCAATGCAGTGGCAGGGATGTTTTTTCTTATCTTTTCTTTTTAGAGGAAATAGTTGCCCATTATGATGTTTTCCTTAGTCAGTGCAGCAGCATTCAAGAATTGATTTCAATAAGGGTTAAAAAGAATGCACAATTTCAAAGCAATCATTTTGTTCTAGTAGAAAGAGATGATGAGGTCTAATTTTAACTTGGCTACTTCGGTTCTATAGATTTTCTGCTTTATCATTTGGCAAGTTCTTTGAAGCTTGGCTTTAGCTTCCAGATGACATCTGGGTAAGTGCAGTGCTGCCTAGCACGTTTCCACAAATGTCTGCTGCAACTGGGGCAAATGAGTTATGATCTACCCCTTTTAAGAGTCTGCTTCCCCCTCCTTAAACAAGATTCCCCCCTTAAACAAGATTTAAGCCACCTGATGGACCCTAATTTATAGGCATAGTGCTGGCCAGAGAATGGAATCAGACAAGGAGCAGTGGAATGTTTTTCAGTGGTCTTCAAGCATTCTCACTTTCTAGCAATGTGGGGCTCTTTCTAATTGGCTTGCTTGCCAAGGAGCCCCTGTTGCCTGAGTGTTGCAGAGGATTCTTGGAAGTGTTTTAAGGCCCCTGCACTGTTTGCTGTTGCTCGAGGGCAGGGGGATGGGGATGGGGATGGTGACCTTCTTTCTGTCGAGGACCACATTTTCTCGAGGAAAATCTGTTGGGAGCTGCAAGCTGCAAGCTGGTGGCAAGCTGAGCCAATGCCCAAAGTGAAGGGCTGTCCCGGAAATTGGTGAGGTTGCCCTGATCACACAGAGAGGGCTTCTGAAATTAGGCTGAGGGCCACAGGTTGCCCACCCCTGACTTATGGCATTGACCAGGCCTGTGAAGGTGGCTTCCCTGTCATTATGTGTGAATGGTAATCTTCGGTCCCATGAAATCTGAGCCCACCTTTAATTCCAGCCTGCAACATGGGACCCAGTTTAATTGGTTAACCAAATATTCTGTTGTTTTCTCTTCTCTTCCCGCTCCCCCTCTTAGCATAAATACACTGTAGGCTTACTGATAATAGCCATTCCTGCTCCCTGAAGCACTATGGGAAGCAACGTTCTGTGGACAGGATGGATATACCCTGCCCCCACATACATATATACATATGCATACCTGCCCTGACTCTAAGATCATTCTCAGAGGCCTTTCTCTGAGTGCCCATGCCGAATGCAGTGAATGGGTTGTTACTAAGAAGAGGGCCTTTTCAGTGTTGGCACCCCAGTTGTAGAAAGACCTCCCCGAGCAACACCTATATTGTGATCTTTTCAGCACCAGGTGAAGATTATAATGATGATGGTATGATTTCTCCAAGCTTTTTAGCTCTTCAGTGTTAAAAATTGTGTTAGCACATTTTAGTACTGTTAGCACTGTTGCTGGCTTTTATCTTGGACACTACTTTGATTTTATTCTGCTTTAAATTTATGGTTTTATATTGTTTTACTATGTTATTGTATTTTATGGTTTTAAGCTCTGCCTTGTAAGCCTCCCAGATAACTGAACAGTATAGACGGTATAGAAATAATAAAATATAAAAATAAGACAATTCTTTTTTAATAAAGCAATTGTGGGGTGCTGCTGGTGCAACCCACCTTAGGTTAGCTGCAACCTCCCAACGTTTGGGTCTTGACTAACTAGCTGAAGAAAACAAATGTCCCAGAGTAGTCCCTAAATGCATGGCTATATATTGCTGGGGAAGAATGACGGTGGCAAGCAAGCTATCTGTCATGGGAGCTTGTTCTTCCACTGCTAATTCTTACAGAAGAATTGTTGATAGGCTTCTGAGGAACTCCAACGTTCCTTAGAATACAGTTTGATAAGCACTGCTCTAGACAAAGCAATCTCCTAGGGTGACCACATGTCAGGAAAAACCAGGACATGTCAGGATTTTGGGTGACAAATCCGAGAAGGTGGGAAATTATGAAATCTGAAGAAAAATCTGGATTTTTCCCATCCTCCCCCCATCCAAAGGGCAGCTCTACTTTATAATCAATAGAAATTAACAAAAATGCTTACAGCTCTGTCATTTTTAAAGATAAAGAGAAGAAACTTGGCACCATGAGAGAGTTTACATAGGGCTTTAGCCATGCCAAATTTGAAGCAGATCCATTCATCCATTACGTTTTAGGATTTTTTTTTTTAAGTTTGAGGTTTTAAATTTTTTTTTAAAACAAACCCCCATCATTTTTAAAGGTAAAGAGATGAAACTTGGCACCTTGATAGCTCTTAAGTAGGGCTTTAGCTGTGCCAGGTTTCAAGCAGATCTGTTCATCTGTTGATTTGTAGCAATTTTTTAAAAGTTTGAGGCTTTACAATTATTTTATTAAAAAACACTGGAGCCATACTCTTCAAACTCAGGTTGGCAAACCTCCTTTTGGGGTCTTGCACCTTGAGCAGTTTCAGCTCTTGGCATCAAGGGGATCTCAAGTTTTTAGCTAAGAAGTGTTGGGCGAGCACGACACCTTTCCTGTTGCAGATTTGGTGGGCAGTCAGGCACATGGAGCTCAGCAGAGGCGAGGTATCCACAGATCAAAATGTAGGAAAGGAGAGGTCAGTCAAAGCAGCCAACAGGGCAAAACAGAATGAGCCAGAGGCTTTTTTCTCAGAGTTCAACATCATGGGTGATGAAGGGTCATCCTTAGAGAAAAATCAGACATGACCAAGCAATAATCTGGCACCTTTCCCCCTGGCCAAAGGTTACAAGTGTGCAGTCCGGCTGGACCGTTGGGAGTCTTTGGAAGAGGGAGGGAGATTGATTGTTTGAGGCTGGAGGCTTTGGTTTGGCTGCAATGACTTAGAGAGACAACAGAGGATGCACAGACAACCCAGAGACACCTGTTGTAACTTAGCCCCATGGTGCTGGCATGCAATGCAGAGCATTAAAAAGAGGATCTCAGAGTTGTGTGTTTGTGCAGGAAGTAGACAGGAGTTCAAAGTCTGGATGTGAAAAGTGGTGCCAATGCAAAAGCGTTGAGAAGCTAATGTATATAAGTGAGAAGTTTAAATGGGCAAAGTAGCGTCTGCCACCCACAATACCCACTCTAATGTTGGAATAGAGAAACTTGTGACAATTATTCACAAGATTTTTTTTTTAAAAAAAAGAACGTTAAAAATAAAAAGCCAGTCAGCCGGCAGCAAGCCCTGTCAAGCAGCAGTTTACAGTGGAGTGAGGATACAATCAGAAAAGATATTTGAGGGAAGGGGAGAATGTATCACACAGAGTATAGCAAAAGCTTCAAAGTACAGCAAAAGCTACAAAAGTAGGAGTGAGTGAAGTTAATTTCAGATAAATTTGATGTCTCATTTGTTCTTCCAGTGATTTTAACATTAAGATGTTCTGTAGGACAGATTTGTCTTAATTGTGTGTTGCAAAATCAGACATGTAACCAAGGCTATGTTCAGGTGGGCAAACCCCCTTGGTGTTGGACATGCCCCCTGGGGGCTGACATGTTGGTGGGGATGCCCTCTTGGGGCCCGACCATTTTGTCCTCCTTTTTGGTTTCCAAAATATGGTCACCCTACCTATTCCTGAGTTCCCAAGAGTGATTGGGAGCACACAAGAACCTTCATGAAAAGGCCCTTAATGGGGTGGGTACAAGAAAGAGGTGCCTGCAAGTGCCTGGCTCTTTTGCGTTAATCATTGTCTAGCTTATGGTATTCAATTGTGGCAGCTAGTGATAATGGAGAAGTGAAATACAGAGGATCTACAAAGATGTGGGCATAATACATGGCACTGAATAGTGCAGACTTGCCCAGTTGGCTGCCCTCCAGATATTTGGGACTACAACTCCATCATCCCTGATGACAGGCCATCCTGGCTGGGGATTATGGGAGTTGTAGTCTAAAACATCTGGAGGAACCAGGTTGGGGAATGCTGGTATAATGGACAAGCTGGAAATGTGAGGAAGAAGTGAAATCTTGGAAGGAAGGTTTAAGGCTAAGTCTAAGAGCCTCTTTACATGAGGCTTTTATCCTGCAATTGGGATTGGTTACTCATGGAGGTTTGTGGGTCCTTGACATGTTGTTAAGCTACAGGGCATCTCACATGTTTTCTGGCCTTTATTCTGTTTTTTTAAAGATCAGGGATAACGAGCTATTTAAATATCACTAGTTGAATTTCTCTGCTTAAAGAGGAAGTTGTGCTATAACAGCTAAAGAACAGCACCATCTAGTGGCTGTATTATGAAACATATAGAATTTGAAGATAAAGAAACTCCCTGAGGGGAAAAAGCAGAAGTGTATGTAACGGGCTGATTTTAATCTCACAAAGAATCCAGAAGCAGAAGCTTTAATAAAGTTATGGGATAAAAAGCCTCTGTATAGAGAAGCCCCAATGCTTCTGTTGGGAACTGTAACCTTGTTTCCTTGTATTTAGTTCTTTGTAAAATTCTGGAAATCTTCAGAATAAAGGCAGGAAGAAAGTTCAGACAAACCAACTATAAATAAAACAAAGGTAGCTGTGTTGCCTGTAAGAAAAAATATATTAGTGTAATACCTTTTGAAGGCCAACTCAAATGTGTAAGCTTTCAAGATCTGCAGATCTCTCCATCAGGCAAGAAGTTACAAAAAGCAGGTTGGGTGGGTTGTGGGGTGGGATAGGGGGAAAAAGTTCTGCCATGATGGTGAAGTCAATGTTTGCATGTTCAGTGTCCCAAGGTAATGTGGGGGAGGAGGGGTCTGCAGACATTCAAATTAGCCTCTGCAGATCACATGACAGTTACAGGTATGATTGCTCGGAACCAGAAAGGGAAAAATGTTGGATTCCAGTTTAGAAATATTGCATAGTATCCATTATTATCCCAGCACTAGCACTAATGAAAATGTGCTTGTGTAAACCAATGCTTGCACACGTCATTAGCACAATGGGAAAAAGTGCTGATTTGGTGCTGAAAATGTGGTGGCACAACAGCAGTCGCAGCAAAAAAAAAAAGAAAAAAAAGAAAAAAGGGGGGGGGCAATTTTCCTTCCAAAACACAGCAGATACTGGTCATGCTGGTCAATAGTCATACTTGCCATGGATGATGGGAGTTTCAAATGTATTTAGAAGGGCGTCTGGTTGGGAAAGGCTGATCTGTGTATTAATAGTCAAAATATTCAATTACAGGGGTGGCGGGCACCAGTGATTGAAACTTGCACATGCTCTGCAACTGAGTTATGGAGCCTTCCAACATTTTTAGTCATGGGGGGAAGAGGGGGGCAGAACCAGCCCTATCAGAAGGCAGAATAAGGTGACAAATTTTGGAGAAGAGATCTTAAATACCATTACAGGCAGTAAATGGTCAGTTATCTGATCTATGGTTAGATATTACACACGAGAGTGGGGAGCATTTTTTATTTTCTTCCTCAGGCACAAAAGAGTCTTGGGACAGCCTTGGGTGGGAAGGGGGACCGCTTTCTAAAAAACAAACAAACTAAACTAAACCTACCCCCCAGTCCCTTAAATGATGCCAATATTACCACAAAGTATTGGCTATCTATAAATTACAGCTCTACTAACTGAAATGTAACGGAACTAGGATGGGCGTATGCATTATTATTATTATTAATAATAATAATAATAATAATAATAATAATAATAATTTCTTACACTTATATACCGCCCCATAGCCGAAGCTCTCTGGGCGGTTTACAAAAATTAAAAAGATTGAGCATTAAAAAGACAATATACAAAATTTAAAACCATAACCATAAAACAGCTGTCATTAAAACACTTAATGGTTTCAATGTTCCATCTTTCCTTGTAAATCCTGATCTCCCCCCCCCCCCCCGACCCTGTAATTGTTTAAAAGATCTCAAGTGGTTTATGAATTAGTAACGAAACCTCAGGGAAAAAAATGGAAATCTTAGGCAGATAATGCCTCTAAATTGCAATCCGTGGGATTTACTTTTGAGCAGACATGTATAGTATTGCAATGGAAGTTCAGCAGAATATTAGTAATCTGCAGCATGATCCTAAATCCCACTGAGAGTAACTCCATTATAAGTGTATATAGGATTGCAGTCAAAGTCTATTTGAATTTACTTAGAAGTAAGTCACCCTGTCTTCAGTGTGACTTATTCCCAAGTAAGAAAGCTTGGCTACAAGGCTTGATTTTCCTGCTTTGTATGTAGGCCCCTGTATGTAGTTTGATTCTTGCAAATGAACTACATGATGGGATTGGAATGATGTATGTGCCTGAACATGCTGTAATGCTGAAACTGCTTAATTGGAATTTCTAACTTTTTCATATAGTATGAGACAAATAAGCTAGCTTGATAAGGAGGACAGACCATCCAGGTCAATCTGACATTGCTAGAGAAGTTATGGGCTACCTGTTGATAAAGTATAATGAAAAAGTTTTCTTTGATCTATCTTTGTTTTGCTTTAGAATGTTACCAACTGCTAATTGGTTAAGATGCTACTATGTATACATATACCTGCTTTTCACACTGCCAGTTGAGTTCTTTGTCTGTAGGACTCTCTCTATAAGGCTGTATTATGCTCAATAAAATAGAGTTTCCTTACAACCAAAGTCGATTTTTATCCTTGACACAGGTAAGGATTGCATAGAATTGCAGTGTTTGACTGCAATTCTGCTCACAGGTAAGGGGCTATAAGTCTTATTGAACTCAATGGCATTTACTTTGCAGGAGTCATATACAGGCTTACAGTATTAGAGAACTAATTTGTAATTCTGGAGTGGTGTTGTTGTCGTCATTGTCTTATAGATCTCTATCCTGCCTTACAGCAGCTTATATTTGCAATAGAAAAATACAATATATACAATGAGAAAAATAATCCAAAATGATTAAAATAGCACAAAATATCAGCATTAAAATACTATTAAATAGATAAATAGAACACGACTCTGTATAATTATCTAAATGCAGATCAAAATAAAAATGTATTTAAGGATCTTCAAATAAAACAAGAAAACAACTACTAAGGGGCCATATGTATTTTCCAGGGGAGAGTATTCTAAAGATATGGGGCCACACAGATAAGGCCCTGCACCTGGCACTGATCAGCTTGACCACTGTCACTGGTGGAAAGTCATTCTACTATTGCATTTCTATTATAGGGCCTACAAAACAGAACCGGCTGAAAAAAACTGTTTTCTTAATACAGTTTGCATTTTTTATTTATTTTTTTAAAATGTGCTGCTGGCATTTTCTCCATCAGAGTCTTCAATTTTATATGACTTTATTTTCAAATAAGGTCTGGATAATGGATGGAAAATGATGCTATAAAACTGTTTATTTAGTGGTTTCCTTCCTTTCCCTCCCAAAGAAGATGAATAGAATATTCGTTCTTATTCTAGTAGTTTATTTTCTGTTGTAGTACCATGGGCAGTATTCCCCCCCAATGGATAAGGAACTTGGTTCAATCTAGACTAGCATTTTATCCCAATCTAGCTAACTTGTCTGACACCCATTGACTGATTTTGTCCAACTTTCTTGAGCCATGTTGCCTTTTGACTAGCTCCCTAGCCAAACTGACAGCTTCCTCATCTCCTACAGAAAATGAACTGTGCACTAAACATTCTAGGCCCTTACATTTGCTCAGCCAGTTTGGAGGTATCACCTACACAAAAATTACACAAAAGAGATTGGCATAGTTGTCCCTGAAGATCCATTATTCACTCTTTTTTAATAAAATTGACAATGACGCATAGTATTGTTATGGCTATAATTCATAGCTACAAAAACAACTTTATTTTAAAATGGAAATGGTCTTTATTGCTTACCAAAGCACATGGTATGGGGGGGGGGGAAATAACATCACATTAAAGTAGCCAATGAAATTAGCCGGTTCTCCTTTTGTTACTGCTGCTGCTGCAATATAGGCCTGTTTTCTAGACTAGGAAAGGCAATGAGGTGCCCACAGGCACCAATGTGTCCCTAGACACCTTTCTTGGCACTCACTATGGTCCCTTAGCCTGCCCAGATTTTTTTTTAAAAATAACACATTTTCTTAGTGACAACTGGGATTGTTAGGAAATAGGTTCTTGTTGGTGCTGAAAACTGTGGGCTCAAAGCAATTGTTTGGTGTGTTGCAGCGCAGACCCCACATCTACCTTATACTCAGTCTTTGGGGCAGGTGACTTGTCTGTTGCCATCTCTCTCATGGCAGCCATTTTGTGGCAGTGTCCAGGACAGTTTCTCAAATTTCCCATAACTCAAAATAGGTTGTCTATTCCTGTTCTAGACCTTGTAAATACATAGCACAGAAGTGTGCAGACTTTAGGCTTTTGGGATCTACATTGTCTTTCACTTGAGCCCTGAGGTGTACCAGTTGGAGGCAGGTGCAAAATAGTGGGGACATAGATTCGAGGAACATCATGCCTCTGAGCAAATGGTCAACCTCGTGCCTACCCCTTCCATAGATCTTCCCAAGAGCTGTATGTCCACCATCCATTTAAATGTGAACCACTTCGTATCAACATTTCACCACGATTTTGTGTTGATTTGCAGTTTTGTCTATTCCTTGAGGTTCCTGGCATAAGTATGTGAGCTGAAAGGTGGCACAGCTAACTAAAGGTGGCTCTGAGCCTTTGTCCACCCCCCTCCCCCCCAGTGGAGACAGTCAAATTAACAAGTAGAAAATCTATTCACTCTTTCTGAGTGCAGGGAAGAAAAGTAATGACTGCTTTATTATCTTTGGATTTAATTGGAGCTTTTAAACTAAAGCTTAATTCAACTCTTTCGATTAGAATAACCTATGTAATTAATGACTATCCATTCAACAAGCTGACTGCTATGTTTTGGCTGCTAATTTGTGTGTGTGTGTGTTTTAAGCTGCTTCTCCTCTGACAGTCGGCCTGCAACAACTTAATTTCAGGAAGCAGGCCAATTTGAAGATAGCAGATGACAAAACTGTCATAAATTACTGAAAGCGAAAATGTTTCTCCTCCCTCATGGAGTCTGAGAAAAAAACAAATGAAGAGACTGAGGTAACACGCACGCACACACACACCTCACATTTCCTGCTGAGGCAGCCTTTTAATGGCAACATTATTGACCTCTGAAAAATGGAAGTGTAATGGAAATGCTGACAGACTGTAAACCAAAAGTGTTCTGCTTATGTGGTGGGGACAGTAATTATGGGTACATAAATACCCTTCCAGTATTACCTTGCAAGAGCAAAAGTAAACTGCCACCACAGAATGGTCAAGGGATTACCTATCGAGAAAGAGCGATATATTTTGAAATTTGCATGGGGTTCTTTTCTCCTTTTGACATTGAATATTAGTACCACCAAGTCCAGTTGGGGACATTGGAGGATGAGAGGGGCTTTAGCCATCCCCTCCCTTAGTGACCCCAAAGCCACCCCAGCAATCTTGAGAAAATCCACTCCATGGTAAAATATGTGTGTGAATGTATGTGTATGCCTACATGTCAAGCATGCGTTCTCTCAGACTACCAGAGGGGGCAATAAAGAGCACTACACACTGTGGTAAAGAAAGTATCAGAAGGCTGGGGTTTATGCAAGTTGAAGTCCATAAATCTGGGGGCCTTAGGGCAAAAAAAGGGGCTGGACACCCCTGCTTAAGATAGTGAGATCCTAAACTGTGCAGAACTTTCTAGGCCAAAACTAGCACTTTGAATTGAGCCCAGAAATGGATCAGGAGCCACTGAGAGCAAAAAAGAATTTTGCAATAAATTTATGGATTCCCATTAGAACTCGTATGTGTTGTATAAATATTTCATTGCAGAACTATAGAAAAATATGACAAAATACAATAAAAATGAAAAATGGATTTAAATTCTTACAGTTATTGAGCCCTTAATCATTGAGTCAATTCAACTCATAATGATATTTATCAGATTGAGGCAGAAATCCTATATGTATCTACTTGGGAGAAAGTCCCATTGAACTCAGTGACTAGAGCTTACTTCTGAGTAGATATGTATAGAATTGCACTGTGAATGTTTTATGCTGGTATCAGGGGTGTCATTTCAGAATGCAAAAAGGAGAATAAGAATTTCTAGGGGCTTTGTGTGTGTGTGAGGATAATATTCTTAGCCTAAGGCCAGCTTTTAGTTATATTTAACATTAGGGGTGCAATCCTTTGTTACCTGAGAGTAAGTCCCATTGAACTCAGTGGGATTTACATCTGAACATGGATACGGCTGCATTGAGAAGCTTAATGTGGAAAAAAAATTGAATGAAATAACTTGATTTAGGCATGAAGGAAAATAAAACCAGCATATGCAATAGACATATTTTGACATCTGAACTGCCTCAATAGTGCTGTGTAGAATTTTTGTGAGGGTTCATTTTTCAAACAAAAAGTGGCTTCTGAGGGGTGTGGAAATGCCTGCCAAAGGTTGCGCCCCCCCCCAATAGTTCTATTTTTTCTTCACTATGTACTCGCATATTTGAACTAGGGAATTTGCTATCATAAGATGCCATCAATTTGGGTGGCTTCAGAAAGGGAGAATAGACAAATTCATGGAGAATAAGACTATCAATGGCTGTTAGTCATGGTGATTATATATTACCTCCTCCAATATGTGAGGCACATTATGCCTCTGTATACCAGTTGCCGAGGAGGGTGCTATTGCCCATTGCTTTTTTGTGGACTTCCCACAGGAATGTGGTTGGGCGTTTTTTTTTGTACATATTTCAACGTTTGGTTTGTAAACATATGTGAGTGCATAATGGCAGAAAGCAGCTGGACAGCCATCTGTCAGTGATGCTTTAAGGCGGATTCCTGCACTGAGCAGGGGGTTGGACATGATGGCCTTATAGGCCCCTTCCAACTCTACTATTCTATGATTCTATGATCTAGAATACTGAAGAAATAAAATACTGAATTATTTCCTTAAGATTGTATTCCAGTAAACACATTATGTGAAGTTTAGCTAAATATTCCACTATTAAAACATATACATTTCATAAGATTCCCCCCCATACAGAAACAACAACAAACATAAGCTAATGGTTGTGTGTTACATTTCGTTGTTTATATACACAAGACAATATGCCTGATGGGTTTTGTATTGTATGTGGGATAGAAGAGGTGTCATAGAGGTGTTGCTGTGAGTGGACTGGATCCTTCCATAGCTGGTTAACATGGGGGTGTCTTCTCTGTGCACCCATGATTTATAGACACAAGCAGTGTTTCTACAGATGGTGGTCTGGTTGTCATTGCTGTATTTTGTGCTTTTTGCAACAATGTTTCCCTTCTCCTGTTCTGTGCTGGGAAAGTAAGATAGGTTAACCAGACATTGCCATGGTGTATGTGGCCTGCCCAAGTAGCAGGATCATAGGATAACATAGTGTGGATGTTATCTTGGATGACACAGTCTAGTAATTGTCTTTCAATTGTTTAGATAACTAGGCAGCAGAAGTTCATGTTCTTGGTAGCTTGAAAGCTGAATCAGCTGACAGATGCATGAGAGGAAGCCCCAAGTGCTGATCCAGTTGGGGCGTTACACGTAAAGAAGCAGAAGCTTATGCATAAGAATTCTCACCTGTAGAGCATTGCATGTGCAAACAGGTCCTACATGGGGTAGTTGCCCTCTTTGATCCAACAGCTGGGAGTTTCATGCAAGGCAAGACACCTTTCAAAGCTGATGTTTTATCGATCACCTGTTTGGGACAGGGAGTGGGGGTTGTGGTAGATTCAATTCCCTATCCTGCTCTCCCTTCCCCATCAAGCAGCTGATTGGAAGGATTTTGGCTTTTTTGAAAGGGCCCCATGTGCATCCATGACATCCGTGTATCCTCCTTTGGATCAGGACACCTATATTTAGATTTCCGTTTTTTGAATCTTCAGTTTAATCTGTGACACTTTTTCAATATTGTGGTTAGAAAGTGACATCAGCATAATTATTTAATACAAACTGAAATTTGACTAGGACAGTTCATCTAAGTGTAAAAAGTGCCGAAGAGATTCTGTTTGTTTGTTAAATCAATGCTATTAACATTGGTTGCCATCACACAATCCTTTTCTTCAAGAGTTCACCACCACCTGCCTCTCCAATGTTTTTGCAAACTGTTCTACTCAACTTATATACAGTCTACAGAAAAATAAAGAATGAAGGCATTGTGATGTAGAGAGGAATCAAGACAGGACAGACTTCATTTATGTGAACTCATACAGGGAGTTGGATCCAGATTTAGTCATACTCAAGTAACATTGATTTCAAGGGGTTGATCCTAGGTATGACTAAATCTGGGTCCAATCTCTCAATTACACACACACACACACACACACACACGTGTGTGCGTGTGCATGTGTGTGTGTGTGTTTTCAAGGTTAAGGCTATTTGAAAGAAATAATTCAGATTTAGTTTAACTTTTTATAGGCATGGACGAAACATTAAATGGCTTTTGATTCTGGGCTTATTTTTCACTGTAACCATTGTAATGTAATTTCTAAACATTTCAAATCATGTACACTTGAACTTCCTATGCATACCAATAAAGGCACAGTTTTTTTCCCTGTTGATTAGTAGGCCACTGAGCTGTGGCAGAGAGGGCAGTAGTTGTAGTTGCTGATTTCTTGGGCTTGCACACAGTGCTTACATACACTGCACATCCAGAACTGATACTCGGTGATGGGCCT
This sequence comes from Anniella stebbinsi, assembly GCA_029215795.1. Taxonomy (NCBI): domain Eukaryota; kingdom Metazoa; phylum Chordata; class Lepidosauria; order Squamata; family Anniellidae; genus Anniella; species Anniella stebbinsi. The sequence goes on along the minus strand of JARDYH010000003.1, from coordinate 131,159,648 downwards.
TCCTGTAGCAACACATGTTGGAAGCTTCCCTTCTCCCCTATTAAACACAACAAAGAAATTTATTTTGGGAAAAATAACCAGTGTCAACATGATAGAACAGTTCTATGACTAATGAAAATATGAGCAGTTCTATTCAAAGCTGTGATTATGGTTTGTGAGTCACAAAACACTTCACTAGTGTGCAACAGGTCTAACTTCTCTCAACAGTTATTTTTAGCAGTACTCAATGCACAGATGCAACATACAAAAGGTGACATCTAACACTGTGCAAGCAAATTTCCACTAATGTAAGGAACTTCCCTTCTTTTCCTCCCTCTGGACCCCCATCCCCATCTACTCTAGAGGGTAGCAGACCTTTGTGGCACATGAAGGGGGAATCCATTCCCCCACTGTGTCTGTTCTGTTAGTAGACAGGCACTATTGAATTTCACCCAAACTAAGGATATTCTATTATAATCAACAACAAAGACAGTAAGCTTACTCTTCAAGAAGACCATCCAACTCTGACTTTTTGTTATCTTTTGGATAGTGTTTAGTGAATATGTGGAGGGCAAGTTCTTCATATTGCTGCTTCTGGTCTTGGACAAGATTTTCTAAGGATTCCAGTTTAACGAAAGCTTTTGAACAGGTACCAAATGCTCTATTGGCACACGCACAGAGAGCCAATAAGGAATAGATCTCTACTGCAGGAATAATATCTTCATAATCCCTCAAATGAAGGGCTGTCAAGCAGAGAACACAAAGATCACAATATACTCACATTACACTAAAAGGAGCTATTTTATGACATTATTATTATTATTATTATTCATTCAAAAATCAATAGCTTGGACCCAATTTTCACAGTCTCTGTACACAAAAGGCACACAAGAGTTCTATTCACTGTAATGGAAGTGATTTGGTGTGAGCAAAAATAATGCATGCATGGAAAGGATCTGCCCCTTCAGCTGAAATGGATGGGAAAATCCTATAGATGTGGGATCTTCTGTGTACATCAGAATTTTCCTCTCTGCACTGAATTGCAAGACTGGGGAAAATATGTGCAATGTAAGGTTTACAAATCTGTTAAAATGACAATATCCATCACCATCCTAAAGTAAGGATTTCGGTTGTTTCAGTGGATTTCCCATTGTGGATAGAATGCTCCCTGCCTTACAGAATTGAAGAGGGCAACTGAATACATTGGCTTATGGACTGGTGTGTAATTCATATGAAAATTGCAACCTGAGCCTTTGGAACAGAGTGGACTATGAACATAGTCAAAACAGACCAGATTTCATATTAACAAGAAGTAATCCTACCTGTCTTCATTGCTGTATCCACATAACCTTCGTAGAGCTGCCTTTGGGCAAGTATAAAAAAATGGTAAGCTTCAGCTCCTCGCCAAGCATTATCAATTAGGCGACTGTCTGAAGAAAGAACATCTTCCTCTAGCAAACCAGCTAATGCTGAAGTAGCCTGAATAGAAAGGTACAATAGAGAGAAGAAAGCATGAAGGCAAACAAGTTTTTTTTTTGTACTTTTCAGACATCATGCCTATTTTCTTCATGATGACAGCTGCCCCAAATAGATTTCATACACCATAATAACGTACAGTTTAAAATATATATTTTTCAGATACGAGGAATCACTTGTAGAGCAGCTAAGTACACACAATGGGAAAAGCTTTCAAAAGCAAGCAAGTTATTTTCTCCAAACCCATGTTCACTTACTGAGTTATGTGCAGCCTAAACCTAAACACATTTGTTAGGATGTGGAGCCCTGACACACACATAGTGTTGCCCTCTATACATTTCAATAGAGAGGGCAACACTATCAAGTGGCAGCAAAGTTGTCATGATGCAGTGTCACCCAGAAGCTTTCCCCGCTGCTCATGATTCCTAAGTGAGATGTGTCCTGTGCAAGTTCTTTTGCAGGAGTTGTCAGCAGAGAAAGTGTGTGTGGGGGGGGAACCCTGTGACCCTGTTTCTCATGACGCTTAAAACCTTTCCCTGGATCTGATTCCCCTATCAAGTTATTTTTGAAACAATGTTCTAAATAGCATATTTTTTGGGGGAAATTATGAGAAAGGAACATTTGTTGCCATCTGTATCATGAGCATTTTTTCCCAGTATCACCCTTAAAAGTATGCCTCGCTTTCATGTTGGTGGATGAGCAAGCATTTTAATACTGTACCTCTGAAGTCTTTCCTTTGACTTTCCCTCTCTGAGCGTTTTTCATTTGTTCATGATATTGTTCCACAAGTATAGCTGACATGACATATAGCTTTTTAACGCGCAAAGGTTTGGTCCTCTTCCTAGCCTCTTCATCTGCAATCTTTGAAAGGCAGACATGAACATGGTGTTGTTAAAAAATAAGAAGTTTGTGTTTGTTTTCTGTTTACCATTTGAATGTGACAGCTTAATGCTCATAATAGAAAGTATGAAAAAAATATAGTTACAGATCCTTTTTATGCACTCCAGCCCATCATGGAACCAGAAGGTAGGAGGAAAACTGAAAAAGCAGATGCATTAGCACTATGCTGCATCCCCCCATTGCAGTGTCATGGCAGCTGGCCAACCCAGAGGCCAATATAGGATTCAAAACTCCTTTGACACTTCAATCACTTTGAATGGAGGAAAATATCAGATTCAAAAAGCGTGTTTAATGTGCAACCACCTACAGCTCCTGCTAAGAATTGTTGGAGCCTGCATAGCCGTTCCAATAATTTCGGGGGGTGAGGGTGGGTCCATAAAGGTCCCTGGCACTCTCCTAGTTTTCTAACGGCTTCTTCATGCTACACCTTTCCCCAAAGTCTTCAATGATGTTAGGCAAAACGTTACATAGTTTAAACGGGTGAACAAGTCTTAGCTTGGGTGATATAACTCGTCCCATTTTTAATATGATAGGTATCCACCTAGCTCCACTTGTAAGTGCTTTGCAGCTGATTTGGGGCAGTTACCCCCTCCTCCAGTAGCCTTCTGCATTTCATCCCACACTGTTGTAGAGGATCCTCTAACACTCAGAAGAGACTTTTTAGGGTTTACGCAGAGCTGCAGCAGTGAGGAGAGAGTGGAGAATGTCCTAGCACATGGCATCCTTGTGCTCACACTAGACTGGAGATGCAACCCATAATATTTTCTTCCAAAATGCAAAATATGTACCTTGAAATAAAAGCCATTTTTAAATATTTATTTAAAAGGTAAGCAAAATCTAGGACAAATAGAGAACTGGCACATCTGTGCAGTCTCTATAGTGTCCTATTCCTTAGCTGGGGGATAAAATTCCCATCAGCACCTGAAACACACATTGAGTGAGCTACAGATGTATTGATTAAAATCTTGCAGCCTTAGAATGTCAGTGATCTGCTCAAAGGCCCTTGTCCAGAGAAGTGGGTAGCAAAATCTACACCTGCAAGTGGGGGGGGGGGGTCTGATGCTTGCGGTGCATCAGAAGTTGCATCTGAAACTCAGGGGAAGGAAAGACATAGAAGCATCTGCTGCTGCTGAAACACACGTATACACACACTTGTGTGCTTGGAAGTGTATGTGTACATATATTGGACAATGGATGAAAGACATAGCATATAAGGAGAAATCACAGATTTGTTCCCAGAAAAGAAAACACATACACAAATATAAAAAGTAATAACTTCTAAACTCATTAGCATTGATTATATATATATATATATGTCAATTATCCCAGTTACCCCAATTATTTTCAGTTACAATACCTTGAACATGAGCTTAGCAGCATCAAAGAAATAGTTGGCTTTACGATATAATTCAACGGCATCAAGGGGTTTGTTCTTTTCCAATAACTGAGATGCATATCTAGCTAACAGGGAACCAATCTCTTTCATGTTGTGTTGCTTAGCCAGTTCAACAGCTTTACTCCACTAGAAAAAAGTGCAAAAAAGATCAGACTGGCAACTGTTGGATACAAATGTTTCGAACAAACAAACAGTTAATTACGTACAAGTTAGCAAATGTGCTTTGCCATTAGAGAAAATAGTTCAGGCCTTACGATTTCAAGGCCACCAGAAAATCTCATTTTGTGTTGATATATTGGGACTGAAGCCTAATAAAGCAGCTTCCACAGGTACTCTCTGTGGCAAATGCTGTATAAATGCCCTGTACTGAAAGGGCTAAAACCATTTTGGTTCTTTATTTATTATTTATTTAAAACATTTTTAAGAGGCCTTCTGAAGGCAGCTCACAACTGCCTTGTTGCTGTATGGGCTTCAACAAGTAGTACTTTTGGTAAAGAGAAATCTTTGCCTCCCTTATGTGATGTAGCAACAGTTTGGGTAACATAACTTACTGTTTGCATCTCTGCAGCTGGGATTGAGCTGTCTGTGACAAAAACCAACAATGGGATTGAATGTGCAACAATTAAATTGATTTCATTTTATGACATTTATATCCTGCTTTTCATCCATCATGGAACTCAAGATCATGTTCAATGGTTGTATTCACATGGCACAACTTATTACAGATCACTCCTGACTAAACAAACTACTAAGCTGCTTAATCACTTCTGTTTGGCTCCTACTGTAAGTGGCCAAGGCTAAACAAAATGCTGACCCTCAGCTGTTGTTTGTTTATTATGATATGCGAACCAGGAACTCTGACTTGTCTCTCCCCTGACAAGCCAGAGTCATAAGCCATGGCTTGCTCTTGAAGGTGTGTGTTTCATTTAGCCACTCATTCAGTGTGCACCAGCTGCTCTATTGCTTATTTTGGCATGCAAATGCAGCCATAGCAGACCACCTGAGAATCTTATCTAGGAACTGACTGGATACAGACAAATTAATTTCTTTAATATGGCTTGGACCTAACTTTCATTCCTAGAATGGAACAGAGTACAGCAGTTGGTCCAGGAAAGTACAATTGTGTTTATTTCGATCTTCCACGTCAAGATCCATTAGATGCAGTACCTCTTCCCCCACTTCCCCAGACTACTTATTCAGTTCTTAGGGCCAAACTATATGCAACCCGGAACAGCAGTGACTGGGTCTCCCAATGCACTGATTTAACCCTTTCCCCATGTTGATTTTTTGAGTACCTATGTGTGTTCCCTTGCATGGTGAACAGCAGCTTCAGTGCGTGTATGATTTGTACCAGGGAATGGGCACATGGGAAAGGACTAATTCCTGCTATAGACCTGATCCTCATTGTGTCCTACTATAAACCCACCCCAACCCTGCTGCCTTCTTTTAGGAAAATATCTCATATCATTTGTGGTTTGGCTCTCAGAAATACAGCACAGGAGGATATAAATAGCTAGCCTGCACACATTCCTAGGTCGCTATATAATATAATGATTTATTAAATAATGGCTCTCCTTGTTACTAGATAAATGATATAGAAGGTTATTAGGAAAAATGATATTGAAATGAACCACTAAATTAACATGGAAAGAGCTCCCAGTACTGTACTATATTTTTACCTGGTTGAGATTTACACAGATATCTACTGCATCCTTTGGTCTGTTACATTTGAGAAAGGCTGTTACAGCTTGTTCACACATACCCACAGTAACAAACTTATGGGCTATATCCTGCAAAAAACATTAAAGAATCATTACATTCCAGAAGGGTAGCATACTTAGGCACTGTTTGGATGTAAACAGTGCCAATTCATGGGTTAGTTAACTCATGGTTTGTTCTTGGGTTAATTTGGGGTTATTTAACCCAAGAACAACCCCAAGTGCCCAGGTTTGGACATCATGGTAACAACCTATGCATGAGGCATTCATAGGTTGTTCCTAGAAACTGGTGTGCGTCCCCTGCAATTCATGGGTTAATTAACCCACAAATTGCCACAGAATGCTGCTGTACTGTCCAAACAAGGTCTTGAGTCTGCAGTATCAAAACAGACAGAAGAGTCCTTTTGCACCTTAAATACTAACAAATTCACTGTGGCACACGCTGACAAGGATCCTACTTCGTCAGATGCCTAATGTCACCAAATGTATACAGAAGCAGGATATTGTTACTATGCTGTGTAACTAGCAGAAACTCTACTATCAGTACCACCTTCTCTATATTTTATTGTTCATACTTTTGACATATTGATGAAACATTTCAAAGTACTAACCAAGGGTATGTACTATTTGCTTTATGATGTGCAATGAGCCACTCTCCTTTATACCCCCCCTCTTTTTAACTTGCAATGGCATTCTTTCTAGTGGAATTTGGTATTCAATCTTAGAAAATTTAGCATTCTGAGAAGCATTGGAAAATAATTTGAATTAGGTTATTTTTTGTCCTAAAGATCACATATGATGAAAAGAAGATTCATGCAGAGATGTCTGTAGTGTCACTTTCTCCTAAAACTTGCAACATAAGTTTAGAATGAATAATGTACATATTTGATTATTTATTTACTTATTTATTTAAACAAATTATATACCACTTATCATATTTAAAAATATATCTTTAAGTGGTTTTTTTTGTATAATGATTAGTATAATGAGTGGTTGGTTAATGGATGGATGGTTAATGGATGACATCAGGTTATTCTGATAGACTCTGACACATTGTTACTCTCAGTAGAATCAGACCACTGGTAGGAGCAGTGGGATTTTTTTTCAGATGAAAAAACTTGCTCAAATAAGCAAAACCATACAATGCAATCTTATGGATGTGTGGATGTCTATTCAGAAGCAAGTCCTATTGAGTTCAATAAGAACCACTTCCAGATAAGTGTGTTTAGCAGCCTTCCCCAACCTGGTTCTTTCCAGATGTTTTTGACTACAATTCTTATCAGTCCTAGCCTGCATGGGCAATGGTCAGGGATAATGGGAGTTGTGGTCCAAAATGTATGGAAGGCACACGGTTGGGAAAGACTGGCATATAGGATTATAGTCTAGCGTGCATAATCACAATCAGCATCTTTCTATACTTACTGGAAGCAACTTGTTGTTTTCTGGAAGTGAGTTAGCCAAATCCTCTAATGCTTGATAGTCTTCCAGCATATAGTAACATTCAGCCAAACGTTCATGGTTTCTGCCTTGTACATAATATGGAACAGCATTTGCCCTAAGAAGAAAACAACAACAACAACAAGATCTCTGATAATATATTAATATTACCAGCTCACTTCAGGCACAGTAACATCAGGTAAGTATAACCTCTCAAAACCTGTCAATTTAGTTGATTTGCTAGCATCAGTGCAACACAATAAATATTTCCACTAGTGACAAAGTGGGAAAACATGGGATAAATATTATGCTTCAGTTATCAAAACAGGGTAATTCTTTGTGTCTCTTTAATTAAAATTACAAATAAATTAATCAGCAAGCTACATGGAGAGCTAACATTGTTACATCTCCATTCCCTGCTTATGGCAAAACTCAAAAGATCAATCCCCAATTTGTATAGGAGACAGCGATAACTATCTACATTTTCAAATTATAAGCATACCATTTCTGTCTATCTGCAAAGTAGTCTCCAATTTCAATGTGTGCTAGTTCAAGAAGACTATCATCTCCATGTCCTGAGCCTGTTTGCAATAGCTGCACTACTCGAAATCCGTTTCCTAGTTTGAGTCGTAAGTCAACTGCAAGATCTCTGCAAATATCACAAATAGGCAACTTTAGTGAACACACAAAAAATCACTTCTAAAATTATTTATAGGTAGTGTAGCTAAGTGGCTAAAGGACAGAGCTGTGAACCAGGATCTTCTGGATTCAAATCTCCCCTCACATGGTCACTATGTGGTCTTGGGTAGGTTACTATCGCTAAGCCTCTGCCCTCATCCGTAATAATATTGGCCTGACTCACACAGTGCTGCTTTAAGGATTACTAAGGCTATGTTTGGAAATGCTCTAAATATTCTAAAGCTTTATACAAATTCAAGATAACACAATGAAGCTTTAAGGCAGATTGCTTTGCCTCAAACACATGTTTTAGCACTACCACCTTTAAATGGATTTGTCTGGCCATTCCCAGCTCCATCCTCATGCCTGATAAGACTTTTTCTTTTTCTTTTGTCTTCCCCTTTTGAATTATGTGGACTTCAACTTGGAAAATGCAAGATTGGTTAGAGTGGTGCTGTGATGTTCTACTGTTTGTAGTTGTAAATATATTGCAAAGTTTATTACGTGTGATATGCATTTGTTTATATCTTTAAAAAGGAAGTAAGAATAATAACAAGTAAAGTAAATAACTAGGCTGAAATGTACTCACTGTTTGTGGTTAAAGGTCTAGGTAAGTATGGAGTGCCTGGATTGGCTGGCTGTGTGCCTGAATGGAAAGTGAGTGCTGATTGGCTAGTTGTCTAGAGTGCCTGGATTGGTTGGTTGTGTAAGAGTGGGAGGAGCTAGAGAGCGAGTGGAGTGTATATATGTGTCTGATAAAGAGAGTTAACAGGTTGATTGGGGGGAGATTTGAGGGGGATTTTTGAGAGAGACGTTGAAAGGGATTTGAGAGAATTGAGAACCTGAGATAAGATTTTAGAGCATGGATTAAATATTTGTTAAAGTATAAGAGTTCTGACAGAAACCACTAAGCATTGAAACCTTGTAACCAATACACAATTGAACTGAAGTACCCATTAAGCTTGTTGACATGCAATTTCTTGTTAATAAATTCTTGTTAATTCTATCTACTGGTGTGGTCTGTGAGTGTACCTGAGAAGGTACTGGTGGCAGCAGTATAAAGAAGTTATCTGGAGACCAGGTTGCTGAGCTGTGGTGCTGTGGGGCCTAAATAGCAAAGGCGAGACAGGGGCAGCAGCAGCAGCAAGTGGTCGAGGATAACCTCACAGGTGCCCACACCCCTAAATTCACCCACTCAAGATAAATCTCTCTCTCCCAATATCACCTGTGCCATTGTGGAAACAGGATTTTCCAATCAATTCAAATTTATCCTGTACAATTACCTTCTGTCCATGTCCAAATACATTCTTTCAGCTTCTTCAAATTTGCTGAAGTAAACTGCCACTTCAGCTTGCCTCAATGATTCACTCTGTAGGTTGCGAAGGCGCTTTACAAAATTGATACCTTGGTAATTTTTGTAGCGCACAAATGCTTGCTCAGCAGTATGAAGATCAAGTTTCTGCAGAGCTGTTTCAGCCAACAGACGCCTGCATAAAGAACATATATGTTTTACCTAGAAAAAGCAGCTTTATTAGGTACAATCTATCTAACTTAATTGGTCCAATTACAGAACATACCAAACTTAAAATTGAGTTCCAACTCCAAAGTGGCTCAATACAGATGCTGTAAACATGAATCGTAGAATTCTCAGCCATCCACACCATCAGAATATTCTTTATGTTCTTTTCACATCATCTCATAAAGGCTTTACATGTAACGTTCTGGATGTTTTTCGTTAGAAGTTTAGGAAAATGCTCTTGGGTGGGTGGGTGGGTTGGGAAGTCTACCTTTGATGGATTTGTTCCTAATATTTTGTTCTTCTGAGCCTTCCATCATCCCTGAAAAATCTGACCATGTTTGAGAGGGAGAGCTAGAACTTTGAGAGAAGTATGATATATCTGATTCAGAGGCAGCAGTAATTTAGTTATTCAAGTCCCCTCCACCAATTACTAAAAGTGGAGGATAAAGGAGATGTGGTTTTAAAAAGGGAAGTAGATAAGCCCTTGAAAAACTGTGAATGAAGGGTGGTTTAATCCATCCAACAAATACAGGATAGATGTTTTCTCCTTTCACCATGGATGGGTTGGGGTGGATGTTTAAATTCTGCACATCCCATATGGTGGGTACAGTCACTGGAAGCCTCCGCATCCAGGTTGCCCTGCCCCAGGGGTTTGTGTTTTCATGTTCCTCTGCTGGGCTGTTTTCATGGTTTTGGACTTGGTAGGCAGCCATTCCTGTGCTCAGCATCTGTCCAGCCAGCCTGAAGCCTGACTCAGTCTATACCTCGCAAATCATCTCTACTCACACCCACATCTACTCACATAGTCACTTCCGCTTACTCACTCACACCGACTCGCTCACAGCTTTAATCTATCACTTTTCTCTGCTGCCATTTAAAAAAAAAATCTTTTAGGAACAGACTCTATGGCTCCTAACAAAAAAGGCTTGTTCCCAAAATGTCTATTGCCAGAGGGTCATAAGAAGCAGGCAGGAACCTTCAAGCACCGCTTCCTATGACATTCTAGGAATGAGGCTTTTATGGCAGGAACCAATCCAGCTCATTCCTAAAGCTTTTCCCCACACACAGTTTGAGGGGGAGGGACAGCTGTGGCCCATGGGCTTCACATTTCATACTTCTGATCTATTTAAACTGCTGCCATCCTGAGCAGTAAATTTTAATTGGACGTTCATCGGTGGGATATTTAGCCAGCAGCTCTTGAAATTAGTATTGCATATATTCACAATCTGTTATTTTCCTATGAATAGATACTGATCTAAATTCCCAGCTAATAAAAGTTGTTTTGCTAACTCAAACTTTAACCCGAGAAAACCAAAATGAATAAATACACTAATTATACACATGAGGAGAAGAAGCTAAGGAAAAAATGGAATTTTACCAAAGTCTTGGATGTGAGTTTTCTTCAATGAACTGGGTGGACTCTACAATACCTGCTTCCTTAACAATTGCTTGAGCATCTCGTAGTGATCTAATTTCAAAATTAATTATGTAGTCCTTATTAGGGTGTTCAGGGTTCTATGAAATATGCAAAAATAAGTTTATTTTAGCCATCGATCATTTCCACTCAAAACCACTGTTGTGCAAATTGCTACATGAAATGGTATTAGGAAAAAAGGATATTATTTACCTTTAATATTTCATCCAATAACACAGATTTAATTTCTAAATCTTCAAAGTTGCAAACATATCCAGATGTTTGAATGGGTTCCTTAAAATACAAGAAGTACAGGAAAATAAGCAAACTAAAATAAAGTTGTTGTATTTCAAATTTATAAATACATTTTTCACTCTTAATAACCAGACTGAAAATGTGAACGGGAAATACAGGTAAACGTTTTTCTGTAAAAATATCATACAGTGAAATTTGGGTTTTTCTAGTTCTACCACTAAAGGTTCTACCAAAGTGAAAATCTAAAGAACTCCTGTATGTACACATGTGGTGGTGGTGGTGGGGTTTGAGGGGGAAAGGGGTTATGCTGCTACAAAAAGTCTCTCATTTCAAGAGGCGCAAAGATCATCAATGGGAAAACTGAGCTTGAGAAACTTTAGTGCATGTTGGGAAGACTATACAAGGACCTTTAGATCCTAGTCAAAGCTTTCTAAAATATACTTATTTATAAATGTTTTTTAATTACACTGAAATGTAAACAAAAAGAGTTTCCCTCCCCCACCAAATTGTTATAACGTTTTGCTTAAAAATAAGGTATTTTTTTCAAAAAAATGTAACTATCATGATGATTCTTCTAATTTTTTATTTGTCTTACCAAGGTACAAAGCCATTTATTTTATTTTAATGAAGCACTTTAAATTCTTTCTCAATACAAATTCTAATCACTTATCAATAATCAATTAACTTGCTCAAGTGTGCAATCCTATACATGTTTAGACAGAAAAAGTCCTGGCTGGCTGGGGAATGCTGGGAATTGTAGGACTTTTTGTCTGTCTAAATATGTATAGGATTGCACCTTAAATGCTTGATTCGACCCTTGTTTACTCAGAAATTCGACCTTTGTTTACTCAGAACTAAATCCCACTGATTCCAAAAGACACAGGATGCAACCCTTAGGCTCCCTAACTAGAGAGTAAGTACCACTGAAATGAGCGAGACTTACTTTTGAATAAATATGCATAGGATTACGCCCATATGCCGCCTAGGATATTTTGTATATAGGTGGGATATAAACTGAATAAATACTAATATAAGAGTGCATAGACTGCAGACTTAGATCATCTATTTTCCTTCCCCCTCAACTGGCTTTAACATACCCTTCTGCAGTCCTGTGCTCCCTCTGCATTTGCAGAATGCAAGTGGAAGCCTCTAGGGGCTCCCTGCAGCTTTCAGAGAGCTTCAACACATAGCGCTGCACGTTCCACATCTACAAATGAAATGCTGGAGGGACTGGAGTGCCAAGATATGGTGATCACTGCTTGCTTAAGATGGATACACAGAACTTGCATCTACACAGGCAGTTCCTCTTTAAATGCCAGATTGACAAGATAAACAACAGGGAAGGTGGCTGTTGTGTCTAATTCCTTCCCCCTTGCTCAGGGCGAAGGAATGTTAGACGTTAATTCAGAATCAGATTCTGAACCCGAACAGACATTCCAGTCCGTACCAGGTGGGGAAGAGGTTCCCATAGCTTCATCTTTAGAGAATGTTTCTTCTGATGTAAATAACCTTGCAGCTGATAAGCAGCCTTCGACTTCAGAGGGCGAAGGGGGGAGTGAGCTCAGAAATCCCATTTTCCGTAGGAGAGAAAAGTGAGCACATATCAAAGAGGTTAGGAGGCGGCGCTCGGAAAGATTACTTGCTCAGAAAAGGCTGGATGTGAATTCTTCTCAGAAGTGACTCTCGCTTCCTTTTGGATGGATCAACTGTTTTGTTTGCTTAGCTAAATTACGCCTTGGGGCAAAACGCTTTCTAAGTTTTAACTCCTTTCAAAGGGAGAGAAGGGATCATTTGCTAAATAAAAGATTGATTGTTTTCCTAAGAGGCCTCCTTATTGACTTCAACTTGCGCTAGAAGTTAGTGGCCATTGTCCTCATACCCTGCTTGTGAATATCATCTAGCAGAACCTGGTTAAATAGACAGAATGCTGGACTATGTGGATCTTTGGTATGATCTAGTTTTATGTTCTTATGCTGTTGTCCCACCTTTTCCACTCCAATATTCAATGCAAACATGCTGTTCTACAGCAATATGAGCAGTAAGGTGGGAGGTGGGCAGGGGAGGAAATTCCCTCCCCCCCCCCCCCCCCCCCCCAGATCCTTACCAAGGAGCTTATTGCTCTTTTTTAGGAGGTCCCTGCTTGGTATGGACTTATTTTCACTTAACTTCTTGTTTTGCAAATACCTCCTCAAGTCGATGATCTAAGGCAGCCTTTCTCAATGACCATACTGGCTGAGGATGATGGGAGTTGTAATTCAGCACATCTGGAGGGTGCCAAGTTGGAGAACGCTGAACTAAGGGGCATGTATGGTGAAAAATGTGCAAAAAAGACATACGTTGTCCTGTATGTTGTCCTCGGACTGCAGAGCTGAAGGGCAGCACACTCTGACTTCGTCCATCACAATAATAATAATAATAAGAATAATAACAACAACAACAGACCTATGCAGGAAATGTCATCAATTCCAAGAAACAATAGACCATATACCAGGAAGATGTAAAATTCTGGCAGGAATGGACTATACGGACAGACACAATACAACTGCAAAAATAATTCACCAACAACTGGCCATCAAAGTCAGCCTTATCAAACAACCTACACCATACTATACATATTCACCCGAAACAATCCTTGAAAATGCAGATCATAAAATATACTGGGACAGAACAATTCATACGGACAAGACAATACCTTGCAACCGACCAGACGTAACGTTCATAGACAAAAAACAAAAACACACATACCTCATCGACATAGCAATACTGAATGACAAAAATGTTGTTGAAAAGGAACAAAAGAGAGACAAATATACACCACTGGCCATGGAAGTCAAAGAACTATGGCAACAGGAAAAGGTCACAGTTATCCCATTAGTCACATCAGTCACTGGCATCACATCAAAAATGTCAACTTAACAGTCTTTTAGAATTTAAGAAAGCTATAAAGACTGTTCTCTTCCGGCAGGCATATCCAGTGGAATTTTAGAATGTTTTAAGGATGTTTTTAGGATGTTTTAGGATGTTTTAATGCAGTATTAATAATATGTGTCATGTTTTAATCAGTTTTATGTATTTTATCATGTTGTTGTTCCCTGCCTCGATCCAGACGGAGAGGCGGGTAATAAATAAATAATAATAATAATATATATATATAGAAAGCCTCCAGAAACTAGGCCTACCAGAATACATCCACACCAACATCCAGAAAGCAGTCATAATTAAAACATGCTCAATTGTCAGGAAATTCCTGAATCAATAAAAGACAGCATGACTTGGCAAAGCCTGTCATGTCCGTCTAGAAAAACCGCCACGAGTGAGAAAGAGATAATAATAATATATTTATTTCTTACCCGCCTCTCCCTCTGGATCGAGGTGAGGAACAATATTAAAAACAAAACACCATAACATACATAAAATTTATTAAAAACATATAAAACTAATGAATTATTAAAAACATATAAAACTAATACACTATAAAAAGTCATCTTAAAATTCAACTGGGTAGGTCTGCCGGAAGAGATCAGTCTTTATGGCTTTCTTAAATTCCAGAAGACTGTTAAGTTGGCGAAGCTCTCCCAGGAGGCATGACACAGTCTGGGAGTGGCAGAAGAGAAGATTCCCTGGGTAACAGTTGTCAGCCTAGTTTTTGCTGACTGGAGTAAGTTCTTCCCAGAGGACCTGAGTGTGTGGGGCGGATTGTACGGGAGAAGGCGATCCCACAGGTAACATGGACCCAAACCATGTAGGGCTTTCAAGGTAATAACCAACACTTTATACTTCGCCCGGAAATTAATTGGCAGCCACTGAAGTGATTTAAAAATTGGTGCAATATGGTCACCTCTAGGTGTATTGGTGACCAACCTGGCTGCCATATTTTGAACCAATTGTAGTTTCCGGACTAGGCACAAAGGTAGCCCTAGGTACAGTGCATTGCAGAAGTCGAGCCTCGAAGTTCCCAGCATGTGTACTTCCATCTTTAGGTCTTCCAATTCTAGGAAGGGGCGCAGCTGGCGTATCAGCCAAGCTGGTAGTAGGTACTCCTGGCCGTCACATCTATCTGGGCTGCCATTTGGAGTGACAGATCCAGGGGCACCCCCAAGCTGCAAACACAGCCTTTCAGGGGGAGTGTAACCCCATCCAGAACTGGTTGACACACCTCAAACCCAGGTTGGGATTTCTGACAGTAAGTACCTCTGTCTTGTTTGGATTCAGCTTCAGTTTGTTTTTCCTCATCCAGCCCAAGCATTCATTCAGAGGAGACACACTATCCTTAGCTGATGCTGTTGCCGAAGGCATAGAGAAATATATTTGGGTGTCATCAGCATACTGATAGCAGCCCTACCCCATGCCTCCCAGAAAGAACATCATGGGAAAGGGGAAATCAACCTCACCCTATTCATCAGTCAGAATACAGTTGCAAGGAACTTGCTTGGCCCTTCCCTGCCAGAAAGAACACCTTTAAGAGTTTTGTAACTGTCATCATTAATTTTTGTAAGCCGCTCTGGGAGCTGAAATACACCCCCCAAAATGGATTTGTATATGCCATCGCTATCTACTTTCTTCTCCTTCCTGCCCCCCAAAGATGCAGGAGGTGATAGTGGACAATACACATTTTATCCCAATAAAAATAATTATTTTTAATTATTGATTATTGCTCTACCTCAGGATCCAGGTTCCTGAACACATACATTCTAGTTTTCTCCATCATGGCAAATAAGTCTGGATTATCTTTGGCCCATTTCATATCCCAAACGTCTCTTCGTTCCAGTTTGAGTTGTTCACCTATTCCTTGGCATCCTGAACTGTCTGTTACTCGTGCATCCAAGTCAAAGAAAATGAGCATTCCTAACATGTCTATGATAGCAAGACGACTAAAATAGAAAAAAGGGAGAAGGAAAAAAAATAGAACAGTACTTCTTTATCACCTTTCTGTCGCAGATTAAAAATACAATAATTTACAATTAATATACTGTTCTTAGAGTAGAATTTCAGCAATGAATAGAGTTGGGTAGGATGTGTTTCACAGGGCAAACAAAGGATTCCCAAATGGGTGTTTGCCTTGTAATGCTAATATACGAAAGGGAGAATTTGCATCCAGTGCCCTTTCTGCTCAGGATATAGTATACACATCAATATAATATATAATTTGTAAACACTTCAACCACCTAGAATAATTTGTAATATTGTAACTAATAGAATGTATCCTGATTAATAAGAATTGTCAATCAATATTGAGAAGCTATTTTATAACCCAGTTTGTCTTACCTGGACCTGCAATTTAAAGATAGTTGATAAGGCCGGCAATTTAGGTGATACTTCCGAATTAAGCCAACGTTGGGAAGCCTGTAACTCTGAATGGTACCAGATTCTCGTCCCTAGAGAAAAAACATAGTGAGGCGATATGAGTATTCTTCCCTTCCTAACAGAAAATGTTTTTTTAAACATATCATTCATGAAACAGGTTGGTCAATGGCTAGAGTGCAGGTGGCGCAGGTCTCGGAGCGAGTACAATCAAAGATTAGCAAAGACTCTTCATTGTGCTATTATGTGGCAGTGAGGATGCAAAAAAATGTTATTATGCCTCTTCCATTTCGTTCTCAAAAAGCCATCTAGCAGAACTATTTTGAATGGTGAAAAGCCTGTTGGGATGAGCCTCGGGCTCAATGAAAACGGGATTGGAACCCTCGGTCATCTGCTGTAACAAATTCACTAGGCACTTTGAGGAGAAAGTTGCTTTATTTGCTCAGAACTTGATGGCACAGTTAGAGCCTGGGGAGGTGTCCAGTGCCCCATCTGATCATGTTTCCTGGGATCAGTTCCAGGTGTTGCAGCCTGATGATGTGGACAAGACGCTTGAATCTGTCTGTCCCACCACATGTAAGCTTGACCCTTGCCCATCTTGGTTAATACGATCCAGCAGAGGTGGATTGACTGGGTGGGTCCAGGGGTTGGTAAATGCCTCACTCCGTCAGGGGGTGGTGCTTGCTGCCTTGAATGAGGCTGCAGTGCACCCTCTCCTGAAGAGGACCTCCCTGAACTCAGAAGTATGTGAGAACTACCGTCCTATCACTAATATACCCTTTTCGGGCAAGGTGCTTGAGCATGTGGTGCCTGCGCAGCTTCAGACATTCTTGGAGGAAACTGATTATCTGGACCCATTTCAGTCTGGTTTCAGGCCAGGGCACGGCACTGAAACAGCCTTGGCTGCTCTGACCAACGACCTACTCCAGGTGAAAGACAGGGGGAGTGCTACCTTGTTGATCTTCCTGGATCTCTCGATGGCTTTTGATACCATTGATCATGGTATCTTACTGGATCGGCTCTGCGAGATGAGAGTAGGAGGCACTGTCTTACAGTGGTTCCGCTCCTACTTGCAGGGCCAATTCCAGAGAGTCGTATTGGGAGATTCCTGTTCCACCCCATGGCTATTAAGCTGTGGGGTGCCACAGGGCTCTATTCTATCCCCCATGCTGTTCAACATCTATATGAAGCCGCTGGTTGAGGTCATTAGGGCTTGGGACCTCGATACTTGAGGGAGTGCCTCTCCCTATATATGCCTGCCCGAGACTTGAGATCTGTTGGAGGAGCCCTTTTCCGCATCCCACCAACAGGAGACATACACTATGGTGGGACATGGGAGAGGGCTTTCTTTTTGTGAAAGGGCGGCTGTGGAATGTCCTCCCCTTGGTGGCCCGTCTGGCTTAATTTTGGTGCCAAGTTAAGACATGGCTTTTTATCAAAGCCTTTGATGGCTAAATTTACCAAGCCTGCACATAGTTTTAATTGGTTTTACTGTTTTTAAATTCTATACTGGTTTTAGCTTATTAATGGCTTGTTTTTAGCTTTGTATGTTTATTGTTTTGTATCGTTTGTATGATTTTATCTGTTCGCTGCCATGAAATCCTTGTGATATAGGGCAGGATACGAATGTTTTAACAAATAAATACATAATAAATTCTTTGTATGTTGGTTTAAGGAAAAAAAATTCTGGCTGGAGAGCAAAGACATTTGTTAAGGAAAAAGATCACATCATTTAATAAACATTTGAATAACTAGATTCAGAAAATTTGTTTTAATTCTCCGATTTAGTTATTGGTGATGAACCACTGGCTGCATTCAAACAATTATGTCTGAGATTAATAATAAACTGAGATGTGAACAAGACTTTTGCTTGGGGATGCAGCCTCCTCCCTCCTCCCTCCATAGTGTGTAGATGTTTGCAGCAAATTTCCAATTAACCATAGTTTCCCATTCATTCTAACCAAGAAACTATGGTTACCAGGTGTAGAAGAAGCCAGGATCACAAACTACAGTTTAAAATTAGTTTAATATCCTAGCTTTTTCCGAACCTGGTAACCACAAAAGTGGCTGTGTGTGAGGGCAAAAGGCTTGCGTATATCTCAGTTAATAAAGTTGAGCTTTGATTGTCCAAAGCAGATTGATGCACTTCTCTCTTGGGCTTCCATTATCACTTTCATCTGTATGCAGATGATCCACAGTTCTACCTTTGCAGTTCTGAAACGTACCTTTTTGAATGGGAGAATGTTAGATGTGTAAGACTGGTCATTTATATGGATGGATGGTTCTTTTCTGAAACATTTCATTGAATGCTATGTCTATTCCCCCACGTTTATGATTTTATTATGCTTTTGATGTCCTGCTACCAGACTTAAGCTAAGCCATCAAAAATAACTTATTTGGATACCCAAAAAAGCTGACTTAAATGTTTCTAAAACTACCAACTGATTTTGTTCTATTTCACCATCATCTTTTCTCTCTCCTCTTTTATGTGTAATATGTACATAATATGGACATTCCCTTTCTATTTCCAAATACAGTATTTGGCTGAATCCTATATCAGTTGGTCTACTGTGACTGCCAGCTTTTTGGACACTTTCAATAGCATATTGCTTCCAAAACAACCTCCCACAAAGTGCAACCCAAACTATCTACATCACACAACAATATTCTATCTTGTGAGAGGGAGGGACAGTCCATTGCTTGAATATATTTTGCTCACAGAAACATATCTTCTTTAGTAGCCAGATGTTGGGAAATACATTAGTACAACATAAACTGGAGGCTGCAGTTGTAATTAGATCTACAAACAGGTGCCGTTGGCACATAACTGCTGAAAAAATGACTAAAAGTCACCATGTGAACAACATAGAATTCTATTTCACAAAGTAAATACTTTTATCGCATATATGAGTGTTATTTAAAATCCCTGGATGTATAATACAAACACCAATATAACACATTCAAGATCACCTGCTGTTGATTACATCAATTCAGCCAATAATCACAAAATAATAACATACTAATAAGCTTAACCCCTTGTGTGTGAAATAAGGGTAAATCAGAATGTGCCAATGGGGTTAACACTCCTAATGTAACAACTGTATCTAAACTACTTATCACAAATCAATAAATCCCAATAGGGTTAACATTCCTGATATAACGAATATATCTAAGCTAATTTCACAACAAGAATCCACAGTGTTAATACATTAGGCCAGTTCATACATAATTGTAAACCATTGTTTCCCAATACATGCACAAGCCTTCCTTAACCCTGAGGCTCTCACCCTTCCCTCTGCATAGGTCATGCACAGCTGTGAGATCAGAAGCTTGCATTTCCGCTTTTAAACAAATGGCAGTTCATTGTTACTTCTGAACTCTGTGAACTCTGGTTTCTTTAAACTGTGTCATGTTAGATCAAGCCAGGATCAAACTGTGGTTTCAGATCCCAACTTGTTATGAAACCACAGCTTAACGAAACCTCTGCTGTGGATCTGGTGAAGCAACAACACAGGTAGGCCTGCAGAAATGACTTTACTGTATACATCACTGTTGCCAATGCTTCTAACAGCTATTGTTTCTGAGAGATCTAATGGGTGGAAGCAGTTGATATCATCTGCTCAGAGCAGCAGGGGCAGCAATAGTGGCAGGAGGAATGCCTGGTGGATGGAAAAGAGGGCTCCAAAGGTTATTTGACTGCTAGTACACACTCCTCTTTGCTATGACCATATCATGGGAGAAGAACCAGGAATCATACGATACTCTTGTTTGATACCATTAAAAGCACTTTGTATTCTGGATCCATCACTGCAAGGGCAGTATCATTCATTATAAATCTCATTTTATTCTTGTGAACTGATATGATTAAAAAATGGCACACAAATATTGTAAAATAAATAAATTGCATATTTGGTACTTACAACAATAAGAGTCTTATCCGATGCTGTTACTGCACAAATAGGATCCCTTGTTCCCTGAAACCGTAGAAATGACATTAGTTTAATCATCTAAAGCAGCCTTTTTCTTTCAAAACACAGGTGTGGAGCAAAACCATATATAATATAATAACAACATTTAAGAGTTCTTGAATTGCAAAACTGAACATTTTTTAAAAAATCAACAAAAGGTGAAATCGGAAATTAAATTGGAAATAGCAACTCTAAACAGCTTTCATCAAAGATTGGCAAGAACAAGGTACTGGTTAAAAACAAAGCTTACTTGTAGGACTTTAGCATAGTCAAGCACTCCATCACCTGCTCCAGAAGGGTTATCATCTACATGGTAAATCCTGAAAGAAACCAAGCAAGTATTCAACCAAATGAGGATTAGATTTTGGACGGGGTTTGGGAACAAGTATCCACCATTTTGAAAAGCAATACAACAACATGAAGGGAATAAATTATCAAAGCAAGGCAGCCCAAAGCTTCAGTTATTATTCCTTAATTCAGTGTACTTTCTATGTATTAAAAAAAAGGCTTGGATGCTAAGAAAACTTAAGGATTTTATGGAAGGAAAGTTTCCTGTCTGCCCTCCCCACTGCAATCATGTATGACCCCTAAAAAGCTTCTCCTGAACAATGTAGGATGAGTGTCTTTCTATGAACTTCCTTAACTCATCTTGGGATCCAAACCCCAATTTTAGGTGATTCCCAACTCTCCCAGTACCACACATCTCCCCTGTGCTCCATCACACATTCTTCAGGAGAGCAGTCCAGCCCTCAAAGAGTTTTTTTTTTAAAGAGGTGCAAGGGAGGACAGACAGGAGACTTTCCTTCTGCGAAATTCCTTATCTTACGATTCAGGCCATAGTATTGCAGAAATAGGGAAGAGCTGGGTCATCAAGGATCTAAATTCTTTTAATAGAAAACGCACTGATGTAAAAAAAGCATGACCAGCAGCAAGTGAGCAATTCAATTTGCTAATAGTAATAAAGAGAGGGGTAGAAATTAAATAAGAAGTGCAGCGACTTTTGATGTGCTGAAGGAGAGGTGGTAGTTCCATTGCCCCTTGGGATACAAGCAGGCAAGAAAGTTCTGGAGAGAAAAATAACTTCACAAAGCTGCAGGGTTGCTAACTATTCCAATAAAACTAGAAGTTCAATTTTTTAGAATATTACCTAGGAGTGGAAAATATACAAGGATGAAAAAGGAAAGC
This sequence comes from Anniella stebbinsi, assembly GCA_029215795.1. Classification (NCBI taxonomy): domain Eukaryota; kingdom Metazoa; phylum Chordata; class Lepidosauria; order Squamata; family Anniellidae; genus Anniella; species Anniella stebbinsi. The sequence continues at coordinate 131,138,422 of JARDYH010000003.1, read as the reverse complement.
CAAGAATAGTTATTTTGGGAATCGAGGAAAAAATCAGTAGACATCCACTGATTATAGCAGCTATTTCTATGAATTAACTTAAATAATACTCTTGGCTTATAAATCAAATGTCATAAAAGAGAATAACAAGAAGTAAACAATACAACCCAGATAAAGGAACTATAAAGTCAGGGAACAAACCTCTCTTTGCCTTCTTTTCTAGTCCGTGCTATCTGGTTAATTTCCATTGCTGTAAGCTTCTTGTCTACACGATACTGCCAGATATAAAATGCTTCTTTTGAAGCCGCTATCACTTGGGTTTTGGTCATGGTAACAAACAATGGTGCTATTATAAAATCCAAACAGGAAACATAATTTGAATATGTTTGGTACAAACTCATTTAGCCCAAGACTAAAAATGGCTATTTATAAGAAACTATTGCAAGTCTCATAGCCCAATCAAAAGACCTATGTGCACAGATCTCATGTATATGGGCTGTCCCGCTCATTTTAATAGAAATGCCTATGCACACATGGCAAATGTCATATTTGCCATGTGTGCATAAATTTGCCATTTAATGAATGGGAAGCTCTTGCAGGCAGGGGAACATCCAGGCTTGTAAACAGTTTCTTAAAACAGCAACCTCCTCCACACATCAAATGCTGAACTGCTTTTGAAATTGACGACAGCTTCAAAAGCATTTTGTAGTATGTCAAAAGAAAAAAGTTTTAAAATTCAAAACAGACTAGTCCACAAGACTACTGAGTGAACTGAGTCAGCTCTTTGGATCTGAGCTCCAGAACGGGTATGATCAGTATGTGAAGTTAATGTAAAGCTCTACTAGATATGAAGGAGATAAAGTGACTATGAAATAACACAGCATAATATTATACAAAATTGATGAGAAAAACATGTGTATCTGAAATTATCCTCTATAATTTTGTGCTTTCTTTGCCTTCACTGTCATGGGATGCCAAAGAGCATAAGTAGCATTAAGCGTTCCCTTCTAAAAAAAATTACCACATGCCCTTTTCCACCATTAGGAAACAGACAAAATCTTAACACACATACCCAATCCCTTTTTTTTGGGGGGGGGGGGGCGGAAGGGCTGCAGTGGGGAGAAAGGGACAGGAAACTTTCCTTCTGTTTTCTTATCTTAGACTGAGTTCAGACAACGTGATAACCAATGGTGGTTTAAATAGTCAACTGTTGGTTATTTAACCCACCATGGGTTATCGTGTTGTGTGGAGGGAATTTTTAAACTAATGGTTGGTTATTTGGCCAAAATAATCAATGCTGTGCAGAGTTGGCTATCTGAACCACTATTGGTTAATGTGTTGTGTGGAAGGCAGTGTTGGTTATTTCCTTGGTCACTGTTGGTTATTTGGTTAGCCACAGAGTCACAAAGCTAGAGTGGTCAAAGCACTGGCTGCCACTCTAGTTCATCTGGCAGCATAGATTATTAGCAGCAATGGCTGATGGGATACTAGCGGGTGGACTGAAGGGGAGAGAGGGCAGGGGATGAGTGAGTCAACTCAGTGGCAGCATTCAGACGACAAGATAATCAACACAATGGACGATTGTTCCCCGACCCCTCCACTGATTAGCGTGTCATCCGAAATAGGCCAGAGTCAACTCTGCAGTGGGTTGTGTTTCTCAGTTTGTTATTTTGGGAAAATAAGTCAACTGTGGGGTGTTTTTTGCCCAACAGACAACACAATAACCAACCGTTGACCACTCAACTGATGGTTGACTACTTAAACTACCATTGGTTAGCGTGTTGTCTGAACCCAGCCAGTGTGGACTAATATTCAACGCAACATTGATCGTAATCCACACCACGGTTGATTATTATCATGTTGTGTGGGGAGTACCCTCGAGATAAACAACTGTTGAGCTGATTATTACCCCACCGTTAACTATCATGTTGTCTGAACGCAGACTTGGCATCCATACCACCAGTTTTAGCATACTTCAAAAATGAGAAGCTGTGTATGTAAATATATTTGCTTCCTATGGAAGTTACCTGAAAAAAGTTACTTATACTGTTGATTTTAGATTTAATTTCAGTTGCCCATTTCAGTTGCCCAATCTGACTGACATAACATTCATTAGTTGTCAATACCAAAAATATTTTGGGACATTTATAACAAAAAAGCTTGTCTACTCTGACAAATAACTGCTATCTAGTAGTTTAAACAGCTATTTCAATGCAAGACAATTTGGAGTAAAGGATCAAGAAATACAATAAAACTCTGAATACCTGCTTACCAATGTCAATATATTTTGGATCCAGGGGAGTACCAATGGAATTGCAGAGAACAAGTACATACTATAGAAAAATAAAAACACATATAAATCTCAAAAGAATATTCAAAGTGGAGAGGATGAACTGCCAAGGACATTGTCAAGGAGCGAATATACCTCTGCAGGGCTACTTAGCCATGCACACTTGTACAAGATCACCAATAAAAAATGTTTTTAAAAAATGATGATGCCATTTGTACGATTTTTAAGAGCCACCCGTCCTAAAACATTTTGCGTGAATTACAATTTGGGCAAAATGGAGGAACCCAAAAGAAATTGCGCAAAGTATTTCTGGAATCAAGGGGAAAAATAATTACAGTCCGCTGCCACTTACTGGAATGGAAATGCTATTGGGCTCAAACGGAATGGAATTCCCAGGGATGCACATGCCTAATTTTCATATAACAAAATCTAATAGCACTTTATTTTGAGGGGAAGAAGCAAGTAGCAAGACACATATTAGTTCCAAGCTAGAGAACTTTCAATTAAAAAAACTGTAGACGGGAAACAACTCCTTTTCCATAAAATTGTTAATGACTATGGAAGGACAAAGCACATAATATATTGTGCTACAAAGCACTATCAAAACCCTTCATTTGTACTACTCAACATTTTATTTATTTATTTATTTATTATTTACTTATTAACAATATTTATATACTGCTTTTTATTTGAACAAATTCTGAAGTGGTTTGTAACAGAATTTAAACAACAAACAAACAAACCACACACACACACGTATCATGAGGTTGGTTCAAAGATAGTTCATGGCTGGGGGAAAGTTAATGAGTGTCTAAAATATGACAATGTGGTAGCTGCATGGGCAGAACAATCCTATGGAGGAGGGAGAGAGGGAAACCAGTGCAGAGGAACTGCCTTTTCCTATCCCCTGTCAACTCATGCAGGCAGGGTAGAAGGGACTGCATTTTTCCATTCTTTTTGCTCTTCTTCAATCACTTCTTCTTTTTAAGTGTTCCCTCCCCATTGCTTTCAGGGGAGGTAAATAAACTACACCAGCTTTAATGCTGTTATATTCCACCCCCTATTCCGTGGGTGGGGGGTGTCTGGGGAACAGGAGGGCTTTGGATCCTGCAGAACAGCTCCTTTTTGCCCTCTCCACCGTTGGAGTTCCAATGTTGGAAGAGCAGTGGTTAGAGACATTCCTGCAACCTCATGGAGAATGCTTAAATGAAGTTTGATCTTCTTCTTTGAAGGTAGATTTCTGCCCTCAGAGAGGAAGATCCAAAAAGCTTATAGCCCCTGGGAAGCCCTCCCAGGATCCACAGAATTCCGCCCTAATAATGGCAGAATGGAGCAGAGCTACACATGCTATGTGTAGACTTTAAACTTGCAGTAATTTCATTAAAACAACCTGTATTTACAGGGTTCTCATACAACCAGGTCTTTAGATTTCGATCCATAGATCCACCCCTCATGTTCACAAAATCTGAACATCTGAAACATCTTTCAAATGTTTAGAAAGGTGTATAATTTCATCAGTTTTGAGAAATACTGCTAAAGATGATATTTCAGAAAGCATTCACTTTTAGTTAGTACGTCAAGATAAAGCTTGGCCCATCCTAAAATTGAAGCAAACAGGCAAAGTGAAGTAGAAACAACAGCAATATTTTGAAGGAGTTAGAAAGAAAGGTTTGGATTCCAATATCGTTGCACAATATTGTGCAAATGAAAATATTTCTACTCATACGTGGGTATGCTGATCCTCCTTATCTAAAACCCTCTGCGCACACTACACTTTAAGGAATGCTTATTCCTATATCAACCTGTTTGGATGTGAAGACCTTCTATTGAGGGCCTTTTACAGGTACCCTTGTCATCAGAGATAAAGTGGACAGTGATTAGCGAGCCATCATTTTCAGCAGCGGCACCCTGATCATGAAATTCCTCCCCAATGAAGTATGCTTGGAGCCTACTCTGTATCCTTTTGGTGCCAGGCAAAAATGCTTCTTTTCTCCCAGGCTTTAAAACTACATCCTAGTTTTTATAGGTTGTCATTTTTACGTGCCTTTGTATGTTGTTTTACTGTATTTGATTGTTATCATTTTTTTATTATTATTTATTATTTACTGTATTTATATACTGCTCAATTATCTAACTCAGATTCCAGAGTGGTGAACATAGGTATAAACAGTAAAACAAAGAAGAATAAAGGAACGAGAAAAAAGTGGCTAGTCAGTTGAGAAAGACTTCTCGAAACAGAGTTGTTTTCAGGAGGCGCCAGAAGCAGCCTAATGTTGGCACCTGCCTGACCTCCAGGGGCAGGAGTTCCACAGAGAAGGGGCCACTAAGCTAAAAGCTCTTCTCCTGGTGGATTCCAATCAGGCCACCAGGAGCATGCCCTCCGACGTCCTCAGTGATCGGGCAGGTTGGTAAGGGAGAAAGTGCTCTCTCAGGTATCCTGGTCCCAAGTTGTTTAGCGCTTTGTACACTAGTACCAAAACCTTAAACCTGGCCCTGTAGCCAACAGATAGCCAGTGCAATTCCCTCAGCAAAGGAGTTATATGCTGAAAAGAGGCAGACCCTGACAACAGCCGAGCTGCTGCATTCTGCATTAGCCGCAACTTCTGGAGCAGTCTTATAGCAAACCACTCTAGGATATTTGTTATGAAGGGTGGTTCTAAATAAAAATAAAATAAAAATAATTTCTCTGGCGGTCTCTGGAGCCAGTATGTTTGAGTTTGGGTGGGTGGAAAACTGGCAAAATCCTCTTCCCCTCTGCATGTGAGTAGTGATGATTTTGGATTTAAGCAAGGTGTTTTAGTCTAGGCCCAATATTTCATTTCTTTATATATTGGTCAAGACCACTCATGTATACTGTCACTCTCCATAGAACAGCAGAGACCAAAGGGGGCAATTCCAGAAATTCTAATTCAATGACCCTGTATGTTTGAACCAAACACATGCCAATAACACATACATAAAAGTCAATGTCATATGCACATCCAGTTAAAGTAACAGTTAAAACAATTGTTTTTACCATTGCACCTACAGATTCAGTCTCATGTTCCTCCTTTGCAAGCATTGTATAAGAGATATGGGAAATAATGAATTTGTTCAAAAAGCAAAGCAATACCTATTGAACTAAGTATACATAATAGCAGAAGGAACATCCCTGTATGAGTCAGTTGGATTTCTAAAGCAACTGCTGTTTCCATACAGATAGGCTCCCAAGAGATTAAGAGTGCAGTAGGAAATGTTATTTCTACATTCACATTTTATACTATGATTATATTACTGCCCGTAACACCTAGAAAATCCTAACTGACAGCATCTAGTTTGAAAACCCAAACCATATTCTCAATATCAAGGGAGGCCGTGTTCTTTGGGTTTAGACAGGATAGAGAGACTTGCTTTACATAATCTGGCAGACACAAAGGAAAGCTCAAACATGAAAACCCTACAAGATATTTAGTAGAGCACAGTATTAAGGCAATGAAAGAAAACTTGGGAGCACATCCAAACTTTATAACGGGGGTTATAAATTTGCACCCTGAGCCAAATTCGGCCCACCGGACAGTTTGATCTTGTGGCCTCTCCTCCTCAGCCTTGCCCCCTCCTTCTTTCATTCGCTATGAAATGAGTCTTTGAGAAAGTCTTTGTTGCAAGCATGTTCCATGCTGACCTTAGAGAGGCCAAGAGAGCTGGTGGAAGAGGAGGTGCAGATTCAGCTTGCTGTGCATCTATGCTTGCCAGAGAGGAAGAGAAGCTCTTTCCTTCCTAGCCAGCGCAGAGGCAGAGGAAGCTGCTGGAGAAATGACAGAGCAACCTGTCCCTCCTTTACCAGCTTGTTCACTTCCCTCCATAACCAGCAAGGAATGCGCCTGCAAAGAAGACTTCCTTAAAGACTTGCTTCGTATTGGATGAAAGGAAAGCTTCCTCAAAGACAGTGAAGGACTCTCAAGTCCCAAAGTGCTCCGCATTGTTTACTGTGAATCTGCTGAGATGGGCAGAGGTGCTGCACCTTCTCCAAGAAATAGCAATTATTTTCAGTCCGACTGGCCCGCTCTTAGTTTTCTCTCTTTGCTGCTTGCAAATTTTGCCATCGTTAATTTGATGTTATACAGTGGTGGCCAAAATTGTGGACACTTTTTGAAATTTTCATGTTTTGCAAGTTTGAATGCTTATAGAAAATGTTCTGTTTCACAAAGTTCAATTGTTTATATATCAATTGAAAGAGAATTTAATGCTGAATTCAAAACAAAAAACAGAATGCAAATACCTGCAGTTAAAAAGAAGTTATGCTGCAAATACTGCAATTATTTACAGTAAAATCTGACAAAAACCTATCAGATACTTTAGTTATGATTGAAATGTAATATCGGCATTTGGTAGGGAAGCCTTTATTTTTGGAAACAGCATCACAGCGACGTCTCATAGAGCCAACAAGTGTTTTAAGCTCTTCCTTCTTTATGACATGGTTCCAGGAATCATTTATAGACTCAACTAATTGGCTTTTATTTGATGGACACCTCATTCATACAAAAATTTTCAAACAGTGCCACAAATTTTCTATCGGGTTCAGGTCAGGGCTGTTTCCTGGCCAGGTCAACAATTGAATGCCCTTTGCTGTGAACAACCGTTTGCATATTTTTGCTGTGTGACAGGGAGCTGAATCTTGTTGAAAAATAAATGGTGCATTGTTTATAAAGAGATCCCTGATGGAAAGTAACAGTTTTGGTTCCAGGATGGTGTCAATGTATTTTCGTGCGTTTAGCGTGCCATCGATTACATGAAGGCGGCTAACACTATCTGTTGACATACATGCCCAAATCATAACACTTGTTGGGTATTTTACAGTTGCCTCAATGCAGTCAGGATGTAGCTCTTCTCCTACTCTACGTCTCACATCTTTTCGCCCGTCACTACCAAATAAGCTTATCTTACTTTCATCACTCCAAATAACTTGCTTCCACTAATCTTCTGTCCATTCACTGTGTTCTTTTGCCCACTGTAGTCATTTCCGGCGCTGCTTTAGATTCAGAAATGGCTTTTTTCTCAGAATCGTACCTTTTAGTTCAAAATCTGATAGTCTTCTCCTTATCATTCTGGAACTGACAGAAACACCAGTTGCATCAAGTACACCTTTGATGGCCTCAGATGATTTTTTTCTCTCCTTGAGACACAGCCTTTTTATTCTTCTGTCATCAACAGATGATGTGCACTTTTTACGGCCTTTTCCTGCCTTGTTTTTAATTGACTTTGTTTCGTTATATCGTAAACAAAACTTTCAAACTCCGGATGTAGTCACTGAACGACCAACGTGCCTGATTCACATAATACAACAATCCTGCTTCTTCTCCTGGGTGTCCAATCAACTCTTTTCCTTGGTGCCATTTCACTATTTATGATGTACAATTTTTATATGAGAAATAATTCAAATATTCACAATCTCCAATTGTGCCTCAGATACAGTGATATTTGTTTTGTCTTCTACAGAACAAACAGCAAAACTGACTTTCCCCAACTTGAAATATGAGGTAACACAGCTATTGCCATATGATTGGTCCCCAAAACAAGGACTGTGATTGGCCAGTACGGTTTGCAATTCCAAACTGCTTCTCAACTCAATCACAACTTGTGTTTCGTTTTAGAATAAAGTAAGCATAACTTTTTTTTTTTTAACTGCAGGTATTTGCATTCTGTTTTTTGTTTTGAATTCAGCATTAAATTCTCTTTCAATTGATATATAAACATTTGAACTTTGTGAAACAGAACATTTTCTATAAGCATTCAAACTTGCAAAACATGAAAATTTCAAAAAGTGTCCACAATTTTGGCCACCACTGTATATTACACAGCACCTGGGGGTTGTTTGGCACTTCAGAAATATTAATAAAAACAATAATAACTAATCAGAACCTGTATTTTGTTTTGAAGATCTATAATTTCAACTATGGCATTGGACAAGTCCTTGCCAGAAGAAGAGTATCAAGATCCTAAGTTGTTGTTATTGTTTTGAAGAAACTGAATTTGTGATATGTGAACCTTTCATCAGAACTATTCAGATGGACTAGGTGTTCCATTTTATAATTCAAAGTGCTTCAAGAAAGGTTGCAAGATAAGGGGTTATACCTGAAGTTGATTTTCATCTGCTTTAGTTGCCAAAATACAGAAGTCCCCACACGTTGTTATGGAGATCAGACTCTTGACAAATTTCAAATACTTTTCATTGTTTTTTATGTCCCAGAAGACCACACAGTATTCTGGACGATCGGGTCGGGTATATGCATAAACCACTGTATTAGTGCAGTAACCCCACTGTCAACAAAGAAAACCTTATTATTTCTTAATAATATAGAGTAATGTGAGTAAAGGCTAAGCACTCATAAGTATCATTCTTCTAAACAAATACTTTGTAGAAAACACATAACTAATCTCATTGGATATGACTGTTTCAGATAATAATTAAAGAAGAACAAGCAAACAGGTCAGACGTAACATTAAAATATAGTTTAGCATGAAAGGTGAGAGTTCAGTAGTTCAATAAATGTTTGTCAAAGAAAACTTTGTATGTGCTAAATAATACAAGCCCTACAGTGATATTTCTTTCAGAGCAGCTAAAAATATTAAAATAATCAAAATTAAAATTAAAACCCAGCATTAAAAAAACCCATGTTAAAAGACCAGGATAATAAAACAACAAACAGCAGCTGAGTTAAAACCAGTTCAAACTGGTTTTAAAAGATTTGCGAAAATAATAATAAAAAAAGTTTTTGCCTAGCACTCAAAGATAGGCAAGCTTTTCTGGAGTGTAAGACTGGGTTCTACAGCTGCTTTGCAAACAAGCTACAGCAGGCCATTCTGCAGGGCAAGCTAGACACAACACTTGGACCGCACTGCAAAGATGCAACTGCTGTCGGGAAGCATTGCTTTTTCACTGCATCAACAGAATCTCTAATCATTACTGAGTGTCCAATAACAGGGACACACACTCAAAACTGGGGCTCAGCTAGACAAATTCCCTGGAGAGGGAATCCTTATGCACCACTCTCATCAAGCCTCTGTTGCTGCTGAACTGAAAACCTAGTATGAGAGAGCTGAGAGAGATCCTGGCAGTTCTTTCCAGTTTGTCCATCCAGATCTTGTTAATGCAAGCCAGGTTGACACTCTCATCTACGATAAAGTCAAGGGTTGTAGTTGTTTGATTATGAAAATAAGCAACAGCACAACAGATCCAATAGCGTGCTCGTAGGGCAATTTGGTTCCCCACGGTTGGGGGCAGGATCAGAAAGAGGAACAGGCTTCAAGTGTCTGACCTTCTCTTCTTGGCATCTGAGTAATCTAACCTTCCATTTTTCCTGTGCTCAAGATGATTTCAGTATGGGCACTCCATGTTCCCTCAGGTTGTTTTAAACCATAGGTAGGATGCAATGGTGCCCTACCGCTGGCGGCGAGTACCACCAGTTCCCAGTGTGCATGATGTGCGCTTCTGGGGGCAAGCCCCCAAACAGCTGGAAATGCAAAGTTTCTGGAAGGCACGACCTGCCTCTTCCAGACACTTGCATTTCCGGTCGTTTGGACCCTCAGAAGTGCTACACTGCCGCCACTGGCAGTAGGAACCCCGTGCACACCTCTGCTACCACCAATGGGCTGGCCACACGTGCATTGGGAACCTGTGGTGCTCACTGCCAGCCGTAGGGCACTGTTGGATCCTACCCAAAGTTTCTCAGGCACATGGCAAAAGCAACACAGAGCAGTTAACATTCAACTCCAACTTATTTCCAAACAATAAAACTGTGCAAAACATTCATAGGTAAAGTTCATAAGAGCTAGCTAAAATGCCACCAGGGGAGGGCAAAAACAGGATAAATGAATTCCTTCAGGCAAGAGTGCTGTTTTTAAGAAGCACAGATGCTACCAGGGATGTTTTACAGTTGTAAGTGCAATTCTAATAACGCAATAGCCATTTTAAATATAGTGGGTTTGAAAAAAACTAAAAAACAGAACCAGAACTTGATAATTTCACTAGCAAACTTGGCTCTTACCCAATGCTGTCCCTGCCCAATCTCTCACTTATGACCTTCACACCTCTCTCTCCTCACACCTGGGTACTCTAGATATCAACCTTCATTCCATTTCCAAACAGTGGTGCCCTTGTCATAACCTCAAGGAGATTACCCTAAGGGATGATCCCTTTTGATGTAATCATTTCAAGCACCCTTTTCCACAATGCTAGCAATCACGCTTTAAGTCTCCCAATGAAAGCAGAGGACTGCAGCTACTTACCTTATAGTCCGGACGAATATTTGCAAAATAAATACACTGATCAACGGCTAGCCCTATTTTTAGACCTCCTCCTTCCCAAGACAGAGCTGATACTTGTTTGCCTGGAACCTTTAGTGTACGCAAATGCTGAAATGACATAATTCATTAATTGGTTATACAGTATTAGTAGTACTTCCAAATTTGGACTACTTAAATATAGCATACTGAATATATTCTTTGGGTGTGATTGGAATGAAGAAAGGTGTGCAAGAAGTGAGCTCAAGAAGGTATATATCTTCTTGAGGGAATGAAAGAGTACTGGGAAGAGATACTTTATTATTCTATTTTCTACACCCCTGTATTTCTTAAAATTACATTAACTAATAATATTATGCAGTCATAGGCAGTCACAGATAGCAAATTATTTCACAGTTGGCCACTATCAAATTGGTCCTTACTATGACAACTATTTCAGCTGTTTCTGATAATTCAATGGCTTCCAGCATCATGTAGTGAAATGGATTTCATATGGTTCATCAACTATCATAGAATGAAAATATCCATCATAATAGCAGACTCACATTATTAGTGGTGGTTGGCTAGGGTCCGTGGGTGTGCCATGCCTGTGTAACCCCTTGTGGGATTACCCCTTGCAGGATTATTATTATTATTATTATTATTATTATTATTATTATTATATCCTGCCTTCATCCACTCCATTTTATCCTCAGAACAACACAGTGAGCTTTATGGCTAAGTGGGGACTAGAACCCAGATCTCCAGAGTCCCAGTCCAACCACAACAATGCACTGGCGTTAAACAAATAATGGTCACTTCACGATGTATGATGACTATAGATCATTTATTTATTTGTGCTACAAGCATATGAATAAGCTTACTATAAAAATAGGCAGAAAGAGTCAAAATAGCATGTATCCCAACCTCATAATACTTTGAAGCATCATAGCATAATCACCACTCAAGCACAATTTAGACCATCTCTCTCTCTCTCTCTTTTAATGCTTTACACATCAATTTGTCTGCTATTAAACTCTTAAATGTCTGTCAAAGAACTGTTGCATACTGAAATAGATTTTGAGGCATGTTCTGGGGGGCACAGAATACATATGGGGCACTATCTGATCCTGTTGGCCTTCATTACATTCTTCCACCCCAGTAAGAATGTGACCTAAAACAGGGGTGAGCAAAAGGTAGATCTTCAGATGTTTTAGACAACAACTCCGAGAATTTCTGACCATTGGCCATGGTGACAGGGGCTTATTGGCGCTAAAGTTCAAAACATATGGAAATGTACCTTCTGCCCATCTTTGACCAAGAACATGCCCAACACTATCCTGCACCTGCACAACACAGGTGAAGGCTGGGAGTACTAGGCAAACTGTCTTTTAGGGAAGCTTGCGTGCCATTATTACTTCTGCTGAACTCAGGCTTTCTAGGAACATAGTTTGAAAACCTTGATTTAGACCACCAATGTTTGGCTTTCTTCAACCACTATACATAGGTTCAAATAAAAAAACAATAAAAATGAATTTACCTCACCAAATGGAGAGTAGAACTGTACAACATTTATATCTTTATCTTGTGCAGCTGTCTTCTGGAAACCTGCAATCGCCAGAACATTTCCACAGTGGTTCCACTGGATACTCACAACATTCAGTGCAGCATCAATTAAGACAGGATCTGGAAGTTATGAAAATAATAATAATAATAATAATAATAATACAGCAAAAACAAGCAAAGCACAGAATCAATCACCTCCTGTACATGGATGACATCAAAAACTATGCTTCAACTTCAACACAGATAAAAGGCCTCCTGTGAATCACTGAAGAACTGACGACAGACATGAAAATGGAATTTGGGATAGGAAAATGCAAGATGCTACACATAGAAAGAGGAAAATGGAAAGAAGAAGCAACATCAGAAACACAAAATAATGAAATATTAGATAACATGGAAGAAAATGAAACATACAAATACATAGGATTTCAACAAAACACAAAAATCAATCACTCCACAGTAAAAACTCAACTAAGAATGCAATATAAAACTCGCCTATCACAAATCCTAAAATCTAAACTCAACTCGAAAAACATTTTCAAAGCCATCAACACCTACGCAATACCCATCCTCACATACTCATTCAGAATCATACACTGGCCACACACTGAACTTGAAGAAATAGACTCAATCACACCGAACTCACAAAACACTGCATGCTCTATCCCAACTCATGCACTGAAAGAATAACAATCAGCAGGAAAGAAGGAGGAAGAGGTCTGCTGGACATAAATAGAATTCATGCTAAACAGATAAATCACTCAGAGAATTCTTCCACACCAAAACACCCCCATTCATAAGGCCATAGTAAAAGCAGATAAAAACTACACCCCACTCAACCTAGCACTACAAAACAAAGATCAAACACAACCACTTACGCTCACAGAGAAAAAAGAAAAATGGGTACAAAAAGTACTCCATGGGAAGCACTACAACATAATACAGAACCCACAAATAAACAAAGAACAATCGTACGAATGGTTCAAGAAGGGTGAGCTATTTCCAGAAACCGAAGGATTCCTAATAGCTATACAGGACCAAGTTATAGCAACCAAGAACTACCAAAAACACATCATAAAAGATAACAGTGTAACAACAGACCTATGCAGGAAATGCCATCAGTTCCAAGAAACAATAGACCATATAATAGGAGGATGTAAAATTCTGGCAGGAATGGACTATACGGACAAACACAATACAGCTGCAAAAATAATTCACCAACAACTGGCCATCAAACAACCTACACCATACCATACATATTCACCTGAAACAATCCTGGAAAATGCAGATCATAAAATATACTGGGACAGAACAATTCATACGGACAAGACAATACCTTGCAACCGACCAGACATAACGTTCATAGACAAAAAAGCACACATACCTCATCGACACAGCATTACTGAATGACAAAAATGTTGAAAAGGAAGAAGAAAAGAGAGACAAAATATACACCACTGGCCATGGAAGTCAAAGAACTATGGCAACAGGAAAAGGTCACAATTATCTCATTAGTCACATCAGCCACCGGCATCACATCAAACATATATATATATACAAACACACACACACACACAGAAAACCTCCAGAAACTGGGCCTACCAGAATACATCCACACCAACATCCAGAAAGCAGTCATAATTAAAACATGCTCAATCGTCAGGAAATTCCTGAATCAACAAAAGACAGCATTTCTTGGGAAAGCCCGTCATGTCTGTCTAGAAAAACCGCCACGAGCGAGCGAGATAATAATAATAATAATAATAATGTGATAGAAAGAGGATGCACAAAAGGTCAATTGAAGAATGACCCATTATATCACTCCTGAACAAGACCCTGAACCAACTGAATTCACAGTAATTTTTTAGAGGTATTTTAGAAAGTTGGGCTTACTTTGATCATTCTCATGTCTCATTATTTGGCATCTTCCATTGTCGAAACAAATAGCAAGGCATGGACAATCTGGTTCAACATAACCCTCTGTTCCAGGGTACCAATGTATTCCAGCAATACTGAATGCTCCCGTTACATTCACCAAACAGTTCATTTTCATTTTCATCTAAAAAAATTATTTAATAAACATGTATAAAACTGAGCTTAACGAACAGATCACGAGAGTGGCTCAGACAGATGTGAGCAGGATCCTATCCATGTTTATTTGAAAGCAAGACCAATTCTATTAAATGGGTTTTACTCCCAAGTACATATGCTGAATAGAACTGTAGAAGAAGAAATATTTGCTTAGACTTTTATATGTACTTTTATATGTACTTTTACAACAGACATATCATAAGTAAGAATGAAAAGCCTGCTAACAGATACTGGCTGCAATCCACAAATCAATTAAACCAGAGTACTTGCATTCAATCCAATTTAATGCCACTGACTTTCAGTTAAATCACTTTCACTGGTTGCTGTAACCAGCTGGCTCTATATTTGTGCTCTATTAAACACCATGGCATGATAATGTTTTCAATTCCTGTGGTGACTGCAGAACAGTTCTTAAGCGTTATCATTACAGAACAGCATCTACCAGGTTGCACCATAGAACAGGTAGAAATGTTTAGGAAAATCTTTTAAATTGTGTGAAAAATTGAGTAGCGAACTCACCCACTAGTAGGCAACCTCTGAACTTACCATAAAAGTCCCATGCTTGTCGTAAATGTGTATTTCTCCATTTGCCATTCCAAAGAGAAGGGTTCTGCCATCTGGAGACCATGCAACATGATGGAGTTGCACTTTCAAATCCTTTCCCCAAATGCGATTCCCTTTTAACAGAAAATATGCTCAGCATAGCCCACAACTAAAAATAAAGCTTTATGTTACTTAAAATACTGCAGGAATTCTACAGCAAAACTTGGAAGAAATTCAAAATGGTAATTTATAGAAGAATTTTAACTCATCCATATATACTACAAAAGAGAAACCAATTCTAGTTCAGTTTGTATGCTTTTTTAAAAAACTAAACTTTAGGGTTTTTTTTAACTATTGTAATTATAAATTCTTTATCATATAGGGCTGGATCCAAAGGTGTGATTGTCGTTGTGTAAGGGGGTTTCCTAATTTTCACTGATTTCCTCTTCCTGTTGCAGCCACCAAGTACCATTTTGTTCCAGAGGGTCCCCCAAATCCCTGCAACAGATTAATGGGGTATGCAGGGAACTGCAGAGGGAAGAGGGAGACAGGAAATCACCATTCCATGAACACAGCTGTATTCCATTTATGGAACAGGATACAAACCATTGGAAATATGGTGAGTTGGGCTTTATTGATGTTTGATACTATATGTGCTGAACTATTAGTAGACAAGACTAAACAAACATAAATATATATAGCATCATGCATTTCAAAAAATTTACTTGGATTATTTTTAATAAATTATTAAATTTGAAGTGACATTCAGGTATATTCTAATAGTTCATGTATTCTTTCTAGATGGGACTTCTTAACACACAGCAAATAATTCATTTTTCTTTGGTGAGCTTAAATCCATTTTTCTTAACTTACATTTTAAGATGTAAAAATATTAAAATGTAGTACATGAAATACATGGCAGCCCCCCCCCCCCCACTGAATGGGAAGGTTTGAGGGGGGAATCCTTGCTCGTTTGGATGGATGCTCTTAGAATCCCCCATATGATCAGGGACCTGTGTGATTGGAGTTTGTGACAGCAGAGAGGATTCTAAGTGCATCCATCTTAGGTTATTCCTTCAGCCCTTCAATGTTTGAAGCTGATGGGGACAGGGATGTTGGAGGTGGGGCTGGTGCATGGGGGCCTTGCTCCCCCTTGAGACATTCTTTGACATTATGGGGAATTAACTTTTGAATGGGGCTGGAGTTACACGGGTTTTGTCTTTAGTAAAAGATGGCTAAAACTGCAGAGATGCTGCAAGTGCTATTAATACAAATAATACTTTACCATCCACGGAACCAACGATTACAGCACCATCTTCATATATAATGCAAATTTTCTGCCCGTCAGCATTCCATCTCATACTGCGAACAACGGATTTATTTCGATTGTTGATCATCTCCTCATACCAAAAGCCTGAAGCCAAAGAATGAAAATTCAGCCATAACTTCAGCATTGTGAACTTCTATCTGAATTATTTTATTGGAAAAAAATAAGCTGGAATTATTTGCAAAAATGGTAACTTGGGGGTTAAAGGACCCTCCAGAACAGCCTGGGTGGTGGAGCTGGGGACTGCAGGGGAAAGGGGCAGCAGGTAAAAATTACCTCCCCCATCTTGCAGGAGCCTCTGCAGGATCTCAACTTCTTCCATTCGCAGAAGCCCTTCCATTTGCAGAAGGCCAAGTCTGGATCTAACTCACTGAGTTTAACTACACTGAGAGCTGGGATTGTGATAATAATCAAAACATTGAAACATGTTTAAAAGTTATTCTAAGGGCCCATGCTGCCAAGCACTGTTCATAACCCACATTCTTTCCGCAGGCTTGACCTTGGACAAAAACATACACGAATAAAACTAATTCTTAAAATGGTAAAAATAAAGAAATAAATCTATATCCTATCCTAAACTCAGAATTTCTGTGGGTGTTTATTATGAGTAGAGATGTAAAAGAGATGTCCAATTAAGGCATAGAATATATATATATATATATATATATATATATATTGAAGAGTCCTGTTAAATCAAACCAAAGGTCCATCTAGTCCAACATTTTGTTTCCTGAAGTTGCCATCCAGATGCCTCTGGGAAGCCCACAAGCAGGGCATGAAAAATATTACCCGTTTCCTGCAATGGATATTTGGTGACATACTGACGCTGACCCACATAGTCACCAAGATTAGTAGCCAGTGATAAACCTATTCTTCCATGAATTTCTCTAATCCCCTTTTAAAACCATCTGAGCTAGAGGCCATCACGTTATCTTGTGTCAACAAATTACATGAATTATTTGTGATATTTTATTGAAAGAACGGGGACAGAATGCTCTAGGATCATTTGCTCTAACTATTAGACAAAATGCAGAAAGCAAAGATATTAGTATGTTAAAACCTGACTGGAAACTCAGATTATATGATGATATCATCTTCTTTCTAACTGATGTACAAAAATCCTATGGAAAAATATCAGGATACAAGATCAATTTAGGTAAGACTGATGTATCTGAGTATACCTAATAACAATAGTCAGCAATGCAACTCTTTACCTTAATGAATTGTATTTAGTAGTTTTGAGCAAATTGCTTCTGAAATGAATGAGAGAATGAATGTTTGTGGGAAGAGGAGCAAAAACGCAGGGAGATGTAAACTTAAGATAAATCAATTAGAATAAACCTCCATAATGAGTTTAAAAATAAATAATGCTATTTGGTGTGTTGAAACCTGTAACTGAAAATCTGAAAAAACACTGTCCATATCTCAACACCACTTCAGATTTGAGATACCACCATGATAGAGTAGCCAATTTCTAGCAAATCACCTACCTTTATAGAGCATCCAAACAATGATGAGCCCATGCTCATCACTGCTAGTTAATTTCTGATACTGTTCATTCCAAGTCACTACTTGCACAGCACCTAGAAAATTACAGAATCTTATACTGTTGGATCGCAACACTACATTTAATTATGTATATTTAAAACCCGATTAACATTTTCAAACCCATCAAAAACAAACATTACATTCACGATAATCTCTTCTTAAATATGTTTGTTTTAAGGATCCAATTATACTTTTCCATTCATAGAAGATTCTTCAGTGAATGCAAAGGCCTTCAACCTGTAAATGGAAGCTGAGAAAAGGCCATGGTGCTGGGCAAAGGCCTTCCCACACACCATCTCCCATACTGGTCTGGGGGTGGGGGTCAGCCAACCCTCTGAACCCTTTTTGGAGTATGTCTGACAGAAAATTGGCAGAAATTGCCTTTCTGCTTCCATTCACAGGAATCTCCAATGGATCGAAGACCCTTATGAAAAAGGAAAAGGATGATTGCATGCAAGCATATATATATTACATGCTGTCTAGATCAATAATCAACACAACACACTATTTTTCACAGCAGATATATTTCAATCTTCCGTAAGCTGTATTTGCTAGTTTAAAAAAAGAGCTCCAATATCATATATATATTTATATATTTTTGTGAGCTGTGTCTGCTTTGTACTCATCATTAATTTTATTACTTTAGCAGAGTACCATAAATTATAACTCAATTCTGGCACTGAGGGGATAGTCTCTGAGAATAATACTGAGAATAGATTTAGCAATAAAATTACACCAGTTTCTGAAAGCATTATTCAACGGGCAGTTTTCACCTAGAACAATATCCTATTGTGCCCATGCACTAGTGGGAGCGACGTGCTCATTTCCAGAACAGGGCACGTCAGTGAAGGTTGCAGGAGGAGCTTTGTTGACCTGATCTAGAAATGTGCTTTTCTGAGATTACGAGTGTTACCCAGAGGACCTCCTCTACTGCCGCTCCCAGACTGTGGAATGGCCTGCCAGAGGAGATTCGACAAATTAGCAGTCTTCATGAATTTAAGAGAGCCGTGAAGACTGATCTCTTCCAGCAGGCCTACCCAGTTGAATTTTAAGATGTTTTTAATGATGTATTAGTTTTTGTTTTAATATTTTATCTATTTTGTGGTTCTTGTGTTTATATTTATTGTTGTTCCCCGCCTCAATACGGAGGGAGAGGCGAGTTATAAATAAATAAATATATTATTATTATTATTATTATTATTAAACCGCAAATTACCTGTTGCACCATTGGTCACTCCTGCCGGTGCAAAAGAAACAGTGGGAGCACAGTGACAGTATAAGATATTGCCCCTAGTCTGCAATGTATGAGCACTAAATATAAGAATATAATGACTCTTACCAGTGTGACCTTCAAGTGTTTGATTCATTGAAAGATTGCTAGGTGCTGCAAGTCCCTTTAATTTGGCTTCTTCTAAAAAAAGAGACAGTTTAAACAGGATTTTAAAACATAGGTATTCTAAATTGCTCTTCCATTGGCACAAGGGCGGCAGGGGGGCGGGAATGTTTTCCACTAACTCCCTCCTCCATCTACAGCCTCTTACAACATAACAACCCACCCCACCCCATTCCCAAAGGTCCCCCAACTCTCAGGAGCACATGTGGGGGGGGGGGGCGCAGAGAGAATAATGAGGCAGGAAAGTCCTGTTTCATTCATAGAAGGAAACTTTGGATCCAAGCAATAATGTGTACAATGTCCAGAGTTTCAGAATTGTACATTTTTATTATGTTTTGCCTGTGGTTTATAGAGGTGAAGATAAAAGTCAATAAAATTCAGTCCACAGACCGCTCCAATACAGCTGAATAAAATGCTTTCATTCAATTTAAAGAGGTTAACAGCTCAATCTTTTGTATGTGATCTAGTCTGTAGCTGTCGTGTCTTGTTTCATTTACCTAAGCAGCTGTTCTCCCTGCTCCAGTGCTGTAGCCACTGCACAAGCTTGCTCACCAACTATATGGTTTAGTAACTGATCCTATTGCCTTCCATACAATGAAAAAATCCAATCGAATTGGGATGTCCAGGAATGTCGTACCAAGCGATGCTGCAGCAAAATGCTGAGAACACTGTGCTGCTACAGCAAGTCAATATGGTGTGATTACACTGGCACAAGTCATGTGGGCATGGAGGGAGCAAAATGGCAAAGTGGCTACACAGCAAAAGCAAACAAACAAACAAAGGACATCCCATACCCCAGGATGCTAATCAGTTTGCATTGATGCAAGTGCTGGTTACTTTCAAAGATCTCATGGACATTTACCTGTTTTTGTCTCTAATTTCAAGACTTTCAGTAGCCCATCTTCGCCACCACAAGCTATATAGCCCTGGTCCTTGCTCCAAGAAATAGATCTTAGTCTAACATTACCAGGAATTGTAATCTGAAAGGAATACATTTTTTGTAATGAAAACAATAATCACATTGCTAAATTGGACATTGCTGACCACAAACTATGGACTATTTGAGCATTTTAAGTTTATAAACATAATCAAATTTGCCATTAGGGGATACAGTTTTTTCAGTGTACAGAGAAATATAAGCAAAAGACAAGTCCTTGCCTCAAAGAGCTTCAACAATTTAAGAAAGGCAATTCCCTTTCAAACTATATTACTAAAAGAAATTATTTTTGCGTGTTGCAACACCGAGATCAAAGAGAAAATTTGTTATGTGTACAAACTATTCCCACCCCCTAAATGGAAGTTGCTCCTCTTATTCCAAGCTAATTTGAGATAAACAGGATCCCTTCATACTCCTAGTCAGGGTACAATGGGATCTAATCCTTCCCCAAAGCCTCCAAATCTCCTTCTCCCACCTATTCATAAAGCATCCCTTTCCTTCCGACCTGTCTGTCAATTTATCCTGTGGCTACTGTTGGTGTGGTCCTAGTGGGAGAGAAGTCCTCCCCCTCTTCTGGATAATGGCACTACAACAGCAGCAAGCCAGGTGCCTGGGGGAGAGAGAAGGTGAGAGACTACTGGTGAAGCAGCTAACCCTAGCACCAAGCAGGTAGATTGGAAGGTTTTCACAGAATCATGGAATAGTAGAGTTGAAGGGCCTTATGAGACCATAGAGTCCAACTCCCTGCTCAATGCAGGAATCCACCTTAAAGCATACCTGAAAGATGGCTGTCCAGCTGCCTCTTATAAGCATTGCAAGCATTGTTAAAGGGATATGGAAAGTTGATAACGTTTTTTGTCATTTGGGAATCACTAATTATACTTTGGAATCTGAGGTTTGACATTTAATTTTTAATGGTTTATGAGATGTTGGTCCACTTCCCTTTTGAACTGCAGTCCACAAAGCAATTTTGACCTCCCACATTTTAACGGAGGTTTAGTTCAAAACTACAATGGCCCACAAGGCAAAGAAAATTGCATCCAAAGGTTGAGAATAAAAGGACAGAAATTCCACACAGATTATCTTGCTCCACAATGAACTAGTAAAATTTTGCCTGCCTGGTGTGGAGTTTGCAGATACCACACACTGGCCTGGTTCAGAAGTCACAACTTCTCATGTTTTTCTTTTTAAAGCCTGGGTTGTTTTAAATGAAGTAGGAGCGAGCCAGTGAACATTCTGGTTCCCGTCACCCAATCGCTTCCTGGGGAAAAATAACCCAGGAACATGCCATTGGTTAAACCCTGGGTTACAACTCTAGTTGTTTCTCCCTCAACAACCCAGAAATTCCAGTTCACACATCACACTTAACAACCCAGGGATGTGACAACCTGGGTTGTTTTGCTTCTCCTGTTTGCAGCAATCTGCCAATAGGATACAGTATACCTGCTTGCAACCTGGGTTTATTCACAACAACCCAGGATTTAAAAACACTTGGGTTATTAATGTGCAAATCAGTTTATTATTATTATTATTATTATTTACATATCTATACTGCCCCATAGCTGAAGCTCTCGGGGCGGTCTACAAAGATTTAAACATTAAAATAATATACAAAATTTAAAAACATAAAAAACACACAATGGATGGTATACACAGAGGCAACATACATCTAAAAACATCTTTAAGCAATCAGCCAAATTGCAAAACAAATCCGGGATCAATTAAAACTCATCACACACTGCCAAAAATGTCTTGGAAAAGAGAGAAGTCTTGACCTGGCGCAAAAAGATTGAAATGTTGGCACCAGGTGGGCCTGGTCAGGGAGATCACTCCATAATTGGGGGGGGGGGCACCACCCAGACCGCCCATTGCGTAGATAAGTAAAGGAATCAGTTACCATGGGGCATGTGGGCATCTATGGATAGAGATATAAAATTTAATGCAGTGTTGAATCCATGGTGGGAAATTGGCAGGTTCTTTTTCCAGTTGAGGGGATGGTGGGAATTTTGAAGAACACATGAAACGATTACTTTCTCATCAAACCTAAACTTAAGAACATTAATTTTAATAATTACATTGCATAAGTATGAGGTTTACAGGCCAATGCTATCCATGACTAGAATTAACTCCCATTTGGTTCATTGGGGCTTACAACCAGGAAAGTGTGTATAGGATTGCAGTCTCAAAAGTATAAATGCCTTAGTTTTATTCAAACAATAATAACAACTATACCCAATGTAAGGCATGGGAGCGAGCTGTTGCCTAGTCTTCCCCTCCCCTGCTTCTGTCCTTTTAGATTTGTGTGTCCAAGCTCAAGCTTAAGAACATAAGAGCCAGGCTGGATCGGACCAAGGGTCCATTTAGTCCCGCACTCTGTTCACACAGCTGCCGACCACTTTACACCACCACCACCATCATCACCATCATCGATTGTCGGAGTGCAATCCGAACACACGTATTCCGAAGCAAGTCCCAAGAAACGGAGTGGGGTCACTTCTGAGGGGAGCGCTCATGCTTTGTAGAAGATCCAGTTGTGCAAGAAACTTCGGGGCCCGGAAATTTGCCCCTGAAGATTCAGGCGCGCCGGTTTCTGCCAGCCGTTGCGCGCGAGTAGGATGGGGACTGAGTGAGAAGACAACAACAACAACAACAACAACAATTCTGACTTCATAGAAGCGAAAGGGGAGGAATGGCGCTGCAGACCCATTCTTACCCCCCCTTCCAATACTATTATCACACGAAGCTCTCACCTTTTTGCTCAGATAGACAAACATCCTGCCCGGCTTGTTTTTTGTGTGTGTGTGTGTTTTGTTTACTTGTTTTCCGCCCTTATTAGAGTCGCTACTTCAGACGGCCGTTGCCGTCGTCTCCATGGCAACACGGGCCTGGTTCCAGCTGCCTTGGCAACCACTACCGAACCGTAAAGAGAACTCCGAGAGAAATCAGTTCGCTTCCGGGTTAGGGGACATTTGGGCCCCGCCTCCTCCACCTCATTAATGTGCAGCTCTTTCCACCCGAAGAGTCGCGTGTTTGTTTGTTTTTTCGTGGCTGCTGTTTGTGTATTTATTTCCCCGCTTTCCGGCCTTTGGCGATTAGTAACTATTTCTGAGTTGATTTCTCCCCTCCCCCAGATTTTCTAAACTAGAAGGGTTGTGGGAGTTTTTTTGGGTGTGTGTATGTGTGTTTCATAATGGCTTTCCTTAAAAGTTGCGTTTTGGATTTTGGCAGCTGGTTTTGAGGCTGTTGAGCCGGTAGAGGGACGAAACGAGAAATAGCAAATTGGCTCCGATCCATGGTTAGACTAGAATTACCACTTTCCTTCCCCCCCTTTTTTTATCCTCCAGAAGTCCGTGAGCTAGGCTGACCATATGAAAAGGAGGACAGGGCTCATATAACTTTAACAGTTGTAGAGAAAAGGGAATTTCAGCCAGTGTCATTTGTATGCAATTAGTCCCTGGTGAAATTCCCTCTTCATCACAACAGTTAAAGTTGCAGGCACTATACTAGAGTGACCATATAGAAAAGAAGGCAGAGCCCCTGCAACTTTAACTGTTGTGATGAAGAGGGAACATCACCAGGAACTAATTGCATACAAATGACACTGGCTGAAATTCCCTTTTCTCTACAACTGTTAAAGTTATATGAGCCCTGTCCTCCTTTTCATATGGTCAGCCTACCGTGAGCACATCAAACAGGTGTGAAGGAGACTGAAATTCAGTAGATGCAGACTCCCCCCCTCCCCTCCCCTCCCCACCCCTGGCTTACTGCGCCTCTCCATGGTGGTGTTATTGTCATTCAGAACTTAGAAAAAGTGGGACCCCTACAAATGCCTTTGTCTACTTCCCCTCTTGCTAGAGTGGCCACTTTATTCACCGTCAAAAAGGAGGAAAAATACCACCAAAAAATAAGACAAGGTTTTCTAAAATGTGCTTCTGCTAATATATATATATATATATATATATATAATGCAAATTTGGAAATAATTGCTATAATTTAAATTGAGTGTGCCTGCTCAGTCCGCTGTCCGGGAGCTAACTGCTCACCCATCATTTGGTCCAGCTAGAACTCCAGCTGGTGCTTTGGCTTGCTGGGGAAGACCCCACTACATTGAAGCTGCAGTGAGGCATGTGCCCTGCAGCTCCCACATTTATGTTATTAATGAATAACCATAATTCCCCCAATTATGTTAGTAATGGATTCTTTTCAGCTTGTGCAACCTAAGGATGTAGACAATTTGTTTCAAGGGTTGAGAACGATCACTTGCTCCTTGGCTCCTTACCCATCCTGACTTGTGAGATCAGCCAGGGCTGATCTAGGTATTTGGACTTTGGAGGGGGTTAACACTTCCTTGAGGGATGGTGCAGTCCCTACTGCATTGACGGAAGTGGTGGTGAGGCCACTGTTGAAGAAACTAAGATTATCTCCTAATGATGACCACCCAGTGTGGAATTTGACATTCTTGGACAAGTTATTGGAATGTGTGGTGGCTTCTCAATTCCGGATGATGGTAGATAAGACTCAGGGCAAGTGCAAAACCTCCTGCTGCTGGGGTGGGGTAGTGTCTACTGCTGTTGCGGTGCACTAATGTTGGAGGTGGGAGTTGCCACAGGAAGTGGAGGGGTGTGGGAACATGAGCCACCCTTCATGTCACTTCCAAGAGTGGGGAAGCTGTTACCTCCTTACACTGCCACCTCCGCTGTCTTGCTGCAGCAGGGAGCCGCAAATGTGGCTCTCCAGAGTGTCCCACCACATGTGCCTTACTGAGAGAGGCATAAGGCAGGTGGTTGCAGCTGCTGCTCCAGTGGGCCACAATGGCAGCTTTCCCGCTGCAGCATTTCTCATAGGAGGAGAGTGGCCAGTGCTGCTCTACTGAGCACCTGCCCTATGCCTCGCTTTGAGAGTCATAGGGTGGTGCCAGCAGAGGCGGCATTGAGATTCCCAGTGGCAGGCACACAGGATTTGCTGCTCTTCCTTATTTGCTGCCTGAGGTCTCATGGGAAGACCAGGTCTATTCAGACTTAAGTCTGATTATTTAGATCCATTCCAATCTGGTTTCAGGATGGCAAGAGCCTTGGTTGTGCAGGTGGATGATTTATGCTGGGTAATAGGTGGGGGAAATGTAACCCTGTTTGTTCTCCTGGACCTCCTAGTGGTTTTCAATACCATTGACCATGGAATCCTTCTGGATCACTTATTCAGGCTGGGCTTAGGAGGCATGATGTTATGATCGTTCCAGTCCTTCCTGGAGGAGCACTCGCATATGGTGGTGCTGGGGGACTTTTGTTCCACCACATTGACCAATGGTGTGTTGTGTAAGATTCTATTTTGCCCTTCATGCTTCGGCTATGGGGCAGTATACAAATGTAATAAATAAAATAAATAAACATGTACATGAAAATACTGGAGAAGTCATCCAGGGTTTTGAGTTGAAGTGTTACCAGTATGTGAATGATACTCAGCTCTGCCTCTTTCATCTACTTCTCATAGTACCAACCAAAATATCTCGAAATAATGATCAAGCTTCTGGATTCTCCAGGACTCTTCCTCAGATTGGTTGTTAAACAAAGCAAAAAAAAAAAAAAAGTGGGGCGAGGAAGAAAGGTGGATGGATCCTTAGGCCATGTTGTCTGCATTTAGTCACAATAATAAGATCAAATTGGAGAGGGGACAGCAGACTTGATTATGCCCTAGCCCAGGGGTTCTCAAACTTTCTATCCTCAGGGCCCTCTTGAGAGAGCTGAAAATGATTGAGGCCCACCAGCCACATAGTGGTGGCAGATGGATGCAGAGCTTGGCATTATAAGCCAGCAATTACTGAAATATTTTATAGTGATACCTAATCCTTCCTTGGAAATGCTTGCCATAGCTACTTCTTTCAAGCAGAGAGTACCATGATTTAGCTCCCCATGACTGAAATACAGATATTGGCTCAGGAGGTATAATTATTCAGCCTTCCAATTTCAACAGAATTTGCTGAACCAGAGGCTGTAAGTAGAGCAGGTTTTTTTATATTGTTTTCCTCTTTCCCCTCGCATGCCTCTCAAAAATTCTTATTCATCTGTCATTTTATCTTCTTTCACGCTGAACTTGTACCCTATTCCCCATTGCCAGGTTCTTTCTTTCATTCCTTCCTACTACTGCTTTGACATTCACTTCCTCCTATAACAGCTTCCCTCTCTTAACTCATTCTTTATTGCCAGTTTTTAAAAATCATTATTACTAAAAACATTAGTCTTGCTCTCTAACCCATTGCCACACCTACCTATGCAGTGTGCATGGTGCAACCATGGCACAGAGCAGTCAAGGAAGGAAGGAAGGAGGGACTGGGCATCCTGAAGCACTGAAACCCACCTGAAAGTGGGGTGAGACTCACTGGGTTCTGGCTCACAGTTTGAGAAAAGCTCTAGTCTTTACATGCCTATCAGGTACATGTCAGTTACAGAATGCCCTTCCGCCTCTGCCTAATAAGATGAAGAAACATGATATTATGCTTGATCGCCTGTTTTGGAAAATAGAAAAGCCAGCTTTTATCTGCCTCTTTAGCCATCCTTAGGTAAAGCACACAGTTTCCTTGGTAGGTGGTCAGCAGAAGCACAAAGAAACTATGCAGTTTTTCCATTAGTAAAACTGGAGATTAATTTTAGGTGGTGTACTAGGTGAAGAAAATTAAGACAAATCTGATAGCATACTTAGTGGTTGTACATACATAGTGGTTGTAATGAATGAAACCCTCAGGAAAAGATGGGTAAAAAAACTCATGCCCCTTTAGGTGTTGTCTCATCATAATTAAGCACACAGATTAATTTTATGGTGAAAGATGTTTATTAATGTGCAGCTGTACTACACAGTTTAATTTTTTATGATAAAAAGGAATAAATGTGGAGACCAAATTTCTCTAATCAGCTTAATGTAATTACTTGCATTCATTTGTATTTTTGATTGCACCTCGTGTATTTTTTATATTTCACAGAAACAGCTTCCATGGCCCTGCCACTTCAACCCCAGGGGCTTTTCTTTCCAGTTCCGTGTTCCAGTTGCTCAGGATCTGTCATTGTTATTCCTCCTCATTTCTACCTGTTAATGTAGTCTATTGCTGTGACCCATTCCATTCCCTCTCAGGATCCATTTCCAACTTTATTTGTAGCTTGCATTTATTTCACCAGAGCCAAGTCATGTCAATTGGCATTAATAGTCCCCATTATTACCTATGGGCCTTCTTAGTTTTGCCATTCCTTTAATACATCTGACATGACACAGCAACTCTACTGAAAATAAGCAGTTCTGGGTTTGGTTAGTGACTGGATGGGGGACCATTTGGGAATGTTGTGTGTGCTGTCATGAGTTCCATGGAGATACGTAGGGATATAAAATAAATAAAAATAACCTCTTTAATGTTAGTGGGATTGTTTCTTGAGTATATACCAGGGTTATTTTGCTCTCTTAGCCTACTTATATTAAATTATTCATTCAATAGCTGATTGCTTGCAATAATCAAATATAAAATACAGAAACCCGAGTCTATTAATAACCCTACTAAAGTAGCTTCAGACAATGTTGGTTCTATTTATAAGACAGAGATTCATTTGCTCTTAAACTTATGCTGAAACAAGGTGTCTTGATAATTTTCCTGAACTTGTATTTGTTCAGGTATCATTTGTGGGGCATTTCTGCTATAGAACTAGTACATAAAGGAGGTACAGAACTGCTGTTAAAGTATCAATTGGGGAAAAAAGAACAATCGGTACTGAATATCACAGTAGACACCAGCAGCCAATCCACTTTCATATTTTAAAATTCTCCAAACATGCAAGTTAGTAATAACTATACCTTGCCAATTTTGACATCATACCAAAGTATGGTTAATAAAAACCAGGAATTGTAGGAAGTGCAGTTGGTGCAGAGGGTAGGGTGACCATATTTTGGAAACCAAAAAGGAGGACAACATGGCCGGCCCTCAAGGAGATGTGCCCACCCCAACATGCCCAACCCCCAAGTGGGCCCATCTTGATGTGACCGCCCCAAGGGGGCGTGGCCTTGGTCACATGTTAATTCTACACCTCACAATTAAGTTAAACCTGTTAGGGGTGTGCATCGGATCGGATCCGATCCACGATCCGAATCCGATCCGACCCAAAATCGGGAAAATCCGATCCGATCCGATCCGGACAACCTCCGATCCGATCCGATCCGATCCGATGAGGTCCGATCCGGATCGGACGCCATTTTGAATGCTTTTTCCCATAGCCAAGTATTGTTTTACAAAAACGCCTATAACTTTTTCATTTTTAAAGATAGAAGGATGAAACTTGGGCACATTGTAGACTGGTTAGGGGTAGTTATCTGTGAGAAATTTCAGAAAGATTGGTGCATGCATTTTGTGGCAATTAATTTTTTAATAAATACCCAGGAATGCCTATAACTTTGTCATTTTTAAAGTTACACACATGAAACTTTGCCACATTGTAGGGGGTACCTTGGGACCTATGTGTGTGAAATTTCAGAAACGTAGGTGCTTGTCTTGTGTGGCAATTAATTTTTAGAAAAATGGGTAGTAGTGGGGTAAATACAGTTACGCCTCCCATTTTTTTATTTTTGAAGATACAAACAGGAAACTTGGGCACATTACAGGTACCACTTGCCTTGATATGTGTGTGAAATTTCAGAAACATTGGAGCTTTCCTTGTGTGGCAATTAATTTTTGAAACAATGAGGAAAGAAACACCTATAACTTTGTCATTTTTAAAGTTACACACATGAAACTTTGCCACATTGTAGGTGGTACCTTGGTACCTATGTGTGTGAAATTTCAGAAACATAGGTGCTTGCCTTGTGTGGCAATTAATTTTTTAATAAATACCCAGGAATGCCTATAACTTTGTCATTTTTAAAGTTACACACATGAAACTTTGCCACATTGTAGGCGGTACCTTGGGACCTATGTGTGTGAAATTTCGGAAACGTAGGTGCTTGCCTTGTGTGGCAATTAATTTTAGAAAAATGGGTAGTGGTGGGGTAAATACAGTTACGCCTCCCACTTTTTTATTTTTGAAGATACAAACAGGAAACATGGGCACATTACAGGTACCACTTGGCTTGATATGTGTGTAAAATTTCAGACAGCTGGGTCCAGGCATGTGGTGGCAAGGTATTTTTGAAACAATGAGGAAAGAAACGCCTATAACTTTTTTATTTTAAAAGTTAGAAGTCTGAACATTGCTCACTTTGTAGATGGGTTAGGGGTAGATATGTGTCAGAAATTTCAGAATTATAGGTCCAGGCATTTGATGGCTATGGAATTTTTAAATTACATGTTTCAAAAAAATTTCTACAGAGGCCAGGTCTTCCCCTCCCGCTTCCCGCGAAGAAAAGGAAACACTCTCTCGTCTCGATCCCTTTGATCCTTGCTAGTAGTATCCATTACAGGGCTCGTGTTTCCTTTCCTACTTTCACTTTTCAAGCAGAACGGCTGAGCCTAGCTGAGTTTTGCAGCCATGCGTGCAAGGAAGGATCACTCTGGTCTCGATCCCTTTGATCCTTGGTAGTATCCATTACAGGGCTCGTGTCTGCTTTCACTTTGTACTCAAGCAGACACGAGCCCTGTAATGGATACTACTAGCAAGGATCAAAGGGATCGAGACCAGAGTGATCCTTCCTTGCACGCATGGCTGCAAAACTCAGCTAGGCTCAGCCGTTCTGCTTGAAAAGTGAAAGTAGGAAAGGAAACACGAGCCCTGTAATGGATACTACTAGCAAGGATCAAAGGGATCGAGACGAGAGAGTGTTTCCTTTTCTTCGCGGGAAGCGGGAGGGGAAGACCTGGCCTCTGTAGAAATTTTTTTGAAACATGTAATTTAAAAATTCCATAGCCATCAAATGCCTGGACCTATAATTCTGAAATTTCTGACACATATCTACCCCTAACCCATCTACAAAGTGAGCAATGTTCAGACTTCTAACTTTTAAAATAAAAAAGTTATAGGCGTTTCTTTCCTCATTGTTTCAAAAATACCTTGCCACCACATGCCTGGACCCAGCTGTCTGAAATTTTACACACATATCAAGCCAAGTGGTACCTGTAATGTGCCCATGTTTCCTGTTTGTATCTTCAAAAATAAAAAAGTGGGAGGCGTAACTGTATTTACCCCACCACTACCCATTTTTCTAAAATTAATTGCCACACAAGGCAAGCACCTACGTTTCCGAAATTTCACACACATAGGTCCCAAGGTACCGCCTACAATGTGGCAAAGTTTCATGTGTGTAACTTTAAAAATGACAAAGTTATAGGCATTCCTGGGTATTTATTAAAAAATTAATTGCCACACAAGGCAAGCACCTATGTTTCTGAAATTTCACACACATAGGTACCAAGGTACCACCTACAATGTGGCAAAGTTTCATGTGTGTAACTTTAAAAATGACAAAGTTATAGGTGTTTCTTTCCTCATTGTTTCAAAAATTAATTGCCACACAAGGAAAGCTCCAATGTTTCTGAAATTTCACACACATATCAAGGCAAGTGGTACCTGTAATGAGCCCAAGTTTCCTGTTTGTATCTTCAAAAATAAAAAAATGGGAGGCGTAACTGTATTTACCCCACTACTACCCATTTTTCTAAAAATTAATTGCCACACAAGACAAGCACCTACGTTTCTGAAATTTCACACACATAGGTCCCAAGGTACCCCCTACAATGTGGCAAAGTTTCATGTGTGTAACTTTAAAAATGACAAAGTTATAGGCATTCCTGGGTATTTATTAAAAAATTAATTTCCACAAAATGCATGCACCAATCTTTCTGAAATTTCTCACAGATAACTACCCCTAACCAGTCTACAATATGCCCAAGTTTCATCCTTCTATCTTTAAAAATGAAAAAGTTATAGGCGTTTTTGTAAAACAATACTTGGCTATGGGAAAAAGCATTCAAAATGGCGTCCGATCCGGATCGGACATCTGGTCCGATCCGATCCGACCAGCCTCCGATCCGATCCGATCCGACCCCCCAGGTCCGATTCCGATCCGCTATCCGATCCGATCCGGGGGGTCAGTGCACATCCCTAAAACCTGTTCTACAAAATATGTTAATGTTAAAATCAATGAAATAAAGAACAATTGAGACATTCAGTGTATCTGAAATTAATATGTATTGTAGTTGCTATACAAATTTCTTTATGGTAGTTCTTTTTGCTGTCCTCATACAAGATCAATAGAAAAGAAAATCTATTATTTTCCATTTTTCTAAAGAAAACAGGTTGTGGATTAGGGGGAAAAATAGCTAAAGAACACTGTGATTAGGAGGGGGTACACCAGTGCTAGACAAAACAGAAAATGGAAAATATGCGGTAAAGACAGATTAGAAAGGGGGCCAAAAGGTGCAATCCTCTAGCCAGAATAAAAATCCTACAACTCCCAGCATTCCACAGCCAGCATGCATAGGATTGTTCCCTAACCAGAATCAAGCCTCACTGAGTTTAATAAGACTTATTCCCAGGTAAGGGTGTAGATAGAAGAGAGCAATCCTGTAGCAATCTTTTCTCAGGCCTATTTGTGTGATTTAATATTAAGCAAAAAAGAGCAGCTCTCTTTAAAACATTATCACACTTAAGATGTAATATAAACTAGATTTTCACAAGTCAATTTCTATTAAAAGTCTTGCTCCAGGCATAACATTCTGCAGATTTTGCTGTGTACACTATTGGGAGAACTGGTGATAAGCACGCACCATATGGCCTCAGTGGTGAGTTTCTACCAAACCCTGTTACTATACCACTATCAAAACATCTGACTACAAGTTACAAGATTACAGAGTTTACATTTTATTTATTTATTCCATTTATATCCTGCCATTTCTCCTGCAAGAAACCCAAGGCAGCGTACATAATCCTCCATTTTATCCTCAAAACAACAACCCTGTGAAGTAGGCTGGGCTGAGAGTCTGTGACTGGCCCAAAGTCACCCAGTGAACTTCCATGGCCAAGTGGGGACTAAAACCCAGATCTCCCGACTTTCAGTCTGGCACTCTAGCCACTACACCACAATCTACAACTCAGACATTTACTATACTAGCAATATTAAATGGATAGTCAATGTGAAGTTCAGGTTAATTCTAGTTAACTTTGTATGAATGACTAGACAGCATAGCATAATCCTACTCAGAAGTAAGTCCAATTGAGTTTCTGAACACAAAAGAAGAAGAGCTCCCTATGCTTCTCGTAATATTTGTTCACCTTTCTCTAGCAAGTGCAAACCCCTCCAGTCTAGGAGGACTATACACCCACCACAGTTTGCGGCCCACTATGGCTTCTGTATTCTTTATTTTTAAAAGGCATTTTCATGGAAACAAGAATTCATCAACTCCCACTGCCCACATAATTTTGTCTTTGTGATATCATAATTTCCACAGCAATCTATTGTGAGGATTATTACTTTTACTGACAGCAAAGCAGCAAACAAATCTGCAGATTTGTTTTTAAAAGCATATTATAATGCAAATATGCTTCATAAGAAAAGGATAAATGTAAATTATATAGACTAGATATGCACACACACACTCACATAAGGTGACCAGATAAAATCCAGGTCAGGGCTCATGTAACTTTAACAGTTGTAGAGAAAAGGGAATTTCAGCCAGTGTCATTTGTATGCAATTAGTTCCTGGTGATATTCCCTCTTCATCACAACAGTTAAAGTTGCAGGAGCCCTGCCTTCTTTTGTATATGGTCACTCTAGTATAGTGCCTGCACCTTTAACTGTTGTGATGAAGAGGGAATTTCACCAGGAACTAATTGCATACAAATGACACTGGCTGAAATTCCCTTTTCTCTACAACTGTTAAAGTTACATGAGCCCTGGCCTGAATTTCATCTGGTCAGCCTACACTCACACACACACTACCCCTAAATAGAATATTTTTGATCAATCCTATTTTGGCAATATAAATTGCAGGCATGGAGACACTGATCCAGATTTGGGACCACAGAAAATTAAACCTGACCTTCTTTAATATCTACCTTCACTGCAACATTTGACAAAGCATGAGTATCATTATAATACTATAAACCATATATAATTTAAGAAGGAAGTGCGTTGTCCTCCAATAATATACCTGCAATAGGTCATTCACTCTACAGAGGTGGAGTCTGAACATCCAAAACACAAAACTCTGTATCCTTTGAATCTATATTTGTTTGCTCGTGCAGAAACCCATTTTTTAAAAAGCAAAGTGAAGCAAATTGGCTGGTAAATAGACCGAGGTTCTGTGTGCAAAGCAAAGGGGTGGTCTGATCCACACAATAAGAGCAGAAAACCACTCCTTTGAGCCCACAATTTGAGCCCCCACCTCAAGCTGCCCGCTGCTCGGCTGCCCGCTGCCCACCTGCAATGCCCGCCGCTCACCTGCCCGTGCTGCCTGCCGTTTGTTTGCTCGCCCGCCACCTGCCGCTCACCTGCCCCCCTGCCCCACCCACTTAGGGTTGCCATATTCTGAATCCACAAAACTGGGACAATTTGGGGGGGGGGGGCTAGGATTTTTTTTTTTTTAAAAAAAAACAATTTTGGGGGGGTAGAATTTAAAAAAACAATTTGGGGGGTAGATTTTTTTAAAAAAACAATTTTATTTCATTTATAGTGCGAAATGCTGCTTCCAATTAACAGCATCCTGACATGCAGCTGTTAATAGGCAAGCAGGTGTAGGATCTATTGGCTAGTGGTGGGCAGCCTAATATTAATATGAATACAGTAATATGAATAAATTGTTATATTGCTACTACTACTGCAGAAGTATAGGGAAAGGAATGCAAAAGGGAAGAAGTAAAAGTATGCAGCAGAGGGGCTGTGTAGAAGGAATGGAAGGGAGGATGTAGGACTAGCAGGGGAAACTGGCCCAAGGTACCTTGCTGCCTGAGACAAACAGCACCCCCATCCAAGGCAAATGCTTTTAATAGGCTTGCCTGCAACCCTGGAGAGACCCTGCCAGTTAGTGTCACCAATGCTGGGCTAGATGGACCAAGCGCCTGACTCAGTAGGTGTTAGCTTCCTATGTTATGCGTTCTTACCAGGGAGCAAATCCCATTGAACGCAATGGGATTTACTTCTGAGTAGACCTATCTACAATTGCTCTGCATAGCCGTTCCACCTAACCACCATCTCCTTCTCTCTCTCTC
This sequence comes from Anniella stebbinsi, assembly GCA_029215795.1. Classification (NCBI taxonomy): domain Eukaryota; kingdom Metazoa; phylum Chordata; class Lepidosauria; order Squamata; family Anniellidae; genus Anniella; species Anniella stebbinsi. The sequence continues at coordinate 131,104,324 of JARDYH010000003.1, read as the reverse complement.
TCTCTCTCTCTCACACACACACACACACACACACACACACACAGAGCTGTGTCTACTTAGAAATAAAGAGGTAAATAAGCCAAGAGCAATAGGAAATGGGGGGGGGGGAGAGAGAGGAAAGCTCCTGCTGGAAAAGTGGACAGAGAGAAACAAAAAACGCAAAGGGAAGGCACACAAAACAAAGGCTCTCTACTGCACCAACAGCTGCAACGCCTTCTCTGCCAATTATCTCTGCCACAGTCAGACTCAGGGGAGCGGAAACAGAGCCTGTTGTCCCGTGGCACGGTCACTGCGCTGCGGGGTGCGCCACTTTTTCTGCCCCTGTTTTCCCTCTTTCCTTCTCTCCTTCTTTCACGCCGGGCCACCCCCGGCTTCACTCTCATGCTGCCTGCCACTCGCACACTCACTTGCTCGCCCGCCACCCACCGCTCACCTGCCCACCTGCCCACCTGCCCTACCCACTACTTGCGCTGCCTTCCCACCACTCACTCGCCACCCACCGCTCAACCACACACACACCCTGCTCGCCGCCTGCCGCAGCCCACCACCCACTGCTTGCCTGCCCGCGCTGCCTTACTTACCCCTTCACCCCGGGACCATGCTGCTACTGCTGCTGCCGCCTCTTTCTCTTTTTTTGCCGCGCTTACTCAGACTCCGCCTCTCCCTCAAGTCTCACGAGATGGGGATGAGAAGTCAGAAGTCTCATCCCGGAAGTATCGTGAGACTAGGGGAGAGGAGAGAGCAGGTAAGCTACGACTGCTCTCCCCCCCCCACATCTTTCCCAGTATGAAAGGGTCTCTTAACCCTTTCATACTGGGAAAGGTGGGAGGGGGACGGAGCAGGCTGCGTGTTCTCTCAAGGCGTGGAGATCACCTAACACCATTAGAGTGGCTGGGAGGATCCTCCGAGCCATGCTAATAGTGTTAGGTGATCTCCTCGCTTTCCAGAGCTCTGGCGAACACGCGGCCTGCTCCGCCCACCTCCTCCGTCCCCCTCCATCCCCCTCCCACCTTTTCCAGTATGAAAGGGCCTCTTAATTCAAGCATTAAGAGACCCGTTCATACTGGGAAAGTTTCGGGGGTGGGAGGAGGCTATGCATTGTCTGAAGCTCTGGAAAGTGTGCAGGTGGCCTACGCCATCTCCCACAGAAGCCCCTGGCACCAGACTGCGCAGGGGGGGAGGGAGGCAGCGAGGAATGGCCGGCCACCGCGGGACTCGCCCTGGGAAGGCCAGCGAGGCAGCTGGAGGACGCGGGGGATTCCGAGGCAGGAGCTGCAGCGGGCCTCTCTGCAGGCTCAGCAGCAGGCTCCCTGGAGGCCCTGCCAGCCCCGAGGGGTCCAGCGCCGCTGTCGCCGCCATTGCCATTCTCGGGCGGCAGGGCCTGGCGGGACGCGCAACGCAGAGTGGCTGTGCAGCAGCTCGGCCTCGGCGCGGCCTCCTCGCGGGACCTGGCGCTGCTCCAGCAACCCCCTCGGCAGGCCTCCAGGCCAGGCAGGTGGAGGAGAAGGGGCCGCGGGGCGACTGCCGCACCCAGCCGGGGCTCAGCGACGAGCCAGAGCGGAGGGCTGCGGGGGAGGGCGACGCCGATGGCGCCAGGGCCAGGCAGCCTCCGGGCCTCCCCCGCAGCAGCCCCCTCTCCCGGCTGCAGCCGCCACCCCCCACCCGCTTGATCCAAAGCGCTTGCCGCCCCTTCCTGCACCAGCCTGGCGCCTGCGTCCCCCTCCCCGCCCCACGGCTCCCTCCCCCCAGGAGCCATCTGCGCACTTTCTGGAGCTATTAAAAGATATTAAAAAGTCCGGCCGGATCCCCCCCCCCCCCCGCGCGGCCCCCACCCACCGCCCCGCCCCCTCGTCGCCCGCCCCCGCGCTCCTTACCGGCTGGGGCGTCCGTCCGCTTCCCTCCGTGCTCGGAAACTACTGAGAAACAGGCTTCCTGGCCTGTCTCTCAGTAGTCCGCCGAGTGATGACGTCATCACCCGGCGCGCTACTGAGGGACAGGCCGCGAAGCCTGTTTCTCAGTAGATTCCGAGCACTAGAGGGAAGTGGACGCCCCAGCCGGTAAGTGCCTCACGCTGCCAGCCTCCCGCCACCGCCGCATGACCCCCCGCCGCCCCGGTTTGCCCCCGCCGCCCCCCGGCTCGCCCCAGGGCCATCTGGTCACCGTTTTGGGGGGCTAAATTTCCGGATTTGGCCCCCCAAAATGGTTTTCCCGGCCGGATGCGGATTTACACCCCATTTCCCGGACATGTCCGGACAAATCCGGGCGTCTGGTCACCCTAGCAGAGGGACATGTCTGATTGGTAAAGCATAGTTTGGCATTAAATCTGAATAAAACAGAAACCTGGTTTGGGGTTCTGACGTGTACATTTGTGTGCAAGGGGCAGTTAGTCCTTCTAGGAAAAATAAGATCCTGCGAATCCTATACCAGCCCTATATCGAAAGACAAGGAGCATCAGCATAGGCAGTGTGGTTACAGTTGTGCTACGATACTGGCCGGAGTTATAAATCTCCACAATATGCAACACCCACCCACCCAGTTTTCTGAGATATTACTGTTGTGCTCCCTGGTTCAGATCTATACCTTCTGTCCTGCCTGCATACTTGGAAGTGCCCCACCAGTGTGTCCTGCTTACGGTAGCCACTAATGAATTGTCCCAAAAGAGGACGTACATCACCCCAAAGGAGGAAACGTGTCAACAAAAAAGAGGACAGTGACTTACCTAAGTGACTTGCCCATCATGTAGACTTGAGGAGAGTGAAAACTAAAATATGATGTTGCTTCAGAAATCCAAAGACACACTGCTTTATACTCATGGCATAGACTTAATATAGAGATGCCTTGTTTCCCTTGTTTAGTTAAAGGAAATGCTCAATGGTCCAATATGATTTTAAGGGTTTCCTAAGCCACATTATATATAAACCGGTTTGGCAGGGTGTGTTATTTATACATGTAATAATGTATAATTACATTAAACATTAAAAACTGACAAAGGTAGATGGCACAATTTATTTTGGGGCTTCTAATCAAGGGTAGATTTATCAATAGGCAGATAAGGCAAATGCCCTGTACCTCAAAACCTTAGAATAATAATAAAAAATGGGGCTGTACAAATAATTGGTTCAGGAATCTCTGAATAAATAAATAAATATTATTTGTTACTGTTATTAATACATGAGAAGGCCTTGTCCACTGTTTTGAACAAATACTTCTTTTAGCTACCTTATCATGAACTAAACTATAATGCAAATTCTGACTGTATACATTATTTTAGTTAAGTTCACATTACACTCCAGTGTGTAGGCAGGGTATGGTAACTGAAGGCCTCAATTTGTAGTGTCTACACGAACCACAATCAGGATATTCTTTGAAAGTGTGCATACCTTAAGACAAGACAGGGTTTCATGTATTTGTATTTCTTCCTTGCCATATCCTCAATGGTGAGTTCAGGTACCAATATAGCCAGTTTGGCTGGTGCTGGCATCAGGAGTTGGCGTAATTGGGGCACTTCCTCAGGCCCACACACCAGTAGGGCGTCCACTGCTAGTAACTGAAGCTCCCTGGCCTTGTTGTTTCTCTTTGCTTTCACTGCCTGTTCACCTGATCCCCTATTACCAAGTGAGTAGCAACAAGAGCAAAGAGAAGCCCTCTCCCTCTGGGTAGTTGTAGTGCCGATGTGGAGGAGGTAGACTCACTCAGCATCCAAAATGTAGAGCTAGCCCTGACTTTTGTCTATAGAAGGAAAAAGGCTTTTCAAAAGAAGCAGTGATGCACTTGAATTTCTACAACATAAAAAAATCACCCTCTCACACACACACACATTTATATCCCACCCTTTTCCTCTTGCAAGGAACCCAAGACAGTTTATATAGTGCTCCTCTCTATTTTATCCGCACAACAACCTTCTGAAGTAGGTTAAGTTGAGAGTCAATGACTGGCTCAAAGTCACCCTGTGAGCTTCATAGTCAAGTTAGGACTAGAACCTGGATCTCCCAGCTTCAAGTCCAACACTCTAACCAGTACACCATACTGAAATGAGTGGATGTGAATGCACACACAGACACAGTTCATACTCTTTACTGACAATAGCTCATTCCTCAATGACATAAATATGTAAAAAAGAGTTCACCGATTTGTTCTTTTCTTGCTAGTTGTGGATGTTCTTGAAGATATATATTCCTGGTGTACAACCTTTACATGTGGCCAGAAACAAGATATTACAACTGGGTGCAGGGAAGCACCCAGATTTGGCCACCACTCACCTGGTCCCAGGTGAGATCTATAGCACACACCTTTAATCCCAAATTGCAACAAATGTCTGAATTTCTTTTCCGCGTTTTCTGTTATGTTTTTCCTTCACATTCTCATTCTTCCACTGTCTATCCCTCCCTCTCTCCATTTTTTACCAGGACTTACAGCACAATGCTATGCACATCTGTTTGGAAGTAAGTCCAACTGAGTTCATTAGGACTTAATCCCAGGTAAGTGTGTATAGGATTGCAGCCATAAGCAATAAGAAAAAAATGTAAGGTTGCCATTGCTGTAACTCAACATAGGTTGAGACGTGATCCAGTTGTTGAACCGCCCCTTGAAGGCCATTACTGTAGACCACTGCTTCTAATTATAGTGAAGAGAAATGAGAATCCCAGATATGAAAGATCCATATGGAAAATATGGGCCATCATGAAATAGCTTAAAATAATTGCCAAAGCTGTTTTGCTTGAAAATTAGCAAATTACTGGAAATGGCTCATCACAGGCATGAGCAAAATTACCTCATGAACCACAAACAATCTGACTGGAGATGCCAGGGAAGGGACCTGGGAACTTCTGCATGCAAAACATGTGCTTTGCCATTGAGCTATGCCACCTCCTCTTCAGTAATGAACTTGGATCAAGATCAGAGAAAAATATACAACAATGTTTTATCTCCCTTCTAGTGAGGGTGTTCTGTGACATATTTACTCTCTTCTACAGAAAAAAATGGCTCTCATCAGCTTCTATGAGAGCACTGGCTAACCATGGTTTGATCAATTTGATGTAATAGTAAACTATGGCCTGTTGAGAACTAGAAAGTGTCACCAAGTGCCCTTTTTTCACACAGATGCTGGCGACAGGGATGGGGGGTGGGAAATGAAGGAGTTGATAAGCTCAAGGGCTCATGTATTACCAAAATATGCTCTAGTGTTATATGTCAGTTGAGCTGGTGTTTCCCAGTAAAGAAAATGGTAGAAAAAGTTGTTGGGTGCGAGCCTACGCATCTTCAGGCAGGAATAAGTCCTTCAACGTGTTGACTGAGGAATGCTGGGAGTTGCAGGACTTTTTTCTGACTAAAGATGCATAGGATTGTGCCCTTAAAGTAGGAAAACATGTTGTCCTATTTGATTATGGCAGGAAGTTGAAGCTTACAAATTAACTCTGCAGTAAGTTACACAGCTGCTGACTGTTGAGTGTAATGCTCCAGTGCCTCAGAGAAGTGTTATAGATATTGAGCTGTGGTCTGGAAATGAAATGTAACAGATTGCACACACCATTCCATCTGCTTGTGAAATGAGTACGAGAGCAAGTGCCCAGAAGTGTGTAATTAAGTCTATAAGTTTGTGTACAATGGTGGTTTGAAATTCTTACATATGTATTTATGTTACAGGACATTCACATTTGATGTGACGTTTGCTGTTTGTGAAATATGTAATGCATAAAATTGGCTCTGAGCAACCCAACCAGATGTATTTGGGACTTATTTTGCTACGGTTTTTATACCATTAATTCAAAACAAAACTAGACTATACAAATATCAGATTATGTTAACTTTTAATGTATTTTCTTCTTTAGGAAAAACTTGGAATTAGCTAACCTCTTACCTGTTAATTTACAATATGATAACAATAGACATAATTAATCTTATGGGCTATGGGGCGGTATACAAATGTAATAAAATAAATAAATAAATAAATAAATAAACTTTCTTTGCTAAGGGTGCATTCTTGATGTACAGTAGTTCATTTTTGCCCAAGGGATCTCAATATTAGATCGATCAGTATGACTGTAGCAGCAAATAGGGCTACAATACTGATCAGGTAATTTTGCAGTTCTTTTTTTTTTTTTTTAAGTCATGTAATTATTTTAACTATTTTAAGGTAATTGTACTGGTTGTTAATAGTTATTGATAATTGTATTGCTGTCAGACTCTACTGCTGTTTTACCGTGATTTGTGGTATTCGGATATGTTTCGATTCTCATGGTATATTTGTGACCCTAAAAGGCAGGCTAGAATCTCTTGAATCTGGGATATGAAGCCAATTGGAAGCCTGTGGCTCTCGGCTGCTCCCAGTTTGTCCCACGGAACTGGCAGGACCTTGCCCACTTTTCCTGCAACTGTGGAACGGAAACTCCTTTTCTGGATCTGCTATTAGCAGCACTGCCAGCACAGTGATCTCACTGGAGATTGGTGGGGGATCGGAGAGGTGAAAGCCTCTCCCAAACCCAATGACCATGCTTCCCAAGTTAATGTTTACTTGCCATTACTAGCAGTGGAGAAACCGCAATCAAATCACTGGGTGCTGGGAGAGGGGAAAGTCTTCCCACTCTGTCTGATGTGATCACTAGGTTGTGAACAGTCTTGTGTGTGTGTTTTTTCCAGCCACTACTCCCCACTTCACTTCTGCATTGGGGACGAAATGAAATTACATGGGGAAGTGTGCAGAGACCACGTGGCCCCAATAGAACAATGGGAACAGCGCCCTCTATAGCGGAACTTTCCTGCACATGGCAGAAAATCCCAACAAATCCCAACTTATTTTTAAAAAGTCAGATTTTCTGAGGCTTATTTTCAAACAGGAAAACAAGCAAATGGAGAGGGAGAGGCGCATTATCATCGCTGTGTTGTCAAAATGTCCTGCAAAGAACCATGAGTCTGCTACAAAACACTCATCTGACGACACTCTTAGTGGGGGGAGGGGAGAGTGGAAGGAGGAGGTGACCAAAGAGGGAGTTGACGGATGTGTAGGGCAACTTGGGGAGGGAGGCTTTTCCTCTCAGGTACTTAGGGCATCTTTAAATGGGATGGACATTTCAAATAAAAACAAAAGCCCTTTAAAAATCATGTGAATCATTCCTCTCTCCTTTTTTTAGGGCGAGGGGGAAGAGTTGAATCACACAGACACATATGCTGTGGTTGTAACATACTCGGGTGCAAGGCGGGGGATCATCCAAGATGGAAAGAATAGTCTTGGGACGCTGTAGTGATGAAAAGGCTTTTCATCAATACATTTGCTTACAGCATCCTGAGACTATTCTCTCCCTTTGTGTTCATTGTAATGTACTGCAGTTCTAGCCACATGGGAGACCTGGTGCTTTGTGGCTGTTGGCCAATGTACAGTGCAGCCCTGTGCTCCCAAAGCACTCCAAAATCCAGGGAAGACATTTAATAGTAAGAGTGGTTACTGAGTGGCCAGAGGCTACAACTGGCTGGCTGGAGATACCACAAAATAAAGGTTTTAAGCAAGCTACCGGAGGATTACTTACTGCTCGTGTGATTCTACCCAAAGCTTGCTGTGATCAAACATGCTCCCCCATGCTACATTCTAAAGTGGTGCTGTAATTTCTCTAATTAATCTAGACAAGTGTAACACAAGAGCATATTTTTAAATTGTGGCTGGCCTATGCTGATAATTTATAGGACTCCAGCTGCTACTACTTTGTAAGTAATTATGGTGGGTTTTTTTTTTAATGTCGTTTTGCATTGCTAACTGTTTTAAACAAGTGCTGTAATTGATGACGAGTTTGGGCCTAGCTAATTTTTGCTCCCTTCAGTTTGAAATACCTAAATCTTTCTCTTGGTGTGTAGTTTCTCCCCGGATCCGTGTTTCAAATAGTTAAGCCTTGGCTTAACTATTGATACTGGGTCTTGGAGGTAAAACAAGAGGGGAATGCAAGAACACCAGCCATAAAAGCGAGGCTGTGTTTTATGGGATTCGGCACAAGTGTAGAAATCCCACAGAATGGGACACTGAAAACAAAATTTATTTTCCTTTGTATTGAATTGTTTAAATCAAGTTTCTAGCCCTTACAGATGCAGAAATCGGGTTGAATATATATATGGACAATGGCAAACGAAAAATCTGAGATATTCCGTGATCATTAACAGGAGCGTCAGCATTCTTTGTAATTTGTTACCATTCCCTATTACTGGCAGAAACAATAAATTATGCAAAATAAAGTATGCAAAATTGCTTAATTTACATAATTTATATGGGTCAAAGAAGTTTACTTTTCTTGGCATAGAATTATAAATAAACAGAGAATACATAGCCCTGCCTACAGGCAAATGGTCCTTTTCCTGCTGCTACCTTGAAGGGATAAAGGTGTAGGGAATCTTCCCTGGGTTCTCTTCTCCAGTGTTACACTGCCCATGTGCGTAGACTGCTTGAGTGAGAGATTAGTTTGCACTTTGAAAATCCCTCTGAATTCAGGAGGTAGTTGCCCATAGGGTCGCTCCAAAATCTGAGCATTAGTACGGACTGTTATAGGACATTACCAGGGACTGTTGTAATCTGGTTGGTGCATAAATTTGTTTCAATAGAGAGGGATAGACTTGACCAGACTACACAGATGTTTAGGCTCCAGATGTTTTGGATTACAATTCCCAGCATTCCGGACCATTAGCCATTCTCTCTGGGGCTGATGGGAGTCAAAATCTGAAAGACTTGAAAGGCATCAGGTTGGAGTAGGCTAGCTTACAGTGTTGGACTAGGACAGTAAAACTCAAGTACATATCCCCATTCAGTTGTGAAGGCCATTAGGTGACCTTGGGCCAGTCACAGTCTCTTAACCTGTCCTATCTCAGGGTTGTTATGACGATAAAATGGGACAGGGGAGGGAGCATGTACACTATCCAGAACTCTTTGGAGAAAGGACAGGATAAAACTAAATCATAATCATAATAATTTAGCTTGCAATATAGTAAAACAGGCTTGGATGGTTCTGCTTCAGGCTGCAGGTGCAGGATTATATGTATGAATACTTCCCATGGTGGTGGGGAAAGATCCTCACTAGAGGCTGGTCACTCCAATTTGGTGGGGCTGTGAATCCATTTTGGGTTTCAATCAGAACCAGCCAGAACTCTAAAGGGACTGTCCAAGGTACTGAACCACACCCCCAAAATAGGTTCAGCACCTTGGATAGGTCTTTTACAGTTCTGGTTGGTTCTGACTGAAATGCTTACCCATAAAAAAATCCCCTCTTATGTCAGAGAAGCCTAGGCTAAAATGTGTCAGAGCTCTATTGTACTTAGTTTTTTATTATTGGTATGTACCTGCAACTTTGATCTCCATTTCGCTTTTGCGATGGTAGCTATACTGGGGCCTCTCTTTTCACTTTTGGGCTCTTGTGATCACCTCACCCCCCTTTCTCCTTCCCCCTCCACTTCATTGGTTCTTCTTGTCTGATGGAAGGCAATTCCAAGCAGCCCTGCGGCAAAGGCAGCCAGCAATCTGCCTTTGCAAGTGCCTTTAAAAAGAAAAACACTAATCCTATTTAGAGTAGACCCATTGAAATGGTTTCCGCCAAAATGTTTTTGGTGGTGTTTCCCCCCTCTCCTCGGCAGAAGGAGAAGGAAAAGGAAGCCAGAGGAGGAGTGGGGGGGGGTTGTTCCCGGTGGCAGGAAGGGAAGGGGCAGGCAGGGAAAGACCATGTGCTGGAGGAGGAGAATCGCTGTGCCCTCCCCTTTCCTCATCAACAAACATGCCCCCAACAAAGCAAAAAGCGAGAGGGGGGAATATTCCAGACTTTCTCCGTACCAAAATAAATCGCAACAAGGGGCTGAAGGGGCGCGATGAGAGCAGGACAGGGACATGTCATGTGAGTCCCACACTGCAAAAACACATACAAGGCATTGCGAGTGTGCCATAAATTGCTGGTGTGATGGAGCCCTTTGGCATCATTTTTTTTTTAAAAAAATGTCTGTAGCTGTTTTGTATATGGTAAAACATATAGATCATGCAGCTGCCCACATAGAGCATGGAGTAGTAAAATCCAGGAATAGTTTATTACATCATGAGCTACTGGAGTAGGCCAAGCCCAGTGACTTCCATTCTTTCCCCAGGTTGATTGTTTATGCATCATTGTCAATAGAAAATCCAATTTCAAAGAGCGTCATTATTTCCACACTACAGAAACTGCAGTCATTATTTTAATCAAACATCCTTTTATATTACTTTTCTATATAATTTTGTTTAACATTGCTTGAAGAGAACTGATTTGAGAAAATGGCTCCTTAATAGTTTAGCGGGTGTCAGAAGGCTTGAATTGGAACACTTGTATACTCTGAAAATGATTAGATCAAACTGTAGAGTAAAAAATATTCAGCAGCCTTGCTTCATATGACGAAAGAACAAAGTGAGAAGTAATGAAGATGTAGGGGCATGAAGTGGTACATTAATCAGTTCCTCAAGTACAAGTCAAGACTTCATTTCACCTTGTTTAATGGAATCAGAGTAAGTGAAAGATAATAGCACTGTCAGCCATTTCGGCCAAAAAGGAAAAGAAAAATCATCGGAGAGGAGAAGGATAGATTAGATTGCATGAATGTGACAGACCAAAGGGATACAAGGATATTCCTTTGGTCTCCCCCCGCCATTTAAGTTTTCCATCCCCTTACCCTCCATGCTTGCCATTTAAGAACATAAGAAGAGCCCTGCTGGATCAGACCAAGGGCCCATCTAGTCCAGCACTCTGTTCACACAGTGGCCAACCAGCTGTCGACCAGGGACCACAAGCATGATATGGTGCAACAGCACCCTCCCACCCATGTTACCCAGCAACTGGTACATATAGGCTTACCTGCCTCTGATACTGGAGGTAACACATAGCCATCAGCACTAGTAGCCATTGCTAACCTTCACCTCTAGGAATTTATCCAACCCCCTTTTAAAGCCATCCAAATTATTGGCCATCACAACTTGTGGTAGTGAATTCCATAGCTCAACTATGCACTACATGAAGAAGTACTTCCTTTTATCTGTCCTGAATCTTCCACCAATCAGCTTCATGGTATGACCTCTGCACAATGCATTTCTTGGCCAGTGAGCACTCCTTTGGTAGTTTTGGGGGGTTCCCCTTTGGCAGTTTTGGGAGTTTCCCCCCCTCAAAAGATATTTTGTACTTCTACAAAACTTGGGGTTCTCCCAGGCCTGCTGGTACCTCCCTCTTGTGCATGGGTGGTACCAATTTGGCTATGTAAGCAATGGCACTCACAGCCTCAGAATCAGAATTAGAAGAAATATAATGATATCCTCAGATCATTTTATTTTTCCTGGGCGAATTTCAATTTTAAAAATCGCAAGCCTTCATAACACACATCCGTTGTTGTCCCACTTGAAGCCTGTGACAAAATCACCGGTTTCTTAGTTTTAGTGTGTGTTTGTGTGTATATATATATATATATATATATGAATGCTTTTAGTTTTTCAAGAACAGGATATACAGGTAAGAAAGGGTTAACTGTGGGTAGCAGGATGGGCTTGTGTGTGTTTGGCTGTTTTGGTTCTACCTGGGTGGAGGGGAGGTTGTGAGTGAGTGATGCCATGGGGGTGCGTGGGTTCTGTTTTGTCAGTTAGTTTTAGGGTTTGGAGTTTGGCGAAGAGCCACCTTAGTTTTGAGGGAGGATTTAGAGGGGTATTGAGGCAGGCTTAGGCTAATTATTAATTATCTATGCAACTAATAATAACATCTATAGCACTGAAACAACATCTTGTAAATAATAAACTTTTATTTTGTGTTATGAAGTTAAATCCATGTACCAGCTTGGTCTTCCTTTATGCTACATTAGTACTTAATAGCCAGCACCCATTTCCCTAAATTAGAAATTATATTAACAGTGATAAATTTGATACACTGACGGGATCCTCCCTGAGTTGCTGAAAGCTAATATTGGCTGGTGGTCATCCCTACTAATTTTTCTTTTTAACATAATAAACAAATCTGGCCTAGTTCCATTGGACTGGCGGAGGACAGTTATTGTACCCATCTATAAAAAGGGACCAAGGACAGACCCTCATAGTTACAGACCAATAAGTCTACTGTCTGTTATTGGAAAATTTTATGCAAACACTCTAAGGGTGAAATTGAATAAATGGATAATTGACAAGGCCATTTTGAGTTCAAGACGGGATGCTCTACAAATGATCATTGTTTGGTCTTATCTCATCTGGTGCTTAAATATACAGCACATTGGGGAGGCAAACTGTTTACTGCCTTCCTAGATCTGAAATCAGCCTTTGATTCAATTTCACGCCCCCTACTGTGGGACAAATTGGAACGGGTGTCAATTGAACCCAGATTATCATTCTTGATAAAATCACTTTATCATAATACATCAGTTCAGGTGAGATGTAGCAGGTCAGGCCACTTAACAAATGAATTTACTACTTCACGGGGTGTTAGGCAAGGCTGTGTATTAGCTCCAGTTTTGTTTAACTTATTTCTGGCTGATCTTCCAGCCTCATTGAACCTAATACAATCTCACCCTCCCAAGATTGGATTACAGAAGGTGAACATACTCCTTTATGCTGATGATGCTGTATTGATTTCTCAAACTTGCCTTGGTTTAAAAAAACTTTTAAATGCGGAATATTGTGTAAAGAACGAGTTAACAATTAATTACCAGAAATCAAAAGTACTTGTTTTTGCCAAATCTAAAATCAGATTTCCTTGGATTATTGGAAATAGAAGACTTGAACAGGTTGATTCTTATAAGTACCTAGGTATCTGGTTCCAAGAGAACCTAAAATGGAATGTGCATATAAAGCATGCCAAGGCCAAAGCGACTCAGACTCTGGGAGCTCTTGCCCGATTTTTTTATCTTAAAGGGGGCAAATACGTTCCGGCAGCTATTAAAGTATATAAAGCCAAGTTGATATCCCAGGTTTTATTTGGGGCCCCGATATGGCTCCCCTTCTCAAAGACTCCCCTGGAAAGTTTACGATCACATTTTTTGAGATTGATATTGGGTGTTCCCAGGTGTGTGGCTGGGCAGGCACTTAATCTGGAGGCAGGCTTGGAATTTAACCCTTCAGTATTGGCTTTGCCTATATCATTCCCTGAATTATAATTCTTTGGTTTCTCAAGACCTGATAGACTCATAATTGTGGCGGTGTAGAAGGCTAGCTAAGTCAGTGTGTACAGCTGATTTGACAGTGACGTCCCACTCCTTGGGCTTATTATCTAGGCATGAAGGAATAATAGGGGAAAGTCTGGATAAAGGAGGGGCGGATGACACACATGCCCTTCCTGCAAAGTTCAGACAGCACAATCCTATATTGGTCTGTATGGACGTAAATCCCATTGTGTTAAAGATAACTTATTACTCCCAGGTATGTGTGCATAGGGTCACACCGTGAATATTCCATTGCAAGGATTTATGTGTATATTTGTATTGTATTGTGGTTTTGATTATCTAAGCCTTTCACTGTAAGGTTTTGACATTTGGGAGTTTGTCACTGTTGATGATTTGTTTACATGTTTATTGGGTTTTTTGGAGTTTATTTCTATTGTTGGTTTTGTGTATGTTTCCTTTGATTTTTAGTGCCTTTTTAAATGTATTTTATTATCTCGCAGTAGGCCAAGTCAGCATTATGAATAGATTGGGATTTTCTGACTCTACAGTCCTGTACCCACTTAAGCCCCATTGAACTCAATGGAACTTGCTTTTAAGTCAGGGGTGCAGAATCTCTTTCACCTTGAGAGTCGAATTCCATTTTGGTGAAGTCCCAAGGAGGTGGAAGGGATGGAAAGCAAAAGGGGTGGGGCCAAAGGCAAATGTGAGGGGCAAAGATACCAGCATATTTTAGACTGAAGCTCCAGTAACTAAACCTTAGGAGAGGCATTTCAGCCTTTTTGAATGGGGTAGTGAATGGGGTGGAGGGGAATATGGAAAAGCTACCAATCAGTCAGCAGTTGAAGGAAAAAGGTGGGGGTAGGGGAAGGAGGCATGCCTTTTGGGAAATTCTGGAGGGCTAAATTTGGATCCCAGGCTTAAGGTTCTACAACTGTTTCAAGTAGACACATACAGGATTGCACTGTGAATTACTTTGAAGCTTTTAACAGTATTGTGTGATTCAATTATTATTTCATTTCATAGCATCTTATTGATGTGAGTCATCTTGAACATCTTGCATGGATTGAAGCGATGTAGTTTGAAGAGTTTCTTTAATCTGCGTGATGAAATGTTACTTTGTTTATCAATGTGTTATTCCACCCTACAACATAGAATCATAGAATAGTAGAGTTGGAAGGGGCCTACAAGTCCATCGAGTCCAATCCCCTGCTCAATGCAGGAATCCACCTTAAAGTATGCCTGACAGATGGTTGTCCAGCTGCCTCTTGAATGTCTCTTGTGTGGGAGAGCCACCACCTCCTTAGGTCATTGATTCCATTGTCGGACTGCTCTAACAGTCAGGAAGTTTTTCCTGATGTCCAGACGGAATCTGGCTTCCTGTAACTTGATCCCATTATTCTGTATCCTGCACTCTGGATTGATCGAAAAGAGATCCTAGCCCTTGTCTGTGTGACAACCTTTCAAGAATTTGAAGAGTGCTATCATGTCTCCCCTCAATCTTCTCTTCTCGAGGCTAAACGTGCCCAGTTCTTTCGGTCTCTCCTCATAGGGCTTTGTTTCCAGACCACTGATCATCCTTGTTGCCCTCCTCTGAACCTACTATTATCAAGCTGGTTTACAAAGTTGAATTTTAAAAAATGCTGCAAAGCATCAACAGATTCAATAACGACAGCAAGATAAAGGTAGCAGTAAAATCCATGATTTAAAAAACACAATACAGCTCTTCAGATGGCAAAAGCTGGGTTTTGGGGGGGGGGAAGAGAAGGTTGCAGTGAGGGAGAGATGGGAAGCAGGGTCACTCCATTACTTTGGCAGAGAAGCCAGCTCCTAAAAGCTTTCCTGTCCCTCCCAGCAGCCTCCATTCCATCAGGCTGCAGCAGACCGATCGTTGGGAAGCAAGGCCACTCTATTGGCCCATCTGAGAGACCAGCTACATTTGACTCTTTCCTTGATCTGTTTTCATTACAGCTATGTGGTATAAGAACTAGTGCCCGAGTTTGCATTTTATTGCTATTTTAATAACGTGTATCATGTTTTAATCAGTTCTATGTATTCAATCATATTTTATATTTACTGTTGTTCTCCACCTCGATCCAAACGGAGAGGTGGGTAAGAAATACAATTATTATTATTATTATTATTATTATTATTCCCCCCTCCCTTTCAATCCTCTTTCCTTTTGTGTAAGGCTGAGGTCAGGGACTGTAATTAATATTAATCTTTGTAGGGTGCCCTCGGAGGAGTGGAGTAAAAATGCTCTAAATAAATTACTACATAATTATTCATAACTACATAATAAATGAAAGCCAATCAATCAATCATTTTATTGATCTAGTTAACACAACTCACAAGAAAGATATTAATGCCGCAATCCTATACTCATTTACCTGGGAGTAAGCCCCATTGAATTCAGTGGAACTTCCTCTGAGTAGATGTGGGCCTCCCTGGAAAGGCAGAAAATAGCATGAGGTATGTGTGTGAGAGAGAAAGAGAGAGAGAGAGAGAGAGAAAGAGAGGATATATCACACACGCCACACACGCACACACAGACCTTCAAAAATAATGAATGAAAGAATGTAATAAATAATTAGGGTTATGTTTTTAAAACATTAAAATTTTAAATTTTATTTGGCTGAAAATATTAATTGTAGGGGGTAGATGGTGGAGGAATTCAAAACAACCCTACAGTCTCAGAAATGGATGTCAGTCCTGGCTCCTGCAATCCCTATAAGAAAGTCAAGAACAGCAAAAGAAGCTATTGCGGCATCATGACAGAGTTTTAGTCTACATTTTTCTTCAAGCTGCATTAAACTCCATTATATTCACTTTCCTCATGACTCCTATAAGATGCTGTGCATTCATTCCACTCTAGTATAATGGCTTATTTTACAGGGGGGAAATGAATTCAGCTATTCCCCTGAATTAATTTCACATTAATTAAACTAAAAGAACTTACGTGCATGCATCCACAAAGTAATTGACTTGGGTTCCTGATCTACTGAACACTTATCACCCATGATCAGATTTTCAATTAACCCATTCTTGCTATGTTTGCATGTAACTAGGATAATGTACAAGCAATAAACCATGTGAACATGTTCCATCCCAACTTTGAACGTGAACATGAGCAGGAGCACAATTCTTGGAAATTTCCCACAATTTCCAGAACTTGATTTGTGTTCGAAAGTGCGCACTTGTGCAAATGCGCATTTTTGGAAGTGCACATATATACATTTTTGGAGGAGTGCACTTACGCATGTCTTCCCAAATCCACACTTTGATGCTTTAGCTTATAGGGAAATGCAAATTTTTGGTCAGAGAAAACATATATTTTAAAAAAAAATTAATTAGGAAAAATTGTGTACTTTTAAAAATTTGATTTTTTTCCCCAATTGGAAAATGTGTATTTTTCCCAATTGAAAAAAGATGCTCATGCTCGGGAATGGAAGTGAGGTGAAACAACTTTGAAGAAAAATTCAGAGAATCTTAACAAACTCACTATGTAACATTAGGTCATGGTTTATGTCATCCATGAATTGTTTTGTAGTTAAGAAAACAAACCACAACTAATTCCCCCTATTTCTAGGTTGTTTCTGCCCCCACTCTCTGCCCATTTTGCCAGCTTTCAGAGTGGTTTCATTTTCAGGCTGCTCTTGCTGGGTGCCTCTGTTTTGGCAGCCCAAACAAGTCAGGGATAAGCTACAGTTCTGGCTTTAGACATCACAACAAGCCATGGGTCAAAGAAGCTAGACTTTGTAAGCCCACAACAAACCATCTTGTCTATTTGTAGTTTGCAGCTGGTTAATAAACCACGCTTTGTTTGTAGGGAAGAGTTCACACACAACAACAAGATAAATTTCAACAATAACCCTATGGCTTAGTGTTATGTGTGAAGTAGGCCTCTAAGTTGGAAAAGAATTTCTCATGGAAATAGATGGGCTGGAAAAATTAGTATGCTGAACCAGGCAGTCATTAATTTTGGTGACATAATTTCTTTTTGTATACATCTTTCATGCACTGTATTAATTGTCTTTTACTTACTATTATTTCTTGTAAGAGAACTCACCCTTTGGAATCTTATACTGAACCAAATCACTGGTCCCAGTAGTTCACTATTGTCTGCACTGACTGGAAACGGCTCTCCAGGTTTGATACAGCAGGGTTGCCTGAAGAAGTTCTTTTCAAACTCTTAATAAAGGTAGCTTCAAGAAAGCTGTTCAAATGAGCCTGGCCTTTTATGACTTCACAGTAGGTGGCCTGAGTATATAAAATTGCCTTAACTAAGATCATCGAACAAAATGGGTTAGATTTTATTGCACCGGAAAGTTGGCAGAGACTGAGAGCCGATCTACACAGTCCTTTGGAACATTTTAAAAAGTATTTTAAAACGTTCCAAATAGGTGCGTTCTACTCACGTTACAGGAGAACAGTCTTCAGTCTTTAAAGCGGTGTGTGCGGTCACACACTGTTCTGCCCTGTCTCTTTCTCTTTCGTTTTTACAATGAGTTTAGGGCAAGGCATTGTGGGGGTTGTAGTTCAGTCACCCACTTCCTTCTTAGTTCCTCTGTCATTTCCTAGCGAGTATAAGGCTAAGAATTGTGGGTGTTGTAGTTCACTGGCCCACTTCCTCTTTCTTCCCCACCAATCAACTGCTAAGCATTTGGGCACCAGTAAACGAAGCACTACCCCCATGAATCACAAACGGTAAGGAAGGACACATTATTTTACTTAAAACGATTTATTAAAAGTGAAACCGTTGTATATAACTGAAGTGAGTTTTAAAAAACCTCAGATATACAACATTATAGGGAGTGCATCATGTGGCCCAAAGAGTTTTCATAACCTTTATAAAACGTCAAAAACCTCATATGTAGATCGGCTCTGAGTTAGAGCATAAAACTGACTATCTTTTGTCCTTCATGAAGACAAGAAAAGCAGGCAATTCTGATCCACAAGGAATGTTGCTTGCATGAGCATCAAGATGTCTCTTTGGACCCATACCTCACCATGTCACCGTCCATGGTTAAACAAACTCAATATGTGGAACATAAAAGTACTGACATAGTATTAGAAATGTTCGCTCTTCATTATGTCGACATTTTCAGCCTCTAGGACATTTTATAAAGATTATTTTACAACTGAGATGTGATGTTTGAACCTCCCAAAAATGAATATTTAATAATATGTCTTAATTGAGACTTAGGGCTTCATCAGACCAGCATTTTATCACACTTTTGTCATGCCTGGTTTGTGCTTTTGCAACGTGGTACTCACATGACATCGTCACTGTCTTGCACACATTTCACCTCTTCCCTTCCCTTTCTCATCTTATTTTGGAGTGGGGAAAGTCTGGTTTATTTCCTCCATGTGGGCACCCTTCCACCCCTGTGTATTGCTGTCCTCGTGCTTTTTCTTTTGTTGGGGATGTGTTCTCCAGCACACTGTGTTCTCCAGCACACAGTCAGTTCTCCAGCACACTGTGTCGAACAAAATGAGCCGGTCGAATAGGCTTTTGCTGCTCAAACCCCACCCTACTTGCCTCCTCACCTGCAGAAATGGTTCCCAGCCAATTAAACGTCGAATCAGTAAAGTGCTAGATAGCAAAACCAGAGTGAAGGTGTGGGGAGGCTCCCACATCCATCATCTGACAAGAACCAATGAAGTGGAGGAGGAAGGAGCAGGGGTAGGGTGGGGTGGGTGCAAAAACGGGAGAGCAAATAAGTGAAAAGAGAGTCCCCCGGTATAGCTACAATCATGAAATGGAACAGTGCTTGCTGTGCTAAAGAAACAGAGGTCAATCGCGGGTGCATTCCAGGAAAAAAAAAATAGGTGGCACTTCCAGTGTAAATATTGTAGTAATCTGTAATTAGCATTTTATCATAAATAAATAAACAAACAAACAAACAAACAAACACTAAAGTGCATTGTAAGCAGGGTTACAAAGGATCAGGAAAGGAAGTTGAGTGTGTGTGTGTGTGTTGTATGTGTTTGTATTGCTTTCAAACCAGTTGCCATGGATGCACAGTGCAAAGTAGGGGTTAGAGTGTTGGTCTAGGACTGAGAAGATTTAGGTTCAAATGCCCATTGGGCCATGAAGCTCACTGGGTGTCCTTGGGCAAGTCACTACCTCTCAACATAACCTACCTTACAGAGTTGTTGTGAAGATAAAAGTGGGAGAAGAATCATGTGCACTGCCCTGAGTGTCCTTGGAGGAAGAATGAAGGGGAGAAAAGATGATGATTATGATGACGATAACAACGACGACGACGACAACAACAACAACAACAACATTAAATGGTCCTTCTACCCTTCACCAGCCATATGCTTTTGGTGGTCCCTTAGATGAATAGCGCTTCCTTTGGCCTCCATGTCCTATAACCACCAGCTGGGCTCCACACCAATTGCTGGCAAAATACCCTGGACCCCACTCCTAGAACCATCCCTATGCCTCTGACCCAAAACCACTTTGGCTACCCAAGGTCCCACCAAAACCTACCAGGATTCACACTCAGTTCCTTCCTTGGACCCACTCTGGCCCTGCCCAGATACCAAAATATTTAATTTCAAGAGTTGATAACAGTAATTTTACATAACGATCATAATACGCCTAATTCAATTTGGAGAAATCCTTTGTTTGAAATGGGAAGTGGTCTTTCTTTCTTTCTTTCTTTGGTAGGTTAGATGGCTTGGAGAAAAATAAATCAGGAAAAAAAATATTATACTGCGGAAGAACATATTGTGGCATGAAAGATTGGCCAGAGCCACAGTGCCAAGCTTCAATTACTAGAAGTATTATTGGATCTGAAATATTCAAGTTGAGTATAAAGGACCCTCATTAGCTCCAGGCTGGATTTATGCTGTGTTTCACTGAACACATAGAAGATAGCAATCCATCAAGTGCTATTGCTGTAAATCCTCCATCCTCTTCCACGGATCTCTTCCATAAAGTCCCATGAAAAGAGGCTGTACAGTAGTCCTACTTTGGTCCTACTCAAGTCAGTCCCTTTCTTCTGAAGGGTCCCACATTTTTGTTCACATGTAGAGGTCATTCAAATGCTGTATAAGAATATGTAATACTTTTTAAAAGGGCCCTTGGGAGAGGAGGAAGTAAGGGGATTATTGAATGCGAGAGTGGGGCAATGGGGCTGGCCTACTATCCACGCCCCCGCACCAATATATGCATTGGCCATACACTCCATGGGCTGCCTATCATCATCAATATTTATATACCACTTCTCATTGAACAACCCCAAAGTGGTTTACGAAGGAATACAAAAAACTAAACCCACACATTGAAGGTTGGTTCAAAAATAGCTCATGGTTGAGGAAAAGTCAAAATCAACAGATGCATTTTCAATAAAAGCCTAAAATACACCGGTGTTGAGGCCTGACATACCAGAGGGGACCAATGTGAAGGACAAAGTCTGTGATAATTAGTAACCCAACACACATAATGTTTTATGCAAAGTGCTGGACAGATGGCATGTGTTGATGGCTCCATGATTGTTGTGGTGGCCATGAGGTCCTGAGCTGCCCTGGTCTCAGCATATGTATTGACACCCGCCCAGAACCATCAACCTCAATCCCAAATCTTGAGACCATCTCTGTCAACTCAGGCAGGGATACTGATGGGCAGCAGGATGGGTGGTACAGAATCCTTTATCTCTCCCATCTGCACAACACAAGATAGGAACACTCAGGATTGGCACTCAAATGGACAGGAAGCCTGGAGAAGAAGATGTAATACTAGCCCATAGACTGCAGTGACTCTCTCCTCCGGTGATTATGGCCACTTTATTTATATTTAAAATATTCATTGTGGTCTAAATGTACGCAATGAAGGTGATTTATCTATAGGAGTTACCAGAAATTTGGCATTAGTAGTGATAGGGGTCATATGATTGGGGACATGGACAAGGAGTACTTTGCCATTAAAATAAAACCTGTATAATTGCTGTTATAAAATGCAAATACCTTGGAGAAATCCTATATTCATTTTCCTTCAGGCATCATAAGCTTTAAGGCTCTTGTCAAATATACTTTCACGTCTGCCTGAGTCTGTAGCAACCCAGCTATAAAACCAATTAGCTGTGGTAGCAACTACAAATGCATCTCAGAGACCTCTAAATAATGCAAAGTATCAAATTATCTTACATGCTTTCCTCTGTTCTCTTGCATGGATTGAAATGAAGAACGTTTCTCTTTTGAATTTTCATGCAAACTGTTGGGTTCCCATTGGACTCTTCTAAATACATACCACGGTTCACCATTTGACCCAAAGTGAGTTTAGCTTAATTCTCTCTCCCTCTCTCCCTCTCTGTCTCTCTCTCTCTGTCTCTCTCTGAGCGTCATCAGATGAGAGTTTTGTTGCACACTCACTATTGCCCACTTACAGATGTGTGTGCGTCATTTAAACAATGATGTCCGCCTCCTGCGCGCCTCCCACTCCTCCCGTTCATTTTTCCATCACAAAATAGACCCCAAAACATCAGACTTTTTTAAAAAATGGAATGCACTGTGATCTCCTGCTGTGTGCAAGAAAAGCAGTGAGATAAAAATGGCCCCTGAATGGGCCACGTGGTCTTTGTTTACTCCTCTTTCCTGGCTGGGAAGAATGAGGAAGTAATGAGAGACAGAAGCAGGGGTGGAGAAGCAATGGTAAGGAAACATAATTTTTCTATGTGTGTTAATGGTCTCTCTCTCTCTCTCTCTCACACACACACACACACACACACTTGAAAAAGAAGGGGCCCTGCCTTCTTATGTATATGGTCACTCTGGTATAGTGCCTGCACCTTTAACTGTTGTGATGAAGAGGGAATATCACCAGGAACTAACTGCATACAAATGACTCTGGCTGAAATTCCCTTTTCTCTACAACTGTTAAAGTTACATGAGCCCTGACCTGGATTTTATCTGGTCAGCCTATCCAAAACCAGACATTACTTCTGTGTCTTATCCCCCCCCCCCCAATTTTACTTTAGTGTAGATAGAAGAGCCCCAATCCAGACTGGGACCTTAGCATGGGGGGTAGAAGGGGCTTTTAAGATCTGGAACAGGTCCCCTGTGTCTGTTGTAGAGTAAAAATGAAAAGGAGACAAGGAGACTATTTTACACACGCAGGATAAAACACTTTGAAAACGTTTTGAAAACTGTACATGGAGTGTGTCCTGGGCCCCAACCGTTCTCAAAACTGTTATAAACCGTTTTAAACCGTTTTAAAGCAGTAGTGTAGATAAGCGCATAGCTGCTAGACACATATTTAAAATGTCTGTTTGGGCCCTATGTGCCATGGATAGCACAGTTCGTGTTCCACTTTGGAAGTGTCTACTTTCAAAGACTGGTCTACTTTTAAAGTCTGATGAGTTATAAGCTATAGCTGAGTAGCCAGAAATAATATATCCAAGTTACTGTGGAAAAGAAGACAATTAGATGACTAACACAACTTATATAAAATACACACAAAAGGGGCTATCCCAACGGTGCTTGCAAATAAATATCCTTAATGGAACTGTTCTGTAAACATTCAGTGTGCTTTTGAACCACTACTTTCTTCCTCAGGGAACAATAAAAATACAAATCCATTTTACAATGGTGTAAAATACAAGCACATTATTCATTCCTATCAAAATCCACATTATATTAAATATACTATATGCAATTCCAATTGAAATATTTCATTTTAAAATATGACAATCATTTTTCAAAATATGTATCTTTTTATTTTCAATAAGTTTAAAAGAGAATCATTTCAGTTATTGCACTGCATTACACTTCCTGATGTTTTCAAAATCCATATGCATCATACTTTGCTCTTTTCTTATCTATTTTAACAGTTAATTTAAAAATCCATCTAGCCTTAAATTCTCTCTCTAAGACCTCTGTTTTTCATTTCCCCTTAACAGATTAAAGTGCATACATTTTCTTGCTTATGCTAAAAAACATATTTCTTTTTATTTATTTCTATATCACCTTGAAGGGATTGTGTCTTGGGGATCTTTCGGAGCTTTTTGGCCCATTTCAACTGCAAAACCGAACGCTCTATTAGTTGGAACACAAATTGGGTGGATGCAGAAGCACCAGATTAAAGTATTTGCTCACAAGGTGGCCCAAAACATGGCATTAATCAGGTCATTAACAAACTTTGAATCTTTGTGCCTTTAAACCATAGAAAATACAAAAGGATTGTTATCTAACATTTATAATATACTTTTGGAAGCAACCACAAGAGATATGTGAATTTTAAAGATGGTTTGGAAAACTGAACTATAGTGCCGAATAGACAGCTGGACCAACCTTTGGGCCAAACTGCCTTTTAAGACAATTAAAACGATATACAGATGGCACCCCACTCCAACTGGACTTCATCGGATAAACACTGTCTCCACTTTGCTGAACAGAATGTGAGAGTGTTGGATGCTGGTCTATATGTGGTAGGAGACTTCTGGTTTGGAGTATTTGGGGTGATTTCAAATAATTCTGGTTGCATCATTATGCCAGAACTCTTCTTAGCACTCCTGTCTCCAACAAATAATGTGAGAGGCAATTCAATGGCAATTGCTTCTGAGTAGACATGTACAGGATTGCCTTGTTGGTCTACCACACTAGTCTTGGGCTGCAATCCTATAACTAGGCATAGGATTATGCTGTAACATGTTTCTATGACAGCCTTACCCAACCTAGTGCCCTCCAGATGTTTTGGACTACAACTCCCAACATTCCTGATAATTTGCCATGCTGGCAAAGATGATGGGAGCTGAAGTCCAAAATATCTGGAAAAGCACCAGATGTTCTGTTTGTTTCTGTGTGGGACTTCCAAGTAATACGTCGGGGGTGAACAGATGCACATGCATCCTGGTGGTTTAGTTCACAGCACAGGTCTTGTCATGAGAAATAATCCTTATTGGTTTATTTATTGACCAATATGCCATTTGTATGTACATAACAAAACTTTATGTACACCTATCCCATCCAAAAAGATGCTTGAAAGTCATTCCCCTTCCCATTTTCCTTCAACACATGGCTATGTATCTGTAGTACTTCAGAACTTTTCAAGTTTTTTTTTTTTTAAAAAAATAGCCCTCATAATTTTGGATCATTTCTATTGCTTGTCAACATTCTATAAGTTCATCTTTCCATGGGTCTCACATTGTCTATATAATGTAGCCCATATGCTTGCTTTTTAATCTGGGCAGATGTCAACAGAATTTAACAATGTACAAGTAATTTGCTTGCCTTTTATGCATTCACGCTAATCTAAAAAAAAAAAAGTGTAAAAGACTTGCTGGTTTCCGTTCATGTAACACAAACATACACAATAAAGCAATTTGAATGAATGGCTTTGGAAGTTGGCTGTAATTAAAATTAGTCTCTATTCACAGTGTAGTTTTTTTAGTCTCTTGTGGTTGGGATTTAAGAGATCTGTAAATTAAGACTGACTGTGAGACTACAAAGGTTGCCACCTGTGATGAGTCAGTAACCCCAAGGGCAGGAAGTAAAACTCAAGTGGGTGTGGTTGTTTTCCATGGCCATTTGGCAGAAATCAAATGGGAGCAGCCATTATTTTATACATTGAGGGATGCGTGCCAAGCCACGTGTTGGGGAAGGAGCCATCAGCTTTGCCTGACCATTCTGCTCCTTGAGAAAATAAGGAGAGTCTTGCTGGATCAGATCAATGGCTTATCTAGTCCATCATCCTGTTTCCTTCAGTGGTCAACCAGTGGGAAGCCCACAAGCAGGACATGAATGCCAAAGCCCTCTCCTCTCATGTTCCCTAGCAACTGGTATTTAGGGGGATACTGCTTCTGATATTGGAAGGAGCATATAGCCTTCATGACTAGAAGCCATTGATAATTATATATCCTCCATGAGGAAATTTTCAGAATTTGGGTACTGAGACATGTACCTCTAGAAGATTTCTGCTGAGGGTAATGTTGGGGTTTTATGTCATGACAAACAGTGTGTCCAGCTTACATTAAGCAGCATTAAAAGGCAAAGCATTCTTGATGATCTTGACTAAGCAAATAGGAAAGAGGAGAGGAGATCAAATGTGCAATCTTGCTACCTCTTCTCAATCACTTGACTCCAGCATGGCCTACATTGCATATATCGTCTTAAACGAGAGATGTCTTTTGCTGGGGAATCTGGTTCTATTTTGTGAACTCTGGAAACTATGTGCACATTTGAGGGAAGGTTCTATAATTTGCACACATTTCTGAGCTATTTGCACAAATTATGGCTGAATTTGTGCAAATTTTGGTCAAATTTGTATCATTTCTGAAAATTTTACCATAATTTGTAGAAATTGCTTAGAAATTTATGCAAATTGCAGAACCTCCCCTCCCAAATTGTGCAAAATTCTCAGAAAATCCGCAAATTGGCCCAACTTGAGTCAGGTGCTACAGTGGGAACCAAAACCAAGTCAGGTGCTACAGTGGGAACCAAAACCAAGTCCAGATGGCCAAGCCTAAAAAACCCATAGAATTCCATTCCCCCAAATGGATTTCTCTGACATCCTTTTCTAAGGGGAAAGGCCATAGCTTCAAGGGGAGAGGCAGTAGTTGAGTGGTAAAGCTCAATGCTTTGCATGCAGAAGCATAGGCGTGTGCAGCACATTTCATTAGCGGGTGCACCAAGATATATAGTTACATAGATATATAGATATATATTTAAGATGAACATTTCTTGAATACTCAGTCATAAAGGACATTATTTTTCTTTCTTTCTTTATTAAACACTGTAGATGCTGATGCTTTACTCTATGTTCAGCTTGCCTGACCGTGGGAGGACCATTACAGTTGGGGGGGGGGGATGAGGAGATGCTCCTCAAGCCCCAGCATTGGTGGAGTGTTGTGGCCAGAGTAGACGCTGGCCAGAGGAGAGACTTATGAGGTGATGCTTTCGAGAGCCCTCCTCCAAGCCTCTTTGAAGTGTGCCTCACAGCGAGAGGCTCCCAGAAGAGCGATTCCTTTTCGTTCCTGCTGCTGAGAGCAATAGTGCTCTCTCTGAGGCAGCAGTTCTTTGGTGGAGTGACAAAGTAGCCAGAGGGCAGCCAGAGGACCATTCCCATTGCATCCAGACCCCCTGTGGATCCCTGCTCAAAGGCCCCCTCAATTCGTCACTTATTGCTTGAGACATCAGGGTATGCCTGGGCTCACCCAGCACACCCCTTGTGCACGCCTATGTGCAGGAGGTCCCAGGTTCAATCCTCAGCATCTCCAGGTAGGGCTGGAAAGAATCCTGCTTGAAATCCTGAAGAGCTGCTGCCAGTCAGTGTCAACAATACTGGGCTAGATGGATGAATGGTCTGACTTGGTATAAAGCAGCTCCTTATGTTCTATTTAAATTATAATAATTGGCTCTAAACATGCATTTATACATATCAAGTCAAATATGCAAATCTATGTCCTCTTTTCTCCTCCTTTTTGGTGATGGGAAACAATACCTCTCTCTGGTATCTGGCAGTTCCCTGTAAATCAGAATGCTGAATAGATGTGCCATTTTGACTCCTCCTTGTCAAGAGTGCAGAGGGCTGTACTGGTTTCCAGGCTCAATGAAAATGTATGTTTCTGACCTTCAAAGCCTTAAGCACTCTTGGTCCAGGATACTTGAAGGACACTGCCTCCCATACATATCCCTTTGTTTTGGGGTACCCTTCCCTCCTAATGTCAACCCAGTAGACTTTCCTTCCTAGGGAAGCCTGTTTGCCTTGGGGCTTTTGAGGAATATGAAGAATATTTGGTAGTTTGTTCAAGTAAAAGGAGAGGGAATTATTGTAGATCACAAGCTTGGATCTTGGAATTGTTGTAGATCACAAGCTGAATATGAGCCAACAGTGTGATGTGGCTGCAAAAAAAGCAAATGCTATATTGGACTGCATTAATAGAAGTATAGCTTTCAAATCACGCAAGGTACTAGTTCCCCTCTATTCAGCACTGGTTAGGCCTCATCTTGATTATTGTGTCCAGTTCTGGGCATCACTTCAAGAAGGATGCAGACAAGCTGGAAGGGGTGCAGAAGAGGGCAACGAGGATAATCAGGGGCCTGAAAATAAAGCCCTGTGAGAAGAGACTGAAAGAACTGGGCATGTTTAGCCTTGAGAAAAGAAGACTGAGGGGAGACATAATAGCACTCTTCAAATACTTAAAAGGTTGTCACACAGAGGAGGCCCAGGATGTCTTCTCGATCATCCCAGAGTGCAGGACATGGAATAATGGGCTCAAGTTACAGGAAGCCAGATTCCGGCTGGACATCAGGAAAACCTTCCTGACTGTTAGAGCAGTACGACAATGGAACTAATTCCCTAGGGAGGTCATGAGCTCTCCCACACTAGAGGCATTCAAGAGGCAGATGGACAACCATCTGTCAGGGATGCTTTAAGGTGGATTCCTGTATTGAGAAGGGGATGGACTCGATGGCCTTATAGGCCCCTTCCAACTCTACTATTCTATGATTCTATGATCCCCCACTTCATTCTGTCTGAGTATATCTTCTCATGTATAGGGATATTATGTATGCACATGCACAGCTTTAAAGAGGGGGAAAACATTGTTCCATTTTCAGCACCTGCTGAACACATTTTTATTTAAATAAACCTTTCCATTTAAGGGTTTCATTCTGTATTTCAAGGAGGAGGAGGAGGAGGAGGAGGAGGAGGATTCCCCCACTTTTTTCCACTGCTCAGATATTTTATTGGATATAGAGTGGTATATAAATCTCGTAAAACAAACAAACAAACAAAAATCTTTGTAGAGTACAAACTAATTATTGACATTTAACGTTCACGTAGGGCACAATCCTATGTATGTATAGAGAGAAAGAAGTCTGACAACTCCCAGAATCTCCCAGTCAGCCATGCTGGCTAGGGAATGCTGAGAGTTGTAGGATTGCCTCCACAACCACCACTGATTTCACAGACTATATCACATAAAAAAATCAGAAAGCAAAACTCACATTGTGAATTAGGATGCACACACTTTGCTCAAGTTGCCTGGCTATTCGATAACATTCTGTGGTCCAACCTGGAGCTCTTTAAAAAAATGTTTTAATCCTCCAATGAGTTTTGTTGTTTTCTCCACTATCAAACGTTTTGTACATTTCGATTAAATTCATTTGTTTCACTCTGTCTCATTATTGATGGCTGCATCAGTAATACTTGGCAAGAGTCGTAGCTGAAACTCTTGAGCCTATGCTAAGGTAATGAGGAAACAGCAACAGTAATTAAATCATTAACACACAAACTCTGCAATGTGACTAGAAATCAATACAGAAGACTCACTTAAGTATACCCGTAGAAGGGGACAAAGCAAAGGGACTCCGGTTTCCAAGTTATTTTGTCTAGAAACCTTAATTATAGCTTATGAAACCTATTATTAAGTAGTCTCAGCATCCATGGCAGGATCAACACTACTGCTTTATAATGGTATTGAAGTGCATTGATAACTGTTGGGGCCCACGACACATTCAAACCGCTCTCGTGGTGTTATATCCTGCTTGGTGTAGATCTGGCCATATGTTCTAAATATATATGTACAGATATAGTCATTCCTCCAGAGAAGGGGTAGGTGACCTGGTGCCTTCCAGAAGTGTTGGATAGGGTGTCCATCTGAAAAGGAGGACATAGCTCCTGTATCTTTAACAGTTGTACAGAAAAAGGGAATTTCAGCAGGTGTCATTTGTATGCATGCAGCACCTGGTGAAATTCCCTCTTCATCACAACAGTTAAAGCTGCAGGAGCCCTGCACATTTTTGTGCCTACTGCAGCTTTAACTGTTGTGATGAAGAGGGCAGGGGATTCCCCCATGTGCTGCCTTCCCTGCTGAGGAAGGCACCACATGGTCAAAACATCCTGGACTGAACTAGGGTCTGGGGGCGTGCTCCTCCATCAGCCAGCTCAGCCCTGTATGCTTCACTGGCATTGGCAGTTTCCTCAAGCCACAGGGATAGGTGTTGTATGGGGAAAAGCCATTTGACTGAAATAGTGGCTAGAGGAAGGCTCCTCCAGATGCCCACTAAGCCACAGTAGATTTGCATGCCCCGCATCCTCTCCACAGTGGGAGAAGGTGCGGGATAGGTGAAGCAACTTCAATGTGTGTGGGCTATCTCCATCAAGGGAACGCCACACACAGCAAAGTCAGTTCCTGCAATACGGTAACATGTTCTCTCTCCCCACACATACACATACACATTCAATGGGTGAATACCCTGCTTTTTTCTTTTTTCTTTTCTTTTAGGAAAAAGAACTGCAGATGGTGGGCATATGTGTAAAGTGCTGCAATGGACATTAGCAGCACAGTAGAGGAGAAAAATGCCTGCCTGCTCCTCTACCAAGCAAAGACTTTTGGCAACCCGGTAAATGCCCATACCATTAAAATAAATTGAAATCAATTGGATTTAACTTTCACTGGATTTCACCCTTCATCTTTGCTCCCATTCAAGCAAGTTTTTTTCAGCACCATATAAAGTTAACATGAAGGCAACCCCAGTGTCTTCAATAGAAACTGTCACGCACACACATACAAAAATTCATCATTACTTTCATCCAAGTGTGCTGAAAATAATAAATTACAGGATGGTATATATTAATCAGGAGGGGGAAATATACATGTCACATTTAAGCACTAGCTGAAGTTGGTTGGATTTTCCTAGGGTCCGTGCTTTTATTGTAGCCTCTCGTGTGAAATAAGGGGCTCAGCAATCAAAATACTGGCAACATGTTTTGCTTGTGGTTTTTCCAGTTTCTATGTTTTCTGGTTTGGGGATACCAGTAAAATTTCTAAGCAGAATTTACAATTCATGGCTTGCCGTTTATCTAGGCAGGTGTAGTTGTAGCAGTGTTCTATTTATGTGATTTGTTTAAGTTATTGTCATTCTTGCGCCTGAGTTACAAGCCAAGGCATTATGGCAGTTCTGATATACGACAGTCATAAACCAGTCAGATTTATTATATAAGAGATATGGAATGTGCATGCGCTTTTAGGGACTGTCCTGTTTAATATATGTCTATTAGTCCCTAATGCAGCCACAGAGAACAAAAACAAAGCAAAACGGACACATCTTTTTTCTTGAAACACATCCCAAATAGGAGTTTCTCAGATGACTTTTATTTATGATCGATTCCAAATTCTGGGTGCAATCCAACTAGAAGTTAAATATGAACGATTGCTGAATTCTAAACTATTGGCATCAATGGAGTTATACATGCGTAGATTTGTCTGGATCAATGTCAGCAGTCTACAAATTAATGTTGCTTTTTTCTTACTGTTTATATAGATACCTTATCTTGACGAGTCAGAATCCCCTGAGGATGACGGGTCTCTGTGTTGGTCCGTGACCAACTTAATCTGTTTACAAGCCCACTCTGAGTGGAGAGCCCTGCTGGAGGCAGCAGCAGGGGTCCCTCCTGGCAGAGGTGTGTGTAGGGGGAGCAATTTGCCTCTTCTCCTGCTCTGCTGCCTGAGGAGAGGGCTTCACTCCTCTTCATGGGAAGGCTGGCTCTGACTTACTTCCAAGAGTGTGTGTTTATCTTTAACAATATTATTATGATTGAATGTCATGACTCCACTCAAGGTATATATATTTTTTCTCAGCTTTCTTGTTGTGTTTCTCTAGCTTTTTATAGGCAAGGTCTTGCTTTAGAGTTTTTAGAAGAAATAATGGGAAATGACTGTCAACTTGACAAAAAGGTGAAAAGGTGATGTTGTTATCATTAATCATTATGATGTCCTACTCTGAGAGTTTTAGACCTTGCAGAAGAGCAAAATATTTCCACTTGGTTTAAAACTTGATTCTTGTTATGATCTGATTAGCTATATATATATATATATATATATATATACACACACACACACACATACAAAAAATCCCTAAAGCAAGGGGCGGCTCATTACAACTTCCAGGAGTGGCTGAATGGGACTCAGTGAAATACCCTGAAAGTGGGCCAGCGTCAGCATCCTGGGGCATCGGCTCAGGCCCCAAGGGACCCCTCAATCCTCAGGCATGGAGCCAGGCCTGCAGACATGGACACTCTCACATCAGGTGGCTTGAAGTCACCATTTAAATTTCCCATGATGCCTCTAACATAGCATCCCTCCAGGATATTGTGGAACTTTGGCTATCAGTCAGTCATTTATTTGTATACCAAAAGTTATTAATAAAACCTATACAACATCATAAAATGTACAACAGAAATAAAACAACAGGGTAATTAAATCATTAAATAGAGAGTTTAGTGAATCTGAACTGAAATACACCTACCCCTTTACACCAAAGAGTCATATTTACAGTTAACTTCGATAACAGGGCATTAGCATGATTTTTTTTTAAGCTGCTAAGGCAAAACATGCAACTGAGATACATTCAGGTTACAACTCAGATATAATACTCCTGAGAAATGTTGAACATGGTAATGCATATAAGGGAAAACCCATAGTGTATCAGTTCTTCAATTTCTGAGCATCTACAAATACATAGACATTTGTCGTAAGGGATTTGCTGGCACCAGCCATCGAATGCTGCTGTTGGCATGATTTAAAAAGGTTAAGCTACAAAAACTTGTCTAAGACACGGCTTGCGAGTCTATGCTGAGAGTTGTAGGATTTTTCTCCATCTAAACATGCATAGGATTGAGCCCTAAGGATATAACTACTTTTCATTTAAGTATCACCTGGCTGACAAACTAGTTTGAGATATGCATCTCACCATAGGGGGGAAGGCTGTGACCAGGTGACCTGTTTGCTTGCCTGCTCAGTTGGTTGTTTGGATGCTAACTTCAAAGGCCCAGCTCTTCCTTCTGATTGTTCTTTATTTCTAAACCAGACATGGACTGGGCAGCCCTTCAAACAGAGGACACCTTCAAATAGAGGATTGCCTTCTGTAAAATAGGAGGCATGGCCAACCCACCCTAGTTTCCCATGACAAAATTTGAATCGACTTACTTTAGCTAAACTCTATATGACACTTTGCCGTTAAAAGAAGGACTTACATACCTGAGGATACCCAAGTTCACCTTTCAAGTCCTACTAAGAGCTGTGGAAAGAACATTCCAATCATACTAGGTGCTGTGATGCAGAACTGAACTCCTCTTGATTCATTTCCCACTGGCAAATGAATAGTATATTGTGGGCCAATTCCCAGAAATATGAACGTTTATTTAAGGCAATGCAAAGATCAAGGGGCTATTTCTATATTGATGTAGTGAGGTAATACATCACTAGCACACATTCTAGTTACATAACAGAAAACTCAAATCTATAAATCTCTGGAGACTTCACGAAAGTGTGTGTGTGTGTGTGTGTGTGTGTATTCATTAGACAAAAAAAACCTATGGTTTACAAAAACAACGTTAAGGCTCTACAGTTTCCAACCAAGCACCAAAAAGCAGGGAAATTGGGAGTTAAGGCTCACAAGCCTTAACACCACATCGTCCCTAAGGAGGCAGAAAGTGCAAGTGAAATTCTCATTCTCCCAAAGCAGATAAACCATGAGGACAGAATATGATATGCAGAGGTCACTGTGGGGTTGTGGAAAACTGATGATGAACCATTTAGGGCCACCTATTTTTCTTTTTTTGTTTAGAGCAGCCCTTCCCCAACCTGGTGCCCTCTCAAAATGTCTGTGCTAGAGGCAGCAGCCATTTCTCCCACAACATTTTAATCTTAGCTGAGGCAGGGGAGAGCTATGCTATTGAGCGTGTCTCAGGCTGCCTCTACAAGAGGCATTTAAAGCTCTTTCAAGGCGCATTTAAAAATTTACCTCTACAAGAACGGAGTGCAAATTGGGCGTAGAGGCGCGTTTTCTCTCCGATTATGCGCATTATCGAATGCGCGTTAAATAGCGAGTTTTATTTTGCTCCGGCCACTAAAGTGCATTTTGACTATGTGAACAAGCGATTCTCCGCATGTCAACAGTTTAACTTGCGTTTCGGTCGTCCAGTAATGCGCTTTGCTGCCTCTCGTACAGAGCTATTAAGCGTAAATGCGCTTCTGCGAATATGCACATAATCACCTAACCAGGCGTAAAGGCGAATTCTTGTAGATGACGCTTCACTCTATGAGGGATGAAGTCCTCTGCATTAACTCCAGTGAGATGAATAAATATTCATTAAAAATCAACCAAAGGGATTTTTTTAAAAAAGGAAAAGCGTTCACATAATGAAAACTGATATAGTAATGAAAACAAGAAACACAGCCTGACAATAAAATCCACATAATAAAAATCAATATGACAATAATAACAGTAAAACCCACAATAACAACTAAAGTAAGTGCAGGGCTCCCAGTTCAGGTGGGACATTAGTTTGGGTGCTAGGGAGGCTTTTACAATCTGGATCAGGCCTCCTGCACCCACTCTAGAGTAAAAATGAACAATAGAAATAGCTACTAGACACAGTTTTAAAGTACTGTCTACTTTGGCCCTAGTTTTGAGGGGGAAATGCATCCTTTTTCTTTGGTTTGTAGATGACGCATGCCTGTGATTCAGCAGCCACCACCTTAAAGAAGTTATGTCCTCATATATCAGAGAGATAAGGAGGACAGTGTGCCATTGGCAGTTTTTTTTAAAAAAAGTATTTCTGCCAAAAATATCTAATTATTTTAAACCATGTGCTGGCTGATTAACTGAGCACACTGTTGGAGGGAGCAATCCTCTTCATCAATTTCACAGTTTTTTAGAATTTAAGAAAGCTATAAAGACTAAAGAGTAATGTCTTCCGGCAGGCATATCCAGTGGAATTTTAGAATTTTAGAATGTTTTTAGGATGTTTTATTGCTATTTTAATAATGTGTACCATGTTTTTAATCTGTTTTATGTATTTTATCATATTTTATATTCACTGCTGTTCCCCACCTCGATCCAAATGGAGAGGCAGGTAAGAAATAAATTTATGATGATGATAATGTCCCTTAGACAGTGTCTGGGTCGACATAGGATTGTTTGGTTTCCTGACTCTGAGCTCATCGACAGGGCTGGGAGCTGGGAGCCAGGAAACTGGGCTCCCCTCCCTACCTCTTACCCCGAAGCTGGCCCAGAGATAACTGTGCTGCCTGCCTATTTGTGAGGGCAAAACAAGTGCAGAAATGGGGGGAAAGAGGCATTCCCAGAGGTAGGGAGGGCAGGAGACTGGGGATGTGGGGCTATGAGGTATTCCCAGTTATCCCAGAAGCCTCCACTAGATGGGTTTTGCATTGGATACTCCCACTTTGCATCGGATACGCACAAGCCTCCATGTTTGGCCAGGGCTCATCCCGTAGGATTGCGCTCTTCATTGATTCAAAAGTATTTCATTGATATTTTGACTAAACATTGTAGGCCTCATTCTGTCCGTGTGCTGAAGGGGCGAGACACATGTAACCTAGGTGCACTCCACCCAGACTCGACTTGTGCAATGCTCCCTCTCCTTTTATAAAGAGACAGGATTCTATATACAACATGGCCTACACTCGGAGTAATGAGGAGAGATATTATTTCATACACATGTGGTGCTGGCTGCAAACTCTGGCTCCCACACCATGCAGGGAAGAGTCCTAAGTTGCAGACGGTATCTAAACTCGTCTTAGGTCAGCCATTCTCTCTATGGTCCTTTCTACACCAGATGGGTGTGGAGGGAGGAGGGTGGGCAATCCCAGAACTACTTACTTCCGAGATCGTTGCTGTCAATATATATCATGAGCTCGATGTCCCAGGTTCCTCCCAGGCTGTCGCAGGCGACATTATTTTGTAATGATCCAAGAAGAGCACTCCTGCACTCCAACGAAAAGGTAAGTCGGGGGGGGGGGGGAAAGAGTGTGAAATCGGGGGGGGCTCCCCCTCACCATCTTGGGGATGGTGAAATTGGTGTCACACCCTCCCCTGATGGGCACGGAACCATGCGGTGAGGCTCCGTGCCCATTTGTGCTGCCATGCTTACTTGCTAGTAAGCGCGGCAGCACCCAGGATGGGCGACCACATCTCCTGTGGTCCCGGGATCTTCCCAGGACTGTGGAAGATTCAGGATTTTCCAGTGATCCCTTATCCCTGGCAAATCTCCCCTGCCCCCAGGAGTCCCTATGTGTCATTTGGACTCACAGGGACCAGCCGGGGGCCATCCCAGGCCGCAAGCCTGGTGTAGAAACAGCCTATGAGTGATGAAAATCATAGGAATATAGGAAGCTGCCTTATAACAAATCAAACCTTTGGTCTATTTAGCTCAATAGGGCCTACACCTACATCAGCTTTCTAGAGTTTTAGACAAGAGTCTTTCCCAACCCTATCTGGAAATGCTAGAAATTGAACCTGGGAACTTTGGCATGTAAAGCAGGTTCTCTACCACTGAGCAATGGCCCTTCACCTCAACAGGTTCACAACATGAGGTTGGCTGCTGCTTCAAACTGACTATAGAGCCTATCTACACACGCAGGATAAAACACTTTGAAAATGTTTTGAAAACTGTATATGGAGTGTGTCCTGGGCCCCAACAGTTCTCAAAACTGTCAGCCTATCTACACTACTGCTTTAAAACGGTTTAAAACGGTTTAAAACGGTTTATAACAGTTTTGAGAACTGTTGGGGTCCTGGACACACTCCATATACAGTTTTCAAAACGTTTTCGAAGTGTTTTTTAATGTGACATTTCCTATTTTTCCTGTCAATTTCTTTACTACTGCAGGTTCATTTCAACTGGTTTAAATAAAAAAGACAAGGGAGAACCCAAAAGAATCAAATTCCCTCCTATCTTTTCGGTGCCAGGTCAAAACTTTTCTTTTCTCCCAGGCATTTTAACAGCTTAAGTTGAGGTTTTAACTGACTTTGTGGCCAGGCTTAACAGTTTAAAATGTTTTAAATGTCAGCTGTTTTACATTTATGGCTTTAAATTCTGTATATTGTCTTTTTAGTGTTCAGTCTTTTAATTTTTGTAAACCACTCGGAGAGCTTCAGCTATGGGGCGGTATATAAACGTAATAAATAATAATAGTAACAATAATAATAATAATAATAATAATGTAAGATCTCTTGATGCAATATTCAATTTGAGATGAAAAGAACTGATGTTTTAAAAAGCTGGTTCTTGAACTTAAATCAGTAACTCTCAGACATACTCTGTGAAATAAAGGGAATATAAATAAGAACAAACTTGAAGAGTCCCATGTGTGATCCAACATTAGTTCCAGAGACTTCACACAAATCTAATCCATCAATCAATTTCTAAGAATTGTTTTTCAACAACTACAAGTTAAACAAAAAAATTCAACCCCACTAAAACTTGATTGCATTGGAATTCATGGGGCTTCAGTCAAAGAAGTTGTATTTAGAGACACTAAATCTGAAATTCTTTTGGAAAAATAAAATGTGAAAGCAAGAGATAAGATGCAATTGCCCATGATAGGAAGTAATTCATACTGCTATCTTGTCCATGGGTTTTGATCTTTCTAAAAATGCAATCTGGTACAAAACTCATGAGAAAAGAAAGTCCTTTGATCCAAAATTGCTTGTTTAAAAAGTGGATCTAAATTTTCATCTCTCTGCATCCCCCCACAAATAAAACCAATCAGTGCATATACCACTATTACTAGATTATGCAAAAAAGCATTTGCATATGGGCTTTTCTACATGAAGCTGTTAATCCATTGTATCTACTTTTGGTTTCATTGGAGAATTGAGATCTGAGTACTACAGGAAGAAGAGTTCCTTTTCTGCTACATAAGCTCTAAGTGGTAGTGTGGTATAGCAAAATAGTGTGAATACACAAGTGGAAAAATGTTTCCTGTCGCTTTCAGAAATAATCCTACATTTTCCCTGCTTTAAAAAAGCTTGCCGAAAGTACTCTTTTAAAACAGAAGTGAAACGGTGGAGGGGGGTGGTCGTGG
This sequence comes from Anniella stebbinsi, assembly GCA_029215795.1. NCBI lineage: Eukaryota > Metazoa > Chordata > Lepidosauria > Squamata > Anniellidae > Anniella > Anniella stebbinsi. Next base: position 131,067,374 of record JARDYH010000003.1, on the reverse strand, counting down.
CATCACCTAAAGAACACTTAAACAACTGTGAGTAGGGCGTGATGAGCACAAAATAAATACCTCATGTAGAAAATCTCAATATGTGGGGATTTTGACTTTTTGAGGCAATTCCTGTCACTGCTATCTCCATCAAGCAACACACTCAAGAAATGGAAAGGCACCTTCCTTCCTTCCTTCCTTCCTTCCTTCCTTCCTTCCTTCCTTCGGTCAGCAAAAGGCCATGGCAGGTGGGTGCATTCAGACAACACCTACCTCCTTGCATGTCTGTATTTTTAGTATTTTGCTTCATGGGTGGTAGCTAGGTAGCAATTATTCCCTCCAGTCTGTCTAGTTCCAGAGGGGGAATCATGTTAGTCCATGAAATAAAGATTTGTGTTTCAACAAAATGAACCAGTATATTGTAATGTACGCTTTTGTGGGCTGAAGCCCAGTTCTTCCAATGTATGGCCATGTAAGTAGGTAGTACATAGTGTGATGGATCCTGTTCAGACAACACACTAAGCCATGGTGGATAATCATTCTGTTCTAGACATTATTGTTTAAGCGTGCTGTGTGAACCATTCCTACATAATACGGTTTAAAAAATGTTCACTAACCATTTGCTGCCAAAGGGTTAGCGGCCTAACCATGGCTTAGCGTGTTATCTGAACAGCCCATTAAATGCTTTAGTTAGTAGGTGGCACTGACCTTAATTTCATTTGGGTGGAGCTGGGCATTTCCTGTAACCTCTCTGTTCTTGTTTGAAAAGCCCTCTTCAGGCATTCTCAATCTGAGTATGATAAACAGATGAGACGGGGAGCATGCTAGTCCCATCCCCTCAGGTGTCACTTTCATCACCCTATACATGTGGAGGGTGACTATGTGAAAAGGAGGGTCTCCTCTATCCATGGAGGCTTGAAACACAATTCGGAACACGGATTTTCCAACATTCTGGATTTTATGGAGAGCTCCCATGGATAGAGGAGACGGTCCTCTTCACATAGTCACCTTCCACATGTGGAAGGCAATGAATGCCATGACGGAGGAGGTGGAGCAAGCTTGTTCCCCTTCCTCACATGTTTATTATATTTGGATTGAGAACATTTGCATAAAATGAGAGAGGTTCTCATCTACTTTCCTGACTAGTATGTCTTCTAAGCCTTCCATAACACAAACCAAACACAATTTTTTAATTTTTGTAAACTGCCCAGAGAGCTTCAGCTATGGGGCGATATATAAATGGAATAAAACAAACAAATAAATAAATAAATAATAAATAAATAAATGTCCAGGACAGCCAACCTAAAGCTCACTCTGTTCGTACACAATCCCTGTCATCTTCTGCCTCCTATAAACCTTCAGTTCATCATGCCCTGGAGAGTTAGGAGTCACATACTTTGCTGCAATTACCTCAATAACCATCACATCCCTATTGGTGACGGTGAAAACATGGGGTTATGATCCCAGCCTGGAGCATCGCCTGCGAGGAATAACTCTTTCAAGCTCAGCAGACCCCAAACAACTCAAAAGTTTTGTGATTGAGAAATACCAAAGAGAAGCTAGGGAAGCTCTTGGTTTATGTGTCTCAATCTGCCTGCCTGAAAATATTGCATGAAGAGCCTGCCACGATATGTCTTTTGGCACTATATCTTAATGTTCCAGTGCTATCAGTCTGGCTCCGCCTGCCAGCGCAAGATAAATCATAAAAATGGAGAGTATATAACAGAAGAATAAGGATCACAATTAAGGCCTGCTCTTGTCTCTCCAAACAATTCCATCTAGAGTGCATTAAAACAGCGCGTCTAGTCAGAAACCATGATAATTTTTGTTCAAATGTGCTGAATTATTAAACATTTGAAAGAAAAAAAATCAATGCTCTCCAAAGTATTTTCCGTGCACAAACTACTTACATCATGTCGTGTACCTCTGCATCTCAGGCAGTAAATAATTTATTGACCGCTTTATGGCTTGCTTTGTCCCTATAATTCAGTCTCATATGGTTAGATTTCTACCTCAAACTAAATCCTAACACACCCAGCCAGTTTGATCTCTTCAAACTGTGCATCTACTAACTTACATCTTGCAAAACATTCAGCTACTTCCAGCCAACATTTTCATGTGGAATGTAGGACCCAGTGATCTCAGTGGAGCTGATTTCCAAGCAAAGCGTGCATAAGGCTCTGCATCCTTTAATAAGCCCATTTAAGCTTAACTTGGTGACTGGAAATTGCCATCTGTACCTCACTCTATTATTATTTCACACAAAGCCTCTGTCCAAATTATACCTGGTGATGAAAACATAATTCTTCTAAAGCCAGAAAACAAAATGCTGTTCTTGGACTATAGATGTTGTTATAGAGACTGCATTAGCATTTTGGGATCTCTCTTTGGGTTGCATCCAGAGGTCTCTTCCAACTCTATGATTCTATGCTTGTAAACCAACCAACCAACCAACCAACCAACAAATAAATAAATAAATAAATGTGGGAAGTGCATGCTAACATATAAGGCTTAGTTATTTATTGTACGCTACAGGGATGAGTGACATTTCCTGACAGCTTTTGTGGCCCATCTCCAAGGCTTCCCAGCAAACACAACATACCCTCCAACACTTCACAGATGAAAATAAGGAATTTGGGCCAGTCACTGACTCTCAGCCTAACTTACCTCACAGAGTTGTTGTGAGGATAAAATGGAGGGAAGGAGGATAATGGCCATGCCTACATCAGCAATTTCCCCCAGGGTCACCCTTGGGTCATCCCTGTGCCTCTAAATGATGCACAGGAGATCCCGGAGGCAACCAGGGGCGACCCCGGGGAAACCTCAGGATAGCAGAAACTGGGGATATCCCAGTTTTCCCGTTATCCCAGGACGTGAAATGGGCATGGAGCCGTGCGGGGTGGCTCCGTGCCCATGGGAGTGGGAGAGGGGAAAGCAATTCTGCCATCCCCAGGATGGCGGGTGTGTGTGGGGGCATGCATGGGGGGTTCCCATTACCTTCTCTGCTGTGCAAGGACTCCTGTGCCTTTAAATTAAACAAAATGGCAGGCGCAACGTCTCTTTTGGCCCGGGATGTCATGCTTCTGGTTTAGAAAGTCGGGGACGATTCTGGAGTAGGTTTGTCCAGGATCTCCCTCTATACACTTAGGTGTAGAAAGGGCCAATGTAACCCACCTTGGGAGGAAAACAGGCATTTATAAATGTAATACCAATTAAAAGATGATGTGTATTTATTTGGTTGAAAGTATGCTTGAAAAACACAACTATCCTACAAAGATCCGTTTCCTGATCTGGATCATGCCCCCTGAACCTACTCTAGAGTAAACATTCCCAGACTGCAACCCTGGCCTCATCCATTGACCAGGAATCCAAGGGCCACTGGAAGGCTACAGCTAACATGATCCATGCCAACAAATACAATAGTTAGAAAATTTAAAGTGCACTGAAAAGTTTTAGCCATGCCAACATTAAGGGATGCATAGAACATTTAATTTCTGTTAGACTCTTTGAGGAGTGGGGAACCTTTTTTCTGCTGCAGGTCTCATTCCCTCATTCTGGGTAATTTGTTGCAGGCTACATGATAGCAGTGGGCGATGCCAGTGCCAAAAGTGGGTGGGATTATATAGTATTTTCTCTATCGTTCTCAGAGCTTCCCTACATCAAGCAAATATCCCGCACCCTTGCCGGGCTTTCTTCTTCCAGAGGCTTTCCAGGTTTACAATGGGCTCCTTGAGAAGGTGAACGCATGATTTGGAATTGAAAACTTCCCTTCTTGGCAAGGCTCTATATATTCAATGAAACAGTGCCATCTAGTGGTTGAATTATCATGCAATACCAGCATTACAAAGTGTCAATATGGTGCCATTAACTGTTATTAGAGCTCTGATTAGAGCATAGGGGACGTCCTGGAGGATGACAACATGATGTAAAGGACCCACAAACCTCTGTGAGCGACCAATCACGAGCATGCAATAAATCTTATGTGTAGTGGAGCTCTCACTCTCTTATTATGCACCACCCCATTACTTTGTGCCACATGAAAATGTGGCTGGATGAAGCTAGGCCAACAACCATAGATCCCCTCCTTAGAGATGTCAGCTTTTTAAAAAAATCATTCCAAGCATTGCATACTCCACCCATCCCCAGCAGTCAGAGAAGCACACTACCACCCAGTATAATATCTGTGGAATTGTCCATGTGACTGTCATGATGACTACAAATATAGACACAATCAACCCCAAACATTAAATGATATAAAGCTAGCAACACTGGATTCTTGTTAGGATAAAATGTGAATGCTGTGGATTATGTATGCCACCCAGAGAAAATAAATTTATGCAGGAAATTATACAAATGGAGTGGTTTACCTGGCACTATGACTCTATGGCTTGGATCCAATGAGGAGTGAGTGGAAGTCCACTCATGCACACAATGTCCCTCTCTCCTTCTCTCTCCTATAACCCTCATGTATGCCCCCAATCTGCTCAAGAAGACCCCCTCAATCCTCAGGAGCACCTTATAAGTAGGGATGTGCAGGGACGACGGAGTCGGTAGTGAGGAGCCATGAAAATCAAATGCCTTGACTTGCGTGAACAGAAGCACTTTCCACTAAGGCAAAACCACCACTGGATCCAACTCATGGAATATGGAACTTTCTGGTTCATGTGCCGCCTGCTGAGGAGAAACAAAGTCTGTTCCCTGAGAAGAATAGACAATACTGGCCAGTATAAAATGGCAATTTTATACCAAGCACTTTACTTGGAGGAAGGCCAAAATATAAATATCAAGGCTACTTCAGGTCTAAATTCAACAATAACAAAAATTTCCCACTGCTCTATAAACTGATATTAGTTTTCAGGCTATAAATACGATGTCATCTGATTCTATTTAGAAAATGCTCTCAGAAATTTGACCCAGCAAATCTACCTGAAGCCTGTATTAAGTTTTCTATTGCGCTGCGCCATCAAACTGCTCCTTAGTAAAGATTTGTATGGTCTTCGGCTTGAAAATACCATTCCGATAAAAGGGGTGAGCAGTAATTTAGTTTGGATTAAATGTTATTTTCAGGGCAGTCAGTTCTGAAGCACATTTGAAGTACAAAGGCCCAGCAGTTATCTCTGTGGTTATAAGAGGTGCAGCTTTGCAGAGATAAGAGTGATGTTTATCTGTCTCAGCGGTCCCCGTCAGTGGGAAATTTCCTTTTCATCGTTTTGAAAGAGGTCATTTTTTGCCACACTGATTCATGCATAATCCTTCCTTTTGCAAAGCTGCCTGTATGTACTTTGAGGCTTCTTAGCGGGCTGGGGTCTATACTGCATAATTTTCCGCAAGAGATGATCGTGCATAGTTGCCTGTTATGGATGCTTTGAGATGTTTGCATTTTGGGGGTGCATGGGTGGGTGGGTGGATGGGTGGAGGGCAGCTTCTCAGAAGACAAAGAGTCTATCTACACATGCAGGATAAAACGCTTTGAAAACGTTTTGAAAATTGTATATGGAGTGTGTCCTGGGTCCCAACAGTTCTCAAAACTGTCAGCCTATCTACACTACTGCATTAAAATGGTTTAAAATGGTTTAAAATGGTTTATAACAGTTTTGAGAACTGTTGGGACCCAGGACACCCTCCATATACAGTTTTCAAAACATTTTCAAAGTGTTTTATCCTGCGTGTGTAGATAGGCTCTAGTGAGTATATGCTACCCAAACTAAAAAAATATGACAAATAGTGTTAAATTTGGAGATCACAGGTCAAACAACATAGACTTGGATCCAAGGAACCAAGGAGACAACACATTAATGTAGATCTATGGACTATTGCATAAGAGGAGGGGTGGGGAACCTCAGGCCCAGGGGCCAAATCTGCCTTTCCTGGGTTCCAGGGTTCTGAAGAAGGCCCTGCCCCTTGCCCTGGCTTCACCCCCTTCCCCCTGACATCAGTTCTTTGATTCTCAAATTTTCTGCAGCTTCTTCCCCATTCCAAAGGGTAGAAATGTCTCTCCTAAGTGACTGGCAGTAAGATCTTTAAGCTAAAAATAGACTAGTATTTTCTTAGATGTTGCCCCTTTTGCCTTTGGCCCCACCCACCACTGGAAAGTGGAAAGAATCCCTTGAGAGCTTCTGAATTCTTCAGCCTTAAAGACATTCCCTACTCCACAGTGACTAGAGGTAGTGGAAGGCATTTCACAATGCAACACCGCAATGTAGCAGGGAACCTGTGGCCTCCCAGGTGTTGTTGGACTACAACTCCCATAATGCAAGGACACTTACCATGCTGGCTGGGGATGGAGTCTAAAAACATCTTGAGGACCCCAGATTTTCTAACCCTCTGAAACAGTAAGAAATTGTGAGGATTCATTTCCAGATGCTTCTGAAACTGTGATTTCTCATTGCACTAGCAGTCAGTTCTGCTAGCGGTGGGGCAGTATAGAATACTGCCCATTACATAGTCTAATGTTTTTGGCTGTACTGGCTTTGGGTTTTGGTGCACACAGTCCCATACAACAGATGGGAAGAGAGAAATGGGGAAGGCTAGAATAACTGCATGCTTTCAGACTAATGCCGATAATTTTGGGATCTTAATGGATATTTTCTAGTAAAGTTCGGCTATATTTTAAATAATGACTCTGATGTTTCTAATGACAGTGAATGTTCCCCTTTTCTGGTACAGTGCACCGCAGTAATAGCCTGGTAATTACCATAAGTTTAAAGCTGTAGGATATTTCTCATTTCATAAAGCATGCTTGGTATTGTGTATATGACTCCTGACACTAATGTAAATCTTTGCTGAACGAATGTGTAGCCATGTTGCTCCAATAGACCCAAATTCACCCAGACTGATAAAACAAAAACTTTAGAACTGAGAATCAATGTCATTCAACTAGTAACTCTGAAAAACAGCTCTCTAGTGATGATGGTGGGCCTGTTCAAACAACACGCTAAGCAATGGTTAGGCCGCTAACCTTTTTGCAGCAAATGGTTAGTGAGCATGTTTAAACCATGGTTAAGTAGCCACCATGGTTAAGAATGGTTCCCATGACACACTAAGCCATAATGTTTAGCTCAAAATGTTTATCCACCATGGCTTAGTGTGTCATCTGAACAGGGTCAGTGATAACAACAGTACAAAAACAAGCTCTGATGTAAAACATCAGTGTGGTTTGTTTTCATAAACAATGATATGTTTTAATGCATGAACCTGAGCCTGTTTGGGGCCAATAACACCGGATCTGAAATCATATTTTCTGCTAACTGTGGTTGACTGTTATGTCTGAATTCACAGACCACTTACAAGCCACAGTTTGTCAACGATGAGGTGAGGTGTTTATTTGGTCGTTGCTCTACCTGAAGAGGCTGCTAAACCCCTGAGAAAGGAGTGGGTTTATGAATTTAGCAGCTGAGTTTGAAGCAGATGGGAAACAAAAGCAGACAAGCAACTAAAAAACAAGATTCGCATATTGTATTTCTGGAAATTCAAACTTTGCTATGGTTTCTTTTCTATGCTTATCACACACCATGGTTTTGTGTTACATGTGAACCTAGCCAATACTTCAATCACCATTAATCAGTCTATAGATTTTAAAAGCTCCATGGTGACTTTGCAGTGGTGCTGCATCAGTTATATAACACAGCTGCCAATTTGCTGCCACTGTGGGGCTTTTTCACGAAGCTGAGTATTTTAAAAGTTGGGGACTTATCCTGACTTTTTACACTGGAGCAAGGTCACCATGGCTATTCTGCTGTCTGACCTCGCTCTGGTGTCAAGCTGGGGGCATTCCTAGGTAGAAGGTGACCTCTGATTAGTTGCCGGAAGCTGGGTGGGGGGCAGGCCCAGTAAGCTAAATGGTCACTGGAAAGCCCGCTCTGCCTCCTGCTGCCGGGATTATCCATGGTCACCCCGTAGCAGCAAAAGCACGGGGTTTTCCCCAAAGTGGCAGCAATGGAGCACTGTGAAGCAAGAGTGTTGAACTTCTTTCAGCTGAGGTCCACAATCCATTTTGAAGAAGCTTGTGGGGGGCTGCACTCCAGGGCCAAAGACAAAAAGGGACAGGGCCAAAAATACCCCAGATACCAGCATATTTTATGTTAAAGCTCTTATTTCCTTAGGAGAAGCATTTTGACCTTTTAGAATGGGGAAAAATGGAAACACCAAATGGTTTGTTCTCAAGGGAAAGAATAGAAGAATGGTATAAAGAGGTATGGGATATCGCGATTAATGATAAATTAACATGTAATTTAAAAGTAAAGAGGGGATTATCCAGGAAGAAGATGGGGGAGCAAGCACCCCATAGGATTCTGCCCCAAGAGCACTACCAGTCAAAAGGCACAGCGATTCTATCTTTTCCTGCTTAGCAGATTTTTTTTAGTGGTAAGAAAAAAAGACAGCGGCAGCTGTGAAAAATACAGGAAAGATTCAAGTGAAAAATAATGACATCCGGACCACTCATATGATCTTGTGAGTGAGGTAGGGTGATTCCTTCATTGAGCAGGGGGTTGGACTCAATGGCCATATAGGCCCCTTCCAATTCTACTATTCTATGATCCTGTGATTTTGCAGAATAAAAGTCTCGTCTGGACTCTGGAAGTACTCTTAGGTTTGGCAGCAAGGTTAGAGAAGTTTCTGTTGATTGTTGTGAGGAAAACATGGTTCCCCCCTTTTATTTCTTTGAAGCCCACCTGGAAATATTTCAGCCCCACCTAGCAATGAAGGCTGGCTACGGCCTGCTTGTAGAAATCTATAGATTAGCAAGATTTCAGTATTCAAAAGATGTTTCAAGGCTTTCCTTGAAGCAGCCTCGTAGGTTCCATTTATCACACGGCTTTGCTTCTGATAAATGGAATGTGCCACTCATAAAACGTATCTACACTTCTAAAACTCCATGATTAGGAGCAGCGAGATGGGCATGATTAATCCCTTTACCCGGTGGCTTTATCCTTGCACTTTTTGCAAGCGGGTTCAAGCAGTGTCGTTTAGCATCCTACGCAGTTTCATGAGACTACGCAAGCTTTTATGAAAGTACAGAGTGGCGCGATGGATGTATCTCTTTTCCTTTGAGTAGTTATAGGCCCTACTTGCTGTCAAAATTATGCAAATGAGGTCACGTGACCGGAAGTAAACAAAGCCATGCTGCCGGAAGTGACGTCACCACCTGTCAAAACAAGACCACGTGACCGGAAGTAAACAAACCCACGTGACCGGAAGTGACGAATGTAAACAAATGCCATGTGACCGGAACCGGAAGTGACGTAGGTATGCAACCCCCTCTTGTGGCCGGAACCGGAAGTGACATAGGTAAACAAATGCCAGGTGGCCGGAAACGGTAGTGACGTAGGTATGCAACCCCCTCTTGTGGCCGGAACCGGAAGTGACATAGGTAAACAAATGCCAGGTGGCCGGAACCGGTAGTGATGTAGGTATGCAACCCCCTCTTGTGGCCGTAACCGGAAGTGACATAGGTAAACAAATGCCATGTGGCCGGAACCGGTAGTGCCGAATGTAAACAAAACCCAGGTGGCCGGAAACGGTTCAACAGTAACACGGGCCCCTCTGGGTGACACGTTCTGTAGGAACATGTCCAGGCATGTCTCCCCACAGCCCCTCAGCGGTTGGCTAAGGAATAACACGGGGGCCGTCTGGGTGACACGTCTGCAGGAACATGCCCAGGCATGTCTCCCCACAGCCCCTCAGCGGTTGGCTAAGGAATAGCTCGTGACCTGCCCCCTGGCCAATAGGAAGAGGTTTCAGAGCCCCCAACACTAGGACAGGGCGTGCTGTGCTTTTCAGACAGCCGGGGCAAGCCGTCGGTCACAGTTGCTGATTTTTGGAAGAACATGGAATCCCCCAGCACCCCGATGAGGCCTACGGAATTTTCTACCCCAATGGCGCCAGGCAGGCCTAAACCCAGAAAGAATGGTACGATTCGGTCTTTATCATATCCACCAGATCCTCAGAACAGTTCTGCTGCAGCCGAGAGCAAACCATTATCTGTGGGGCCTTGTGGTTTTTCTTTTCCACTGGCCCCCTTGAAGCTCCAACCTAGAAAGCTGAATACGGGACAGTCTTCTCTTCCTGAGACCGCATCAGGGGTCGATTGGAGAATGGATTGTACCGATCAATGGCCTGATACGGTGTGTGGTTTGAACAAGATGCTGCTAAAGAATGAGCTTACGGATACTTCCGACAGCCTTGGGGAGTTCACCAGCATCGCTGAGGAGGCGGATGGGGGTGTACTTAGGAAACTGGCCAGCCTGTCTATAGAGAAAATGGGGCTTGGAGATCCTGACACAGCCGGTTCTACTTACCAACCAACCCTGGAGACTCTGGAAGAGGAGATGGAGGTTATGACCGAGAAAGGAGGAGCACCAGTAAGTATTTTTTATATTAAATTTGTTGTCACTAGTATGTTGAGGGTGATTGTAGATTACTAAAAATCTTGTCTTTGTTTTACATAGGAGCGTTGTACGTGTGTTGGTCTTGAGAACTTGAACATTGACACTTCACGGACTGTCAAGATTACCTGCATTTCGTGTATTTCTCCAGGCATGGACATTGAAAAATAGTAATAAAAAGTTTCTGTTGTTATTTGCACCAATAAAAACATTTTGTTGTAAACTTCCGCCTCCATTCTTGCGTTAACCTACAATATGGCAGATCTTGAAGAGATCCTAAGGAATATTTATTATACACCCGGGAAGGCCGGGAGCTTTGGAGGTGTGGACCCTCTATTTCAGGAGGCCAAAAAGCAGAATGAAAAGGTGACTAAAAAGCAGGTTATCTCATGGCTTTCAGACCAGGATGCTTACACGCTGCATAGGCCGGTCAGACTCCATTTTAAAAGAAACAAAACAATTGTGTCTGGAACGGATGCCCAGTGGCAAGCTGACTTAGTGGATATGCAGCAGTTTTCTAAATACAACAAGGGCTACAAGTACATTTTAACAGTGATAGACATTTTGTCTAAATATGCTTGGGCTGTTGCTTTAAAAAATAAGACAGGCAAAGAAGTGTCCAAGGCCTTTAATGCCCTTTTTAAACAAGATTCCAGAAAGCCGGGCAAACTGCAAACGGACAGAGGGAAAGAGTTTCTAAATCAGTCTGTAAATAAGATGTTAAAACAACATGGCATTCATCATTTTGTCACCAATAATGATGTCAAAGCAGCCGTGGTAGAGCGTTTTAATAGAACTTTCAAAACAAAAATGTGGAGGTATTTTACAGCGAATAATACTTTCAACTATATCGATGTGCTGCCACGCCTCCTAAAAAGTTATAACCACAGCTTTCACAGAACCATCCGGGCCCGGCCTGTGGATGTTAATCAGTCTAACTCACTTGCGGTTTGGAAAACAGTCTATGGAGACAGTGTTAGTAGAAAAGCAGAGGCCCCTTTGTTCAGAAAAGGAGACCACGTTCGGATATCTAAAAGCAAGGGGGTATTTACCAAGGGTTACGAACAGAATTTCACCACAGAATTGTTTATTGTGGATCAAGTCATCCTAAAGACAAAAAGGCCTGTGTACAGGTTAAAAGATTATGAGGGGGAGGATGTTGTTGGAACATTCTACGCCGAAGAAATGCTGAAGGTTAAAGCCAAGGAAGACCGAGTGTACAGGATTGAAAAAATACTATCTACGAAAGGCAGGGGTAAGAAAAAGTATCATCTGGTTAAATGGCTAGGTTGGCCTAGCAAATTCAACAGTTGGGTACATGCTTCTGATCTTTGCGAACCTACAAAGCTGAAGAATGGATGAGAGTGGTTTTTACATAACTCTGCCTAGCAACGCTTGTGCGGAGGCTTTTCCAAACAACAAGAGTTCGGCATATACTATACAATTAGCAAGAGCGTTGGATCTTCCAGGCGCATGGGAAGTGGGCCTCGTTGAAACTCAATACCCTCACAGCTGGGACACTCTAACTACTGATGCACGATTTGAAATTTCTAACGGGGTACGTAGGTATCGTTTTTTTCTGCGCCGCGGCTATTATGCCAGCATTCCTGAGCTGGTGGAAAGCATGAACAGCCATATACGTGGTGGTCTGAAAGTGACCCTGCACTATGGCGCTGTGTCTAGAAAAATCAGCCTGCAAGCAACAGAAAAAAATACCTTTCGAGCAAGTGCAGAACTGGCCCACATATTAGGCCTGTTTCCTGATCAGGATGTTGAAATATTGCCTTTTCCTGCTGACATTACTGGAGGTTTTAACAGTTTATACATTTACACAGACATTGTGAATCACCAGATAGTGGGAGACTATTATGTACCTTTACTGCGTTGCGTACCTGTACGCGGCCAGAACAACGAACGTGTCAACATTGTTTACGACAAGCCACACTACATCCCGGTGAGCAAACACCATATCGACACAATCACTATTGAGATAAAGACAGACCAGAACAAAAACGTGCCATTCCGTTTTGGGAAGGTGTTTGTGAAGCTACACTTTCGGCCCCGGAGAACCCTGCAGCTTTGAAAATGGCGATCCTGAAAACGTACGGAGACCCCTCCCTTTACAGAAATTATTACAGGGCTCAGGCGGGAAATGCCCTTCCGGGGTACCATGGAGCCCCTGTTATGTATGGGGCAGGGATTGGGGGGATATTCAGGAGTCTTTTCCGAAAGGCTGTTCCTCTTTTGAGAAGAGGGTTAGAGATCATTAAGCCACATATTAAAACAGCTACTCGGAATATTGCTAAAGATGTGGTCAGCCATGTGTCTCAAGCGGTTTTGAATAATGCCTCCCCTACACAACGCCAAGATGGTTCAGGACTAATCTATATAAAAAGAAGAAGAAAGGGGTTGAAAAGAAAAGCGTCTCAAGCACAGCTAATCGGCCCGCCCCGGCCCCTTAAAAGGAAAGCTGTGAGGGGGAAGAAACCTCAGAAAAGGAAGAGCGTTAGAAAGAAGAGGCGCTCATCGATAGGTCGGGGAGACATATTTTAATCCACCATGGCTTTTATCCACTGCAGCTCTGAAGAATGCACTAAATCCGAATTAGATTTATTCCAAATTGGTCCTACACAGACAAGTATTGAGAGAAGCTTGTTTATTGAAGTACCCCCCTTGGCAGCCCTGACAGAAACTTCTCCTGTAGACTTCTTCATTGCGGGAAATGGTGAAGATTATATGGATTTAAACAACACACTGCTGTACCTGTGCTGTAAAATTGTCAACGAAAATGGGACAGATCTCGCCAGAGATACTGAAGTAAGCGTGGTAAATTACCCCATAGCCTCCATTTTTAGCCAGCTGGACGTGACACTGGGAGACCGCTTAATAACTCAGAGTAATAATTGTTATCCTTATCGTGCTTTCATTGAATCCGTACTAAACTACAGTGAAGATACGTTAGCCACACAATTCTCTGCTGGGCTCTTTTACAAAGACACGGCTGGGGCACACGAATCAGTGGCTCTGGATGGGAATAATAAAGGATTCATTAAAAGAGCGAACCTTACAGCTGAAAGCCGGAAAATAGATCTGATGGGGCAGCTCCATTCTGATCTGTTTTTTCAAGAAAAGCTGTTGTTAAATGGCGTGGATTTGAAAATTAAACTGACCCGTAACAAAGATGCTTTCTGCTTAATGTCAGCTGCAGCAGATAGGCGTTACAAACTACAACTTCTGTCAGCCACCCTCTTTGTAAAGAAGGTGAGAGTGGCCCCGGGTGTCCCGTTAGGCCATGCAGAGGCGCTGCTGACAGCCAATGCCAAATATCCAGTGGATCGTGTGAGTATGAAAGTGTTTAGTATCCCCAGAGGAAGCCGTGTCAGCAACCAAGAGAACCTGTTTTTGGGCCAGATGCCTAAACAGGTTGTGATAGGCCTGGTGGATAATGACGCATTCAGTGGCACATTCAATAAAAACCCGTTTAATTTTAAAAATTACCATATTAATTACGTATCACTTTATCTGGATGGGTTTTTGATCCCTATGAAACCACTCCAACCTGATTTTGAAGCTGGGAACTGTGTGAGAGAGTACATGAATTTGGTTCAGACAACTGGCAAGCATATGAAAGACAGAGGTCTTGTAATTAACCGTGAGGAGTTTGCAAATGGCTACACTCTTTTTGCATTTGACCTGACTCCAGACCAAGAATGTGGGGATCACTATTCTTTGGTTAGAAATGGGAACCTGAGAGCAGAATTTCGTTTTGCTGTAGCCCTGCCAACCACAGTCAACATGGTCGTGTATGGTGTTTTTGACAATGTGATAGAGATAAATCACCGGAGAAATGTCCTGTTTGACTATATGTAAAATGGACAGCGTGCAGTTAACCCAGATCCTATCTTCAAACCCCTATACACGAAGGACTTTCTTTGGAGTGTTCCCCTGCGACATGCTCCCCAGAGCGAGATTGCTACAAAGACCCGTGGGTTTGATAGTCAATACCCACCCCCACACCCTCCCCGGAGAGCACTGGTTGGCCATCTACTTGACAGAAGACAAGAATGGGGAATTTTTTGATTCCTACGGATACCCTCCAGACCATCCTCTGTTTCCTGAAGCCATCATGAAATTTTTAACAAAAAATGCTAGCAAGACGGCATTTCAGCCCCGGCAAATACAGGCTCCAGACTCTGTGGTTTGTGGTCACCACTGTGTGTTCTTCTTACAGCAGCGATGTAAGGGTCTAACATTTCAACAGATCCAAGAACTGTATTCTTACGATTTACAAGGAAATGACCAAATGGTCTTACAATTTATAAAAAACAAGAGAAATGTACGCCGCCCTGGTTCAAACTTGTTTCAGACAGCCCAAGGGTGTTTGTCATGTGTTGCTTTTCATAGCCGTGTTTTCTAATAAAATTGGGGTTTAAAAGATTTTTTTATCTGTGTGATTATTCTTAGACATAAAACAGACAACCGCAGACAGTAATTAGGTTTAAACACATTTAAACATTTATTTTTACATCTTGAAAAACATTACGGTATTATAATTTGAGCCAAGGATACGGGCTAGATTGTCTTTGCTTTTTAGAAGCCTTGAAAAAATCAACGGGTGTCACACTTGGGGGGCTTTTTAGTTGTTCTAAAACGTCTCTATTGGCAGGATTGCCGACTACAGAAGTTGGAACATTTAACTCAGCCAGGGATCTCAGAAAAACATCCCAACCTTTAGGGAGACGCTTGGAGGGCATTGCATGTTGTTGGGTAATCCCCCTGACCAAATCCAGCATATTGGAACCGGTTACAGCATCCCCTTTGTACACGAAGGACCCTTTGTCATTCCAGGATGTAATACTATTGTTCTGCTTCATTTTGTTTAACAGCAGCCTGGCATTGTTCTTAGATCTAGCAGGGAGGCTGTCCAGTACTTCTTGAAACACCCTGTCAGTATTTACTGCTGTTGTTGTTTCCTCAGAGGTCTGCTGTGGTTGCGTCAGAAACAGGCTTAGGTTTTCTTTCTCTGTCTCCTTCTGTCTTAGGTGTGTTAGGTATTTTTGAAGCAGAGCATCGTAGCGTTTAGCCTTCTCATATTCTGTCAAGTCAGATCTTTGAAGAATCCCCTTCATCTCAGTATCTAAGGAGTAGATTGTAGCAGTTCTGATGTTTTCCTCCTTAGGGGAAATCCCTTTTAATTGTTCCAGCTGATGGCTAGGGACCAAATACATCTTTTCGGCATACTCCATTACTGGCTACTTAAAAGGCCGGTTAGCAGAGGGATGGCAAAACTTAACAATGGTGCAATGAACCCCCCAGACTGCTTAACCAAATGCCTCTTCCTTTTTAAAGAGATTCTTTTGTTGCCCAGGCTTTTGATAAAGCGACTTCTTTTTTTTAAGACACGTACCTGGTGGGGAGACAGCGGTATGTTGCCTTTTAAAGTATTGAGTGCAATTTCAGAGAGGGCTGCTATAAAATCATCCGATGCTGTGCTTACAATGGCTTTCCTCTGGCGTGGTGTGGCCTTAATAAAAAGTTTTATGAGGGCCAGATTTCTCTTTACACGCTTGGACATGTTTCCAGGCCAAGGAGACAGCGGCAATAGAATGCAAACCACTACTGTCTGCTCCTTTTGTAACCAGGTGTGGCTTTTTTCATAGTATATACCACAGGCCAGTCTGGTGGAAAAATCCCTGTTCTCAACCTGTAAGATTCAGGGGTGGTTGTGTTTAAATCCACCAACAGATAGCCGTAGGGTTTAAATGTGGCATCGTGGAAGGCTTCCATGAAATAGCGGACATTTCCTGGGAACATCTGACGAGCCAGAGTCGCTATCTGCAATTTGTCCCTGGGGCTTTTGAATAATACCATGTATTTTGCATTTAGACTAATGGTGCGGTTGCTTTTTCCTTTGCAAAAAATATTCTGCGTAATGAAAATGATACTCAAGTTCCGGTGGTGTACATACTGTGTAAATGCTTTTTGAATTTCTTGGCTATTAGAGGCAGAGTCCATAAGATCATCCATAATTAAAAGATTTGTTTTATTGACAGGCAAAAGTTCATCATCATCAAGCTTTTCAGGCATTCCCTCCATAAATTTAATAAAAGGATATCTACATAGCAGTTCTTTGTACAATGGTTGCCAACAGCTATAACACCACACTATATTTTCAGGCGTCATTGAGAGCAGGGTATGAGCATTGTCCAGCAAATTTTTAATAAAATAGCTTTTACCACAGTTGCTCGGCCCTGCCAGAATGGCCGAGAATGGATGTTGCCACCTGTGATCCATCAAAAGCCGTAAGGAAGAGTGTTAAATCCCTCTGTGATGACCCTCTTATCATACACCACTCTGAGTGTTTTTTTAAGGATACCTGACTCGATAAGCCACTGCTTTTTATTCCGCACAATGGCCCCTTGCTGGACTACAATTTCTTTCAGATTTGATTCTGTGCGATAATCTAAGACAAGCTCCTTCAAAGTGTCAAAGTTGATCTTTTCCGAGTTGGAGAAGTTCAGAGTAATGCCTTTGACCTTGACACAAAACTTGCCAGAGGATAAATGATAAGCATATGTCTTAGGACCACCCGACACAAACTCAGTGATGAACTGTTCTGGTGGGATCTCACTGGTCAGGTCCCCTAAGAAGTCGCCCAGAGGTGGATTCGGTTCCCCTTTCCGACTCACAAATATCACAGAATCTGTGTCATGGTATAAGCATCTATCTTGCAGCACATCTAACAAGTTGTACAATTCTAAACGAGCATAAGCAGTTGTAAAAGAGGCTATCACGACATTAGTCTTACCCGGTTGTGTGTGGAGACCTTTTGCATGTCTCCAGGATACACTCACTGTATCGTCATCTATAATTTCAAAGTTTGAAACCTCATAGCGTGGAGAAAAGGCATAAGCCAAAAGCTCAGCTGGCTCCCTCACAATAGAGGTATTCATTAAGTTTGGGCGTTGGCCAAATTTACCCCACAAAGAATTGAGGAACAGCTTTGCAATTTGACGCTTTGCGGGGTTCACAGCAATCTCCTGTGGCCGTAATTTCACATCCTCTTTCTCAAAGAAATCATTAACATATTTTGTCTTTTTCTCCTCATCTGTACACCAAGAGGGGTACCCAGATGCCTCTTGCTTCTGGCGCAGGTGCAGTTTGATATAATCTGAAAACAATTGATCAGATTTTTCTTCAAAATCCCAAATTTCATAAATGGTCAGCACTTTGTAGCCCTTCTCCAATGCTTTCAGCAATTCAACAGTACACCACGTTCCTTCAATAGCCCTTTCATCATCTCTGTGGGCACAACGTGTCTGTTGTTTAGTCTCGGTACATGTACGACATAATGGGAACATGAGTTTTCCACCCACCCTGACAGGCAACACAGGGAAAAGAAGGCCGCGTGGAGGGAGCATTTTAACTTTCGCAAGGCCGAAATAGCTAGAGAGTGGTCCAAATTCCCTATAAATTATTTTGGGGTGTCCAATGGGGTATACTTTTGTTTTGTTCACAAACGGGTACAGACTGGTAAAGTCATAATAGTGAATTTGCTCATCAGCCTTTGGCTTATAATAGAGGCAGATGGCATTTGTTCTTCCCCCAAACAGAGAATCTCTAGGCTGTAGAGGCTGAGGCAGGCCCTTCTCACTTAGGAACTCTCCGAGTTCCCCATCAGATTCCACCATCTCCTTCCACTCATGCTCCCAAAGGGTTCTGACATTGAACCCCTGCCTTCTGAGATAGTCAGCTTTGTTTTGTGTACGGTAATTCAGATCCCGATAACTTGTGTCCGTCATCGGATTTCGCCCGGCCTCATTGTAGCAAATTGAGCAACCGTGAAAAAAGCAGCTGTTAAACACGAAGGCTGTTCTACAACCATCAATTTCTGCATATCCATCAAGGAAATAAGGGCCTACTTTTCGCTCCCCACCTTTCAGCGCGTGTTGAATCTCAATACCTTCCTTGTGTTCTAGATACATCAACCACTGTATTGAAGGTGTAGAATGTCTCTTTATCTGTCTATGGTAGTTGTCATGTGGGATAAGTGCGATGCTGTTTTCTTTTAAAAACATGTGTCTAAACATGACCATGCAGACACTGGCTAGAGTGAGGCATTGGAAAGGGTCAATACCTGTTGCAGATGATCCATCCCAAGATGTCATGCGTATGATTTCTTCTCGGTACAGGATGCAGGCCTTTCTCAGAATTTTAACATCTTGCTTGCAGTAGTACGTGAGCTCTTTTTGCAGGTTAAAAATGTTGTTTTGATTGTCCCTATACCACGAGAGAAACTCGGCTCTCTCACCAGGCATCATGCTGTCAGCCCCGTACTGATCAATGCTGGGCATAGGACCCACATAATCCCAGTTTTCAGCGGTGTTGAAAAAATGTGGGAAATACCCTTTGCACCCCTCAAAACCCATGGCTTGTGGCAATTTGGACAGTTTCATGGGCAAGAAGTTCAGGCTGTCTATAAATCGTATTCCAAGCTTCTTCACCGTCACACACATTAGCTTGCCTCCCTGGGTGATAAGATCCACATCCATCTTTTCTGCAATGAGCTGTCTAACTATGAAATAACTGTCATAACCCCTTGCGTTGTGGGCCATAAAAGTCCAACCCCTGTACTTTTTGTCAATAAACCTTTTGACAAAGTCAGAGGTGCAACCTTCCCCTTTGAACTCCCATGCATCTGCTTCATTGAGACCCATTGCGAAAATGTAGTTGGGCGAGTGGATCCCCGTTTCCTGAGTGCTTTCAAAGTCATAAAAAATGTATTTATCAGAAATTTCTGATCGCTTGACAGTCGGCATGAAGCACCGGTGACTGTTTATATCCCCAACAGGCTTTTCGCACTGCTTGCAGCACTTCACCTCTGCATTGGTCTCTGCATTGCTCTGCATAAGGTTTGCGAGGTTGTCCATCAGATCTGAAGCATGCAGGCCCCCCCTGACCCTCCTCACAGTGAAGAGAGCGTCATTTAGTCCTCCGCCATCTAGACGTAATTGAACAAAATCCTCATCATGTAACCTCACGTAAAGATCATCAAGCAGGCCCTGTACAGCCTCTTGGATTGCCTCTTGCCTCTTGCACCAGCAGTGGATGGTTTAATTGCTCCAGGTTGGCAAACCTGAAGGTTTCTCCGTATCGAGAAACGGGTTGGCGTGGTGAATGCCACTCCCAACTATTCAGCCTCTCCAGATAAACTCTTGGCAATTCATTGGGAGTTAGAGGGTGTTCCTCCTGGGTTTCTGGGGTGCCTAGTCCGGGGTCTGTAGGGGATTCATCCGCACTCAGAATGGCTGACCCCTCAGCCTCTAAATCAGTCATCTGGGTGGGTTGTGGGGGGTCCACATTGCAGGCAGTGGTCGGAGAGGCCTTTGGAGCCCTAGTGTCTCTGATTTGTCTTAAAAGTTTTAACAGCGAGGGGCTTCTTTTCACCCCTACTTTCATACGTTTAGCATTCCTAATACGCTTTGACATGTATTTTAATGCTAGCTCTTTGTGTGTGCGGCTACGTTTCTTCAGCCGTCCTGCTCCTTGCTGCCTGTCCAAACCTTTTTGTATGACAGAAATTTTAGCCTGGGCAGCTTTCACATATTTTTTTAAGGCATGGGGTCTCAGTAAGCCGGCACTCAAAGATGCCATAACATCTTGCATGAGCTTTGCAAGCGAGTCATTATAAGAAGTAGAAGAAGGGACAGCAAGGACCAGCTTCTGTTTTTTAAGTGGTGATGTTTCTAAAGTGTTCGCTGTGAGGTGTTTGAGTTTTCTTTTTGCTTTACCGTGTCCTCCGGGTCTGTCACTCTTTGAAGCTTGGGGGTCCTCTTGTGGCTTTGGTGGCATCCGTGGTGATGGTGGTTTATTTTTTGAAGTTTGGGGGTCATCATGTGCCTTTGGCGATGGCTCACTTTTTGAATCTTGAGGTGCGGGGCCTGGTTGTTTAAAAAAAATAAACATTAAGCATTTACAAAAATATTCATGACAGTCTGTCTAACAAAATAACCCAAAAATAATCATGTTTGTCTTTACCTTGGTTTTTAGTGTGTGAAGCCCCCGGTATGGTTCTCTGGCTCACCGGTAGAACATTTTTCTTTGGGGAAGACATTTCACGATCTGTAAAACACAAGTATTTTGAGTATGCAACTGTGGCCAGTCCCCTTGGGGCATGTTGAGACCTGCCCGCATGAGACCAGATACAATACAAAGAGTGGGCAATTCCTTGATCATTTTTCACTATACCGCCAAGGGCAATGGCTCCTGTATCGTTTGATTATATTTACAAATGCTTTGAAAATTATTTGAACTGTACTTCTGGACAAACATCTCAACACAGAACACCCCTGATTTTACAGAAACTTACCTCAACAAATCACGATTTTGCTGACAAGGAGCTATGGTCACTTACGGACACTCTTGAACTTAATTCTGTGGATGATGCCTGTAGAATTTTCAATCTTGTGATGGAAGGGGAATTTGCTGATGGAGAAATAAATTGGGGACGTATTTTAACCATTTTTCTGTTTGGGGGCATTCTCGTAAAGAAACTACAAACTCGCGGAATTCCTATGACTCATGAAAACACCAGGAAGATGGCTAAATTCATGACAGAATATATACTCAACACCAAGGCACAGTGGATCAATGAAAATGGAGGCTGGGTATGTCTCCTTTGTGAAATTGTGTGAAAGACAAACTGTGCTAATGCTGTACTTCTTAACCAAAACTGTTTTATTCTCTTTATCACAGGAAAATGGTTTTTTAAGCACGCTTAAGATCAAGAAACCACCCTATCGGATGAGTGCAAAATGCCTGGCTGTTTTTGTTACATGTTGCACTCTGAAATGGCTATTTTTTACTGCTGTGTCTGTGTATTAAAATACATATTTTGGGTTTGTTTAATTACTACTTTATTCAATGTAACGAAAATGTGTTGAACTGTACCAAAAAGGCCGCTGCATGGTAAAACCACTGGGGTTGTGAATTACCTTAAAACAAAAAAGTGAGGAACTTGGGTTTTAATTAAAGTGGCAGCATGCTTATAGCACCAATTTATAACCCAGCTTATAGCCCCAATTTTAAAAGATTCATAGTGATAAATGTAAAACACCTTATATTTAAGTAAAAGTATCTACATTCTCTTGAATACACCCCAGTCATCAATCATCCCAGTCATCTGCTTGGACCAATTCTTTTTATCATGTAAAAGAACGAGTTTCTACCCCCAATCAAAACACTGTCAAACCAATCAAAATTAAAACAAGCTTGTATTTAGGATATTTAACTGTGATAAATAAGCAGAAACAATTTCTTTTTAAAAAGTCAGTTGAAGCAATAGACAAAACCACTCACCATTTTTCATGCAGGATAACTTCTGATTCCTCCAGAAACCAACGGCGACTAGCCCCTTGTGCTCTGTGTCTTTATACAGCTTCAGCTCAGGATGCAGCCCCTCTGCCTAGGCTTTCTAGTCCCTCATTGGCTGATTTAAAATATTCACCATCTTCAGGGCCCTCAAGGTGTAAGCCTTTGTAATGAAAATAGCTCCATTGCCACCCCTTCATTGTCAGATCCTGGCATCCCACACAACAGTGATAGGATTGTGTCCTAGGGGCCTGGAAAAATGTCCCAGGTGCTACCATAGCCAAACCCTTCATTGTTTAACTCCTGACACCTCGCCCAGCCCTGGTGGTATTATGTCTTGGAAAAATGCCCCGGGTCATAGACCCTGCCGCCCCACCCCACCCAATGGTAATAGGATTATGTGTGGTGGAAAAAAATATAATCATCCCTTTGCTTGCAAACAGCTCTGCTTTTCTTTATTTTTTGATTCCCAATGATGCAAAACACTTTAACAATGAAGGAATTTATACAGAATTTCTAAAAACTGCATTTACAGTGGTAAGAAATGACTTATAGTGCCGATTTTTGATTACCCGTTCTACATGTTGAAGATAGGTATGGTCAGATGGCTTCATAATTTTTTCAAGCTGAGTACGTGGATTTACAGATCTACTAATCTCTGTAGTCAGAATTAAGACCTGGTCCACGTTCTCTGAGGTCAAAGCAAGACATTTTAGAGAATAAGCAATGAGGATAACAATATGCAACACAGGCTGAAACCACAGTTTTGCACAAAGAATGCGTAATTTCTGGGAAATGTCCATTTCTGTCCATGTTGTACATTCGTGAGAGCTCTGCCCGGGTGCTTGAATAGTACAACCAATACAGCTCTCATACAGATACTGATTTAGGCAGTGTTTCAAAATGCCATAAATGGTGGCTCTGACAATGCCACGCATAGCTCCGCGTCGCTGTCTTGGTAAAATATACTGTGCTTCATCAATTTGTAGTCCAAGAAGATTTTTCAGTGTGAGATGAGCAGGCTGGTTGGTTGCCAACGCTTCAGGAGCCTAAAAGATATTTTAAAATTATTAACATTATTTTTTGGGAAAACTTTTTATACAGGACACAGACACACAGACACACAGACACACAGACTCCCACACACACACACACACACACACCTGAATGTGAATGTTGCCTGCAGAAGCCACGTTCCAGAGTTCTGTAGGTGACGGTTGTGCATTAGTGCTGCCAGACTTTTCAGATTCTTGAGCTGCTCCAGTATCTGCAGCTGGCTCCTGGAAAGTTAAGAAGACTTGTAATCTTCTTTAAACTTTACAAGCGGTTTCCCACACAAATAGCCCCCAGAAAAAGGTGTAAAAAGCTGTTTTACCTGCATTATAGAGTTTTCTAAGGAAATTGAATCCAATAAGCTTTGCCATATATCCGCGATATCTTTCTCTTCCTCCTCTGGGGTCTTTGTTGGTGGGAACTGTTCATCGTCAGAGCTGGTACTGATATACCGCTTTCTGGGTTTAGGCCTGCCTGGCGCCATCGGGGTAGAAAATTCCGTAGGCCTCATCGGGGTGCTGGGGGATTCCATGTTCTTCCAAAAATCAGCAACTGTGACCGACGGCTTGCCCCGGCTGTCTGAAAAGCACAGCACGCCCTGTCCTAGTGTTGGGGGCTCTGAAACCTCTTCCTATTGGCCAGGGGGCAGGTCACGAGCTATTCCTTAGCCAACCGCTGAGGGGCTGTGGGGAGACATGCCTGGGCATGTTCCTGCAGACGTGTTACCCAGACGGCCCCCGTGTTATTCCTTAGCCAACCGCTGAGGGGCTGTGGGGAGACATGCCTGGACATGTTCCTACAGAACGTGTCACCCAGAGGGGCCCGTGTTACTGTTGAACCGTTTCCGGCCACCTGGGTTTTGTTTACATTCGGCACTACCGGTTCCGGCCACATGGCATTTGTTTACCTATGTCACTTCCGGTTACGGCCACAAGAGGGGGTTGCATACCTACGTCACTACCGGTTCCGGCCACCTGGCATTTGTTTACCTATGTCACTTCCGGTTCCGGCCACAAGAGGGGGTTGCATACCTACGTCACTACCGTTTCCGGCCACCTGGCATTTGTTTACCTATGTCACTTCCGGTTCCGGCCACAAGAGGGGGTTGCATACCTACGTCACTTCCGGTTCCGGTCACATGGCATTTGTTTACATTCGTCACTTCCGGTCACGTGGGTTTGTTTACTTCCGGTCACGTGGTCTTGTTTTGACAGGTGGTGACGTCACTTCCGGCAGCATGGCTTTGTTTACTTCCGGTCACGTGACCTCATTTGCATAATTTTGACAGCAAGTAGGGCCTATAACTACTCCTTTGATTTTATAAAAGGGTTAGTAGTGTATTTGGGAAATACTCATTTCATCATATATGCTAATAGCAATCTCAATTCTCCAAGCGCCAGTACTTATGTAGACATCATTGTACACATGCCCGCACACAAGCAAGAGAGAGTTATCAGCAAAGCTGTGGGAATACTCATCTTTGCAGCCCAAGAGCTCCATCACACCAGTGATTTGGTGCGCTTTCACCATGCCTGGTGTGTGGATTTGCAGCACAGTACTCACATGATGCCATGCTTGTCTTGCTGACACCCAGCCTCTTCCCCAGCCTTTCCTAGAATGCTAAAAGTCTGGGTTGTTTTCCCTAAGCACATTTAACGCGCCCTAAGTCTCTGTGTAGTTTTAAAGGAATTGAGGGCTTGAATGGATTGCATCACGTCCTGGCAGGGAAAAGCAATCCCTCCCAGCGTCCGGCTCCAAGCCTCAATATAAAAGCCAAACCTTGCATCCCAGGCTCAAAAGTGTTTTTTTTAAAAATCATACAATGCCTGAATCTCTGAAGAGACAGGATAGTACTCCCTCAATGCCCCCAAAGAGCCAGACTAAAGGGTTGTTCCATTTTTGCCTGGGAGAAAGGTGGTCTGGTTGAAGCACTCATCTGCCAGGACCTGACTGGAGGTAGAAAGAGAAGGGGAGGGGGGTGGAGTGGAGCCGAAGAGCTAACAAGCCAAGGAGAGAAGAAGCAAAAGAGCAGCTATTCAGGTGAAAGGGATCATAAACTTGATGTGCTTCTGCCTCAGAGGTAACAAAACGTGGAGGCAAACCAGGGGCGGGGGGGGGGGGAGAATTAGGTGTGATGGAGGTCATAGAACAATTTTTTAGAGGAAAATCCATCAAAAGGGGGGAACCACAAAGTAGTCTAATGAAGAATGAACATCTGAGCATACTCCATGACTATGGAATGCTGCCTTTGTGGTGGGGAGGGGAGGGGTTTGAAAAACGGGGGGGGGGGTGGTAATCAAGTGGCTGGATAGAAGCACTCTACATGGCAACATTTTGTTGCAAATTCCACTTGTTCCAATTTATTTTGGGGGTGGTTTGTGTTCTTTCGGTGAACTAATGTGAGTTCAGATTTGCACTTTGGCAACCCAGTAAGTCAGAGGGTAAAGTATGACCAGGGGCTTGTCTATATGCTCTATATACCCCATCCCAGCTATGCAGTTGTGCTGCATTGTTTATATGATGCAGCCGCTAACTCACAGCCACACCGGGCTTCCCCCCCGAAACTGCTTTTTCCGGTGTCGTTTTACCATGACGTTTTCAGTTGCTCTGAGGACATCACGTTCTTTCCTCATCCGTCAGTGGCGGCCTTGGTTTAGGTTGAGCAAGTGGGCATTGCAAGGGGTGGATCAGGGTAAGCACGGGGATGCAGGGCAGAGGGGATGGGTTTGACAAGCTGTACTGCTCAGGGGGCCCATTCAGGACCTCATGCAACCGGTTGTGCTGCCTACCGCTAACAGGATTCAGAGAGCAGCTGCCACTGGATGGCTAAGCTCACAGACTGGAAGGAAGCCTGGCAGCTTCCCTCCCTCCCTCCCTCCGTCCGTCGGCTCTCCCTGTTGTTGGAGGAGGCAGGGGCTTGGTAACAGGAGAGGCTTTGCTGCTTGGGATATCACATGCTTTTCCTCAAGATGGGCCTTTCCTGCCCTCTGTCAGCGCTCCCTTCTGCCATGTAACCTCCCGGTCTGTAACGTTGTTGATTCCACCTTGCAGCAGTGATGCTGCAGGGTTTTGAGGGAATCAGCTTGCAAAATGGCATTGCATAGACTCCCCCCCCTCCCGTGTAACAGACTGCAGACTCAAGATATTTTTAATTGAAACAAATCAAGTAGTTTATGGACACACTATGCCTGAAAATAAAATAACTTCCTTTAGGAGAAGATGATGATGGATAATTATGAATGGTCAGAAAATGGCATAACGAAGCCATCTGTGAAACAACGGTTTAAAAATGGCATTTGAAATTCATTGACAAAGTAATCAAAGCCATTTGTATAGTAATCCTAGCCTATATCTCCCTCCAGCCCATACTGGAGGGAGATATAGGTGAAGGGACCCTTAAACCTAGCGCAGCGGTTTAAGGGTCCCTTCACCTTCATCGGAGCTGGAACAACAGAAAGAAAGGAAAAGCAAGGGAGGAGGAAAGGAGGGGGAAATGGGAAGATAAAACGAGACGGAGAAATTGAATGAGTCGAAGTGTGTGGATGTTTGTTCCTTCAGTGATGAGATAATATCATATCTCAAGTTTTATGCCAATTTGATAATGACACATGTGGGCGTACATATTATTCACCGCACATAACCCAGATTCTTTCTAGGGAAGAAGTCACCTGTGCTTCTTGTGTTGTCTTTCCATTGCTTTGTAAGCACACATTCCACATCAACATCTTCTTCCAAAGCAGCCCAAATATTTCAATATCTGCAGTGATGCATGCTGCTGGTCCTTTGGCATGCTATTAGATATGAAATGTTCTTTGCCATTATCATCAGGCCAGGTGCCAAGGTCACATTTTGGCTGTCACTAAGATTCAGCAAAATCCCATGCAGTTTCCACAGAGCCAGATTTTCCGATAGTGGGCATCCAACTTAATCTCTCACGGCTGCTCTCGAACCTGCAGAAGTCAGTGGTCCATTGGGCCCAGCAGGGCCAAACCAACAGTTTGGAGCCAAACTGAGGCTTCTTAAACAAACAACCATAGCGATATAATGAGAGTCAAGTTAAATGTGACCTTTTACTATCACATTTACCTGGTGCATAATAGCTTGGAATAAGAGGCACACACCGCGATGAGCAGAGATGTGGGATTTCGGAGTGTATCTACTCATGTCAGTTGATCATTGCTCATACATGTCATGAGAGCTGCTATATTCACAAGTCAGTCATGGCTAGTCACTTATCAATGAGTTTCAAGCATTTCAAATGAAGAAGTGTCATGGGCAACTTAAACTCTTGCACAGGCCGTCAACACATTTCACTTTCTACTGGCACAACAAGGCTTTATGAAGGGAATGCGCTCTTTAGGTTTGTAAACTGCTCACAGGAACATCCTATAAAGACCATTTAACACCAATCTTAAAGGAATTGCACTAGCTGCCCTTATGCTTCCAGTCAGAATTTAAGGAGTTGGGGATGACATTTAAAGCCCTAAACGGCTTGGGACCTCGGTACTTGAAGGAGCGCCTCTCCCTATATATGCCTGCCCAAGATTTGAGATCTGTTGGAGGCGCCCTCCTCTGCATCCCACCAATGCGAGACATACATTATGGTGGGATGTAGGAGAGGGCCTTCTCTGTTGTGGCACCCCATGTGTGGAATACCCTCCCCTTGGAGGCCTGACTGGCATCGACACTGGCTTCATTTTGGCGCCAAGTTAAAAACATGGCTTTTTATCAAAGTATTTGAAGGCTAAATTCTCCAGGGTTACACATAGTTTTAATTGTTTTTATTGCTTTAAATTTTTTTTTACTGGTGTATCAATTATTTACGTTTGTATTGTTCTGACTTTATCTGTATGCCGCCCTGAGATCCCAGTGATAATAGGGTGGGATACAAATGCTTTAATAAAAAAAAATGAATACATTATTCAGCATACAGAACGAAAAAATACACAAATGCTGTCAATCAATATCAACACAAGGCAACTTCAGCTGAGGTCAGTTGATAATCAAAGCTGGGTTTAATGTTGTTTGCCATGACTGTGTTGTAATTATTAATTTCAGTAATCATAGGATTATGTGGCTGAAAATTGAAGTCCAATAATCCTTTAATTTGAACCTGTAAAAGTTTCAATAAAAAGCAAATGGAAATTAAAGTATCATAGTTCATTTGCTTTCCTGAAATGTTATGTTGCAATTTGTGCTCACTTTCCCCTTGACTTGCTTAATTTAAACAGTTAATTCCACTGGAACTAAGAAAAACTTTTCTGTGGCTAATATTTTACAATGGGCAAAGCCTTCACAAATCCATTAGCATAAAATAGTTAAAACTTAGTGGCTACTACCTTTTCTTTCTCTCTTTCTGGAAACTCTCCCACCATCTTTTTGTGTGCTGTGTTAATTAGAGGTGTGGAAAGACAGGATTGGGGTAGAAACCTGATTCAGAAAACAGCCTCATTGAACTCAGACTCATTCAGAGCCTTCTGACTCAACCTGGGTCCTGAAACTGAAGCGAGATCCAGAAAACTGAAGATCCATTTATTTATTTATTTATTATTTATTATTTATTTATTTATTGCATTTTTATACTGCCCCTTAGCCGAAGCTCTCTGGGCGGTTCACAAAAATTAAAACCATGAAATAATTTTAAAATATATAAAACAAGGCACAATCTAAAAACACAGAATAACATACAATATAAAAAACACAACCAGAATAAAACCAAGCAGCAGGAATTAATACAGATTAAAATACAAATTTAAAACAGCAAGGATTAAAATTGAGTTAATTTAACTGTTAAAATACTGGGAGAATAAAAAGGTCTTCACCTGGCGACGAAAAGAGTACAAAGTAGGCACCAGGTGAACCTCTCTGGGGAGCTCATTCCACAGCCGGGGTGCCACAGCAGGGAAAGCCCTCCTCCTAGTGGCCACCTGCCTCACTTCCTTTGGCAGGGGCTCATGGAGAAGGACCCCTGTAGATGATCTTAGGGTCCGGGCAGGTACATATGGGAGGAGGCGTTCCTTTAGATATCCTGGCCCCAAGCCGTTTAGGGCTTTAAATGTTAGTACCAGCACTTTGAATTGGGCCCGGACCTGGATCGGCAGCCAGTGAAGTTGGAAAAGGACTGGCGTAATATGGTCTCGTTGACCAGTCCCCGTTAACAATCTGGCTGCCCTGTTTTGTACCAGCTGAAGTTTCCGGACTGTTTTCAAAGGCAGCCCCACGTATAACGCATTGCAGTAATCCAAACGAGAGGTTATGAGAGCATGGATAACTGTAGCTAGGCTATCTCTGTCCAGATAAGGGCGCAGTTAGTATATCAGATCCATTCCTCCCATTGACTATCATAGGAAATCCACAAACTGGTGTAGTTTTTTTTTATTGTTTGAAAGAATGGAATAAAATTTGCAGCTTTAGTGGTCCCTAACAAAGGATCCCCATCCCACCTATAAGTGCTTTTAAAGTTTGATGGGGGTGGGGTGGAAATGGAACTGCCTATAACTTTATTTGTTGGCAGAACTGGATGAAACCTGTGGGCTTAGTTGTCTCTTCTGAAGGAATTAAGACTGCCAAGTTTCATATAATAATTAATAATAATAATAATAATAATATATTTATTTATTACCCGGCTCTCCCAACGGATCGAGGTGGGGAACGGCATTAAACACAAAATACAAAACTGATTAAAAGCACATAAAACCAATACATCATTAAAATACCAATAAAACACCAATAAAACACTTTAAAAAACGAATAGGTGCATAATTTTTTGTGCAAGAGCAGCCTTTGCATTTTGAGGATATCCCAAGAATACACATTTATCCCCTGATGTTCCTTGTGAACGAATGTTATGAAAATGACATACAGCACGAACAGGTGGCCTTACATAACAAAGCCATGGAATTGGAATGGTCATCTCATGGTCCCATCCTTGCCCCACCCCATCTCATCTATACTAGTCTGTCTTGCCTAACTTAGGCTGACCATATGAAAAGGAGGACAGGGCTCCTGTAACTTGCAGGGGCCCTGCCTTCTTTTGTATATGGTCACTCTAGTATAGTGCCTGCACCTTTAACAGTTGTGATGAAGAGGGAATTTCACCAGGAACTAATTGCATACAAATGACACTGGCTGAAATTCCCTTTTCTCTACAACTGTTAAAATTACATGAGCCCTGTCCTCCTTTTCATATGGTCAGCCTAGATGACACTGAACCCCAAAACCCCTAATGACCTCTCCCAGTGGCTTCATATAGATGTTGAACAGCATGGAGGATAGAATAGAGCCCTGTGGTACCCCACAGCTTAATAGCCATGGGGTGGAACAGGAATCCCCCAATACCACTCTCTGGAATTGGCCTGCAAGGACTCCATCACACCAGCATTTCATCGCACTCTCGCCATGCCTGGTTTGCAGGTTTGCAGTGTGGTACTCACATGATGCTGTGCTTGTTCTGCAGTCACCCTGCCTCTTCCCCTCCCTTTTTCGTGTTTTCCTAGAGCGGGAAAAGTCTGGATTATTTTCCCCAAATGGAAATAAAGCACCCTTCAACCTCTGTGTAATGCTGTTTGCTCGTTATTTCCTTTGTTGGGGGTGTGTGCTTTGAAGGGAGAGTTTGCTGATGAAAGAGGAGGGTGTGTGGAAGGAATGGGCTTGTGCTGAGCCGGCTTTGCTGCTCCAACCCCACCCTCCTTGTTCGCAGCACCTTTATTTTTAAAGATATAGGGATGGTACTTGGGACTATGAGAGCTTTTAAGTAGCCATGTAAAGTTTGAATCAGATCGGTTCATCCCTTGATTTCTTTTTTTAGGAACTTTTAAATCCCCCCCCCCCTCAAACCATATCCCTGACATTTCACCAATGTGAAATCCCACCTGTTTGCATTTGTGGAGGATCTGTTTTCCTTTACTTTGATAATGTACAGCTGTGCATCTCCAGTTCATAAATTAGAGATCTGCTGACCCGGACCAAAATGTGACACACACTTAGACCTGTAAATTTAAGTAAATAAGAGATGTAATATGATAAAAGACATGTTTTTTGTAACTGATCTAGGTTTTATTCACACTAAAGAGTTAAACTGTTCATAGATATGAATAAAATATATATAGGTTCTGATGCACAAGATTAGACTGTGAAGAACGGGTCCTCTCAGATCAACTGTTTATATAAACAACTACTACTGGTTGGTGCTGAATCAAGTGCATGTTAAAATGTCGAGAATTGTTACATTTTAGTGTCTTTACAGTTTTATATCTAGTTGACTAAGGAATTATTTATGTGTGAGAATTCCTCATTACTGTCTTCATATGGTAGGTAGAAGAAGTGACTGGTTGAGTCCTAGCTTAGTAGCTTGGCCAACATTATAGGCTTTTGTAGTTGATAGGCCCATATTGAAGGTGAAAATTTTTGAGGACAATCTTGTACAGCGAGTTTTGTGATGACACACCTTTGAATTTTTTGGACATTATCCCTCTGTCTGTGTTTATTATAAATATGTAAACAAACAATGCTACAGATAATGAAAACTCTGCAGCTGCAGAAGATGATATTTCAGTGCCAATACATGAGTATGAGGACAGTATTCAAGAAGATGTGCCAGCAGTAACCGATGCTGTGGAAGAGTCTGCGTACTATCAAGAAACTCGACAGCAACAGGAAGATGTAGATCTTAGGCAGCAAAAGAAATTCATGAGCATTGCAGGTTTGACGGTGATTGAATTCTTGACAAGAGCAATGCTGCCCAAATGCAATCTTTTCTTCAGATTAGTTGTTTTGAAATTCCAAGCAACAGCCCATGAGATGCTGATAATCATGCTTTCCCCACTCGTCTGCTGACAAAACTCTTTGAGATGTTGAGACCCGCACAATTGACTGGTTATGCTGGAATACAGAAAAAAAAAAACCCTCTGTACTATGCACACTGTTTCACTTTGAACAAAGTGCTGCTGCAAATGCATTGGTTTTCTCTGTTCAATCAGGATGGAACATCAACAGAGGTGTTGGAGGAACTTGAAAGACTGAATACCATCACATGACAGTTCAACATCACAGAAACAAAACTATGTTGCATTGAAAGCAGCCACCAGGGCAGCATCAGCTGAGACTTTACAGTTGACTGAACTCTCTACAGAAACTAATTACTGGGGGGGGGGGGAATATTGAGCACATCTTCAAGTGTCATCCTTTTTCTTTCTGAGCAGGGATTGGCTTTCTTTGGTTCCAGTCAACATATTGGTGTTTGTACAAATGGAAATTTCTAAGCATATTTGAGTTCCTATGCTAAATATGACCCACTTTTATTAAAGCACGTTAAGCATGTTTGAGAATCACAAGAATCACTCCCCCGCGTCTGCCCTGGTAGACCTAGTTGGGCACCCACAGTGCTTTCGTGCCTGCTCCATTTGCACCTTTTCTCTTGCGTAAATGGGGCTTTTATGGCTGCCATTTACGCAGTGCTGGAAATTACGTAATTTCTGGAGCCTCCATTGTTGTGCACAACAGAGGCTTCGGACAAGGGTGGAAGGCTGCCCCGGACAAGGGTGGATGGCTGCTGGGCACTCGTTGGATGGTCGCAAGCCTGATAAGAAGCTCACGTGGCACTGCAAGCGGAGGCAGGGCAAGCGTCCCACGAAACAGACCCAGGTGAGTTTGCCCATCCCTAAATACCATTACTTCCCTGAAAGCTCTGTAGCAAGTATGAAGGGACAGTGCTTTTGTTCAGCTCCAGGGAACAGGTGGAGCTGATGCTATGCCCAAATCTGCCCTCCAACTTTCTGAAAATTTCCTTCCCTAATGAAAGGGGAGGAGAAAATGAGGAAAAAGAAAGAGATAGAAAATGAGGGTTTAGAAATAAAGTGAAGTTCTATTTACATCCAAACCCTGTTTCTGGGTCCTCTTTACTGAGAAGAAAATATGAAAGCTTGGACTTGAGCTTGTTGTGTGACGTTGCCTCATCCTCTGTCCAAGGAGTGGGTTTTGACCCAGCCTCAGCAGGACAGATATAGAAAATGATATCAAACTTTGAGTGAATCACTACTGGCTTCTGTGTTTTTTTTTGTGTAAAACATTAAGGGGATGTGTACTTTGCTGCCATCTCCTGTTACATTTATTAAGCTACCAAAGCACATTTAAGTCCTGACTCAAACTCTGTAAAGAAAGCACATTTCTTTTGTAACATTTTAATCTGTATCTACTTTGGGGGGAAATAGTCCTCTGACAAATGGTTTGAGCCTTAACATTAAATTCATTTAAATCTGCAGTTTTATTGTTTTGTTGCCAAAATAGTACTACTACTGCTAATAATAATAATAATAATAATAATAATAATAATAGGGAGAAAGCAAGTAGCAAGGGTGTTATTGAGGGATTCTCTACCCAATTATCTCATGCAGTCACTCCCCACAATTCATTCTCACACACCCCCAGGGAATTAAAAAAGGGGGAGAACTCTCCATGGATGACAATGCAGTTTCTCTTCCTCCTCCTCCTCCTCCTCCTCCTCCTCCTCCTCCTCCTCTTTCTTTTAGTTTTCATGGGTGGGAGTTGTTCCTGGTGTGGCCTGCGAAGCCAGCAGTACACCACCCACTTTTTCTCCACAGCCCAACTGATTTGCCCACCAGCAATTTCCCCAGGCCCTGTACCCTCCCCTGGCAGGGAAAAGCTCCTATTTCCAATCAGTAGATTGGAGATAAGAGCTTTCCTCCACCGAGCAGTGAAAAAGTCTTCCCTTTTCAGGGCTTAGCAGGGAATAGCTCATATCTCAGATTAATTGCTGATCAGAGATAAGAGCTTTTTCCTGCAAGGGAGAGGGGACAGAGCCTCGGGAGGGCGTTGCTGAGTCACTCAGTCCGGCTTACTTCTGAGTAGACATGCAGAGGCTATTCATACTTCTGTGAGTAGATATGCTACTCATGCTTACTTCTGAGTAGACACGGGAAAGTTTGGCGTTTGCGGCCCTATTTGAAAGTGATTAAATTGTGCGGATTTATGAACAGGAAAAAGGTTCTCCACTCTGATAGTGGAGGTAGGAAAACCACACGCCCTGCTAGTGGTACTGTACATGGAGTTCTTGGGCCCTCAGCAGGCACTGGATGTAGCTCTTGGAGCTCAAAACGCTGTGCAATGCTGGCTCACAGAATTGCGCTAGTCCGGAAGTTGCTTCCCATGATCTTTTCTGTGTGGGAGAATGAGGAGTTAGGCACGTATGTGTTGCTCGTTGAATCAGAAGTGAAATGGTCGTCTGTGCAAACGATGCATCTGTCTGCGTAAGCATAGCCTGGCAAGGAAAGTAATGGCAGTGCAATGCTTGGCTTGTCAGTGATCTATGTGCTGTTCCACCATTTCACTGAAAACCCCACAAGCTCTCATTGAACAAGTTCCGTACCCAGTTGCCTTCCCTATGGAGAAAGGAACTTAGTTTTCCATGTTTGTTTTCACATGCAAATGACAAACTCCGAAATGCTGTTTGGATAATTCTGCATTGAAAACTACACCCATTCCCACCATAGCGTAATTGCTACTAGGAACAGCAGGATTTAGTGTCTTGTGAATCCCATGGTTTTCATTTTATATAAATAAAGAATTCTAACCAATGGGGACTGATGGCTCTGACGTCAGTGCAGCAATGAATTTGCTCTGGGTTTCAGCACCTTGGATAGCTGCTTTAGAGTTCTGACTGGTTCTGACTGAAACCCAGAGTGGATTCACCACCTCACTGACATCCGAGCCACCAGCCTCCACTGATGATTAACTCTTACAGCAGCAAAGATAAATTTGAAAATGGGTGCTGGTGGTGGTGGGATTTCCGAAGACTGAGGTCTGTGGTCAGGCATGTCCGAGGCTGCAGAACCTTTCAGCAACTCTTTGTTCATAAAGATGTATTGCTGGTGATCCCTCAAATGCCTAAAAATAGAGATACTGGCTGGGTTCATATAACTGAATAGTGCTATTCAGCTGCAGGAGTAAGTAAAACTAGTGGGCATTTCCAAAAACAGATTTAACATAATCAGGTTTATTTGAACCTGGGGCCAAAACAGACATCATTTTAAATCAGTATCCAACTGCTTTCTGAAAAGCCCCCTAGTGGATTTAACAATGGGGCTGTCTACATGTCTTCTAAGACCAATGGTGTCTGCGAATCGGCACTGCGTTAGTTATAAAACGCAGCCACCGATTTGCAGCCAACTCAAGGCTTTCCTGTGAAGCTGAGTATTTAAAAAGTCAGGCACTTACCATGACCTTTACCGCTGAAGTGAGGTCACCATGGCCCTTCTGACATCTCACCTCCCTTTGATGTCGCAGCAGGGGCATTCCAGGGTGGATGGTGACCCCAATTGGTCCCTGGAAGCTAGGTGGAGGGCAGTGTGTGGGCCCAGCAAGCCAAATGGCCACTGGAGAGCCCGTTAGGCCTCCAGCCAATGGGATTACCTGCCACCACCCTGCAACAGCAAAACTACAGGGTTTAGCGGGAAAACGATGGCAATGCATGCCATCAAGGCACGGCCCAGGACTTCCTCCCTTGGGGGTTTTCCGTGCTGCTGCCTGCTAAGTGCTGGAAAGCTGAATGTGGTTCTCCTCCTCCTCCTCCTCCTCCCCCTCCTCCTCCTCCTCCTCCTCCTCTTCCCTTTTAACAACAACATGTCTAAACCAAAAAGCCCCAAGGGAGGAAGTCCTGGTTAAGTCTTCTAGGGGGCTTTTCAGAAAGCTCAAGCTGCTGGAGAGGCTGCAAGAACAGAATGGGATAGGAGTGGGAAAATAAAGAGTGCACCCCCCCACTCCCACCCCTCAGCCACCTCCTTACAGTAAGACAAACACTGAAGCCCTGCACCCTGAGAAATACCTCTGAAATTCTCCGTGCCCTGATCTAATTACTGGTAGTAATATAACTAGTAGTGGCCCCAATCTTCTTCTTAGGAGGAGAAGAGGATTGTGGGAGGACCTGAAAGTGCTTGCAGATGGAGGGCTCCTAGCGCTAACCAACCAGAAGACACTGTGTAGCAAGTCTATCTCATCCTCCTTAATATACTTTCTGCAGTAAGAAAACAGATGGAAGTGGTGGACAACCCGCACAATTCTGTGAGTGAGTGAGCCAGGATGCTGGCATGATAAAGGCCTCGTCTGAAAGCACCCAATATCCAGTTCCCTGTTTCAATTCCCCAACGGCTGATGGGACCTATTAATGATTTTCTGCTGAACATGTGCAAGCACAACCCTGGTAGCTGGATCAGGCCAGGAACTGGATGCAAATGTGCGGCTCCTCGCCATCTAGGCAGGTAGGGTGGCTTTGTGTTCTCTTTTAGAGAGGATAATTCTCTTCTTGAAGAACTGCCAGAGGACTGTCCTCTATTGGAAGGTGTCCTCCGTTTGAAGGGCTACCCAGTCCAAGTCCAGGTTA
Source organism: Anniella stebbinsi (assembly GCA_029215795.1). Classification (NCBI taxonomy): domain Eukaryota; kingdom Metazoa; phylum Chordata; class Lepidosauria; order Squamata; family Anniellidae; genus Anniella; species Anniella stebbinsi. The sequence goes on along the minus strand of JARDYH010000003.1, from coordinate 131,031,194 downwards.
GAGATAACAAATCCTCAGAAGGAAGAGCTGGCCTTGAAACTGCCCATTAGCAGCAGACTGGAGAGACAGGCACAAAGGTCATGGAGTCACAGTCTTCTACCCTGTGGCAAGATATATTTCTACTTAAATTGTAATAATTCTTTCTAAATTTGTATCTATGCATACAAATTAGCATTGGTGCCCTTTATTTCTGATGGTGCATTTCCTCTTTTTTGGTGATCCCCAAGTGGTCGCCCTAGCATGAAAACCTCCTTCTACAGCAAGCACGCCCTCTAGCGGCATCAGAGGAGAAATGCCCACAGTCATGCTATCCAAGTTGCCTTTTGTGAGCACCTTTGTGGCTGCTTGTTTTCCTGTTGACTTTCCAGCAATACACTGTGATACATCAAGTGCGCCATATGATGCTTCAACCATAAAAGCATTTTTTTATTTTTCTTACACACAGTTCTTTGCATTAGTCCCTGGAGGGGGATAATTTTATTTATTTATTTATTATTTATTTATTTCTTACATTTGTATACCGCCCCATAGCCGAAGCTCTCTGGGCGGTTTACATAGGATTAAAAACAATTAAAAACAATATACAAAAATTAAAACAGCAAAAACATACAACATACACACAATCTGTACATTTAAAAACCACTTCAACACTTCAAAAAAGCTACAAAAACAAAACAAATAATAATGGTTCTAACGTTACAGATCAACGAGCTCTAGACACTGCCCACTTGCACACCGCAGGAATAAACTTAGTTCTGACTTTGTAGCAAATAAACACATTAGAGAAAGTGCGCAGTGTACTCATTGTTGGTCCCGACTGGAAGCTAAAAAGGTCGAGTTAATAAAGTTTTAAGCCAGAATCTCTCTTGTGGCATACATATTTCTACTTGTGGAAAGTCAGAAATGATCTCCTCGTTCTCTTTCCTTAGAAATTATGGCTCTAACATTTTATAGGGCCTGAGTGGGATTTGCGGGGGTTGGGGCAGGAACAGGAAGCCGTCTAATACTAATAGTAATACTGAAAAGGTGGGTAGACAAATCAAATATTTTAAAAATTTCAGAGCTCAAAGTTTTCCCTTCTTGGCAATGACCGTGCACATTGTTATGTGTAATGGAAGTATGCGGAAGCGGTTTGTTTCTCTCTTCTTCTCCCTCACTCCAAACACCGTTTTTCTTCTCTGTGCCACTGGAATACCCCATTTTAAAAAGCTCTTCCACTTGCTTATGGGTTACTAAATTAGGTACACGCAGCAAAGGGTCCGAGGTTCAAACTGGGAGCTTTTCTACATAGGGCTGTTAATCCACTGTATCTTCTTTTGGTTTCATCACAGAATTGAGATCTGACCACTACACCTCTAGGGGGCACTGTGGTATAGCAGAATAGTACAAATACAGAAGAAATACAGCAGAATAGTGTAAATACTGAAGAAACTGCGCTTTCTTTTGCTTTCACAATTAAGTGCTGCATTTTCCCTGCTCTACAAAACTTACCGAGAGTGCCAGTTAGACACAGAGGGTCCAATATCATCTAAAGAACCCATAAACAGCCATGAGTCGGGGATGACAAAAGCACAATAAATTAGGGATGTGCACTGGATCGGATCGGATCCACGGTCCGAATCCGATCCAGAGGGAAATCGGATAAATTATCCGATTTCCGATCCCACAGCTGGATCGGCCGATCCAATCTGAACCGATCCGAAAAGGTTCCGATCCGGTTTGGATGGATCGGCGGATCGGCGGGCACCCGCTGGCGCCCACCGCTGCTTCCATTGGTGGGCCCCAGCGGGCGCCCGCCAATGAAAGTGGACAGCGGGGGGGGGGGCCTTCCCTAGCGGGGCTGTCCGCTGCGCGCTTACCTTCCAGGGACGTCCGCTCCCATCCGGCGCCGGCTGCTACTGCCAGCGGGCTTCGCGGCCTGCTCCAGGGTGGCGCGCTGGGTGATGACATCACCTGGTGCGCCACTCTGGAGCAGGCTGCAAAGCTCGCTGGCAGTAGCAGCCGGCGCCGGACGGGAGCGGATGTCCCTGGAAGGTAAGCAGGGGGCGGGGGGAGGGGGCTTACCCCCCCCCGGGGCTGTCTGCTTCTATCCGCTGGCGCCCACGGGCGCCAGCGGATGGAAGCGAATGGCCCCGGGGGGGTAGGGAGCGCGGGGGAGGGGGCTTAGCTGCCAGGGCCATCCACAGCGGATGGCCCCGGGGGGGAGGGAGTTAGGCCCCCCCTCACCCACCCACTGCCATTTTTTCCTCATAGACTTGCATTGCAATGCAAGTCTATGGGGAAAAAAATGGCGGCCGATCCAAAAATTTCTGATTTTTGGATCGGGATCAGACTCGATCCGGTCTGGGGGGCCTCCGATTTTGTCCGATCTGATCCGTGACAAAATTGGAGGTCCCGATCCGGGTCCCGATCCGATCCGGGGGTCTGTGCACACCCCTACAATAAATGTCTCGTGTAGAAAAGCTCTGGGACTTAACACCCATTCAACAAAGTGGGACCTATCTTTGAATTAACATGCATAGTGTTGGACTGTGATATAGCTAGGGTGTTTTGACAATCCCGGCTGTTTTTCATAATTGGTCAGAGGGTCAGAACAACTGAATGTGGGTACCCGGATCTAGCTATTGGTGCATGTAGTAGTGGAGGTGGCAGTGTATGTGTTTGTGTGTGTATGCATAGATCAGTCAGATATGCAGCAATAGCAGTCCAGCTTCTGTTTCTCTTTTCCAACAGCCAATTACACGATAGGAGTGATGTAGGCTCAGTCCCAATGCTAGGTCATGCTGGGGGGATCACATGTGCAGGGCCCATGTGCAGCGCAACTCCCCATCCAGGTAGGAAAATATATGTGCATGGAAGCCGGCATGTAATACCCCTAGGATCTGAACGATGGTTTTAAAACACTCTCGCGCGCATGCTCCTCCTCTCCCTGCTTCCCTCTTCCTCTGCCTTTGTCAGGTGCTGTTTCATGGATGTTTCCAAAGGCTAGAAAACCATGGTGTTAAAAGGGGCAACACAGTGGTGGGATAGAAAAGCATACATTGGGAAAGAATGCAGGTTCAGAAAGAAAAATGTCTTCAGCAGGAGAAGGCAACTTCATTCCCTTCAGATGTTTTGGACTACAACTCCCATAATATCTGCCCATTGACCCTGCTGGCTGGGGCTGATGGGAATTGTAGTACAAAAATCTGGAGGTTGCCTACTCTTGTCCTACAGAGTTAAGTGTGTTTCTTGTTTTCCATCCTTTGCCCCCAAATAGTTTTTATGGACATTGCCTTCCTGTTGCTTATTCATATTTGACGGAAGGCTTCCCTTCTGATTAGGTTTACAATGCTCAGTAAAAGAGCCCAGCAGCACAATGTGAGCAGTTCCATCCCTAAACAACTAACATGCCATAAACCAGCCTTCTTCAATCCGGTCCCCTCCAGATGCGTTGGGTTGCAAGTCAACACCCATAATCCCCAGCTAGCATGGCTGAAAGTGATGGGAATTGGAGTCCAACATCTGGAGGGGCTCAGATTGGGCGAAGCTGCCATAAACAAGGGCATCATGTTTTGCTAGCTCTTCCTGCAGGGCACTTGCTGTGGCGTGTTCAGAAAGTACCACTAGGTGGAGATGGTTTCCTTGCCTTGCCTCCATTGGCCGGACTTCAGTTGGGAGAGTTATGAGATTTTTACTGGAAAATGTGCTGATCGTTGATGTTCTGGGAGTTGAGATGGGAGAACAAAGCCGTATGTATTTGAAGTCTTTGCCAAAAAGAAAAGGAGAGGGGAAGAGAGCGAGCGAAAGGAAGACCGTTCATGTACCTAAAAGCAAGCCTGTGCCAAGAAGCGCTGCGGGTGAGAGGCAGGAGGAGGAGAAGAAGAAGGCAGCAGGTGGAATCTAGCTTGTTGCATGAAGATAAAGCAGAAGAAATCAATCAAATTCCAGACTGTCGTGCAATTAAGCATACATCGAAATGCCGAGTGGCATGTTGTCAGACTGCGTACCATGGCGAGGAGATGCTGCTATACATCTCTGGATGTGTCGACCGCTCAGATGTACATGTTTTATATATGGCCAGGCATTACATCTTTGGGTCTGTTACACAAGCCCTTTTCTGTTGTTCTAAGGGGGATTCAATGAGTTAAATGCAAGGGGGTGGGAGACGCTGCATCAGAGCAGCAGGGGCTCTTCCCATCATCGACACACATGTTGGGCTACAGCTTCCAGCATCCTCCAGCCAGCCCTGCTGGCTGGGGAATGCTGGGAGTTGTAGTCCAAAAACCTGGAGAGGTTGGAAGAGGCTGCTGTGCAGAGTTCTCCTTCCATGCAGCTATATGCATAGAGGATCAGGAATCCAGAGAAGAGCGTTTGACTCTGTTAACGAGCAGGAAAATCGCCAAAGAATTCATACGTCAGTTGCTGTCTCTTTAACAGAAGGATCGTTCTCTCTGGTCTGTATTTGAAGCATGTAGGAAACGGTTGCATCAGGCAACAGATTCGGTCTCTTGTTTCCAACCTCCACTTAAGAATGTCTTTGAGGGATTATTTGTACACCCCAGCCTTTCCAAACCTAGTGCTCTCCAGGGGGATGTCTCCACAGTGCCGGGTTGGTGCCGCCTCCCTCTGAAAACCCGCGCTTTCCCTTTCCCGGGGTGGCGTCAGATAATCCCAATGCCAAGGAGGGAGTGCGAAGTTTCTGGGTGGCCATTTGGGTTCTGGAGATGTCCCTGCCCTCTTTTTGGTGGAAGGCGGCCAATTGCCGGTTGCCTTCCACCAGGCACTGCACCCGGATTGGTCCTGGATTGGCCCCGGCTCGATATCAGATGATGGAAGTGCCGTATTGATGTAAATCCCCGACTTTTTCAAACTGCAGCTTCAGGGAAAAGCCCCGTGGTGGCTGCAAACCTGCGCCTGCGTCATCTAACCAATGCAGCACAGATCTGCAGCCACCGTGGGGCTTTCCTCGTGTATAGACATCCCCCAGGATTTTAACTTCCCTTCAGTTCCAGCCAACATGGTGAATGCCCAGGAATGTTGGGAATTGTGGTTTGAATCATATAGAGGACACCACGTTATGGAAGGAGGCTAGTTTCTAAGAACATGTGGAGTGATCTTACACTGTCGCCCATGGTTGAAAGGAGTAGAGGAAGGATAATTGTAGAGTCTAGCAGGAAATACATAAGGTTGGCACTTATGTATGGCTTATACAAAGTCAGTCCATGGATCTGTCTAGTTTAGGGATACAGAACCATGGGCCCAGGTCCCAATCCAGCCCTCTGGAATTTCTCTGATGGCCATACCCCTTTGCCCCAACTCCACCCCTTTCCCCTGACCACTGATCATTGAGTGATCAACCTGGTATTTGGGGGTAAAGTTCAGCTTTGCTCACATTTGGTGATGTTCCATAGCATTCATTGGTAGCCACTAAGAACTGAATCGGCTCTTGCTTAACCCTGTCCTCACACATACTTCCCTTACCTCAAGAGTGCACCACCTCAGGCCTGGGAGCCTAATCTGGTCCTCTGAGAGGCCCAATTTGGCCCTCTGGCATCACCTAGGAGGTCATGTCTCCTTCCACTGCCCCTCTTTCCTCCAACTCCCAATCATTGGGTGGTTTCCTAGCTTTTGTGCATTTCCTTCTGAAATGAAATTCAGCTATTGGGCTGAAAGAGTCCAACACTGCTGCTCTAGCTCACTATTGTCTATGCCCGTGGTCTTCAACTGGTCCAGACCCAAGACCCACCTTGGACTCCCAGCCTGCAATATGGGACCCACTTTCACAATTGCCCAACATGGTGGCAACAGCTTTGCCACAACCCACCTGGACTGATCTCATGACCCACCAGTTGAAAACACTGGTCTATGCTGACCAGCTGTGGCTCTCTTGGATTTCAGTCTGGATTCCTGCATTGAACAGGGCGTTGGACTCGATGGCCTTGTAGGCCCTTCCAACTGTACTATTCTGTGATTCTACTTGGAGATGCCAGGGATTAGACTTTGGACTTCCTGTGCTCTACCACTGACTGTGTTGGGAATATGAAATAGAATGTACACAACATAATTTTATCTACTGGAAGAGATCCAAATGCACTCATTTGGAATGGGGTATCAGAAACATGGGTGTTTGCCTCCCTCCAAAGCAAATCTGAACAAATCATAGGAGTTCAGGACACTGACTTATACTGAGTCAGACCACTGGTCCATTCAGTTCAGTATTGTATACATTGAGTTGGGAGTGGCTCTCTCATGTTTCACGCAAGGGTCTTTGCAAGCCCTATCTAGGGTGACCATATTTTGGAAACCAAAAAGGAGGACAATATGGCCGCCCCAAGGGGGCGTGCCCACCAACATGTCCATCCCCCAAGGGGGCGTGCCCATCAACATGTCCAGCCCCTAAGGGGGTGTGCCCACCCAAACATGGCCTTGGTCACATGTCTGATTTCACAGCATACAATTAAGACAAACTTGTTCTACACAACATCTTAATGTTAAAATCACTGAAATAAAGAACAAGTGAGACATTGAATGTATCTGAAATTAACTTCACTCACTTCTACGTTTGTAGCTTTTCCTGTTCTTTGAAGCTTTTACTATACTCTGTGTGATAGAGTCTCCCCTTCCCTCAAATATCTTTTCTGACTGCAAATCTTTCACTGGATTACAATAGTCTCAACTTTCCTAACGTTTAACACTCTTTCATCATCATTTTTCTCATATCCATACTCACAGATTCAGCATACTGTTACCATTGAACAAATGAAGCAGTGGACAAGTGCAGAGAAATCTAGTACAACAAACTAGCAACCTAGCATGAAGGAAGAGTATAAAATATTATTACCCTGCAAACATTAGCCATGGAACAAAATGGACTAAAGGCTTGTTGTAGTCACTTCTCGCCTCTTAGCTTGTTTCAACTTCTGGTTGATCAGTGAGAAACTAATCTAACAATGTGTGATTATATCTCTGATTCATTAGCCATGTGAACAAGACCATGGTCAGTACAATACAAAGATAGGCCAGAACAGATGCCCATTATTACAATGCTAGATAAGGATCTTTCCCTCCTTTTATCCAAGTATATCCTGAATTTACATTGCCTCAGTGTGCAGAGAACAAGCAACCAGCAGGTGCTCTCCAGAAAGATGCTTTCAGAGCCTAGGAGATTCAGACACACTCAAGCCAAGCCACGCTACACACTCAAATATTACCTTACTTGGACAGAACAATTCTGGGACAAATCAATACTTTGCAATCAACCAGACATGACAGTCAAAAACAACAAAGAAAAAACACACCTACCTCAATGACATAACAATACCTATGACAAAACTGTTGCAGAAAAGGAAGAGTTAAAGAGAGAAAAATATACACCACTGGCTATGGAAGTTAAAGAACTATGGTAACAGGAAAAATTACAATCATTCAATTAGTTAGAGTGATCATATGGAAAGGAGGACAGGGCTCCTGTATCTTTAAGAGCTGTATTGAAAAGGGAATTTCAGCAAGTGTCATTTGTATGCATGTAGCATCCTAACCCTAACCAGTACCCCACACGATTTGGAAGCTATACTTCTATTAATGCAGTCCAAAATAGTGCTTGCTTATTTTGCAGTCCCGTCACACTGTTGGCTCATATAAAGCTTGGGATCTACAACAATTCCAAGATCCTTCTCATCTGTAGTGTTGCTGAGCCCAGTATCCCCCATCTTGTAACTGTGCATTTGGTTTCTTTTTCCTACTTGTATAACTTGGCATTTATCCCTATTAAATTTCATTCTGCTGTTTTCAGCCCAGCGCTCCACTCTATCAAGATCACTTTGAAGTTTGTTTCTGTCTTCCAGGGTATTAGTCATCCCACCCAATGTTGTGTCAGCATCATCACCATCATCCACACACACCTTATACTCAGGCAATAAAAATTAAAATCTACACACCCCTACACACTCACTCAAGTGTGTGTGTGTGTGTGTGTGGAACACAACAACACAACCTCCTCCCATACACGTAACAGGGGAGGGGGAATAAAAATCCACCCCTCCACACACCAAAGGCATCATCATCATAATCAGCCACCCACACAAGGCAAAATAACAGTAGACATAATAAATCTACACACAAACATGCACATACCAAAGGCAATAAAATAACATTAAAAATACAACACTCATCCACATACTCACCAAAGGAAAAAATAATAAAAATCCACACATGCACCAAGGCAAAAACCAACCAACCAACCAACCACACACACTTAACCAAGACTAAAAATAAAATAAATATCCACATACCCCAACATACTCACCCATGGCAAATCTAATAATAGTTTTAAAAAACATCCACATGTACCCCCCCAAATTAATTCATCAAAATCAGTACTCAAGGAATATATGGAAAATAAGTGAAAACTAATTTCATCAATGCTGCCAATAATGAAATCTAATCTACCCCCCACCCCACTGAATTTAAATTGCAGCTAAAGCCAGTTCATTTGGTCTTCTATTAATTTAATGCCCCCCACGCAAATTGCTTTTTAAAAGTTTATAAACAGTAGCAGCAGCACTCAACAATAATAGTAGTAACAACAAGAAAAATAACATAACATCCAGCCCCAGCTCTGCGCACCAGGCTGGGCTAAGATGCCTATGCTCCAGGCTGGGACAGACCACTCTGCATGCCATGAAACTCCGCATGCCAGGCCGGGATGCTCCACGGCCAGCCAGGCCGCCCCATGCTCCATAATGCCCCACTTACCAGGCCATGCCATGCTGCACGCCAGGATAGACCGCGATGCTCATGCTGGCCGCCGGACCAGGTGCCTCCGAACATCCTGCCAGGCTGCCCACAAATTGAGCCAGGGTAGGCAGCAACACCATGCTGCCCGCCGGACCAGGTGCCTCCAAGCAACCCCCCAGGTCGGGCTGCGCCGCGCGCAGGGCTGGGCTGGGCAGCGCCGCGCGCCGGGCCGGGCTGGGCAGCGCCGTGCGCCGGGCCGGGCTGGGCAGCGCCGCGCGCCGGGCCGGGCTGCGCCACGCGCCGGGCCAGGCTGCGCCATGTGCCAAGCTGGGCTGGGCTGCGCGCCGGGCCGCGCTAGCCAAGAACAAGGCCCGGATGGCGGAGGGGAGGAGGCTGGAACGACGCGCACCCGGAAGTGTGGGTGTGCGTCGTTCCAGCCTCTTCCCCGGCCGATCTGGGCCTTGTTCTTGGCCAGCGCAATGGCGCTAGCCAAGAACAAGGCCCGGATGGGGGGGGGGAGGCTGGAACGACGCACACCCAGAAGTGTGGGTGTGCGTCGTTCCAGCCTCTTCCCCGGCCGATCTGGGCCTTGTTCTTGGCCAGCGCAATTGCACTAGCCAAGAACAAGGCCCGGATTGGGGGGGGGAGGCTGGAAAGACGCGCACCCGGAAGTGTGGGTGTGCGTCGTTCCAGCCTCTTCCCCGGCCGATCTGGGCCTTGTTCTTGGCCAGCGCAATCGCGCTAGCCAAGAACAAGGCCCGGATGGGGGGGGGAGGCTGGAACGACGCGCACCCGGAAGTGTGGGTGTGCGTCGTTCCAGCCTCTTCCCTGGCCGATCTGGGCCTTGTTCTTGGCCAGCGCAATCGCGCTAGCCAAGAACAAGGCCCGGATGTCGGAGGGAGGAGGCTGGAACGACGCGCACCCGGAAGTGTGGGTGTGCGTCGTTCCAGCCTCTTCCCCGGCCGATCTGGGCCTTGTTCTTGGCCAGCGCAATCGCGCTAGCCAAGATCAAGGCCCGGATGGCACGGGAGAGGCCCAATTTTCCGGACTTTGGGGGATATTTTGAAATTTCCCCCCCGGACTCAAATTTGGCCCCCTTTTCCGGGCATGTCCGGGGGGATCCGGACGTCTGGTCACCCTAGCCCTATCTAAAGATGGCTGGGGTGGAGTCTGGGACCTTCTGCATGTTTTGCCAGGAACCTATTCAAAAGGGAGTTAAAGGGGATTCAGATGTTATTGCACAAGCGCCACCCATTTACATTCTACTGGAGCATTTTTATAACCTATGAAGGGGGATTTGGGTCCTGCAATCAATTGCATGAGTCATCCCTATGTTGTGAATCTGACTGCATTCGGGAAATACAGAAATACAGCTTTCAGTTTAATAAAGAAGCTTGATAGCTGAATGCAGAAGAGTGCATGGCTGATTGTATTTCTTCATAATATTCAAAGTCACCACTAGAGCCATAGTATAGCTTTCCTAGAAGCTTTCAAACCCAAATAATCAAGGCTACAAAATATTTTCTTTTATCTGAGATACCTTAATTGTTGATACCAGGGACTAGTCCTGGAATCTCCTAGAAAAAGGCAAATAATGCGCTACAACTAAATTAGATGGTCTTGGTTCTTATATATCCAGATTACATTGAACTATAATATTGAACTATATTGAATTATTATATTGAACTATAATATACCGTATTTGCCAAATGTTCCAATATATGCTGGTGAGCATGCCATAAGTGAGCATCCCATAAGTTTGATTGGGAGATATATGTATGGAGAAGAAAGGAGGAGAAAACAGATGATTTTAAAAAAATCAAATCAAATCAAAAGTATTCGTATCAAAACAGCAAAAAAAATTATCAGAATATATAAAGATCACATTTAAATCTGAGGATGAGTAATTATTTACTTTTTTTCTTGCAGAACAGCTATATATTTTACTTGTTCCATCTGATACTACTGGGGAATTCTTTAATAAGATTAGAGTGACAAAAGCTCATAAGTCTTTTCCCACTGGGTTTATTTTGAATGTCAAATCTGCTGTTTAATGATGAGATTTGTTTACAAAATTGTGTAAGGAAAGAGCTGGAATTCAGTCATTCTTAATTTACCTGAAGTCCATTCCTCAAACAACTATAATTTAATTTGAGCTTCAGCAAGTTAAATGTTATAGTTTTTTTTTAAAAAAATGTGTACTTAATATATGCTGTATCCTAAATAAATTTTTAAAAGTCCAGCTGAGTTGAAAAAACCCCATGGTGTACATAAATCAGTGCCCAAAACAGAGTTAGTAAATCTCAGTTATACATGAAAAAACCCCCAACAACTCAGGGAGTTAGTACTTTTGAAACAGAAGCTTTGAAAGTAAACGTTAATAAATCAGATCTCAAATTCAAAGGAAAACAAACCAATGATTTTTCTTGTCTCCTAAACTAAGGAAAAGGTACTCCCTAATGGGCTTGTGGAGATAAAGTCTCTGCTTCTAATATATCCTGATATATTTATGGATGGTTGAATTGCAAGCTAAAAGTTAGCAAGAGAGAGAGCATGAAATACAGTTACCATCTCAAAACGCTTGACATTAAATAGTTTAACAGTTGAGTAATTCTTAAGAATGTTTGGATAAACAGGGGGCATTTACCCACACAGTAAATGATGTTCAACTAAGGGTCTTGGATATCCCATAAATTATGCTGATTTTTAATTAACAGTAAAGGAATTTAGGCTTAAATGGTACCTGGTCGATTGCTCCTAGAGTTGAAACAAATCTTTTAACTGTTTGTTAAACTGTTCATAATATATTAAGGAGAGGGGAAAGGATCAAATAGAATTATTTTTTCCTTCTTGATGGAAACCAGTAGTTACTTGTTTCGGTTAGTTTTTATGTCTCTGCAACATGTTTCTTACTCATATGGAGGACCTCTCTCACTGCTGCTATAAAGATTTTGGCTTCAGCAAAAGACAATAAATACAGCTATTTTGAAATCGAATTTCCTTGGATTTAGAAAGTGCTAGTTTTGTTTCATATTGTTTTACATTAACTGCACTTTCTCAGGATAAATGCATTGGACTAGGTACGAATCAAGAGAAGGTTGGAGTTTAAAATTGGTTTGAGTGAATAGTCCATATTTGCCTTTATCCACATGTTGTACTAGTGTTTTAAAAACAAAACAAAACTACATGTATGAAAAGAAGTGAGAAGTGGTCGATTTAAAAATAATAATCCAAGTCTAAGCACGTGTGTTATGTTTTGTCACTTCCCCCCCACCCCCAACCCCCTTAGCTCTTTTTGCAAAATACTCATGATACTTCTGAAACTTCAGCAGGGCAAAGCATCACCATGTTCTGCTTTCTGCCATGCCCAGGCGACCGAAATCCATTTAGACTCCACCTTCTGTCTATGTTGGCTTTCCCCAATTTGCTGGCTTTCCCCTATAACTCTTATCATCCCAAACCAGCATAGCCATGCAAAAACGTTTTGTGCACATTTCACTAATACAGGCATTTTGGCCAAATATTCACATTTTTACAATCAATTTCCCTAATAGAAAGCATATTCAAACATTAGTTTCCCTAATACGCTTTTCTTAAAAAAATAATAATAAATGGAAGAACATTACAAAATTTGGAGGAATGTGAATATTACAAAGGATAACTGAACTTTGGTTTGCATCGTGGTTAAAAAACGTGAAATCAGGTAAATTCGCATTAAAATGAATTTTACTCTCATTCCTACAAGACTCATATTAGGTAAGGATTGGAAGGAATCTTTATTGTAAAATGGTGTGTCCAACCCCCTGCTCAGTGCAGGATCTTATAATGCAGGATGCAACTTAAGCAACCCTGATAACTGGCAGGCTAGCCACTGCTTAATGATTCCTTTCACAGTATGTCCTGATTATTTTGCAACTAAGCAAATGTGTTCCTCCCCTTCCCTCTACCAGTTTCAAAAGCCAAGACCAGGGAAACACTTTCTTATAAAGAAAGATGCTCAGGTCATCTCTGAGGGGAAAGGCATACATACAATTCAGCTGACATCCTCTTGTGTCATTGAACATTTTATAAAAATTGGAACGGACTTCTGGAAATCCTAATTACGCTTGAAGTTTGTCTGTTACAAATATGCTGTCGAAATGGTCTCCTGAGCCTCGTCTGCACTACTAGTTTATCACAATCCATGCCGAGTTGAAACTGATTTATTTTCCAGCAATCCTGAAGCATCAAGTCCATAAACTTCAAGGAACTGGTGTAGGCACAGCCAGAATCTGATGTGGCTCAAACTGTACTGGTCTGAAGAGGGACAGTTTTTCTCTGTGAATGCCTTAAAAAGAAGACAGAAATGTGGGGTGGCAGGGGGAGAGTAATACTTTATTACCCATGTGCTTGGATAGCATAGCTGCCGGATCTAGGCCAAGCTTTCTGTCAGCGTCTTTTCCCCTATATCTCTTTCTCCCCTGGTGCCTTTGTTGATTTTCCATGGTGTAACAGGTGATGTATGTGTTCAAGTAAGTCAGTTTCAGCTGGCTTACTGGATTTTGGCATCATGCATTTGCACGTATTTCTAATGAACACAAAACCATTTGTGTTTCAGTCGTTACAGCTGAGAACAGATCATAATGCATTTCTCTGTGAGAGTATACAGAATTGGGGGCAGGAAAGCACCCCGAGCTTATCTCCCATCCCTTGCCTATACACCCTTAGATGTAGAAGCAGAAGGCAGCAACTACAAGTCACAAATCTTGCAGATAACCTCTAGGCCCTAGATGATTTACTGCTGTGCAACAAAAGATTCACTTCTACTTCAAAAAGAGTTAGGGGAATAGATCATCATGAGATACAAGTCTTACTAACCAAAGCTGAGCTACACACAAGTGGATCTTTGATTCTTGTATCCGCTCCATAAGTTTGGTTGTGCTCTACTGTACAAGGGCTTCTTGAGTGCATCCAGATGAGGCTGTTATCATGCCATTGCCCTGCCTCATTCACAGAATTTTACAGTTCACGTTGTCTTTTATTAGGAACCCTCCCGGGTTTTCCCACTGTGTGTGTGTGTGTGTGTGTGTGTGTGTGTGTATATATATATATATATATATATATAGGCTGACCATATGAAAAGGAGGACAGGGCTCCTGTAACTTTAACAGTTGTAGAGAAAAGGGAATTTCAGCCAGTGTCATTTGTATGCAATTAGTTCCTGGTGAAATTCCCTCTTCATCACAACAGTTAAAGTTGCAGGCACTATACTAGAGTGACCAGATACAAAAGAAGGCAGGGCCCCTGCAACTTTAACTGTTGTGATTAAGAAGGAATTTCACCAGGAACTAATTACATACAAATGACACTGGCTGAAATTCCCTTTTCTCTATAACAGTTAAAGTTACAGGAGCCCTGTCCTCCTTTTCATATGGTCAGCCTATATATATATATATATTCTTACCAGAAAAATGCATTATGGAAGAAAAGTTGGAACAATTCTGCACAATGCCTTCTAACTGGTAGCACTAGGAGCTTTACTGCATGAACACATTTATTGTGTGCTTGTTATTCTTCACTCACGGTAGTTTGCGAGTGCTTTAGATGACGTTGTCATCCTCCCGGGTCTCTCCCATGCTTTCGAAACATTTTTGTGGGCTTTTTTTCATGGGGGAAAGTCTGGCATTTGGGAGAATGGTGGAATGAAACACTAATGCAGTTGCACAATTCTGCTATACCACAGTGCCACATAGAGGTTATGTAGTGGAACATATAGAAAGGCAGAGAAGGAAAGAAACAGGGAAAGTATGCAATTTTAATCCCACAAAGAATCTGGAAGCAGAAGCCATAGTAAAGTAGTAGGTTAAAAGTCTCATCTAGAAAGGCCCTAGGAGCTTTCTCTCTAGGAGCACCCTGGTACGATCAATCAAAAGGCCGTGTGCACCTATTCTGTCTTTTCCTCATTTACAGACTTTTTTTCTAGCAAGGAAAAAGACAAAGTGGGAAAACACCAGAAGGGTTATAAATGGGTGTAGACATCATCTGGACCTCCCCTACCCTAGAATTATGTGAATGGGACAGGGCGATTGCACATTAAAAGCCTCACCTGGAAGCACACAATATAAGAACTTTACAATGTGCCTTGCGACCTTTCTCTATGGGCAAACAGTTGCAGTATTTTGCAGTTTCTGCAAAGAAATGGTGTGGAGGTTTTTAGTTTTATTATTGTATTGCACACTATTTATTTATTTACAAAACGTACACCAAAGTGATGGTTCAAACGTCTTTAGTGCAAGAGCATTTTATTCAGGTCTAGAGTGCAAAAATGTTTTCCCTTTAGGCCACAATCACCGATTTGGAAACTTCACTTTAGTTCCAATGATTGGGCTGCCCCGGACTACAATCCGTCTTACTAAAGCTTGTGTCGGAAGGAACGTGCCATCCCTTTCCCACAAACTGGGAATGAAAACATTATCATTCATAAATGCATATAAAGCTGACATTTCTATGAGCACACGGCTTAGTGAATCATATGCGCAAAGACACCTGATCTATAAGAATTTGACATTTCTTCAGGGAGTGAGAAAACCTGCCAAGAGCTGGGACAGCCAAAGAAATGTAGGCTGCTAAAAGTGCCTATTTGTTAGGGGAGAACTGATAACAGCTGAGTGGAAAGGAGCCAGCAGAGATCATGAAGAAGAGGCACAGCAGTGATGGTGCGGGGGTGCGGAGGGGGTGGGCTTTAGCCCAGTTTTGAAGAATCTTTCTGTTGATCCTAGCAGAAATGGAGAGTCCATTATTCTGCCTTGTACCTTATCCTTCGAGGACATTCTTGATAAGGAAAATGTACTGCGCACAGAAGTGCTAGAGATGCATTATTACCTGACTGCTCAGAATTTATAGAGTGTCAGTTGCCTACAGAATCTTGGGGATGCAGTTAACCTGGACTATGGAGGAGATGGTGTTCTCTACTGGAGATTCTGTTGTCAAAAGGAGGTTACAGCCACTTGCGTGCAAATGTACAGTGAGCTGTGAAAGCCTGCTGGATGGGTTTTCCAGAAGTGAAGTGCCTCCACCAAAACCTCTAATAGCCCCAAGCTCCCAACCTGATTAGCCTGTCTAGATCTATTCTCCCCTCTCACCCATCCACAGAAGGTGCGGTGTTTTCAATAATCGTGACTGATGAAGCAATCTGATCTCCAACCACAGTAAGAAACGCCGAGTCTAGAATCAGGGATGTTAAATTGGACCCGCCATTTGATTGGGAGCCAGTTGGGTGATTCATGTGCTGTGCTGCTTAAGTGCGTCTAATAGTGATGAGTGAACTTCCACATTTTTGGAAGAGGATACCAATAAGCTTGGATGCACATCCAAATTATAAGTTGGTGGGGTGTGGTGTGGTTTGTTTAGCATCTCTGGACTAGAAATCACATAAGAAAGGGCTACACTGTAATATTTATGGACCTTGTAAAGGCCAGACAACTCATAAAAACTTGGTGGTATTTCAGTTATTTGTGCTCCAGTCCTGGCTACATCGATCCAGCTTGTGGAGGCATATTCAACAAATAATAATAATAATAATGCATATTTTTAAAAAGTCAGCATGGCTTGGGGCAATGGTTTCAAATTATGAACTCTCAGCCTTATCAGGAGCTTATCAGGAGTTCCTCAATAGAAGATCAACAATGGTGTCAGACAAGACAGCTTGTTGGCCACAATCGATCTGTCCTACAATGTGTAACCACAGAGGAATGATGGGTGTGTTCTTGGGAGCACTCTCAATAACTTGTGGCAGTGGTTAAGCCCAACAGAAATGTCCAGTGACTCATGTAAGCTGAGTGTACAGCCTTCAAACATGCCGCAGAATGCTCTGTGGAGTGCAGGGATTCTGTGGGAGGCACTCATGGATTCCTCAGCAACAGGTAGGTCTAGGTGGAAAGCATGGTCCAAAGGGTGGAACATATGCATCTGTTTGGGGTGTCAGTTTTCAAAATGCTACTCCATCGTCCCTGGGAAAATATAGGGTCCATCTACACCAGATGTTTATTCTGGAATAATATCAAGGTTGTCCCTACCAGGCCACATGATGTTCACCTACTCCCACTGTGATCTCGGGACGACCGTTCAGTTTTTCTGGAATATCGCTGACTGTTTATGTAGTGGCTTTCCCCCATCTCTCACTATAATCCTGAAGTCCCTGGCTGGTGTGCCCCCTCTTTGCAAGTTCCTGGCTCAGCGAACAGCCAACCTGCATCACCATGGTCCATCACTGATTCTCTCTCTCTCTCTCTCTCTCTCTCTCTCTCTCTCTCTCTCTTTTTTACACAAACATATTGATGCACAATAGCACAATTTTGAAAAGTACCTCCCCCTCCCCGTGTTACTGTGTGTTTGCGCTTGTGTGCAACTCGGAGGAGTTATTTTTTTAAAAAAGTACCCGTCTGTCTAGTCCTGCTCACTTCTGCTGATACACTTCGGAACCTCCATCACGGGGCACATGTCCTCCTGCAACGGCTTTACTTTACTTGTGGGAAAACTCCCTCGCGGGTGCTCCATAAGCAACGATTGCAGAACTGGGAAACCTTGCAATCATCCCTCCTCCTTCTCAAAAGGGCTGAAGGTGTAGATGAGCCCATAGACTCCTTTCTACAAAGACATGATCCAATGTTTGTGATAGGTGGTTGTTTCCCCCTATCCTCTTGACAGGTACAACAAAAGATGTATGGGAGGTATGGTTTGTGCAAAATCCGTTCCATATGTGTGTTGTGGATTGTCAGGCATCTTTCGTTCTGTCATCTGCCCATCACTGCAATCAGATTTTTTTGTTTTTTGCAGTTTGCAAATTTGTACAAATTCCCTGCAAATGTGCATTTTCATGCTTTAGAGAATGGGGAAAATGCCCAGTTTTGGCTGTTTTTTTTTTAATTTGTGCGTATTTTCTATGTTGAAATTTGCACAAAATTCCCAAAGGTTAGGAAAATAGTCTGTAAGCCTGCAGACTTAGCACGGCAGGGGAAAAGCTCGTCTGCTCAGAATCCATGAGTCGGATTCACAAAAATCCGAACTCATTTGATTCTGTTGTGGATCTCTGACACCCCCAGCTCCCACCAAAAGTTCTGATTGCAGGACATTTTTCTCTCTGAGCAGGCAAATAATGTGGTCCTTTCCCATATAAAAGCCAGTCCTTCCTACCCATGTACTTCTTCACTTATACATTGCCAGAATAGTGCATGGATAAGCCACAAGAAAGTAAGTTGCATTCCTCTGCAGCAATGTAGTGTTAGGAGTTTGTTGTCTTAGGGCACAATGCTAGGAGTTGTAGGCCATTTTTTTCCTGTATAAACAGGCATAGGATCACACCTTTAATTACATGAGTAGGTCTATTGCTATGTTTTTCACCTTTGAGGCTAATGAGTACTAGTCAAGGGCCTGATGAAAGAACACGGAGGTTCCATAAGAGCCTGGAAATCTCCACTGGTCAGATCTAGTTTGAGGGTGTAATGTCAGAATTTGTAGCAAGTTTGATTGCCGTGACTTAGCTGGACTGGAAGCAGCCTGAAGAATTGGTCCAAGCAGTTGCTGTCTTTGGGGAATATGATGCAAGACCAGCAGGTTTGCTACCTGCTGTAGGGATCCATTGCTTTCAGTGTGCTCTGCTTGTATATGTGTAAATGAAATAAATATTTCATTTATTTCAAAGGCTCCCTATTTCTCCAGTGTTCCACCATCCTAAGCAAACTCTGCACTTGGTAGCACTGCTTTGGGACGTCTCATTGTTCAAGGAAGTGGATGCCCTGGAAGTATGTGTGAACTCGGCTTTAGTCTGTAGAATTCATTTCTAAAGTTATTTGTGGGCCAAACTAGACATTATATGGAAATGTGTATTTCCCTGCCCACAGATTCAGCACGTGAATCGCCCTTCCTCTCAGTGGTTCTTGCCCACTGAATTCCAAATATAGGCAAATGAGCATTTGCAAAGAATAGGAGACACAAAGGGCATGAGCAATAAAGGGCAGAATGCGCATCTTTGTATGAACCTCCAGCACTGACTAGCGACACAGCAGGGCGGAGAGAGATGATTCATGTTCAAAAGGCAATACAGGGTGCTGAGTAGGCTATCCCACAGTGGCCCAAGTGATTGTGTGTCCTCTTTTACAAAGGTTAGTCCTCGATTTGAAGGGCTGACTGAGAACAGTTCTATTTTTGAAGGTGTCCCTGATTTGAAGGACTGCCCAATCCAAAAATGGTTTAGAGATAAAGAACCATCAGAAGGGAGAGTCAGGCCTTGAAGTTACCCATCAGCCATTGTCACCTGGATAGCTTACAGGTCACCCAATCCCATACAGGTCTTCCCCATTATGGTGAGATGTATTGTATGTATATTTAAATTATAATAATTGTTTTTAACTGTTCTTCTACACGTAAAAATCAATACATGCAAATTTGTGTCCTCTTTGGTCCTCCTTTTTGGTGTCGCATCTCCTCCTTTTTTTAGCTATGCCTTAAGTGGCCACCCTATCAAGGCAGTCTTCTGATAACATCATTGGGCCACACTGATTACTGAGGCCATTGCAGACTGGCTTATGGTACCTGACCAGCCTCCGTCACGCTACAAGGTCTGTAGAGACCTGAGAATGCCCTTACCTACAGCGTGGTCCGCAGCATTACTGTTGGGACTGCAGCAGTGCAGAAACTATTTCTGCTTGAGGCAGGAGTAGGTGGTATCTGGGTGCCTCTTTGTGTGCGTGGGAGGGGAGGGGCTGGGAGGATTGTAGTTTCCTTTGCCCCATCATGCCTAGTACAGATATGGAGCATCATCAGACGAAGGGAGAAGTGTGTTTCCTACCATCGCTTTGGCCTCCTGCTGCTGTCCCACAGAAGGGACGAGCAGCTTCCTCTTCCTTCACACGGGGAAGAAAGAGGAAGCAGCAACAACCATGTGGCTCATTCAGTGGGCATCTTGATTGCGCTGCTTTTCCTGCACACAGCAAGAAATGGCAGCAAGCTTCATTTGTGTGTGTGTGTGTGTGTGTGTGTGTGTGTAAAAAAGGCCAGGAGGAGTGGGAGACATGCAGAAGGCAAACGGCATCATCAAAAGGACCCGCAAAAACCTGTGAGTGGCCAGTAACAAGCGTGCGATAAAACGCTCATCTGATGACACACATGGTAAAGCATGGGGAGGTCTCCTCAGTGGATGGATGGGAGCCAGTGCACAGACCTGTTCCAACCCCACTCCCTGGCATGGATACCCTGCACTTTGCCCTTGGTGTGCTATCAGTGGATCATGACCAAATATAGGGGAGCTGCTTATGAATCGCCCCAAAAAGAGGGAAAGCGTCACTCAAAAAGTGGACAAAAGAGGGCACTATTTTGCATAAAGTTTGCATATTCTAATTTATCAGTGTAGATGCAAATTTAGAAATTGCTATTAGAATTGAAAGAGAAACACAGTACATCTCACCATGGTGTAGCAGACTGTGACCAGGTGACGCGCATGCCTTACTCAGTCTGTTGGCCAAGTGCTGTTGAAGGACAACTTCAGTTCCCAGCGCTTCCTTCCAGTGGCTCTTGATCTTTAGCTAGACCTCAACCGGACAGCCCTTCAAATTAAGGATGCCTTCAAAATAGATGACGGACCTCCAGATACAAGAGTGTCCGCTGTAAAAGAGGACACGTGGCCATCCCGGAAGTTAGTAATCTTATATCAACCTCCCCTTCACAACTAGCATAATGTCTTGCTTTTACCTGCTTTAAATTTCAAGAGAAGTAATGGTGCAAATCGAAACATCCCCCCTCTTTTTGGTTCCTATGTACCTGTCTCAAAGCATGGCTAAATGGAAGCATTTTTAGGCTTACTGGACTTTGACTCGGTGTAAATCAAACAGTCGGCCAAACCATTGGCCTTGCCGTGCATGTTCAACAGATGAATCGGCCATGGCGTAGTGCAGCTGGTTCATATTTGATGTACAGGTACAGTGTGCTTGTAATTGCTAGCTAGACAGCCAATAACGTCGTTTTGGCACAATCTCGAACCAGATGTTTTAAATGAAGGATAGGCTGAATAAGCTAACTTACATAAATTTTGTTGTCTGCACCATTTTATGGGTCATTCTCAGCTGCTCTGTTTATCCAAGGAGCGCAGAGAGATAATTTGGGATCTCTTTGGGTTTTCTCAGAAAGATTTGGTACCATTAGCAGATGTCTTAGAGCAAACATTCATGACAAACAGTGAGCTTAGGGGGTAGGTTTTTTTCCACCCCTCCCACACTTGGCAAGAGCCAGTTTTCGGAACCAATCCCTCTAGGGAATCTTATTTATGACAGTCCTGCTCTGGTTGTGGAGGGGTGGAGGACAGACGGATGAACAAAACATCCTGTATCAAACTGATTTTCCACAGCACCCAAAAATGACACTCATTAAACTCTTTCTCAGTACAAGCATAATGCTTTCATCGTTTGACATTAGCATTGCGAGGAAGGGGCACAGCTGTGAGATGTAATTCGTGGAGAATCCAGTTGTGACTCATCCTTTCTTTGGATATGGGTTGAACCAAAATGTGGTGAGTCGCTATCTAGTTACTCAGTTCATCACCTCACAGTCCAGCATGAGAAGGGAACTCAGGTCAACATCGCACCAAAAATTGGGGATGTGCATTGGCCAAATTCTACTTTTTTTGTCATCAAGCTAAGGTCATGCATTATGTTGGCAAATGAGGGTGAGGAGGCAGGCATATAAAGCTTTAAGAGAGACAATGTTGGTTTGATAGCATTGTTGCTATCGCTACCAACGAACATGTATTTTACTGTTCTCGGGGGAGAGGTTCTTTGCATTTTCAGCTTTTTTCCATTTTATCCAGGGAAGAGCCTTTTGGCCTTTGGATCCAGAACATTACCATCACATCTTTTTTCCGCCCTTGCCAATTCCTTGAATGTTTTTGCTACTTTTTTTTTTTTTAAAGACGTTTGTGAATCTCTCTGTAAGCTTATCTACACTACTGCTTTAAAATGGTTTAAAATGGTTTAAAACGGTAGTGACAACTGTTTGGGCCCAGGACACACTCCATATACAGTTTTCAAAACATTCTCAAAGTGTCATATCCTGCTTGGTGTAGATTGGTCCTGTGTGTGTGTGTTTTCTGGCAAAGTGAATTCACGGAAATGTGATGTTTTCACTTGGAGCGAGAGCTAAGTAGAGCAAGACCCAGGGCACGATTGAAGGCTACCTCCCAGGCATGGTACGCAACTCACAAATCTAGCCTTTGACTTGCTGGTTGGTAGATCTACATAACAAAAGCTGCAAAGCTGAATTCAGGGTGTGGGTAAAGTAAGGATGTTGGAAGAAACCATCAGGTGTGTGTGTGCGTGTGTGAGCTTGTCAACCTTTCATCACTTTGGCTCCCCAGACTTTGGTTCATTTCCCTGCAAGGATGGTGCATGGCCAAGCTCTGATAGGAGTTTGTTCCAGAGGTTTGGGGCCACCCCAGAGAAGGCCCTCTCCCATGTGGACACCTATCTAATTGCTCTCACATGTGTACAAATAAGAAGGGCCTCTCTTTGTGATCTTAACGTGTGGGCAGGCTGATACGGGTGAAGGCAGTCCTATGAAGTAACTAGGTCCCAAACCGTTTAGAACTTTATAGGTCAAAACCAGCACTTTGAAATGGGCTGGTTTAAATTTGAATTGAGAAGACGTCTTAATCGCCAAAACGTGCTCCTTTGCAGCTTCTGGTCGTGTTCTTTGAATGTGATCTGTGCATTAAAGTATTGTTATGTCAGTAGAATGTGCTCTTATCCAAGTTTGCTTTATCCAGATCGTCTCGTGGTCCTCATGCCATGTAGATAAATAAAGTCATAGTTCAATGGTATGTATGTTTTGCATACAGAAGTTCTCAGGTTCAATCACCAGCATCTATGGTTAAAGGGATCAGATAGCAAGTGGTGGGGAAAAAACTCTGCCTGGGACTTTTCATAACCTAAGAAGACTTGATTCAGAAGAGCCTTATCAAGCTGAATTGCCACGTTCTGGCCTGAACCAGCAGGACTCTTCGGGGATCAAATAGAAAACTGCAAAGCAGAAATTCCCCTAGTGGCTGCTTAAACACATTACAACACTCAGACATATGTCATGATCTGGGGCAGCCTTCCCCAACCTTGTGCACTCCACATGTTTTGAACTGCAACTCCCATAGACCCCCAGCCATTATTGGGATTATGGGAGTTCCAGTCCAACACATCTGGAGGGCCTCTCCTTGTTCCATTTCTCCTTGCTCCTTCTTTATTACTTCACTTTGACCTTGATGAGATCCCTTCCTTCTGTAACCATCTCCCCTCTTTCAGACCCTGCTTTGGTTTGCGTATGAATTTTCTCAGGGCTGGTTTCAGCATCTGGTATCCTTGGGCTGCTTTTGGGGATCCAGCACTCAAACCAGGCCCATCCCTGTCACCTGCCCTCAGCCCCCTTTACATTCTCCCCTCCCCAGCTTGGCACTCCAAGCAGCAACATTGACTGGATTTAACTGCCATTTTAATTTCCCACCTTGCCTCTGCTGTAACATCACTTTGAGGCACGGAGGGAAATTAAAATGCCGCCCCTCCCCCCAGTCACCTGGTACCGCTCCTGTTGCCTGCCACAACTGCCACTCAAGCCCATAGAGGGCACCTTGCCCACAGCCCCTTCAATCCTGGAACTGGCCCTGAATTTTCTGGATCAAGCAACTGTACAAAAATCCAAGTAAGAACAGCATGTATATGCTGGCAGATTGTCCCTCCTTAAAAGAAGACTGTGTGCTACCACAAGCATCCAAAACAATCCCATTCCTTGCTCAGCCATGGAAACAGCCAACCTCTTTACATGCTGCTAATTTTTGCAGTAAATTGAAAGGCAGGTAGTTGGAGCCCTCCTTCCCACAGATTCTCTCCGACACAGAAGGCTGCTGCGTGTTTCAGAATGCTGCTATTTGCTTTGGCAGGAATGGCCACGGTTCTGTATGATTTCCAAAGCACTGTGATGGACATGTAATCAGCATGTAGGCCGATGCTTCACAAAACTGTGGCAATGTAAACATGACCCCAGTCTTGTCGGTCTGTTCTAGCTCATGCATCACTCTACCATCCTGCAACTTTATGGAACCAAATATGGCATATATTCTTTTCTGCCATTCGTTAACCATGGCTATACATCAAAATCATTTTTCTTTAATGGCAACGTCAATTGACAATATCTTTTTTTTAAAAAAAAATGGTGGGGGAGTCTTTCTTGTTGGTGAGAAAGTCACTGTAATGGACCTTTTATTTTGAACTGGCCACTAATCCACAAATCTTTTAATGGTTATGTTTCAGATGTAGTATCTGTTTGGTCAAATGTACGTTGGGGGGGAAAGAAAATGGTTTTTGATTTTGGAGCAGAGAAGTTATGGCTGGGAAAAGAATATTTCCAGCCCTATATTGAGGAGAACTGCACTGTGCCCCCCCTCCGAAATCTCCATGAGAGATGATTCATTTAACTATCTAAGGTTGCTGTTTCCCTTTTCTATTACTATGTAACTTGAGTTATTTAAATTGCATCTGAAAGCCTTTAAAGGCATCTTTATTTCATTTACTTTTAATTATCATTACATTTATATCTCACCTTTTGGCCTCCAAGGAGCACAAGGCGGCGTACATGATCCTCCTCCTCTCAATTTTACCTTCACAACAACCCTGTGAGGTAGATTAGACTGAGAGTCAGTGACTGGCTCAAATTCACCTGGTGAGCTTCATGGTCAAGTGCAGACAAGACCTGGATCTCCCAAGTCCCAGTCCAACACTCTAACCACTACACTATACTGACTGCCAGACCTTTGACAGTGGTTAGGTGATGGAGGATGGTCTGATTGTTACAAAATGATTTTAACAATTGGCTTATTGATGTAGAGTTATACAGTTGGAGGGAACCTCAAATGCTATCTGATCCCATCCTCTGCCAATGCAGTAAATCCACTGTTACTGCAATCCTTAATGTGTGACCATCTAACCTCTGCCTAACATCTTTAACCAAGGAGAGTCCTTCACCTTCTGAGACAGTCTCATACTATCAGGAAGTTCTTTCTGTTTAAATTCTCTTCCTTGTAACTTGAACCTGTTCCTACTCTCTGGAGCAACAGAGAACAAATTTGGTTGGGATATCTGAAGATGGAAGAAGTAGTATGGAGAACCAATGTGGTGTAGTGGGTAGAGTATTGGACTGACACTTGGGAATAGCAAAACTATAAAAATAGATAAATATTAAGGCTGTTTTTCACAGAGGTTATGCAGCTGTGAGTAGCCACAAAAAATATTTTTAAACCTGCATTCCTGCCCAATTGTGAAGATGCACATACTGTTACTGAACTTTTTTTAACCCTCCCCCCCCACAACAACCCAAAAGAGCAGCATAACTTTTTACTTTCCGTAATTAACATATTAATGGTTAATTTGTTTTAGAATTATATATTTATTGTTCTATTTTATCTGTATGCCACCCTGAGATCCTTGTGATACAGGGTGGGATATAAATGTTTTAATAAATAATATATTTTTAAAAATAATATTGTACTTTACTGTAGCTTGCAGAACATGCTCATACCCTAAACATGAATGATAAAAACACACATGACCTTTCAGACTCCTCCTACTCCTCCTGCAATTACAACACTTTGTTTTGGTGTGTGGCACTTGATCACGTTATAATCACAGCAGATACTGTACTGTATTCATGAAGGTGTGTCCACAGAGCAGCAATTACATTTGAAAAATAAAATAAAATAAAATGCCAGCACAGTGGCACATCACAAATGAAAGGGGCACCAGTGTATATTCTACCTCAATCTCAAAAGAGGAAGACTTTAAGAAACAACAATGCCTATTAACTGTTTATCATCCTGGTCTATCAACCTGTCTATCAACCTGTCAAAGTGCTTAAAGTGCTTGTTTTGCTGCTGAATATACACTGGGTGTGTCTGGACAACACAATCGACAATGGTGGGTTAATATTCAACCCCACAGTTGATTATCGAGGGGGTACTCCCCACACAACATGATTATAATCTACCATGGTGTGAATGAAGGCCAGCGTCTAGTTGACTATTAGTTGATTGACACATCCCCTGCCCTCTCTCCCCCCTCAGTCCTGCTGGTATACCATTAGCCATTGTGAGTTCTGCTGGCTGGACTAGAGCAGCCACCGCCTCTTTGGCTGCTCTTGCCAAGGGACTCTGTAGTCACTGAAAATAATCAACTGTGTGCGACGAAATAGTCAATAGTGCCTGACACATGATAACCAACAGTTGTTCAATTAATCAACTCTGCAAAGCATTAGTTATTTGCATTGGTTATTTCGGCCGAATAACCATGGTGTGAAAAAGTCCTGACAGAAGACACAATAACCCACCATTTACACTTTAATCTACCATTGACTATTTGACTTACCTTGGTTATCGTGTCGTCCGAACCCAGTCACTACATTGAATGTATATATATAAACAGGGCTGGCGTCAAAGTTAGGCATCGTTGGGTCCCTGCCGAGGACCCATGCCTCAGCAGGAGCCCAGTGAGTTGTTCCTCCCCTTCACTATTGCTACCTGCTTGTTCAGCTCTCTCGCTCTGGCCCAAACAATGTTCCTCTCACC
Organism: Anniella stebbinsi; assembly: GCA_029215795.1. Lineage (NCBI taxonomy): Eukaryota > Metazoa > Chordata > Lepidosauria > Squamata > Anniellidae > Anniella > Anniella stebbinsi. The sequence goes on along the minus strand of JARDYH010000003.1, from coordinate 131,004,853 downwards.
ACTACCATTGTTATCCTCTCGCTCTGGCCCAAACAATGGTAGTGGTGAGAGGAAGATGCCATTTCTTGTTAGCCCACTGGCTGCCTTCTTATCAAGCAAGCAAATGGTAGCAATAATGAGAAAGAAGATGAGCTACTGGTTTCAATGACAACAAGAAAGTAGACTCGTTGAGGGGGAAGGCCCATTGAAGGTGACTTGCCCAAGAACCATCAAAAAACTGGAGTCTGCACTGTATATAGGCATTATCTAAGGAAGAAATTTAGAGCAATATGCTTTACTGAAGTTGCTCCTTTGACAATATTTGTTGTGCCACTATATCACCAATCAGGATGGGGTGTTGCTGGTTTTTTTTACAGCTTTTACCTAGCGTTATGAACAGTGTTGTTCATAAGAAGGCAGTCTGGAAGCCTAAGCAGCTAGTTGTTTAGAACAGCATGAGAGGGCTACCTTGCTTCCTCCAGCTTTTTTACATCATATTGCATAGTTTCACTCTGTTTAAAAAGATAAAATAAAGGGCAGTATCCAATGCTGCCTGTGAGTCACCACTGGTGCAACGGGAAGCTAGCACTTCTCAAAGTGACTGAAAATGAGCCAAAACGCTTATTTCCAGATGGAACAGGTCAGCGAAGCTAGCAGAAAGGAGCGCCAATGATCTGTCCCTAGGAAGCACTACAGTCATGTTGTGCTGGTGGTGGGTCTTGCTGGCACAAAATATATTGTATATATTGGATACTGCTCCAAATATCTACAGTTGGAGGCATATAAAAGATAACATAAGTTTTATTGTAACTGCAACAGTCACTGGGCCAGGTAACATTGAGCAGAAGGTATAACGAAAACACAGGTTGCTTTTAACATTCTTTTATCTCTGAAGATATTTTATTCTCTGCTCTATCTGCTTTAATCTTATTTGATGTTGCTTAATGCTGCATTTATTATATTATTTTCTTATTGTATTGTTGCACTTGCTGTTTTTATCTTGTGAGCTGCCCGGAGATTTTTTTTGTTAGAGGTGTAGATGTTGAGCATATACATTTCCCCTTCCCTAATTCAATGACAGGGTTGCACTGAGCATAGAAGGCTAGCAGACAAATAACCTCATGTATTTTGGCTTCATCAATCAAATATTCCTCCCTGAAAGAGGAGGGTTGTTACAGTGCTTTTGCAGCAGAAACGTTCAAATGTTACATTGCACGGGTCTAAAAATAACAGCATCTTTGGACTTTAGAAATGAAAAAAAAGTTAGATAGCATAAATCACTGGCGTTACCAATGCCTAATACAATTGGACAAGTGCAAGGATAGATAAAAGCTTTTGATAAATGCTTTCTTATTTATAAACTTAGATGACGTCTTTTAATTGAAAGGGTGGTAGCTGAAATCCATGGTCTCTTGTCTTACTCTCCAAGGACAGTCATATCTGTAGTCCATATCTAGTGATGTGACACTGTATGGTTTCTATTGAATGTGTGCTGTTTGTTTGGTGATTGTACTGTAGCAGGCTCTGTCTAAACTAGATTTTGAGATTAATAACACTCCAGGTGATTGGGAGCAACGGACAGTATCCAATTCAAAATTAGCGCTAATATACTGTGAATAATCTCTGCGTTCTCTGTTGTGGCATCCCGCTTGTGGAATACCCTCGCCTTGGAGGCCTGATTGGCGCTGACACCGGGTTCATTTCAGCGCCAAGTTAAAACATGGCTTTTTATCAATGCCTTTGAGGGCTAAATTCTCCATGGTTACACATAGGTTTAATTGTTTGTAATTGTTTTATTGCTTTAAAAACAATTCTACTGGTTTTAATTTGTTAACGATTTAATACATTTTTAGCTGTGTAAATTATTTACGTTCATATTGTTCTGATTCCATCTGTATGCCATCCTGAGATCGTAGTGATAAAAGGGCGGGATGCACATGTCTGAATAAATATTTGTTTAAATAAATCATCTGAATCCATGTGAATGTTACCGGCTATGGATTATTCATAATCCATTATGTTGTGCTACCAGAAGTGACGTCTAGCACAACCTGAGTAATATTTGCTAGTATGACCAGTTTCCCTGGAACACCTGTTGTGCCAGCAAATGCTGTTGATGTTGTGCAAGAGGTCACTTGCTTTAGCCCAAGTGTTGACTTGGATACTGCCCCATAGAAGCACATTTCTATATCATGAGCTTGGGAAATGTGGTAAGAACTGGTTTTTATGTTTGCAGTGTGACTTTTGTCTAACAAGTGAATCAGATCAAGTTCACCCATTTTATCTTGGATCTGGAGCTACTTGTGAGGCAGACTCAAACTACCGGATATGATATGGATGGGAGTAGGATTCCTGGCGAAGTGGCTATTGACAGTTCCACTGATCCCACAATATAAACATTAAAACCAAAACGACTGGGGGAAAGGAAATGTTACACCCCCATTTTATAGAAGGAAAATAATAATGTCAGAGAGAATTTATTCAGGATCTCAAGAGCATTTTATGCCAAAGACCACTACTAAAACTTTTGTTTTCTTGTTGATTGTATTGCTTTTAGCAATTGTTCGTTGTATGTGCATTTTTATCAGTTATATGATATGGTTTTGCTGTACACCTTTCTAGGGACTTTCAATAAAAGAGCAGAGTATTATTTATTCATTATTTGAAATATTTTTATCCCGCTCCTCAGCCAAACAGACTCCCAGAGCGGCTTATGTATAATCTGTTAAACAATACAGTCCCTGCTTGCAGGTGTAAAAGCTAAAAAGACATGACACACAAGAAAAATATGGGGAGGGAAGAGGGGAAAAATTGGTGGAATAGTCCTGCTTCCCTCTTATCTCCCTCTTATCTCCCTCAGAACAGCCTGCTGGAATGGCTGGAAGTGGCAGCTGCAATGTGAGAAGGAACTGAAGTAATTTAGAAGTGGTTGTATAGGGGGAATTAGTTCTGGGTGTCACCAGCATGGAAAGGAAGCCCAGGTGTAAAATCCAAGTGTTGATGAATACATTTGAAGCATAATGTGTACCTACGAGAAATGTTATTTATGAAAGGTACAACGTCTTCACCCAAATTCAGAGTGAAGGAGAAAGTATAGATCAATATGTGACTGTCAGATCTATACCAAACAGGATATTGCAAGCAGTTTGAAAACGATATATGGAATGTGTCCTGGGCCCTAACAGTTGTCAATACCATTTAAAACCGTTACAAAGCAGTACTGTAGATCCTGCCTGATTTAAAGCTGTTGGCTCAAACCTGTGAATTTGGGGAGCCTATGTGAATCTCTTCTTAAAGATCGCATAGCTTGTGGCATTCAGACAGACAGATTGAGAGGCAAATTGAGAGTGATGTCACCCTTGAACATGCAGGACAGAAGAAGTGGCTGCAAAACAGTTGAAAGAGCTGGGGGCAACAGGAAAGCAAATGGATGCCTTGAAGTGTAAAAGTTATATTGAGAAGCTAAAAGTAAGCCAGCCTCAGAGCAAATGGAGGCCTGGCATTACTAACAGCCTTAGAAATATGGAAATGTCAAAGAGTATGCAGAAGCAGCAGAGACCTGAAATAAGTGTGGCATCAGTCATGACATAAATGCATAAAATGTGGCAACCTTAATAACAGAATCATAGAATCATAGGATTGTGGAGTTGGAAGGAACCAGAAGGAACATCTAGTCCAACCCTCTGCAATATGCAGGAAAACCAGTTAAATCATCCATGAGAGGTGGCTGTCCAGTCTCTTCTTAAAAACCTCCAGAGATGGAGAACCCACAACCTCCATAGGTAAACTGTTCCACTGTTGTACAGATCTTACCATCAGGAAGTTTTGCCTTAATTTAATCAAAATCTAGGTAGCTGTAACTTATACCCATTATTTTGGGTCCTAATTTCTGTGGCCATGGAAAATAGTTCTTGACCACCTTCCCAGTGGCACCTTTTTATGTACCTTAACACTGCTAACATGTCTCCCCTCAATCTTTTCTCTAGACTTAATATCCCAAGTTCTTTCAGCCTGTCCTCAAAGGGCATGTCCACAAGTCCCTGTATAATCTTTGTTGCCCTCCTCTGAATCTGTTCTAACCTGTCAATGTCCTTCTGGAAATGTGGTGCCCAGAATTGTACACATATTCCAGGTGTGGTCTCATTAGTGCTGAGTAGAGAGGAATAAGGAATTTATATATCTTTGATGCAATACATCTTCTAATGCAGCCCAATACTGTGTTAGCCCTCCTAGCAGCTATCTCACACTGCTGATTCATGTTCAGCTTGCTGTTGATGACCATACCCAAATCTTTCCCTGATGTTGTACTTCCAAGCCATGAATCCCCTATCTTGTATGTGTTCCCTACATTTTTCCTCCCTCTTAAAGGACATCTTGTTAAAGGACATTTTGCTAAAATGTGTAAAACTAAGGACAGGAAAATTCAAGGCAGGCAGATATTTTCAGTAGAAAAAACAGCGAAAAGTACTTAGGGGTTCTTCATTGCTACATTGACGTCTACAGCTCTGGAAGATGAATGGTGTGTGTGGATCTTCTCAGAAAAGATCACATGTATGTGACTTTTAAAATTGATACAGAGGCACAGCTAATGCTGTCTTTAAAAACATACAAAACCTTGCAAGTGAAACCACTTCAATATTCAAATACCAGATTAATAACATACTCTGGGAAAAGACTGCAAGTATCTGGTAAATGTAACCTGGATTGCAAGTATAAAAATAAAAGAGCTCAGTTGGAATTTCATGTTGTAGGCTTTGATGCACAGCCTGTACTGAGTTTACAGCCTGGGACTAATTTAAATTTGGTGCAAAATTTAATTTGATGAAAAGAGCCCCAGAAGAACATCAGTGGGACGTTGCATCAGAGTACAAAGCTGTGTTTGAAGGCCTAGGTTGTTCACAAGAGAAATACTCCATCAAAATACACCCACAACTTCCACCTGTAATTCATGCACCTCGAAAGGTTCCAGTGACACTAAGGGATAACCACCAACAGCAACTGACTCATATGGAACTACTGAAAGTGATAGTCAAGGTAGAAGAAACTACAGAATGGGTGGATTCAATTGTGGTTGCAGTCAAGCCTGGCTGAGACAGATGATAATAATATTTTTAGACCTAAGAGATATAAGGAGAGCAATTTTAAGAAAAGGTGATTGTGGAAATGGACCACAAACCATTGTAGGCAATTTTCATAAAACCTTTATATAATGCACCTCCAAGAATCCAAAGATGGCTGTTAACACTATAGAAATATTAATTTCAAGTGAATTACAGACCAGGCAAAGAACTGAGAATTGCTGATACCCTGTGCATGGCATATATTGAATCAGGGAGAAAGAATGAATTCTGAGAAGCTGAGACTGCTGTTAACGTTATGTTGTCTTATTTACCAGTCTCTGAATCAAAATTCAAAGAATTTCAGATCACTACTAAAAATGATAGCATGTTGCAAATCCTAATATATATATATATATATATATATATATTTATTATTTTGCAGGGTTGGCCAGATAGTAGAGTGGAAGTTCCAGAGTGTATTCATGCTTATTAGAATTACAGACAGGAATTAACAGTTCATGATGAGCTCATTTAGAATCAAATACTATCAGACTTGAGGAAAGAGATATTGAAGACTATACATAAAGAGTCATTCAGGTATTGAATGATGCTAAAGGAGCTGTTTATTGGTTTTATTGGCCAGACAAGTGTATTCAAATTGAAGAAATAGGACTGTCATGTACCACATGCCAAACCTTCAGAAATAAACCCCCTCATGAATTTCCAAGAAGGCCTTGGCAGAAGCTGGGAATAGACTTATTTGGATTTCAAAGAAAAAACGGACTACTTTTGGTTGATTATTACTCAAAATATGTGGAAATATTTTTGCTTGAGGACATTACAAGCAAGTCAGTAATTTTACATTACAGATCTATATTCACAAGACATGGTATACCCGAAGAGGGTATCAGTGAGAATGACCCTCAATTTTGCTCTGTGGGCTTTAAAGTGTTTGCCAAAAGTGGAACTTTGTTCACATAATATCCAGTCCATTATTTCCTCAATCCAATGGAATGGTAGTAAAGCTATTTAAACAGTAAAGAGGATTCTGAAGAAATGTAGTCTGGATAACACAGATCCATATCTTAGTTTATTGGATTACAGAACTATGTCTACAATACATAAAGCATCACCTACTCAATTGTGAATGGGGAGACATTTGAGAACCAGGCTGCCTATCTTAGCAGGTAAAAGGTAACATACAGACACTCCTGAAGAGAAGACAAGAAAAACAGAAATATGATTATGATAGTGGTACAACGCTTTTACCTTCTGTGCAAGTAGGTGATTCTGTTTAAACTTGTCAAAATGGAATGTGGAAACCAGCGAGAGTGACTGGACAACACATGACACCAAGATTGTATTTGGTTTAGACTTACGATGCAGCTTTTTACAGGAGGAGAAGAAGAGATCTACAAGGAACTCCAACTGTGAGCTGATGATGGATGAGACAACTGAGACTGCAGCTGCACTTTCATCAGATGCACCTCCATCAGAGGTAGACCAATCAGAGTCCCAAGACACCAGAAGTGGATATAGACAGTGAATATAGACAGTAGGGTTGTTGTTTTTTTTAAAGGGGGGGGGAGATGTAATGTGAGTAGGAACTACAATGATTTAGAAATGGTTGTAAGGGGGGAATAAGTCCTGGGTGACACCAGCAGGGAAATGAAGCTAAGGAGCATCTTACTATTTGCAGTTTTGTATATAGTTGAGTAGCAGCTTGCTGCTAAGTAAAGTTTGTTCCTTATAATTCAGTCTCTGTGGTTCACTTTATAATCCTAAAAATATTACAGTGGCAGTTAAGAGAGGCGGAGCTTCATGAGGGAGGCCTTTCAGCAGGGCTGGTGGAATGGCACACTGCTTCCACCTTTAATCTCCTTCCATACAGCCTTCTTCTTCATCATCATCATCGTCATCCCTAGTTTCTTAATACATTGTCTAAACCAAAAGCATTCACATGGAGTTGTAATCCAAAAGCATTGCAGGTTAGTTTTGACAAAGCCCCATCTCCTTCTGAGCACCAATCTTCCTTTCAGTCAAACTGTTTGTTTGTTTGTTTATTTATTTATTTATTTGTTTGTTTGTTATAACAGTATATTGCTTTTTAAATATATCTATGCTGCCCTTGGATTGCATTGGCGATAAAGGGATGGCATAGAAGATCTTAAAATACATAAATCACCGTACTTTTTTCTTTCAAGGCAACTAACTAGGAGTTAAGCCAGGAAGTAAAGTTCAGAGAACGAGCTGAAGCCATTGCAGCTTGCACTGCAGTACATAGGCCACCCCCTCCCTTTGCCTCTACTGAATCAGGGAACATGCAGTAGCAGTGCAGCACAGGAACAGCCGGCAAGGGTGATGGCCAGGCTTTTGCCTTTGACAGGCCTACTGGCCCACTTGCTACTTTCCAAGCATGCGTCCATTGAATCATAGAGCTGGACGGGTCTTGGAGGACATCTACTCCAATAGAGTGTGTGTGTGTGTGTGTGTGTGTGTAAAACTTGTGATGTTCCTTTGAATCCAAGGTGGAAACTGTAGGAGATCCATTGACTGAAAGGGCTTATTATCACTTGTTTACTCTCTTGCTATGGGTTCCTCTGGACGATCGATTTATGCCTCCTTTACATCGCTTTAATGGTTTTACCTCTTTATGAACGAAGCTCAAATCAGGCATGCAGGTGATTTCTATCCTCGTTAATGCGCATTTTTGAATTCGCATTTAAGAGCGGCTTTTAATTACCTTTGAAGTTACAGTGCCTTATGTCTCACAGTGCTGACCATGATATCGTTTGACTGATTTTCATAGGATTTATGGATCCCACCCTCCACTTACCAGGTGCCCTAACTGATATACAATAAAACTACAATAAGTAAAAATGTCTACATCTTAACACAAATACACACACAGAGAGAAATAAAAACATTCAATACAATAAATATTGTACTGAAAATACTGAAATCTTTTATTGAGATATGATTAAAATAATCTGTCACTCACATGTCCACCTCCTCATATAGATCAAGTACTCACTCAGCAGACTGTAATCTCTATGTGTTGGGTGGGAGTGTGTACATTAACAATTACATGCAGTAGGTATGAAAATTGTCCACAATATTAGCTCATTATTAATTCATCACATCATTATTATTAGTATTTTTAAAAAATTAAAATTATTTAGACAGTGCCATTAGTGTGCATGATACTTTACTGTGCAAAAGAGGCCAGGAACCTGCCCCAGGTGCATACCATCTACAATAGTAGATTCTTATTACTGAATTTTCCCATTCTATTCCAGAGAGTTGCCTGAATATTAGGGGTGTGCACGGACCCCCCGGATCGGATCGGGACCCGGATCGGGACCTCCAATTTTGTCCCGGACCGGTTCGGACAAAATCGGAGGCCCCCCGGACCGGATCGAGTCCGATCCTGACCCAAAAATCGTTAATTTTTGGATCGGCCGCCATTTTTTTCCCCATAGACTTGCATTGCAATGCAAGTCTATGAGAAAAAAATGGCGGCGGGTGGGTGAGGGGGGGCCTAACTCCCTCCCCCCCCCGGGGCCGTCCGCTGTGGACGGCCCCGGCAGGTAAGCCCCCTCCCCCGCGCTCCCTACCCCCCCTGGGGCCGCCCGCTTCCATCCGCTGGCGCCCGCGGGCGCCAGCGGATAGAAGCGGACGGCTCCGGGGGGGGGGTAAGCCCCCTTCCCCGCCACTGCTTACCTTCTCGGCCCGTCCGCTCCCGTCCGGCGCCGGCGGCTACTACCAGCGGGCTCCGCGGCCTACTCTCGAGTAGCGCGCTGGGTGATGACATCACCCGGCGCGCCACCCTAGAGCAGGCCGCGGAGCCTGCTGGTAGTAGTAGGCGCCGGCGCCGGACGGGAGCCGCCGGGCCGGGAAGGTAAGGGCCCCCCTCCCCCCTCCGCGCGCCCCCTCCTCCCCTCCACGCACCCCCTCCTTACCTTCCCGGCCCGGCGGCTCCCGTCCGGCACCGGCGCCTACTACTTCCAGCAGGCTCCGCGGCCTGCTCTAGAGTAGCGCGCCGGGTGATGACATCACCCGGCGCGCCACCCTAGAGCAGGCCGCGGAGCCCGCTGGGAGTAGCTGCTAGTGCCGGACGGGAGCGGACGGGCCGAGAAGGTAAGCGCCCCCCTCCTCCCCCCCCCCCGCTGTCCACTTTCATCGGCAGGCGCCCGCTGGCGCCCGCCAATGGAAGCGGCGGTGGGCGCCAGTGGGCGCCCGCCGATCCGCCGATCCTCCGCACCGGTTCGGAGCCTTTTCGGACCGGTTCGGATTGGATCGGCCGATCCAGCTGCGGGATCGGAAATCGGATAATTTATCCGATTTCCCACTGGACCGGACTCGGATCGTGGATCGGGTCCGATCCAGTGCACATCCCTACTGAATATGTTCCTTATATTATCTTCTGTCTAATTTTCGCCATCTTTCCGCAATATTTCCATAGTACAGTTCTCAAGGGGAGGCATATGTGTAATTAAAATCACCAATCAGCAGCTATAAAACTATACAATAACACTATATAACTAAATAATAAAAATCAATCTAAGTTTCATTATTAATCCAATATAATTAGTTAACTTGAATTTCCTCACTCTGTAATGCTATGGACAGGACGGTGCATAGTCTGCACTAATAGATGTAGATATATTTTGCACCAAGAAATGCAAAGTTTATATATATAGGTATTTTGCTTATGTTTTTATTTCCTATATTTTGTTTATGTTTTTATTTCCTAATTACCTGCTTTCAGTTCCATGTATAACAATTTGAATTTGTCGAACCTGTTATTTCATCTATTAAACTTATTTATACAGTGAAAATTAATTGTTTCTGTATGCCATGAAAATGGTGTTTTCTTTTATATAAGTATACTTTAACATTCCAAGACATTGTGAGGTGGCAATGTTCAAAGGAAAATGAAACATAAAGCAGGGCTTCAGAATCAGTTGAAAGGGTTTCTTTAAAAACACAGGACCTTTCAAGGCCATCTATAGTGAGCTGCCGAAGAATTTTTGGCTGGAACTTAAAGAAATCTTCCTCCAGTGTTAGAGTGAAATACCAGATTTGCAAGATAGTGTGTGTTTTATCAAACCTAAACTATCACTCTGTAAAGAAACATGAGTCCAAAATGTGTTTAATTCTTCCTGACATGTCAGAAGTTATGCTTGCTAATGTAAGATGAATACGATTCTTCCCAAAGGGGGTGTGTGTGGATGTGTGGATGAGTTTTATAGGCTGTATCTACATGAAACATTCTTCCAAAGATGAGTCGCTCAGGTTTATAGGAATAGTTTATGATAGGCTGACCATATGAAAAGGAGGACAGGGCTCATATAACTTTAACAGTTGTAGAGAAAAGGGAATTTCAGCCAGTGTCATTTGTATGCAATTAGTCCCTGGTGAAATTCCCTCTTCATCACAACAGTTAAAGTTGCAGGCACTATACTAGAGTGACCATATAGAAAAGAAGGCAGAGCCCCTGCAACTTTAACTGTTGTGATGAAGAGGGAACATCACCAGGAACTAATTGCATACAAATGACACTGGCTGAAATTCCCTTTTCTCTACAACTGTTAAAGTTATATGAGCCCTGTCCTCCTTTTCATATGGTCAGCCTAGTTTATGAGGTTTCTCTGCCCCTTTTTCAATATGGAACAGACTGATGAGCAGGGTAAAGTGTTTGCTCCTCAGAAAACTAAAGTACGTCACATACATGTTAACCTAGGGCAGTGTCCTTTACTGCAGGGCCTGAGGGCCAATGCCATCTCGCACTCACCCCAAATGCGTCCCTCCACCCCCTCTCTCTCCCTTTCTGTAGTAGCTGCTCACTCTGAGCAGGGGCTCTCTAGCTTTGCCTTGTTTGTTTTTGCAGTGGGCCAGTTGCTGTGAACTGGGCTACCAGAGAAGGCTTTGGGGATGGGGAATCAGGAGCCCTGCCACTCGCCAGCTATAATATAGCTGGGAGATGGGGAGAGGAGAACACAAAAGCAATCAACCAATTAGTTGCGGTGGGGAAGGAGGTCAAGTGGCAAAGACAAACATGATAGGCTAGCTGCAGTGGTGTATTTTGCAGGCGCTAGAGGTGAGGGGACAATTGAATGAACTGCTGTGAGAGAGAGAAAGGTGGACCTTTTGCAGCACTAAGTAGAGCAGAGCTCTCTCTCTCAGTGAGGAGAAAAAGACCCATCCCTATCCAAGAATTTGCCTGTCGGAATTTGCCTGCCTGAAGACTGCCTGATGAAGTTTTGCTTGGATGATGTGGAAAGGGATGTGGAGGAGAGGCTCCGAAAGGCCTCCAGCCACATCCGGTGCACAGCATTGCTGCTTGACTGATGGGGAAGAGGAGAGCTCCCCTCACCAGACTCAGAAAGACCCCCAAGGGGCCTTGATGCTGGTGCCTGAAGCCAATATGGCTCCTGCTTCAAAGATTGTAAAGATCACTGCCCTAGAGTAAATCCACAGTAAAGAGCTCCTACCCCACTTCCAGGTGTCTGCATATCACCTTATGAATTAAATACTTCAGAACAAACAGAAATAGTCCAGTTCATGTGTTACAATAATAAGCCAGGGTTCTGGCTTATGAACTCAGTGTGTTCATGAATACTCGCTGATCGCTTCTACTGCAAACAGGAGGACCTAAACAAACCATGGGTCTTCTGTTCTTGGTCTGCTTAGTGTGACATGTGAGCTAGGACCTCTGGCTTGTCTCTCTTCTGACAAGCCAGAGTTGACATAACCCAACAACAAACCATGGGTTATAACTCAGGCTTGTTGGGGGAGAGGCAGGATAGAGGTTGTGTTTTGTATAACACAGTAATCAAACCACAGACAGAAGGTTCGTGGTTCGTTGAGCAGCTCCTACTTGGAGCAGGAGTGATTGTGCAACGTAAGCACTCTGCAAACCAGGCCAGTAGTTAAACCACCTTCCCCCAACCTGGTGTCCTAGAAATGTGTTTGATTACTACTCCCATCATCTCCAGCTAGCACTGGCTGTACTGGCTGGGGTTGATGGAGGTTGTAGTACAACCTATCTGGTGGGCATCAGGTTGGGAAAGGCTGACTTAGGTCAGTTCTATGCCAAGCAGGATATAGCACTATGAAAGTGATATGAAAGTGGTATCAGGATCTACATTGCTGCTTTATAGTGGTATTGAAGTGCACTGGCAACTGTTGGGGCCCATTGACACATCTATACCAAGCAGGATATAACACTATGAAAGCGGTATGAAAGTGGTATATGGCATGAGTCTATGGGGCCCGACAGTTGTCAGTGCACTTCAACACCACTATAAAGCAGTAGTGTAGATCCTGCCTTACACAAACATTTGTCTTCGTAGAATGGCACAAGTTAAAGAATGCTTTAACAACATCATGCACTCCGTTCTCCCTAATTATGGGTACCTGTCCCTGTTTTTGGCTTTTGGGACTATACCTTGTTAAAACAGTTGTATAGAAAAGGGAATTTCAGCAGGTGCCATTTGTATGCCTGCAGCACCTGGTGAAATTCCCTCTTTATCACAACAGTTAAAGCTGCAGGAGCCCTGCCCACTTTTGTATCTGATCAAGAGGACAGGGCTCCTGCAGCTTTAACTGTTGTGAAGAGGAGGGAATTTCACCAGGTGCTGCAGGCATACAAATGACACTTGCTTTTCTATACAACTGTTAAAGATACAGGAGCCCTGTCCTCCTTTCCATACGGTCACCCTACACACCAGAAAAGCATTGTACCCCAGTGGCAGATCACATGAGTTTGGATGCAAAAGTTCCCAGGTTCAATGTTGGGCATCTCCATGTAGAGCTCAGAAAGAGCATTATCAGACGAGTGTTTTATCGCACGTTCGCTACGACCCACTTACGGATTGTTGTGTCTACGTCCAACTCCCTGCTTCAAAGGAATGATATCTCAGATTCCGACTCAGAACCTGGGGATGGAATGCAGGAAATGGAGGAGTTACTGCAAGACGAAGTAATAGAGCCCTTTCCCACGGCAGGGGGGGAAGTAAATCCTCAAGGCAATAACGACCTTAACCAGGGAGAGAGTACTTTCTCTTCTGGGACAAAGGAGTTTAGGAATGCAGTGACGAGGCGTAGGACAAAGAGGAGGGACTTCAAACTCAAAACCGCCCGCCGCTCAGAGAGGCTAGCAAACAGGGCACTACAGACTAATTTGTCCTAATGAAATGACTCTGTTCTCTTTTCTCTCTAAGTAAGCTCAACTGCATGCCTAGGGGCTACAAAGCCTTTTGATAACCTTGTTTTCCTTGTTTTGCTGGAGGAGGGAGAACGATCGTTTTTGTGTATAATAAAGGATTTGTATCTTTCCCTTCAAGAGGTCTGTTTATTGTTCGCACCCCTTTTGTTAGAACTTACAGAGTCACGACAGCTTGAGCTTACTTAGAGAATCTTTTTTTCTCGTCCTTCGTCTGCAAGATGGAAGCGGCTCTTGATCAAATAACCCGTGAGAACCATCTCTTTGCTAATTTGGAGAAGTGTGCTTTCGATTTGTCTACATTGGACTTTTTAGGTTATCAGATTTCCACACATAGCATTAAGATGGATCCCGCCAAAGTACAGGCAGTTTTGTCTTGGCAACCCCCAAGGTCCAGGAAGGATTTACAAAAATTTCTGGGATTTGCCAATTTCTATAGAAAATGTTTACCTAACTATGCTAACCTTACTGCCCCCTTGTCTGACTTGCTCAGGGGCAAACGTGCTACCTTTCGCTGGCCTCCCTCCGCTCAAGAGGCTTTTGACAAACTAAAACATTTGTTCAGCTCAGAACCCCTCCTCCACCATCCCAATCCACAAAAACCTTTTGTTGTGCAAACTGATGCTTCCGATGTAGCCTTGGGAGCAATCCTTTTACAACCGGGCGGGAAGAAAGGAGCCCTGCTGCCCTGTGCTTATCATTCTCGAAAATTGACTGCTTCAGAAAAGAACTACACCATTTGGGAAAAGGAGCTTCTAGCCATAAAATCTGCGTTGGAAACCTGGAGACACCTCTTAGAAGGGGCCCTCCACCCAGTGGAAATTAGGACCGATCACCGCAATTTAGTTTATTTACAAACAGCTCGAGCTATGAATCAAAGACAAGCTAGATGGTCGTGGTTTTTCTCGCGCTTTAATTTAAAAATATGCCATGTCCATGCTTCTGAAAATCAACAAGCAGATGCGCTTTCCCGCAAGCCGGAATACTTTGCAGAGGGAGAGGAGACACCACTACCTCCGCCAATTCTTCCTCCTCAAACTTTGGCCGCGGTGGGGGACTTACATTCCTGGCAAGATGAACTCCGTCGTGAACAAGCTCAAGATCCCTTTGTACGCCGCAAAGTGACTCAGCTTGGATTGCAGGAAGGGGCTGCCCCATCCTCCTTATTTTCGTTGCGTGACGGTCTCCTACATCACAGACACCAACTCTATGTCCCCTCAAAAACTCTAAGAGAAAAGATCCTTCGCCAATGCCATGATTCCTGCACAGCTGGACACTTTGGAATTTTCAAGACCTTAAAAGCTGTAACCCGAGACTTTTGGTGGCCTCAAGTACAAAATCATGTCACCTCCTATGTAGCCTCCTGTGATACCTGTCAACGAGCAAAAACTGTCCCAGGTAAACCCACGGGTTTACTTCATCCATTGCCTACGCCTGCGGGACCCTAAAAAGTACTCTCCCTGGATTTTATTACTGATTTGCCTTCATCACAAGGCAAAACCACCATCCTGGTAGTTGTAGATTTATTTTCTAAAATGGCTCATTTTATTCCTTGTACGGGTCTACCCTCGGCCAAGGACACTGCTAAACTCTTTGTCACGCATGTTTTCCGTTTACATGGTTGGCCAGAGGGATTAGTCTCCGATCGTGGCGTTCAGTTTACTGCCCATTTTTGGAGGGAATTGTTAGAACTACTGCACATAGAACTTCGACTTTCTTCTGCTCATCATCCTCAGACGGACGGACAAACGGAACGTACTAATGCTACCTTAGAACAATACCTCCGTTGCTATGTTAACTACCAACAAGACAATTGGGTTGATCTCTTGCCTTTAGCTGAATTTGCCTATAACAATGCCTGCCACTCCACTACAAACCAATCCCCATTCTTTGTCAACTACGGATATCACCCCAGAACTTTCCCATCTTCTCTCGGCTCAGCTACAGTTCCTGCCGCTGATATGTTCTTGGAAGAGCTACACACTCTACATAACATTCTTCGAGACCAGATTGAACAGGCTAAACTTTCTTACAAGATAGCGGCAGACCGTCACCGGTGCCTGGGGCCTTCTTTATCTGTTGGAGATTGAGTTTGGTTGTCTACTCGACATTTTCCTTCACGAATGTTATGCAAAAAACTTGCTCCCCGCCGCACGGGTCCCTTTCAAATTATAGCCCAGATTAACCCAGTTGCTTTCAAGTTAGCTCTTCCTCCTTCACTAAGAATTCACCCAGTTTTCCACAGGTCTTTGCTCTCTCCGCTCATAACAAGAGACCCTCATCGTTCAAATTTGGTTCCTCCCCCTCCGGTCTTGGTGGAGGGAGAGGAAGAGTTTGAAATAGCTGGCATTTTAGACTCCCATTGTTTCCGAGGAAAGATTCAATACCTAATTGACTGGAAGGGTTATGGTCCTGAAGAACGTTCCTGGGAACCTTTAGAAAATTTGCATGCCCCCCTATTAGTCCGTGAATTTCACCAACGTTATCCCCATAAACCTGCCCCGGGCTTAAGACGCTTTTCTCCTGGGGGGAAGCGTTATGGGAGAGGGGATGGTGTTGTGTCTACGTCCAACTCCCTGCTTCAAAGGAATGATATCTCAGATTCCGACTCAGAACCTGGGGATGGAATGCAGGAAATGGAGGAGTTACTGCAAGACGAAGTAATAGAGCCCTTTCCCACGGCAGGGGGGGAAGTAAATCCTCAAGGCAATAACGACCTTAACCAGGGAGAGAGTACTTTCTCTTCTGGGACAAAAGAGTTTAGGAATGCAGTGACGAGGCGTAGGACAAAGAGGAGGGACTTCAAACTCAAAACCGCCCGCCGCTCAGAGAGGCTAGCAAACAGGGCACTACAGACTAATTTGTCCTAATGAAATGACTCTGTTCTCTTTTCTCTCTAAGTAAGCTCAACTGCATGCCTAGGGGCTACAAAGCCTTTTGATAACCTTGTTTTCCTTGTTTTGCTGGAGGAGGGAGAACGATCGTTTTTGTGTATAATAAAGGATTTGTATCTTTCCCTTCAAGAGGTCTGTTTATTGTTCGCACCCCTTTTGTTAGAACTTACAGAGTCACGACACGGATGTTCGCGTGTCCTTTAGATGATGTCTGCCTCCCATGTGCCTCCCACTCCTTCTTGCCTGTTTTCGATCACAAAATGGACCCCCTTCAAACAGTTATTTTTTTAAAAAAAATGGAATGTGCTGCCATTTCCTGCTGTGTGCAGGAAAAGCCGCACAATAAAAATGGCCCCTGAATGATAAAGAGAGGAAGTATTGTAGGACAGAAGCATGGGCAGAAAAGCAACGGTAGGGAATCGTGATCCCCCGCCCCCTGTCTGATGATGCGCAAAGACTCATGTCTGAAATTCTGGAGAGCTGCCAATCAGTAAAGTGCTGCCAATCAGTACGGACAAAACTGAGCTAGATGGTCTAATGAAAATAGAATTGACCCATCAAAGCACAAGATGTCACATAGGAAGCAGCACCAATACTAGATGTATTCGGGCCTTCTGAAAGTGAGTAAACTAACTGCAGGAGGAGATAGCCCCACCATCTCCATTTTAATTTCTGTTGCCTGTTACACATAAAGGGTGACTTTCTAAAGGGGAGAGTCTCCTTTATCTGTGGGAATTCACACAGTTTTGAAGGCTGATTTTCCAGCATTCCAAATCACATGGAGAGCCTCCACAGACAGAGGAAGTGCTCCCCTTCAGCGGAACAGAAATGGATATGGAGGGAGCGGGTCCAGCATGTTCCCTTTCCTCACACGTTTGGTTTACTCGCTTTCAGAAAGCCCCTGAATAGGGCTAGGATTGGTGCCACTTCCTATGTGACACTGTGTGAGATTTGATGGCTGAACTTTGCTGCCATCACCTCAGATGAAATATTGTAAATTCAGCAGGACCACGATGATGTAGTTAGTGGTTGGAGTGCCACAGTGGAACTTGCAAGGCCTGGCATCCAATCCCCACTCAGCCATGAAGTAACCTTGGGGCTCTCACTTTTGCTCAGCCTAACCTATTTCACAGGATTGTTGTGAGGATAACATGAGGAGAGAGAGAACCATGTTGAGCTCCTTGGAGGAAAGGTGTATAAATATAATAAAATCTGGAAAAGGGAAAACAAGGCAGCTTTCCACCCCACCCCCCAATGCTGCTTAGCTGCAGTCAACAAGGCCCCATCACCGTATTAGCTGAGGAAACAAAAGCTAGCATCTCAAGCAGAATTGAAGATTTACTGTGTAGAACTGGCAAGTGGTTGGCTATAAAAGGGCAATAAGACACACAGCCACATTCAGCTACCTGTAAATCAAGAGGACAAGCCGACATTTCTTCCAATAAGCGTTTTTTACTTTCTGGAAGAGTGACCACCATAATGTCTAAGGACTACTTAAGCAAATTCAAATGATGGACACGTTTCTCACAAGCCATAAAGCATAAAGACCATCTCTGTCACTTGAGGCTCAGGTGGCCTCAGTGGCACGGAGTGCCTTCTACCAACTTCGGTTGGTGGCCCAGCTACATCCCTATCTGGGCAGGGATAACCTGGCTTCAGTTGTCCATGCTCTGGTAACCTCCAAGTTAGATTACTGCAATGCACTCTACGTGGGGCTGCCTTTGAAGGTGGTTCGGAAGCTGCAGCTTGTGCAAAATGCAGCGGCCAGATTGATAACTGGAACCAGAAGGTTCGAGCATATAAGACCTACTCTGGCCCGCTTGCATTGGCTGCCTGTATGTTTCCGAGCCCGATTCAAGGTGCTGGTTTTAACCTATAAAGCCTTACACGGCTTGGGACCACAATACCTGACGGAACGCCTTTCCCGACATGATCCTACCCGAACACTACGTTCAACATCTAAGGCCCTCCTCCGAGTGCCTCCTCCGAGGGAAGCTTGGAGGTCGGCAACAAGAGAGAGGGCCTTCTCTGTGGTGGCCCCCCAATTGTGGAACGATCTCCCTGATGAGGCCCGCCTGGCGCCAACATTGTTATCTTTTCAGCGCCAGGTCAAGACTTTCCTCTTCTCTCAGGCATTTGGCAATATCTGAGGAGCCTGGGTTTGTTTTTGGTTTTGTAGCTTTTGGGGCTATTGTAGCGGTTTTAAATGTATGTGTGTATTGTGTGTATGTTGTATGTTTTTGCTGTTTTAATTTTTGTATATTGTTTTTAATTGTTTTAATCCTATGTAAACCGCACAGAGAGCTTTGGCTATGTGGCGGTATAGAAATGCAATAAATAAATAAATAAATAATCTATATTGGCTGGGGAGGGAAGAGGGAACCTTTGCTGTACTACTGCAATTCTAGTAAAAACTAATGAGAGATGTACCAGGGCTGAAGCCTGACTGAGAGTTGGACCTTCTCTAACCCAAGACATGTTGCTATCCCAAGATAATTTGCTGCCTGACACAGAGCAACGTATGGTGTTTCCTCTCCCTGCCGCCTCAAATGAAGGGGTATCGTACTCAGTGCCAGCGTAACCTCATTTCCCCTTTACCCCATCAGATTTCATTATCCTATACCATTGGGCATGTTCAAGTGCAATGGAACATGCTCAGTACTAGTTCTTTCCCCCCCTTCCTTTCAGATTTCCTTATTCTATTCAAAAGGTGGACAAGAGAAAGCTACATTCTGTAAAAGAGGATCATATGCTGTTCCATGTGTAAATCAGCACCAAAAGAAGTCTGAAATACAAAGGGCATCATCAGACGAGCATTTTATTGCATGCTCGCTGCTGCCCACTTATGGATGTGCCTGCGTCTTTTAGATGACGGCGTCTGCCTCCCACGTGCCTCCCGCTCCTTGCTTGTTTTCCATCACAAAATGGTCCCCTTTTAATCTGACTTTAAAAAAAATGTAACGTGCCACCATTTCCTGCTATGTGCAGGAAAAGCGGTATGATAAAAATGCCCCCCGAATGGGCCACGTGGTCTTTGTTTACTTCTTCTTTCTTCTCCGGGAGGAAAGAGGAAGTAATGAAGGACAGAAGGGGGGGGCGGAGAAGCAATGGTAAGGAAACGTGATTTCCCCTTGTGTGATGACACCCAAAGAGAAAAAGACTGAGGGAAATCTGCAGTGGTGTGAAAGACCTGCAGAGCTGGCAAGAAAAGAGCATGCTCAGGCTCTCCCTTTGTAGTCCTTTGGCATGGGGACTGAGAGACACTTCACCCCAGGATTTGCTATAATGTGCTGTTGCTTTAAGAAGGTCAGCATGGCACCCTGTTAAAAGGTAAGTGTGAAAGATTTGCATCTCCAGATGAATGGGCAAGATGTTCCAGTAAGTGAGCATCTCCTGGACCATTAGCCTCATCTGGTCATGTACTGAGGATAAGAATCAACATTATGGTTTAATCAAGCCACACTAGAATTGAGTGCCTCATGATTAGATTAAGGCACATCGAATGAGGAGATAGGTGTATACATGCCAGGCAAAGTGTGGCATGCCTCTCAATGGCCCTTTCTACACCATAAGGGTGTAGAGGGAGGGAGGGCGATCCTGGAAGTACCTAATACACACCATCGGCACACAGGGACCAGCCGGGGGCCATCCCAGGCAAACAGTCTGGTGTAGAAACAGCCAATGTTGCATAATTTGTGATATGGATGGTAATTGGGTGGAAATACCCACCGTTAAGTACAGAAATCCCAGGAAAGCCCTGGCCTGATTGGATCTGGATGAGGAACCTTCAGGGTTGTCTTTTCACAAAGCGCCAGGCTGACATTCTTAATGCAACAGTGCATTATATCAAATACTGGGGTGAGGTGTCTATCAAGCCCCATGCCACTGACTACAAATCCTCAGCATGCTTTTTTCTTACCAACTCTGCAGGTCTTTCACACCACTGCAGATTTCCCTGCAGTGTCTGTCAGCATTCATTTTGTCCAGGCATGCGTTTCCTTTGTTTAAGTACTATAAAAAGCTAAAATAGGTTTAGCACCTTGGAAAGCTCCTTTAGAGTTCTGGCTGGTTCTGGCTGAAATGCAACATGGATTCACAGCCCCACCAAAATTGGAGCCAGCAGCCTCCACTGGATGCTTCTGGCATTTAAATACTATAATAACCCAGGGCATCTGTGCCCGTTGGTAATGGCCTCCCCAAGGATTTGGTACTATATGCTGCTGTAGTGTGGCAAGCTCTGGGTTTCTGGCTATATCTGTTGGTTCCTGCTCCCGTTTCTGAAATCATGTTGAAATCACTTTAAACTTTGGCGAGATCTACACCAAGCAGGATATGACACTTTGAAAATGGCCTGAGAACTGCATGTGGAGTGTGTCCAGGGCCCCAACAGTTGTCACTGCTGTTATAAACCTTTTTAAAGCAGTGGTGTAGGTCCTGCCTTTGTCAGCCCTTCCTCCCTAAATTCCTGCTTCTGCCAAAGTGGAGACCCATATACAACCTGCTCCAAGGAGACCCCATACAGCCTTTCTACAGTGACTGCAGAAGTTTCCCCCAGCTTTGCCTTCGTGACGATCCAACGGGATCCCAGGAAAGGCATCTTTCAATCCTACTCTGTTTTCTGAAATTCTTTTCCCTACAAATTGTAGCCCCTGCGTCTTTAACCAGCTGCAGTATTGAGTGCTTGTGCAGGAAGTTGTTCAGTCTTTTAGAGCACAATCCTATGCATGTTTTGACAGAAAAAAGTCCTACAATTCCCAGCACTTCCCAGTCAGCCTGGCTTGCAGGAGAATGCTGGTTGTTGTCAGACTTTTTCTGTCTAAACATGCATAGGATTGTGCCCTTACCATATTTCCTCGATTCTAAGGTGCACTTCCCCTCCCCCCCCCATATTTACATCTGTAAAAATTGAGTGCGTCTTAGAATCGATGGCGTCTAAGAATTGCCGGATTACTCCAGTGCTGGTATGGGGTTAAAGTTCCCCCCACTCCACCCCCACCCACAGCGCCTTCACAAAGGGGCTCTGCATGCCCCCCCAAGCGACTCAGCCTTCCCCACTTGCCTCCGCGCCGCTGGCACCGACCTTCTTGGCCTCCAGCACCGCCCTGGTTCACGCTGCCAGCACCGCTGGCAGCAGCCTCCCTGGCCTGGAAACATGGCGTTACTACAAAGTAGGGGCAGATAGTCCTCGAGGGCTGGGATGAAAGGGCGGCGGTGGTGAGAGCACGAGCGGAGCCTCCGAGGGTTCATCCACACTGGGCGGGGTGCAGCACTCCGAAGTGGCTTGTGGCGCATGAAGGGCGCGTCGAGTTTTACCTTCCCATACTTTGTAGTGATGCCGCGTTTCTAGGCCGGGGAGGTTGCTGCAAGCGGCGCTGGCGGCGAGGACCAGGGTGGCGCTGGCGGTGAGGACCAGGGTGGCAAAAGGGGTGCATCTTAGAATCGACGCAATTCTTTTTTCCTAACGGTGGCCCTAAAATTAAAGTGTTTCTTAGAATCGATGGCGTCTTAGATTCGGTGAAATATGGTAACAGTCTTATATGAGTGATTGAACCCATATTAGAACTTGTATGGTGCCTTATTATCTCAACAAGCTAATTCCCCATGACTGATCATTGTGTACGTTTTTAAAATTCTTTCATAATAAACGAACCAACCCTTTTGGGAATCGACCTCTCTGTGTGAGTATCACTGGGGCAAAACTGCTGAGATGCACTACTGCCAAGGTCAAAAGATCCCTTATATGGATATATCTCAGAACATGGTGTCTCTATGTACTCATTACGTATCTGGAGTAAATGCTCGTTAACAGTCCAAATACACACATTGAGGAGAAGAGGTACTGGATTAGATAGAAACATGAAATTGTTCAGAATTTAGAATTGTTCAGGTCTACCCATCCTTTAACTAGCTCCACACCACATGTGGCAAGGGGCTAATTAGAATTTGATGACCCTGGCCAGGAGGGAACATTAGTCTATCAGATTCTTTTTAGCTATTTCCAGTGTAATGAATTCTGACAAAAAAGGGGCATTTGATGGCCTGAATATTACTGTAAAAGGAATCTGAGAGAGGAAGGGGAAATGACGTTATGCCAGTTATGTTATTTTGGCAGCCAAGGCAGCAAATCCAGCAAGCACCTCTCCCCATTCCTGGCAGTAAAAATACAATGATAATAATGAATTAAAGAACTAACCATTTGCTGCTTTTTCATAGCATCCCAAATGAGCTACCTGAGGCAGCTGCTTCACTCAGTAGAAGCTGGTGGCTTTGATGTCAGTGGTGCAGTCAGAACTCCAAAGGACCTACCCAAGGTGTGAAGCCTGGATAGCTCCTTTGAAGTTCTGACTGGTTCTGACTGAAACCCAGAATGGATTCACCGCCCCACTAACATCGGAGCTACCAGCCTCCACTGGCTTCACCCTGCTTAAGGCCCCCTCTACAAGAATTTGGCTTGGCGCCTGGTTGTCCGATTATGCACATCTTCTCATGATCACTGTTACGATAATGACTGCACGCGGGAGGCGGTTAAGCGCATAACTGGTGGCCTGACTGATAGTTTGAAATGCGCTTTAAAGTGGCTGAAAAGCGGAGAATCGCTTGTTTACATGGTCAAAATGCGCTTTAACGGCCAAAACTCGCTATTTAATGCACATTCGATAATGCGCATAATCGGAGAGAAAACGCGCTTCTACCCCTGATTTGCACTCCGCTCTTGTAGATGTAATTTTTTTAAATGAGACTTGAAAAAGCTTTAAACCTCTCATGTAGAGGCACCCTAATATTAAGGCTGACCTTGACAGAGACTAGCACATTTACTTAGAAGGAAGTCCATCTGACTTCACATGGAGTTTATTCCACAATATGCGTGCTTTTCTCTAAACTTGGCTCCAGTCCTACATCTCGAACCCTTCGAGATTTATAAGATCTGCCATGCATTTGGTTTTCATGAAACTGCTATTCTGTTTTGTTTTCTTTTCTTTTTAAAAGCATCACACAGAAGATAATCTTGTGTGGCTTTCTTCTGTCTTGCACCTTCTCTTGTAACAATCTGCACCTGCCCTGCCCAGATGTGTGGTAATAGGTACTAAAAGGTTGACCATGAGCTCAGTTAGTCTATGGTATCCATAAGGTCTTTTGAATAGGCAGTTTTACCCCACTTGAGATACAGCTTATTGTCAGTGATTGGAAGTTAAAGGAAACATTCTTTCCCTTGGCTCAGTCAGATCAGTTCACATTGTTTTAAATCAAGAAATCTATCTAGAATGCAGAGCATTTCTCATATAAATCTGCAGAAGATCAGCTAAGATGGACAGCAAAGCATATGCTTATAGTTGAGGTTCTGGCAACAGATGTTGTGTGCAGATGATGGTCAAGATGTTGTGGTTCAGAGTTGGAAAGCGAATAATTCCTGAGAGGAAGGATTCTACAGCCCTGGGCAGCTGATCCAGTAATAAAATAAATAAGCAATAAAAATCCACTTCCTGTTTTGAGAGTTCGCATTTCATACTGGCAAAATTCACCTACTAAATTCAATTTCATGCTTCCATAAATAAACCTGGCACCTTCTAAAATACTTTCCCATCTGTTTTACAACTAGGAGCATTTTATTTAATGCACCCTTGAGATTCACACCATTTGGCGAGGGGAGACAGGGATACTATTTGTGAAGGACACAACATTTTGACTTGGACAGAATACAGAAAAATAATCAAAAGTTTCCCAAAATTCTCTCATAACTGAATTCTTTCACAAGTAATAATGTGTTTTCTATCATGCACCGACTGGAAAAAGGAAAAAAATGATATATTTATTTTCATGGAGTAGAAATGTAGTACTTTTGTGCTATGTTGGAGTTTAAGTTGATTGAAGTTTTCCCCTCAAATTCAGTTGTTCAGAAGTTAGAAACATAACATTTTTCTTCCTGAGGCAGAACAGCAAATGGTGCCTCCCCACCCCTTTGTCAAGGTGCAAAGAACCAAACTCCAGACAAGTTACTTTGGCACCTGCGCCAGAAAATCCCACAAATACCTCTGTATGAATACAACAACAAGAACAACATTCTAACCCTTTCATGACACCCAGAATCAGCTTCCTGGGGCAGCTGCCTCACTCTGTCTAACCGTAGGGCCGGTCTAGTACTTCACTGACAGGCATATGTTAATGCCTGCAGCTGAACAGATTGTGTTTCAGTTGGACATGAGGATGAAGGGTTAAGCCAAAGACGTCATGGAAAATGGAGGCTGATTTTAACAGAGGGGTAATGACCAATAGGTGTGTGGAAGACATTTTTGGCAGGAGTACCAGTGAGAGTAAATGGATGTAGTCATTGAAGAGAGCAACTGAGTCTGGTAGAGCAGAAGGAGTGAAGGTCTTGGGCAAGGGAATAATGAGAAAGAAGTGTGACATCACATGTAGAGTGGAGCAAAACCATGAAGAGTTTTAAATTTAAGTTCAACGTGAGTGTTTGTATCCCTACTTTAAAACTCAGAAGCTCTGAAAATAATATGCATATTCTATACTTTTGTCATATAGAATATTCATATTTTCAGAGCTTCTAAGTTTACCAATAGTAATTCTTGAAATTACGAGCCCGGCAGCGGCGGCGAAGGACCTGGCGGTGGTGGAGGAAGAACCGGTGGCGGCGGGGGACCTGGGGGCGGCGGCTGACCCGGCGGGGGCGGCAGCGGAGGACCCGGCGCAGGCGGCGGAAGAGAACCCAGTAGGTCCAGGCTGGTGTTTTTTTGGGGGGGGTGGCTTGGTGGGGGGGATTGTTTTGGGTGGGTGGTGTGGTGTGGGGGGGAACCAGGATTTTGGTTTTCAAAATCTGGTCACCCTAGGTTAGATAGTTCAGGGTCTACAGCGTTTATTGGAGCCTTATAAACAGTGGTGTAGTGGTAACTTTTGAAGTGCTGGCAGTCCCCATAGCCACGCCCCCAAGGAGAATCCAGAAATGCAGATAGCTGTGTTGATCCATCTCAACAAACCAGTTCTATTAGTTTTCATCTCCACCAGCAGCAGATCTTTTGTAAAGCTAATGGGTCTTAATTGCCTGTTCAAGTCCAAGCCATCCCAAAATACTTTGCATTATAACAGGGAGCAATATATGGTTGGTGGGAAATTTCATTTCTCCCCAGCTACTGAAAGGATTGCAGCTAAGCTCAGAAGGAAAAGAGAAGTCAGATGGGTGTGTGGCAGATGACGCCAGCGACCCTGCTAATAAAAGACCGGGGCTGCGTCCCTGTAAGCCCTGGTTCAACTACACCACTTAAAAAAACAGCTCTTTGGGACTTCCTATGAGCAGTGGCTTGTGTTCAAGTTCAGGATTTTAAAGTCGTGATGCAGTTCTGATTTTTTTGCATAAGGTTGCAAAACTATTAAAATCACGCAAAGTTGACACAAAAGTCAAAACCTATCAGCATTGCACTGAGCCCTAGCCCTAATACATATCATGGATTCTTTGACCCTTCTTGATAGCAACCAGTCAGGCTAAACTGAAAAATTACTAATTCCCAGCACACAACATGATCGTTTGGAAATATTCTCATTCTTTGCCCCCATCTCTGCATTGATGCATGCATGTCCATTACTACCACCCTTGGGCCAGCCGCCTTTGACTTTATTTCTCACAGACAAGGCTCCATATGTAATTTTTTCCGTCACAACTATTTAGTGCTCCCACCAGTGGCTGAAGTCCATTTGTTTGTTTGTTTCCTTGCCTCTTTTGTTTTTTAAGTTCATGTTTGGCTAAATAAAGGGATATTTGGTTCAACGCATTCAATTGGCATACAATCTACATGAAAGGTTGTAACATAATAACGCTGTTGAACGTTGAGATAATAATGAAAACGAAAATGCACATGTTCAGGAAGGACACAATTCTACCTTTCAAGACTGAAAACAAGATCAACTTCTGGCCCCTGTGTTCAAAGGAGGAAGAGGAATGCGATGTATTTTTTAATGTGGTATCTGCCTTGAAGACTGAAATACTGCAATGGTGAGTGCATTTAGGGCAAGGGTAGGCAATGTGGTGCCTGTGGGAACCAATGAGTCCCCAGACACGTTTCTTGGCACTCACCAAGGTCCCCTGCCCCTCCCGCTTTTTTAAAATCAACATATTTTCTTACCAGCAGCTGGAATTGCTATGAAATATGTTTCTGTTGCTGCCAAAAACTGGGGCTTCAAAGAAGTTGTTTAGTGTGTTGGGGCTCAGACCCCACTTCTGCCTTGTACTCAATATTTTGAGCAGGTTACTTGTCCTTTGCCAATGCCACACCTCCCATGGCAGCCATTTTGTGGTGGAGCCCAAGAAAGTTTCTCAAATTGCTAAATGTGCCCATGGTCGAAAAAGGTTGCCTACCCAGATTTAGGACATGATGCTTCACTTCAATTTTGAACCTAAGACGGACCCCCATACATGTTTAGAAGAGGGTTGGGAAAAGGGCAAAATAAATGGTAACACAATATCTGAAGTGAGACCTCTTGAATATTGTACTCTCATAGTTAATACAGTCTTTTCTTTTTTTAAAAAAGGATTGTTTCTCCTGGCTCATTTTCTAATATGTCTTGCCTTCTTTGACAACCACTCACATAACTTTCTACCTCTCAGCTCTCATAGCAAGTTTCTGTTATTTTGCAAACCCCGCGTTTGCTTCCCCCTTCCGTCATTCATTATCAAACCCCCGTCTTCACTTCCGATAGCCTTGATCTATCAATCACCCGCTTCCTTCTGTTTCTCCAGCCGTTTGAACAATGCCACCTATAATGTTTCTTAATGCTGCTCACTGTCAACATTCTTTTCCCAGCCCAGGTAAGACATCTTATGTTTTTTATTTGTCTCAAGCTGGAGTGTTATTTAACTTGTCACTGAAACAAGAGTCAGACTTTTGTCTGCAAACACTGCTTGTCTTGACCTAATCTCAGCTGATGTTTCTCAATTACAGACTTTGTAACAATTACGGCTGCAGTATCTGATGTTATGATTGACACAACATAGAGCTTTCTAAATTAAAAAGAGCTGTATAAATAAATGTAGCCTTTTCACTTCCACCTCCACAAATAACTCAGATATCTTCCTGTTCGATTGTTGTGCTAAGTTCAGTGCCACATGGGTTTTCTCACTTTTACCATTCTTAAAATTGCATTTTTCCTGACCTTTAACACAGCTTTCAAACAACTGCACAGAAGAAGCAATAACTTTGCCAAGCAGATCTTCTTTATGTATGCCATAGGGGGTATATTACATAAGCCAATGTAATTTTATTTAGTTTTAAGAAAAAAACACCCCAGAACAAAATGCTAAAAAGTACACTTTTATTTACATTAAATTTTAATACTGCCTAATTAAACAAGTAAGCAAGCAAGCAAGCAATGGGTTTGGATAAATTAGTAAAGGCTATATACAACGACCCCCCTCCCAAATCTAGTCCTGTAATATGGCTTGAAACAAAACACCATTTTCTTCCTTAAGATATTGAGATATCCACCTCCCCCCTCCCCATTGAGAAGCTTTAAAGTTGGCCATAACCAAACAAGTTCCATGCTCACCAGGGACTGAGGGGGAGGGGAGTTGTTTTGCCATTGCAGCGATGGATCTCGGGTTTTTTGGGGGGCTTTTTTTTAACACTTACTTTGGCGCATGATTGCACCCGCGTTACTGTGCAAAAGTCTCCTTCCAACCCCCCCCCCCCATGAAAACACCATACCGGACATCCCTCTTTCCTTCTGGGACGTCGCACTGGCATTTGGATGTTGGGGGATGATTCTGGAAGCAGGAATGCCTGGGATCCTCCCCTCTCCCTCCTGGAAGACTCATAGGTGTAGATGAGCCCTCAGTCTTCGTTGTGGTCAAAATGATGCATTCAGGTACATATACTCAAGTAAAAAACACAGTTTAGAAGGATACACATATGAAAATAGCATTTCCCTTTAAAATACATGGAATCCGGGACTGAACTTTTCTGGCGCCCTGTAGTCTACGTATATTGTAAAGGTTGCAGTCCTTATGCCCACTTAGGCTGACCATATGAAAAGGAGGACAGGGCTCCTGTAACTTTAACAGTTGTAGAAAAAAGGGAATTTCAGCCAGTGTCATTTGTATGCAATTAGTTTCTGGTGAAATTCCCTCTTCATCACAACAGTTAAAGTTGCAGGGGCCCTGCCTTCTTTTGTATATGGTCACTCTAGTATAGTGCCTGCAACTGTAACTCTTGTGATAAAGAGGGAATTTCACCAGGGACTAATTGCATACAAATGACACTGGCTGAAATTCCCTTTTCTCTACAACTGTTAAAGTTGCAGGAGCCCTGTCCTCCTTTTCATATGGTCAGCCTATGCCCACTCATTTGGAAGCAAGCCTCATTGACCACAATAGGAATTATTTATATGTATACTAAGAAGAAAGCTATAAGACTGCATGTTAAGCAATACATGAATCATTGCTGAAAATACAAACATAAGAATATAAGATGATCTGCACTGAATCAGACCTATCTAGTCCAGTATTCTGTTCCCACAGTGGCCAACGAGATGTCTATGGATAGCCCACAAGCAGGACATAAGCACAACAGCACCCTCCCGCTCATGTACCGCAGCAACTGGTATACAGAGGCACACTTCCTCTGATACTGGAGGTAATATACAGCTGTCATGACTGGTAGCCATGGATAGTTTCATCCTTCATGAATATCTGTAATCCCCCTTTAAAGCTGTTGAAGTTGGAAGCTATCACTCCATGTTGTGCCGGTGAAGTAGTAATTGCTTTGGTCTACCCTGAACCACCCACCATTCAATTTCAGTGGGTGACCCCAGTTTCTAGTATTGAGAGTGTGAAAAAGCCTCCCTATCTACTTCCTCCTCAACATGCATCATTTTAGACACCTCTATCATGTCCGTTATGCTGACTTGCCTTTTCTCTAAGCTAAAGAGCCCCAATGTAACCTTTCCTCATAGGGCAGTTGCTGCAGTCCCGTGATCAACTGTTGCTTTTGGTACTTTTTCCAGCTCTATGATAAGCTTTTTTGAGATGGGAACAGAACTGTATACAGTATACAGTGGTCACTAAATACATTTATCTCCCTAGAATATGTACGAGTGGCAACATTCTTCCACCAGATGTCAGTAGAGCCTTCGGTAAGCATCAGCTGCCAGTTGCTTCCAGCCTAATAAAATTAATTGGCAAGCATTTCAGATGTAGCAATAAGAAAGGTGACCAGAGAGATAGGCACACAACAAGGTTCTTTGAGTAACACTCAATAGGGATATGTGATTTTTATTCCACCCTGAAGTTATTTATTTTATACCACATTTCCATGTTTCCTTGCTAACTCCACATTATTAGCTTTAAAAATGGTTTACATCAACAGTTCTAATGGTTCTCAATGGACTCTCGGTCACATGTAAATTTAAATCCCTCTACAATAGAAAACATAGGGTAAGATCTGCTATGCATTGTATTTTAGAAAGAGGATACATGGGTACTTGGAAGAAGACGTATTGGAATCAGCTGGATACAGTAAATATGCTTCTGATTCAGCTATTAGGTTGCAATCTTGCTCCCTTAAAATCAATAGTTTTGCCATTGACCTTCATAGGAGCAGAACTGTACCCTCTGAACGGATTAACTGAGTCATGAACTTTTGTAGAGAACCAACAACATCATCAAATGTCCACTTGATGTTCCTGATGAAGCAGCCTGTTGCCTGTAAAAACTCATGGCTAGAATAAATCAGCCCCCTAACCGTTTTTAACACAATATTTTAGTGTAACTTTTAAAATAAATAAATAAATAAAATAACTAAACCAAATGAAAACTTAAATCCAAAGAAGATGAGACAGAGCATCACACAAGCTTATCGAGGGCCAAAAAATGACATTGCCATCAAATTATGACAGATTGTCACAGAATTAACAATAAATAAATACAAATCACTACTATTCTATGATTCTATGGTTCTTGCAAAAACATCTGTGTTGATTTGAGAAATATTGTATCGAAGAAACATTTGGCCTGTTCAGATGACACACTAAGCCATGGTTCGGCCACTAACCCATTTGCAGCAAATAGTTAGTGAGCGTGTTTAAACTGTGGCTATGTAGCCACCATGGTTAGGAATGGTTCACATGACATGCTAAGCCTAGGGTGACCATCCACCCGGATTTGTCCGGACATGCCCGGAAAATGGGGAGCAAATCCGCATCCGGGGGGGGGGAAACTGTTTTGGGGGGCCAAATCCGGAAATTTAGCCCCCCAAAAGTAGGGTGACCAGATGGCCCTGGGGCGATCCGGGCCAACCGGGGGACGGCGGGGGCAAACCGGGGCGGCGGGGGGTCACGCGGCGGGGGCAGGAGGTGGGCGGGCGGTGCGAGGCGGGCGGCGTGAAGCACTTACCTGCTGGGGCGTCCGCTTCCCTCCGGTGCTCGGAATCTACTGAGAAACAGGCTTCACGGCCTGTCCCTCAGTAGCGCGCCGGGTGATGACCCGGCGCGCTACTGAGAGACAGGCCAGGAAGCCTGTTTCTCAGTAGATTCCGAGCACTGGAGGGAAGCGGACGCCCCAGCAGGTAAGGAGCGCGAGGCGGGTGGGGCGAGTGGTGCGAGCAGTGCGAGGCGAGCGGCGCGAGGCGGGTGGGCCACGCGGGGCGGGCGGGCGGCATGAGGCGTGCATGTGAGCGGGGCGGGGGTGGTGCGGCGCAGGGCAGGCGGCGCGGGGCGGGCGGGCAGCATGAGGCGGGCGGGTGGGGGGCGAGGTGGGCAGCGCAGGGCGGGCAGGCGGCGCGGGGTCGGGCGGGCGGTGCGGGCCGGGCAGCGCGGGGTGGTGGTGGTGGTGGTGGGGACCGGGATTTTGATTCTCAAAATCTGGTCACCCTAGCTAAGCCATAATCTTTCTTTCTTTCTTTCTTTCTTTCTTTCTTTCTTTTATTTTATTTCTAACCCGCCTCTCCATCCAGATCGAGGCGGGGAACAACAATAAATATAAATATAAAAATTATAAAATAGATAAACCATTAAAACAGATTTAAAAAATACATTATAAAAACATCTTAAAATTCAACTGGGTAGGCCTGCCGGAAGAGAGCAGTCTTCATGCTCTTAAATTCCAGAAGACTGCTAATTTGTCGAATCTCCTCCGGCAGGCCATTCCATAGTCTGGGAGTGATGGAAGAGAAGGTCCTCTGGGTAACACTCGTCAGCCTAGTTCTGGCTGACTGGAGTAAATTCTTCCCAGAAGATCTGAGTGTATGGGGCGGATTATATGGGAGAAGGTGATCCCGCAGCCTAGACCCAAACCATGTAGGGCTTTAAAAGTAATAACCAACACTTTATACTTCGCTCGGAAACTAATTGGCAGCCAGTGGAATGATTTTAAGATTGGTGTTATGTGGTAACCTCTAGGTGTACCAGTGGCCAACCTGGCTAACATATTTTGAACTAGTTGAAGTTTGCAGACTAGGCACAAAGGCAGCCCTATGTACAGCGCATTGCAGAAGTCGAGCCTCAAAGTTACCAGCGCATGCACTACCGTCTTTAGGTCTTCCAACTCTAGGAAGGGGTGCAGCTGGCGTATCAGCCAAAGCTGATAGTAGGCACTCCTGGCTGTCGTATCTATCTGGGCTGTCATTTGGAGTGACAGATCCAGGAGCCCCCCCAAGCTGCGAACATAGACTTTTGGGGGGGTTTAACCCCATCCAGAACTGGTTGACACACCTCCAAACCCAGGTTGTGGCCTTTGGCAGCAAGCACCTCCGTCTTGTCTGGATTCAGCTTCAGTTTGTTTTTCCTCATCCAGCCCATTACCACCTCCAAGCATTCATTCAGAGGAGACACACTATCCTTAGCTGACGATGTTCTCGAAGGCATAGAGAAATATATTTGGGTGTCATCAGCATACTGATAGCACCCTGCCCCATACCTCCAGATGATCTCTCCCAGCGGTTTCATATAAATGTTAAACAGCATTGGGGAAAGGATGGCACCTTGTGGTACGCCACACAGCAGCTCCTAATTTGTGGAGCAGCTATCCCCAAGCATCACCATCTGGAACCTGCCCGAGAGGTAGGACCGGAACCACTGAAGCAATTTCCAATCCCCTCAGGCATTCTAGAAGGATACCATGGTCAATGGTATCGAAAGCCGCTGAGAGGTCTAGGAGTACCAACAGGGACACACTCCCCCTGTCAATACTCAGGCGTAGATCATCCACTAAGGCGACCATAGTGGTCTCAACTCCGTATCCTGCCCTGAAGCCAGTTTGAAATTGGTCTAGAAAATCTGTATCATCCAAAACTGCTTTGAGTTGGAAGGCAACCGCTCTCTCGATCACCTTGCCCCAAAATGGAAGATTTGATACCGGCCTATAGTTATTAAGGTCCAGAGGGTCCAGGGAGGGCTTTTTTAGAAGCGGCTGTACTACCGCCTCTTTTAAACATGTTGGAAAACTCCCCTCCCTGAGAGATGCATTAATAATATGTTGTAGATGTGATCGAACTGCATCTCCTCCCTGGACAACCAGCCAAGAAGGACAGGGATTGAGAGGGCAAGTCCTCCTCCTCATTTGTCCCAGCAGCTTGTCCACGTCCTCAGTACTCACCAACTAAAACTGATCCAGTGTAATTCTATGCGCAGAGTTACTGGACACTCCATTGTCAGCTTCTGCTATAATGATGGCATCTAAGTCGGCTCTTATCCGAGAGATTTTATCTGTGAAATGGTCATTAAAGGCATCACGGTGAACTGTCAAAGGCTGTAAAATCGGGTTCAGGGGGAAGGTGCCCAGGTTAGACTCCTCACCATCCTGAACAGTTCTGCTGGATGTGAATTCGCAGACGCAATGTGTGCAGTGAAGAAAGCTTTCTTCGCTGCACGTATTGCCACTCCATAGGAACGAAGATGTTCTCTATGTTGTGTCTCGTTTAGCTCAAAATGCTTAACCACCATGGCTTAGCATGTCATCTGAACTGTTTCATTGTTGATACATGAAATAAGCATAAACTGTCTATCAGAAAATGAGTCTGATTGTGTTTAGCCATCAGGCACACCCATTTGTTCAGTCACTTTGTCCATCAAGACTAAACACCACACCTTCATGTACCATTGAGAAACTGGTAAGAAGATTATCACTTTTCTACTTATAACCTGCTAACAACAACAATGATCTGACCACATCCTTGTAAGGGAAATTTCTAACCTTTGGAGGGTGAGGTTTGGTTTTTTGTTTTGCTGCCACAGACAAAATATAGTTTGTCTTCTGGAATGGAACATGTAATGCTTCTTTGTTAGTTATACACTCAGTTTGCTCAGTTTAAGCAGGATTAATAATAATTAATGACTGTCATATACAAGTATTTACTCTGGATGGCAGTGTAATATTTAACATGATGCATCTAGCATTGTCTTCCACACCAGCCACAAGTCACAAATTATAATAAATACTGAATAGTACCCTAGCGTGTAAGTGAGAACATTCTTTTTTAATTTAGGGGGTTAGGTCCGATTCTTTACCTTCACACACCCTGGAGGGGGGGAGCTCACTTTGCATGTTGTCTTTAAGATTAAATAAGGGAGCTAACATATAACAGGTTATGCCTTTGCGATATCTGGTTTAACAACTCTTCCCCGATGAGAGTTGTGTGTAGAAAAAACAAACGAACAAATCATGGGCTACAATCCAGAGCACACTTATTGGAAGTACAGATATGTGGAACCCCACCCCACTCCTCAGAAAATTTTGTTACTCTTACTGCAACTCAGTAAATGTGTATCAGTATAGGAGGAGCATTTGATAACAAAATGTTGTGCTGATTGACTTTCACAATAACTAGTGTAACACTGTAGCTGGTCCTCCTCCAGGTGCCTATTCCGAAGGAGGCTCAGAAGACACCAACAAGAGAGTGGGCCTTCTTGGTGGTGGCCCCCCAATTAAGGAACAATCTCCCTGATGAGGCCTACCTGGTGCCAACATTGCTATCGTTTTGGTGCCAGGTCAAGACGTTTCTCTTTTCCTAGGCATTTAGCAGCATGTGATGAGTTTTAATTGATCCCAGATTTGTTTCTATAGCTTGGCTGATTGCTCAAAGTTGTTTTTAGATGTACAGTATCCTTTCCCTCTATATACTGTGTGCTGTGTGTTTTTTATGTTTTTAAATTTTGCGTATTGTTTTGAAAGTTTTAATTGTGGAGCATCCTCAGACAGAGGGAAATCACGTTTCCTTACCGTCACTTCCCCCCTGCTTCTGACCCCCAATACTTCCTCTTTCTTCACACAAGGGAAGAAAGAGGAAGTAAACAATGACCACGTGGCCCATTCAGTGGGCGTTTTTATCACGCCGCTTTTCCTGCACACAGCAGGAATTGGCAACACATTTTGTTTCAAAACCCCCCCCACGGATTTACTAGGGTCTATTTTGTGATTGGAAAAAAGCCAGAAGAAGCGGGAGATGCATCGGAGGTGGACGGCATCATCAAAAGGACCTGTGAACATCCGTAAATGGGCAGTAATGAGCATCGATGAAACGCTTGTCTGATGACACTCTTTGTAAACCACCCAGAGAGCTCCGGCTATATGGCAGTATAGAAATGTAAATAATAATAATAATAATAATAATAATAAAATAAAATAATAGAAAATACCTTGCTATAAAATACCAACCAAACCTGTTAATGATCCAGGATGTGCAAAGAATGGTTCCTTCTTGGTACAGAGACCACTAAGTGAGAGCCACCGGTTTTGTGTAGGTGTGTGAATGTTGGGGTGTGTGTATGGCAGCAGGGGAATCAGTGAGATAGAGAAATGACAATTTTTGGAGTGAGGCTGAGATAGAAACAAAGCTTCCTCCCTGCAGCAGCTGATCCCTTTCCCTTATGTGAAATTTGAAGATTTTTATATCATGCAGGGGAGAGAGTGAAATTTCAGGAACTGATGACCCTGTTCCAAAAATTGTGGTGGGAAAGATTAGTAACCAAAGGCAGGCTGTTTTGGATGACATCTTTATGGTCAATATCATGTGTGCTCTCTACATTAAGTGATGGGTAGGATAATGGGACACTCTATTATTCGTTCTGTTGTTGTGACCTTCTTTGAAGCAACCAGAACACGTTGCCGTTAGAGACAAAATATTGTGCTTGATTAATCATTGGTCTAATCCAGTAGATGTGTAAGTTAAAGTTACCAAAATACCAAAAATATAAGACCCAAATTTATAACAAGCTGTCATAACTTGTAAGTTTTCTTTGTTGCAAAACAACAATTGTTTATTGTAGCAGTAGTATGCCAAGAGAGACATTTACATGCTTGTCAGACTCCCAAGCTAAGACAATTCACATCAGTCAACTTACTGGGTAAGTGAACTAAATGTATTTCAAATATTGTGTACTTCAGATGTCATCATTTGGCACATAAGTGTTGGAATTACAAATGACTTGGCTATTGCAACAAGATAAATCATTTGTATGTGAAACTGAATGCATGGTGATCAACAATTTAGACAATTTATGGAGAACAGGTTGATCAACGGTTAACCAGACAGTGAAATCTCCACATTCAGATCTAGCTATGATTACTAAGTGCTGGGGCAAACAACATTGCTACCATCTTGCCTTATGAGCTTCTCAGAGATAACTGGATGGCTCCGGATGAGTACTGAATGCTAAACTGAGTGGATCTTGGTTCAGATCTAGAAAGTCAATTTTTATTCCTAATGATGTGCTGTTTGTTAGATTATCAAATGATGTATGATATCTGGAACCTGTGGAAAGTTCTGTATGAATAATGTTAACATAAGCAACCAATATCAATATATTGCATAACTGACAGTACAATCCTATGCATATTTATTCCAAAGTAAGTCCCCACTTCAATAAGTTAATACTTCGGTCAGACTTATTTCTAAATAAGCAAGCATAGGATTGAAGCCTGAATTGGTATTTCTAACTATGATTGAAAATGGGTTATAGGGATCCTCTGAAAATGTATCTGTCTTCACACTAAACTTTCCACCATTGCATGTGTTTGGCTATCTGCATTAACTGGCTGAAGAGATTGCATCCCGATTCTCAATACTGTTTCTTTTTTTAAAGCCAATCCCTTTGATTTCAGTGGTACTTGCTTCCCAGGAATGTGAGGTTTAGTCTGGTGTACAGATAAGTGTGGAACTAATGACTGGAACTTACTAGTGTAGCATATCCAAGTCTGAAATATCCCATGAATCATGGCTGTGTGGTTTGTATTAGAGCTTTTTTATATCACAGCAGGTTTGCTTAGCGTGAGTGTGTGCAAATGTTTTCTTTGATTTCAGAGCATATGGTTTGATACACCCTGCATTTGACTTTGACTTTCTAGATGCAGCGATGTAGATGGGCCAGTTCATAATCTATTCTATTGCATCGGAGCCATGAAGGATCACCATCAGCACCATTCATCCTTCCTGCACATGAGGGCTGTACAACATGCTCTTTCAAAGAAATGAAGTGTGTCAGGGCCTCATGTTCACGGTAATTGCCAGGTTGTAGCATGCTTGTCACAATGTTCACCCAATTAATGGTTGTGAGGGGCAGAGATGGGGAAAAGGGCTTACTAGACTCCCTGCAAGGATCCCCTCCCATGTGTGCAACTCCAACTTTGCAGACAAGCCCATGCTGCAAAAGGCAGAAGCACCCTCCCTCTCTGTGTCTGTATAAATCCAGTTAGGAATTGAGAGTCAATAAATCGGGGAAGTTGAACTGCAAACCTGTGGGCCTACTTTGGCCTGCCTGTGGTCTTTCCAGGTTTCCCCAGATGGGTCCAGCCCTTTCCCTCCAATCACCAATCATTGAGGGCTCCTTCACAGAGAATTTATGTAATTTGATCAAGATCAGTTACTCACTGAAGTTTATGGGTCCTTTTCACAACGTTCTTATCTTCCAGCGCCCGTCCCAACATTTTTAGCTGTATTCCGCCATGATTTCACTCACCAAAAATGCAGTAATAAATATGTACCACCATCAAAGTGCTGGTGTATTTCTGGGACAGGGCAATATTGCTGCAACGTTGCAGCACCATCTGCTGGCTGTTTAAATAGAATATATGGAACTTCCCCACAAAGGAAATGGTCAGAAAAAGTGGAGACGTGTATTATGCCCATCATTATCCTGGAAAGACAATGCAAGAAGAAAGCCTGGGAAGGGTGCAGGATGTTTGCTTAATATAGAGAAGCCCTGAGTGCTTTCTCAACTTTTGTGCAGTATTTTCCCATTCCAAAAGTCTGAAAGGCATGTCCTAAGGTAAGAGTCTTAAGCTACAATATCCTGGTATTTTTGGTCTTGAGGCCCTGGGTTCTTACAGAGCAGGGGGACAGAACCTCACCCCCAGAATCAAAATCCTGCCCTCCTGGCATTGGGGTTCCCCAGGGGGTCACACCTCCCTCCCCAGGCCAGACCTCATTTCCTAAATACCAATCATTTGGTAGTTTCCGGCTTTTGTGCAGTTTTTCCTCTTTCTTAAAGATTGAAATGCCTCTCCCAAAGCTGAGATACAGGCAGGAAGAGCTTTTAAGCTAAAATAGGTTGATAGTTTCGCCCTGCCCACTTTCCCTTTGGCTCCTCCCACCACTGGAATACAGCCCCCAAGAGCTTCTCCAAAACAGAATTCAACCCTCGGGCTGAAAGAGCTGTGATACCCCTGTGTTAAGTCATTCAACAAAGGTGTGACTTATATTTTTAGAAGATTATATTCTTACCAATCAAACTGCACATTGGGGGAACCCCATTGCTAACATACTGCTCTACTCTGATGTCTCTCATGAACATTTCTTTTTACATACCTTGTTTCCTCTTGGTACTTTGGATTGTAGGGAAATTATATTAAATGTGCGATGCAGAAAGATTTTTTTGTTAGCATGCTCAAACGTGCATTTGAGTTGCCATTATTCAAGTTGAACTCTCTGCCACCACCGTCAATAAATCTGAGAGTGGATGCATCTTGACTATGAGCACACATGTAAACTAGAGCTGTTCACAAATAGCCTCTGAAAAGTCTCCATGATTTTGTGGGCTGAAAAAAATGGAGGGGAGGGGAGGGAGCAATTTCATCAAATTTCACCAGAGGAAGGAGAAATTCTCCACAGTTTCTCACAGGTTGGGCTTGCCATTGGCAAGGGGAGTAGTATAGTTTCTTTCATTTTTCCTATGGGTTTGGGTGGCTGGGGAGATTGTGTGTAGCCACTATAAGTGGCAACAACATCAACTATGCTGGCATCCCCCCCATTTTGTAACCACCGCAATGCAGACGTGAGGAGGGCAATGTTGTGTCTAGCTCCACAGCAGTGGTGGAGCTAGTACTGAGCCAAAATCTGTCCTTCAGTTTCCTGAAAGTTGTCTTCCCACATGAAAGGGCTTCCATTATTCTTTCTTCTTCTCAAGGTGTTTTATAATCTATTTTTGTGGTGCTTTGGAACTTGCCTAATAACTCTGAGGCAGCCGAGGATGCTCTGTGTGTATTTTTCCATTACACATCTCTCCATTGCTCTACAGTCTCCTAAGCCACCTGCTACTCTTTGAACTGAAAAAGCCCCATGAGAGGAATTACCTCATGATGTCTTCTCCTGGCCTTTAACTGAAGAGTGGGAAGCCAAGGAGGCTACAGTTTTCTGGAGAGATGGCTGTACAATGGAAGACAGGACACTGGTGCACACGCGTTGGCCACCTCCTCAGTAAGGTATCCCAAGAACTCCATACCCAACCCCCAAGAATTTCTCCAAAATTTTCTTCTTCATTAAACTTCTTTTTGAATGCAGTTTCTTTTTATCAAATTGAATGAGGAAAAAAAAAGTGGGAGAAGTTTCCAGCCCAGCTCTAATGTGAATGGTACATTGCTTGAATTATTCACAAGTCTTGGTTTTATTACCATTTCCACTTCAATATGACTGCAGAAAGTCACTGAATGCCAAATCTATTGGCATCATGATAAAAAGTGAGCTCATGCATGCCTTTTTAATTATGATTGACAGTGATGAGTTACATGTGTGAAATAGCCATCACAGATCAAACACCATGGTGAGAACTGTTACAATCACCCCACATCATCTCAAATATGCTCTCCGATAAAGGCAGTTCCCACATTCAGCTGGGAGACATCTCATGAAAAACCAACAAGTGATGAGATGGACTCGTTCACGTGTTATCCGAGTGGTGAGTTGCTATTGCACTGTTGACACTAGACAGAGCTGCAATTTTCAGAATCTGTAATTCCCATATCAGCTTATAATAATGAAAAGAAACACCAATTCACAGTTTTAGAAATAAGAATACTGCAGATTTATGACAAACTGCCCAACAACTATAGTTTGACATTGGCTACTGTCTTGACACTCAAAGATGGATTTGTGTGAGCATTTAAATATGCAGATTAGCCATGAGCAGGAAATTAAACTTTCTATCATTTGGATCTTCCTTGAGAAAATCTTGTCCTCTGAGCAGGGAAACAGACAAGGCTTCCCCCTCTTTCAGGACTCTGAAATGAACCTACATTTTCCAGAAATAGTTTTTCCACTGCTGCCACCCTTCTGGGGCATCTGCCTTCCTCCAAATTGAACGGGCAAACACTTATGGAAAACAGTCACCCTAGCCCTGTGGAAGGCTAGCATTCATTCATGGTGTTTCTGAGCCCTTCTACAAGGTGGCTATATTGTGCAATCAAGATTGGCTGTTCACGGAGGTTTGCGGGGCCTTTACACGATGTTGTCAACCTCCAGGGATCTTCCCACGGTTTATTACCTTTATCCCGCAACCAAAAAGATCGGAGATAATGCAATCAGCTGTGTAAGATACTGGTGTTGCACTATAATTGAGCCACTAGATTGTACTGTGCAATGGAAAAGATTGAAAGAGTAAGTTTTCAATTCAATTTAACTCAAATCATGTGTCTGCTGTGTAAAGAAGCTCATTGTAATTCCAGAAAGAATCTGGAAGGAGAAAGTCCCAGTAAGGCTGTGGGGTTTCAACCTCATATGAGAACCCTTCTGTACCCACAGCTCTGGCCATGTACATTTATGGTTGGTTGCATAATTCTCTTCTGCACCAGGTAACAAGCCCATTTCAGATGCTCTAGACTACGTATGTAGAACTGCCTCAAAGCATTCAATTGCCTTAGATTGGGAGCCCCTAGGAGTAGGGCTGTGAACAGATCTGGATCTGGATCCCAAATCCAGACCAGATTGGGGTGATCCGGATCTCCAGGATCTGGATCTGAACCAGACCAGGGGAGGTACGGATTGATCCGGAGATCCGGGGCCCATTGGCTTTTCAGGTCCCTGGGTGCCAGCTGCACAGCTGGCACCCAGGGACGCCAGGCCGGCAATGAGTCCATTGGACTCACTGCTCTTCCCCCACTCTCCCTGCTTACCTGCTGCCTCCTCGTTGCCACTGCCATCCACTGGCCGCTGCTGCTTCCACTCTACTGAGAACCAGGGCCTGGATCTCAGTAGAGCAGAAGCAACGGCAGCCAGTGGATGGTAGTGGCAATGAGGAGGCAGCAGGTAAGCAGGGAGAGTGGGGGGAGGGTGGTGAGTTCTTTTCCCCATAGACTTGCAAGTCTATGGGGAAAAGGAGGGTCTCCAGATCTCGATCAGGAGACCCGGATCTGGTTCCGAATCCAGTTCTGGACTGTATCAGGCCTGAGGGGGCCCCTGTTCACAGCTCTACCTAGGAGACAGGATTACTAACATTTAGAAAAATGGCTGTAGGCTTCTCAGAGCCCATGGGATAGAGCAGGATTCTAGCCAAATCAATAGACAGATAAAGCCACCTTGCTATCAGCACCTGGCAAACCGGTGCAACTGCTGGGGCCCATGCATCCCTGTAGGGTCCAGTGGGACTGCCACCCACTCCTGTCACCACTCTCAGTCCCATCAGACCCCTGCTAGACATCACTGCCCACACAGGGCAGCTGCCAGTCACTCTGCACCCACAGTAGTATGACAGTTTATGGGTGGGAGACAAATGGCTGCCTAGCTCTGATGGACGCCACCATCTTATCTCTTCCCAAATGCAGTGCCCGATGTTGAGCATTGCAGTTTGGTTGTGATAAAAAGACAGCCACTCAATGCAAGTGGTGGGGTTCGGAATGGCAGTGTGGGTCCCATGGGGCAGAGGCCCAGGTTGATGCTGTGTGGGCCGCTTAACATTTTGTTGAGGGCCCACACAAGCTTGGTGCCACCCCATAGATAGAGAGTTATAATCACTTCATAGAGGGAGAATCAGGAATATGGCAATAGGCTCTGCTGTGACCTCCACCTTTTGATTGTTTCTGTATACACAGATCCTATTCTTATGTCATATGTGCAGAGAAGTTCGCTCCATGTGATCAGTTTAGAGCTTTGAAAAAGGCTTGGCCTTCAGCTGACAAGAAACTGGGTTGTCTTCCAGACTTTTCCTAGATACCATCTCCCTTCATCCAATCCCAAAGAAATAGAAATAAAAAACCCTTTCTTCTAGAAATAAATTTTCAAAGCTGAAACGAGCTAGAGCGCATGCCAGTAAATCATGCACAAAGGAGATAGCAACAAGATATAGTTCTGTAACACTGGACACATCTGTTAGGTGTTCGAATGTCCGCAGAAGGCTGCTATATTGTTGCATCACTACAGGAAATATTATATCAAAAAGCTGGCGCTGCTCTTGCAGGTTGAGAAGAGATTCCAATATCTCTTCCAGATGTACAATGTTTCAGCTCTGAAACATGATTGTTCCTCTGTTCCTGTGCTCTGTGAAGGCAGGCCCCTCATGTCAGAGGAGGGCTTTGAGTTGGGGGCTAGAGGGACTCATTCTGCTACTTCTGAACCAGTTGGGAAATCCACTTTTGTTGAGGCCTGGAGCAACGTCAAAAATATGGGCCTACAGTTCTTTGCGAGGGCTACGGAGAGCAATGAATGTACATTATTCCAGGAGTGTG
Source organism: Anniella stebbinsi (assembly GCA_029215795.1). NCBI lineage: Eukaryota > Metazoa > Chordata > Lepidosauria > Squamata > Anniellidae > Anniella > Anniella stebbinsi. The sequence continues at coordinate 130,962,772 of JARDYH010000003.1, read as the reverse complement.
TTTGGAGCTTCTGTATTCTAGCAGTGCATGTAGCAAACCATGTCCTAAACTAGAAATGGGGAAAGCATTAACCGACAATAAGATTAGAAGATGGAGGTTGGATTTTTGCAAATTGCATTAAATGTCAAAACTCTGTATAAGTTCAAAACATAGCTGTAGCCTTATTTTAATAGTAAATGTTTTAATACATTCAGAGTAATAATGTCTTTATTTGATTTTTTTAAAAAAAATATGAATAAAGAACAGTGGCCCGCCAACTATGGAATGAGCGTGCCTGGCACCAACACTGAAGCCTGGTGTTGGTGCCAGGTGTCAATAACACTGCCATCTTTTCACTACCACATTAAGACTACCCTCTCCTCCCAGGCATTTAATGGCATATAATGGGGCATTTATGCCAGTCATCTAAACAGATCTAGTATTTTACTGAAACTGCCTTTAGCTGTCTAAATTGATTTAAATTTTGTATATTTCATTCTTTATGCTGTATTTTATCCTTTTTTATTCCGTATTTTATTACTTTATGGATTGTTGTAAAGTGCCTAGAGAGCTTTGGCTATTGGGCAGTATAGAAATGAAAGAATATGATGATGATGATGATGATGATGATGATGATGATGATGATTAATAAATATGAATGACATTTCAATGCTAAAAAAATCTCCTCATGTTGGTCTAAAGCAGGGGTGTTGAACTTTAGGCCTGTGGGCCAAATCTGGGTAATTGGTTCCATTGTCGTATTGCTCTAACAGTCAGGAAGGTTTTCCTGATGTCCAGCCAGAATCTGGCTTCCTGTAACTTGAGCCCGTTATTCTGTGTCCTGCACTCTGGGATGATCGAGAAGAGATCCTGGCCCTCCTCTGTGTGACAACCTTTCAAGTATTTAAAGAGTGCTATCATGTATCCCCTCAGTCTTCTCTTCTCCAGGCTAAACATGCCCATTTCTTTCAATCTCTCCTCATAGGGCTTTGTTTTCAGACCCCTGATCGTTCTTGTTGCCCTCCTCTGAATATGCTTCAGATTGTCTGCATCCTTCTTGAAGTGTGGTGCCTAGAACTGGATGCAATACTCAAGATGGGGTTTAACCAGTGCCAAATAGAGGGGAACCAGTACCTCGCATGATTTGGAAGCTATACTTCTATTAATGCAGCCCAAGATAGCATTTGCTTTTTTTGCAGCCACACTGTTGGCTCATATTCAGCTTGTGATCTACAACAATTCCAACATCCTTCTCGCTTGTCGTATTGCTGAGCCAAGTTTCCCCCTTCTTGTAACTGTGCATTTGGTTTCTTTTTCCTAGGTATAGAACTTGGCATTTATCCCTATTAAATTTCATTCTGTTGTGTTCAGCCCAGCACTCCAGCCTATCAAGATCACTTTGGAGTTTGTTTCTGTCTTCCAGGGTATTAGCGATCCCACCCAATTTTGTGTCGTCTGCAAATCTGATACACATTCCCTGCACCTCCTCATCCAAATCATTAATAAAAATGTTGAAGAACACTGGGCCCAGGACTGAGCCCTGTGGTACCCCGCTCGTTACCTCCCCCCCAGTGTGAAAAGGTACCATTGATAAGCACTCTTTGAGTCCGATTCTGTAGCCAACTGTGGATCCACCTAATAGTAGTCCCATCTAGCCTACTTTTCACTAGTTTGTGAATCAGAATGTCATGGGGCACTTTGTCAAAAGCTTTGCTGAAGTCAAGATATACTATATCCACAGCATTCCCACAGTCCACAAGGGAGGTTACCCGATCATAAAATGAGATCAGATTAGATATTTGGATGCTATTTGATTTCTCAGCTAACATCTGCAAATATTAATGACATTTCCCAGCAGAAAACCCCATGCATTTAAATGTCACTTTCTTTTATTACTTTGGTCTTCTGTTTGCATCCTTGTTTTTTCTTCTTCAAGCAAGATGTGAGTTCACAGAGCAAGGCAATGAGGCAAAAAGAATGTCTGTGGCCCATGGGGTTGATTGCATGTTGGACTTCTTGTGCTCTACATATGTAAGCCTTATATGATCGCACTGATCTCATTCTAGGCTGATTGAAAAAAGGCCTGGAGTAGCAGCAGAATGGGTCACCCAAATCAACTATTCTTCTTGATATAATCATTCATAGGCTCATATACTAGTGAAGCTGTTTATGCCTGCCTGGAGTTCATCAGGGCTCCTAGAAGATGTATCCTAGAAGATGTATTTCCAGTAAAAACTGGGCTGAGCAGGTTAGGGCAGATTTCAGTTATCACTCGCTTCTGGCCCCTGCTTTTAATCTCACCTCCACCATGGACTCACTAGGTGCTAGCTGCTCTCTAAGCCTCAGCGTCCCTATCTGAAACATGGGGGATATTAATAATGAGTTACTTTTAGGGATAACTATATACTACATGTGAAACACTTTGAACACTTGAATGCACTATAAAACAGCCTATCCCATACTGGAACCCTCCAGCTGTTTTAGATGACAACTCCCATAATCCCCGACGGTTGGCCATGATGGCTGGGACTGAAGGGAGTTGTATTCCAAAACATCTGGAGGGCATGGGTTGGGGAAGGCTGATAAAAATGATACGTATTATTATTACACATGCGCTCTGCACAGTTGAGAGCACCACAATTTGGGGGGGAGCCCAACATTGCACATATGAACCCCCCTAAGCAAGCTGGTTTAAATTTAATGGCACAGGCTGATGTTACATAATTAAAGAGCCACACATATGTTTTTATGATGGCCTAGATCCCAACCTGCCCTTCTGCAAATAAACAGGCTCTTTATGTTTGCAGAAGTAACCAAGATCCACCAGAGGCTCCTGCTAGAGGAAAGAGAGGTGAGTTTTGCATATTCTCCCTGAGATTCCCCCTAGCCATCTCCCTTGCTATTCCAGGGCATTCCCTGACCCACCCACCCCGCCGGAACAGCTTTTAAGGGAGCAGAGAGGGCTGATGGCCGAAGGAGGAATCAGCAGCAGTCACTTTCTCCTCTTCCCCCAATGGGAACTTAACATGAGTGGCATCTCCTTCATGGGTAATCTGGATTTCAGACCTTGAGCTCCGTCAGATGGGGGGGGGGGAATCGTGTTCATTTACTGTGGCTCTGCTTCCTGGATTTCTTCTGCTTCTGCAACAAGCTGTAATTGCACAAGGAAGAGAGCAGGAAGAGAGCAGCGACCCCTTGGCTTGTACTGTCTCAATGCACTTGAAAGGGACAGCGCCCTCTAGAGGGCATTTTATAGTGCAACTTTGCCTGCACACAGCGGGAAAACCCAACAAATATCAATTTATCCCAGAAGAGTCGGGTTTTCTGAGGTTTTGTTTTTAGCGCTAGAACGGGAAAATGGAGTGGGGGATGCACAGGAGGCTGATGGCGCCATCAGAATGACCCGCAAGCATCCGTGAGTGGCCAGTAAGGAGCGTGCTATAAAATGTTAATTTAAAGAAGCTCCTTATCTATATTCCAGGTTGGGTGTCTCTTTAGCCTTTTGTGCTGGTGACGAAGAATGCCTCCTATTGGAGCACTTCTTTTTCACTAAAGGCTAGGGCTGATCTGCCTTGGCTTCCCACCTGGCTTGCAAGTGTGAAATAAATACAGGCCCTTTCTACACCTAAGAGTGTAGAGGGAGCATGGGGGTGTGTGATCCCGGACTTATCTGCTTCTGGGATTGTCCTCCAGCTTCTAAATGGGAGTGCAATGTCTTGGAAGAGAAGAGGGACATTGTGCCTGCCATTTTTTAAAAAGGAACCGGAGATGGGAGCGCAATTTCACCCCTCCAAAAATGTGAGTAAAAAAATAGCCCCAACCCCACTCTCTCCATCCCCAATGTCCCTGGACTTCCCCCAGCCATCACTAGGGTGACCATGTTGAGGTTGCACAGAAGCCTGTGCTATCCTGATGACATCATTGGCCTGTGCAGAACACAGTACTACAGGCCTGCATCTCATGGATTGATCCTTCCCGTTGCTCAGCGGTCCCCACACTTTTATGGTTGGTGGGTCCATTTGGAATTTTGGGAGTATTGTGGGTGCTCTCACAAAATGGCTGCCATGGGGTGGTCTTGCCCATTCATAAAATAGCTGCTATGGTGGGCATGGCTGGTCCCAAAACACTCATTTCCCAGAAAGCAAACTGATGAGACTAAAAGAAAAGCAACTTTCCCAAGAACCTAAAAACAAGACAGAGGTGGGGGCTGAGGGTTACCAGAGGGCAGCACTATGCTTGTACCACCCTCTCAGTTAAAAAACAAAATTAATTTTAACAATCTTAATAAATAAAATAAAACCAGGAGGGGGAGGCATCCTGGCAGGTACCAAGAGAGGTGTTTGTGGGCCCATTGGAGACTCACAGTGGCCTTCACTGTCTCTCTCCCCTTCCTTGCCTGCCTGCAACTGCTCTTTGCCAGTTTTGGCTTGGCATTAAATCACATGCTAACCTCACTTGTTGCCGTCCAGAAAGGAAGCCCATTTTAAAAACAGAAGTCGGCTCTCCAACCAAGGTGACAAACCATAAAAGGGTTTTAAAACCTCACACATGTATTGATAAACTCGCCTTTCATTTCAAGTCAGGCTGTTGGTTTTGCAAGCAAAGAATCTGGCTGTTTGTATATGTATGCTCAAGTACCTCAGACACACGTGGGCACCGTATAAATAGAGTGGTTGTATTTTTAAATTAAATATTAAATTAATCAGATGTATCGACTCCAGACCACAAAGCACAGTTGCTCTCTAATGGTTAAATGCCCTTTAGATTTCAAGGGCTTTGATTTATTAGAAGAAACCTGCTGGGCAGAACATACTGTGGAGCTGATTAATGTCAGTTTCTGTCATCAGTTTCTACTTAGATTCTTGGCCAGCTCCAATATCTCCTCCCTTAAGGATCCAGAAGAATTCGAGGCCTGATCCAAGAGCTTTACTGGCATGGGGTTTGCAGAATGTGATGCTTGCAAAATCAAGAAGATGAATGGAAGTGGAATTTCATGTTCTCTACTGGACTTGTTTATTTAACTCATTTCTCTAGAGAAAGCAGTCCAATACCAGGACCACACCAGCAAGGGAAACAAATCAATAGCATGTTCGCTGGGTTTGTTACAGATGTCTTGCATTTCCTTTGCTGCTTTTATATGCTCCCTCGTAGGTTGTCAAAGTGGAAAATGTCTAGAGCAAGAATGCAGAGCTACCAGTGCTGTCTAGATTTACATTCATCGCTGGACTTGTACGTTTCCTCTTACAAATCAGTTGATTGTACAGGCTGATAAGGAGGATAGACATCCGTTACCTAAACTGGGTTAGTAAAATGAGGAAGGGGGAGTTCTTTATGATTTGAAATGAGGGGGGGGGGGCGCACTTTGTTCAAAGCATGCATATGTTATTTGGAAAAGTAGCATTGATTTTGTATATGTGCGCGGACACACACACACACGCTTCTGATCCTTATTGCAATTTCTAATCAGTTTACAGGAAACTTACATCCTTGTCAGGCGCAGTACAGCATGGTGGAAACCTGAGTCTCATCCTGCCATCAACAAAAGTTTAACAGTAGTCCTATCGTATATAGATCAAATAAGTCTGATACAAAACAGAACATGCTAAACTCTGTCGATCAATCAATTGTCATCAGGCTGAGTGAACCTGGGAGATAGGAGACTGTCTGTCATGGGTGAAAAGTCTGCAGAATTCTCTAGGTGGTGATATTAGGCTGACCATATGAAAAGGAGGACAGGGCTCATGTAACTTTAACAGTTGTAGAGAAAAGGGAATTTCAGCCGATGTCATTTGTATGCAATTAGTACCTGGTGAACTCCCCTCTTCATCACAACAATTAAAGTTGCAGGCACTATACTAGAGTGACCAGATACAAAAGAAGGCAGGACCCCTGCAGCTTTAACTGTTGTAATGAAGAGGGAATTTCACCAAGTACGAATTGCATACAAATGTCGCCAGCTGAAATTCTCTTTTCTCTACAACTGTTACAGTTACATGAGCCCTATCCTCCTTTTCATATGGTCACCCTAGGTGATATGGGATATTCAGACTTTATCCAATAAATTATTACAGCAATTAACTGCCCAACAAGATACATGGGGGGGGGGGGTTACACTGAATGCAACATTCTTTCAGCTTTTCTTTCTTTCATTAGATTTCTAAAGTGTCCAAAATATGACAATATTACCAACAAACCCAGGTGTCCACAACCTTTCCTGGCCTCTAGGGCTGCATCAGGTATCTGCCAGGGTGCCAGGGACTGCACATGTGTACACCTGGGCATGCACAACTGCACATGTACATGGAAACACACACATTCACACACTCCCTCCATTCAACTCCCTCCAGACACACAGTCTTTCCTCCACCCGATCCTCCTCATGGGGCTTTCCCATGCTAGCACTAGGAGAGATTGGAGATAAGGGAAGGCCTTCCTTTGGTAGTCTTGAGGGTGATTTATAATCTTGGTGCCATTGTAGAAAAGGCCTTGTTTTGAGTAACTGTCTATACCCAGACTGTGGAGATGGGAGAATTCTGAGAAGGGCCTCTTTGGAAGATCTTAAGATGCAAGAAGGTTTATAGGGGAGAAAGTTTGCATCTGCTTAAAAATGAACTCCCACCTGAAGCTTGGGCAGTGGGAGAGGAGATCGATGATGGTACCAGCATTCAGATGATCACTATTGTACTAGTATATAAGGTCTTTTCTACACCATAGGGGTGTAGAGGGAGGGACGGCGGGCAATCCCGGAAGTAGGGATGTGCACCAGATCGGGTCTGACTCATGATCCAGACCCGATCCAGCCAAAATCGGATAAAATTATCCGATTCCGATCCCAGCATCTGAATTGTCCGATCTGATCCAAACCGGTCCGAAAGGACCCAATCTGGTTTGGATGAGATTGGAGAATTGGACCTCCTACCCCACTCGTGCTTCTTACCTGCCGGGGCCGTCCGCTGCCCTCCGCTGCCATCCACTGCCACCCCCTCCCCCTCATGTTCCTTACCTGCTGGGGCACCTGCTTCTTTCCGCTGCTCCGATCTATTAAGAAACAGGATTCACGGCCTGCCTCTCAGTAGTGTGCTGGGTGATGACATCATCACCTGGTGCGCTACTGAGAGGCAGGCCGCGAAGCCTGTTTCTCAGTAGATTGGAGCAGCGGAGGGAAGTGAGCACTCCGGCAGGTAAGTGGGGGCCTCGTCTCCTCCCCCCTCACGCTCCTTACCTGCCGGGGTGCCCGCTTCTCTCCGCTGCTCTGATCTACTGAGAAACAGGCTTCGCGGCCTGCCTCTCAGTAGCGGGCCGGGTTATGACATCATCACCTGGTGCACTACTGAGAGGCAGGCTGTGAAGCCTGTTTCTCAGTAGATCGGAGCGGCGGATAGCAGTGGACGGCCCCGGCAGGTAAGGAGCACGAGAGGGGGGGAGGGACAGGGAGGGGGGAGTTAGGCCCCCACTCACCCACCCACCCACTGCCATGTTTTCCGTATAAGCTTGCATTTGGGGAAAACTTTCTTTCCCCCAATGCAAGCCTATGGCGAAAACACCAAAAATGGCAGCCGATCCGAAAATCGGATGTCTGATTTTCGGATCGGAATCGGCTCCAATCCGAGGGACCTCCGATTTTGTCCGAACCGATCCATGACAATACTGGAGGTCCGAATCCGGGTCCTGATCTGATCTGGGGGGGGGGCGTGCACATCCCTACCCAGAAGTACTTAATATACACCATCGGAGCACAGGGATCAACCTGGGAGCATCCCAGGCAAACAGCCTGATGTGGAAAGGGCCTTAGTCTGTTTCTGACTTAGCAAAGGTGGGAGGAGGCTGGGCACAGCCTGTGGGAGAGAAAATCACTGCTGCTTCTGTTTTAGCATTATATTTATATGCAGCCTAAAAGAGCCATGAATAGTTCGAATTCGAATAGTTAGCATTCCATTGAAAGGGGATTCAGATAATCCCTCCTAACCAATGCAGAAGGAATTAATTATTCGGAAATGACCCAAAATCATCATTAAAAACTCCCATAGTCAACACAAATACTTATAACGCACTTACTTCCTTTAAGCCTATAATAGTAATAGTTATCCAAGTGCAAAACATTTCTTGGGGATTAATGGGCAGCTGGAGCTAATGGCTGGCAGTTCCAGTGCAGGCCTCAGCCATTCCCGGGCAGCCATTAATCCTCAGGAAATGCCCTGTGCCTCAATCATTACTGATGAACTCTTTCTCTATTTTCCACTTGGTTTTCTGTACCACAGATTTAACCTCAGCAGGATACAGGAGTTCCTGTAGGTTTAAAAGGAATAGAAACCATTTGGGGGGGGGGGGTTGCCCTCTTTTGAATCTGGTCACTCTAGTATAGCACCTGCAGCTTTAACTGTTGTGATGAAGAGGGAATTTCACCAGGCGCTGCATACCTACAAATGACACCTGCCGAAATTCCCTTTTCTATACCACTATTAAAGATACAGGAGCCCTGTGCTTCTTTTCATATGACTACCATATCTTCTTTCTAACCTGTTTTGGATGCTTACCTCCTTTTGTTTTTATTTTTTTCTTTGTGCAATAGGTTGGCCAGGTGCCCTACTTTCCAGAGGACAGTCCTCTATTTTGGAGAGCTGTCAGAGGACATGCAACCCTCTTACATGCTTGCAAGAGCTGAGCAGGATAAGAGGGTGTGCATATATGCAAAAATGAGAGAGAGAGAGAGAGAGGTCTACTTGCATTCCATGTGAAAAAAAAGCATGTGTGTTTATGCAAACACCTGGATGGGATTTGTGTGCTTATATGCGAGAGAAGGGTATATCCTTGTATGGTTGTGTGTGTGTAAGGAAATGTGGTTGGGGTTCCTTGTGTGTGCATGTGTGTGAGTGTGGTGCGCGTTTGTGTGTGGACACAAATCCACGAAAGGTGTACACGTTGTGTGTTCCTGCCAACATATGAGAGAATGATGGATGTGGGTCTGTCAGCAGATGAGAATAAAGCATGAGCCTATTGTACACTCTGCATTAGAAAGCAAAAACTATTTTTAGCCATTCGCTTATGCTCATACAACAGAGAGAATGGGCGCAGGCAAGTAAGAAACAACAGGAATCAGGCTGATCATAATTGCCTTTATATTTTATTAATTCATATCTTTTAACATTACAGTATGTACTTTTCAAGCCAGAAGTCACTGAGTTTGTTATTTTACCCCCCACCCCCGGTGAACTGAATACCTTTAAAGACTATGAACTGTCTGATTTCTGTCTTCCTTGGACCTGTTCGGACAACACAGCAAATCATGATGGTTAAGTGTTTTGAGCTAAACATTATGGCTTAGCATGTCGAGTGAACCATGACTTGGCATGTCATGTGAACCATTCCTAACCATGGTAGCTCCATAACCACAGTTTAAATACGCTCACTAATCACTGCTGCAAACAGGTTAGTGGCTTAACTGTGGCTTAGCATGTTGTCTGAACAGGCCCACTAAGTCATGGTTCACACAACACACATAAGCCATCAGCTTTGTGTTTCCCAACCCAGCATGTTTCAATAATGAATGACTTAACAGTATAAACAATTATCAATTTCACATGTCTTTCTATGGTCCAAAATTGAAACTATTGCTAAGCCTTGATTCTCAGATGCACCAACATGGAATGACAGGCTCTCATTAAAAAATGGGAAAGGCCAATTTTAAGGGGATTACACCCCTCAAAACAGTACTCTGTAGTTTACAACAGCAGTATTATTTTTAAACCTAGTAGATGGAACAACTGCTTCATAAATTTATTAATTTCCTGGAGAGAATACCGAGCGCTTATCAACCTGAAAAAGGACGAGATGTAGTTACTTGGTCATATATGTTGCCCATATTTTGTCTTTAAATGAGGCGGGCAGCACCAATTTCTTTTAAGTGGTTGACCATGTAGCCCTGCTCTTTAGAATCCTACAAGGCTTTATTAAGTTGTAATTTAGGGTGCCTCTACAAGAGTGATTTAAAGCTCTTTCAAAGAGCATTACCGATTTTACCTCCACATGAACAGAGTGCAAATCAGGGGTTGTGCCGCTTTTTCTGTCCGATTATGCGCATTATCGAATTTTCTGCATGGAACAACTTTAAAACGTGTTTCATACAACCGGTAATGCGCTTCACCGCCTCCCGTGTATAGGGATTAGGAGTAAAAGCAATTGCGAGAAGATGCGCACAATTGGCCAACCGGGCATCAAGCCGAATTCTTGTAGAGGGGACCATATTTTATGGTTACATCACACAAGTTCATAAGAGGTCAAAGCTCATAATGGTTAATCTGGGAAAGTAGATTTTCCATAGTGAATTCTTGTCAAAAGAGGCTAGTAAAAAAGAGAATGGCCACTGAAACACTGTTCTTTGATACAATTGGGACTATATTCTACACCTATTCCTTACCATCACTTATTGCTTCCAGTCCAAAGGTTTTTGAGGTTTTATATATATCATAATGAAACTGAAGTATCTGGGACAACAGCTCTACTATTTATTTGTTAGTTAAATTTATATACTGCCCAACTGGCAAATGTCTTGGGGCAATTTACAATTGTAAAAACAAAACAAGAAAAAATACAACTATAAAAATATCAATTATACATTATTATAATATTATACATTAAAGACATGGAGCGTCATCACACAGGAGAAATAGCATTTCCTTACCGTTGCTTCTCCGCCCCTGCTTTTGTCTCTCATTACTTTCTCATTCTTCCTGGAGGGGAAAGAGGAAGTAAACAAAGACCAGGTGGCCCATTCAGAGTCTGTTTTCCTGCACACAGCAGGAGATCACGGCACATTCTTTTTTTTTTAAAAAAGGGTCTGATTAAAAGGAGTCTATTTTGCTACAGAAAACAAGCAGTGGGAGCACACGGAAGGCAGATGTCATCGTCTAAAGGACACGTGCACACATCTGTAAGTGGGCAGTAGCGAGTGTGCGATAAAACCCTCGTCTGATGAACCACATAAAAATATTAAAACATTAAAGAGCCAGCAGTAAAAGCAATCAGAGCAACAGATTAAAGATTAAAGTCTGCTGGGAGAGGATGTTATTAATCTGTTGTCTAAATGTATGCAATGAAAACTATTATTATTCAGTGCCTGAATATATGAATTGTAACCTCCAATCTATTACAAGACACTTCCCTCCTTTACCTCTTTGGGACTATTACAGTTGACCAGTGTTCTATTTCTGGTGGGTGGTGATGTGCAGGATTCTTTTGGGGGCATTCACATGTGTGCAAGTCGTCTTTGGCTGGGTTCACACAGTACACCAACCCATAATGGGAAGCAAGCTACGCTGGGTAGGTGGTTATGCAAACAACCTACTGTGCTCCTGTCAGTTAATCAGGAAAACGAGCTACACACAGTAGTTTATTTCACACACACCCTTGTTCCTCCTCCTCCTCCTCCTGCAGTCCTCCTGCCCAGCCATGCAGGTATCCCAACTTCTTTTGAGGTGGGAAAAGAGATCGCTTGAGAGGAGCAGAGTGGCTGCAGCGTTTTTGGCCACTCTTGCTGAGGAGTTCTGTAGGCAATCTCTGTAATCCACGCTGCACGACAGAGAAGACACTAACCCATCATAAGTAAAATAACCCTTACTGCAGGCTATGGGATATCAGGGTGGTTTATTGGGGGAAATAATCCACAGTGGGTAAGAGGACATCCTACAGATAACATGCTAACCCTTCATCAGTTGTTCTGGAAAATAAACTATCATGGGTTAGTAGTGTGTTGTGTGAACCCAGTCAGTGGCTCAATTTGGACGACACGATAGTCACTGGTGGGGTAATAATCAACTTTACAGTTGTTCATCTGGGATACTCCCCACACAACATGGTAATAAATAATCAACTGTGGTGTGTATTAGGATCAGCACTGAGTTGACTATGGCAGCATTCAGATAACACGATAGTCAAAATAACTGACGATTGTTCCCCCACACCAGTTATTTATTGTGTCGTCCGAATTGAGCCTCTGTGTTTGTATGTGGGTGTTTTGTTCCATAAGGCTGTTTGTCATAGATAGGATTATTATTATTATTATTATTACTACTACTACTACTATTATTATATTTATTTATATCCCACCTTTTTCCCAATACTGGGACTCAAGGCGGCTTGCAAATTAAAACATGTACAGTTAAAACAAATAGAGATATACAAAAATTAAAAATAAAATTAAACATTTAAATTTAAAACATTTTAAAACATTTTAAATACAATTTTTTATATAAAAAAATCCAAACTATAAGCAGCACATCATAGCATGAGGTTCCTGCGTGCTTTTGTGGTTTGTGTGGTGCCTTTTATGTTTCATGTTTTCATATTGCTTGAACTGAAAGATTTTTGTATATTATTGTCTGGACCAGTATTCATTGCCTTTCTTGATGTCCAACATGCCACACTAGAACTATGCATAAATAGCTTCTGAAATTCTCCATAGTATTTATGGGCAGAAAACATGGGGGTGGGGCTAATTCATTGAATGTTTCCAGGGAGAGGAGAAATTCTCCAACAGTTTCTCAGGTCTGAGCCCCTAGCCCTTCCAATTTAAGATTTGAAAAATGAGTAACTGAGAGAAACCGAACTTGCCAGAATCCTCCATCCCTAATTGTGATTAAGCATTATTAATTTTTAAAAATGGTTTCCCCAGGTTTGATGACTTGGTGAGGAAAATGCAACCCCCTTCCTTTTGAAGCTTAGTTGCAACCAAGAGTGATTGGATACATAGCACAAACATGTTTTACTTGTAGCAGTTGTTAATATTTAGGTTGCAACTGGTATTAATATTTTTTAACCATTCAGTTGGTTTAATGTGTGTGTTATAAGTTGGCAGTTGAATTAGAGGTAGGGATCTATAGCAGATTTGACTGAAGCCTGAGCCCAATTGGACCCCATTTGGTCTATTTCTGGGGCTTCCCAAGGCAAAACAGGCATCCCTCCAAAATGACCCAAATTGAAGGTGGATTCTTATTTATGACAATCTCTAGTCCTGCTTCTTTTGTATCTGGTCACTCTAAAAAGAGGGCAGGGCTCCTGCAGCTTTAACTGTTGTGATGTAGAGGGCATTTTACCAGGTGCTGCATGCATACAAATGACACCTACTGAAATCCCCTTGTCTATACAACTGTTAAAGATACAGGGGCCCTCTCCTCCTTTCCATATGATCACCCTATCCAGCAATGCCAACATACCGTGACGTAGAGATGGCTGAAGAATGCAGTCAACATTTACGCCATCCCAATTAACTGGCTTCCATAAAGCACAGCATAATTTAGCCCAGATTCTTGGCCTGGTACAATCCTCAATGTAACAAGACGAATTGATCTCGCTTATGTGGAGGAGTGGAAATGGATGCATTTTTTTACATTACACGCACATGCATCTATAAATTCAGACAGAGATTCATAAAATTGAGCATTCAACCTGGGGCTTCTGTTTCCAATTTCTCCTGGCAACACTAGAAAAGGGAGCCCAAAACTTCACAGCCCTATAAACATGTAATTATACCACACCCAGGGCTCTCATTGCAGAAAACGCTGGGGTTAGAGGGACAGTTCTAAAACCAGAATGGAATGTCTCATCGCCCTGGCAGAAAAACCACCCCTGCTAATCTAACTTGTCAGCTGCATATGGCCAGAGCGTTTGAAAGCACTTGGATGAAAAGATACATGGTATGTGAGACAAGGCTGGTGGAAGTGGGGAAGGCCGTACAGCTTGGTGGCAGGCCTACCTGCTGAGAGTTATTAGTGAGAAGGATGTGTGTATGAAGCAAGAGTTGGGTGTCATTACTAGTACACATTACTGCTTGCCTTGATAGTGTTATTAACTGCAGGTCTCAAAGGCCTGCCGCTCCTGATGTCCATTTCCCACTGAAGAAAACAGCTGCTGCATGTTATCCTGTGGAGTTAATGGCCCTCTGTCACGCCACTAAGCACTGGGATCTCAAGGCCTGTGTGCAACTCTGAGCAACAGAGAGAGAGAGAGAGGTCCCCTCTACAAGAATTGGGTTTGACGCCTGGTTGTCCGATTATGCCCATCTTCTCAGAATCGCTTTTACGGCAAATCACTATACGCGGGAGGTGGTTAAGCGCATAACTGGTTGCCTTACCGGTTGTATGAAATGCATTTTAGAGGTGTTTAATGCAGAGAATCGCTTGTTTACATGGTCATAAGGCGCCTTAACTGCCGCAATAAATTAAAACTCACTATTTAACTCGCATTTGATAATGCGCATAATCGGACAGAAAAAGCGCCTCAACTCCCGATTTGCGCTCCGCTCTTGTAGAGGTAAAAAATTTAATGCACCTCGAAAGGGCTTTAAATCGCTCTTGAAGAGGCACCCAGAGAGAGAGAAAGTGAGAGCATTGAGGGCTTTATCACACCTACCCGTTTTGCTTATGCGGGTTCCCCCTCCGTTTCCTATGCGAGTGTAGCCTTTTGATCACACGTGGACAGTTTTGCTCCGATTCCTCAGCTCAGCCTGCGGAGGAGGGGAGCAAATGGACAATCCCCGTTCAGGGATACTTCGAAAGTGAAACGGGAAATGGAGCACTCAGGGCGCAAGAGCAGCGCGAGGGGGACAACGTCGTATGAAAGAATGGGATCAAAGTCGCGGCAGGTGTGAATCAAACCACCTGTGTGATAAAGGCCTTACAGACTGAAATAGGGTTGCTAATGAGATGCTTCTTGGAATGATAAAATGACATCGAGCCGCAACGGGCCTGATCGTGTTTTTCAATGCCCAAGCCGATGCTTCTGTAACCGCCCAGCTTCTGGAAGCAGCAGGCCGTCTTCCTCATCGTCCCAAAGCTAATAGGGCTGAGTGTTTGTGATGGATGCCTGGCCTTGCCTGAGCCACTCTTGCAGAGTAATCGCTGGAGTGTCCACTCCAGGTTTTTATAATATGATGAACCCGGGAAGGGCTTGGCATCATTTTGTGTGATGTGATTGCCCTGGGGGATTAAACGTCCGAGGCAAGGTTGGTTGGTTTTAGAAGTACTGCTTTGGTAATGCCTAAAGGGGTGTTTACACTGGCAAATGCAGGCTTATTCCTAGATGTGTCTGTGGATTGGCAGGGCCAATGGGAAAGAAGGGTGCTTAAGCTTTCTCAAACTCCCCAGAAACCCCTTTTCTAGGGCTTGTTTCCAGTCTTGGAACCAGTGTGCGTGTGTGTGTGAGAGAGAATGGCTGCTGTGGGGCAGGGAAGAGCATTAACAAGTCTGAAAAGAGTTAGCCACCTCTGTCCTAGAGGCGGCCGTCACAGTGCTGGGTTGTCACTGCATTTAAGAAAGCCCCACTCTTCTGCTGCTGTGGGGTAGAGGTGGCCGGTGGCTAATCCTGACGATGATGGCAGAGAAGAAGCATACATCTCACCAGGTGACCTGTGTGTCTTACTCAGTCTGCTGTCCAGGTGCTGTTGATGGACAACTTCAAGGCCCAGGTCTTTCTTCTCATGCTTCTTTAACACGAAACTGGACTTGAACTGGACAGCCTTTCAAACAGAGGACACCTTCAAAATAGAGGACAGTCCTCTGGCTTCCTTCGAATAGAGGACTGTTCACTAAAACTGTGGTATAGTTTGGTAATTTTAGTCTCTGAAAATGGTCTGATGGAGTCCCCCTCTTTGGATTGCAGTGAGCCTGTTCAGACGACACTTCAGGCTCTGTGGTTAGCGAAACTGCGGTTCTCTGGGGTTAGCACTAACCACATTCCATGCTGTCACACACAACACTTTAAGCCACAGTTAGAGCTGCTAGCCCTAACCCTAACCCTGCTGCAGATGGTCCGACTGTGGTTAGTGAGCGAGCAGGGTTTAGCAAAACGCATCGCACAAGACACCTTAAGCCCTGCTGCTTTACCAAAAGCCTTAACCAGCAGGGTTTAAGGTGTTTTCCGAACAGGCCCCGTGTGTATTATTTCACTTACTTCAAAAAGTGGCATGCTGTATATGTGAGGGGCCTTCTGCTCGTTCTGCTGATTGTCGGCTCCCAAGTCCTGCCCTGAACACATCCCTGTTCTAAATGCATAGATATACCTCACAAATGTGGCATCAATAACACTTGCGAGGGATCAAAAGATAACCACTTCCTTTGTAAAGAGAAGGCCCTGCCTTTAACCCTTTGAGGTTGTAGATGTGCTCAATATTTTGACTGGAGTGAGCATTGTTGGTGATAAATCGCCACTGTGGGGGAGGGAAGTTGAGCACGACTGGAGCGCAATGGCTCTTACCCTGTGATGAGGTACTTAGCGCATGTGGCTCACACTCCCAAAGATGGTGTAATCCTTCACTTGTCAGCACAGTGCAAAGGCTTTTGGGTCTGGCCTTTCTCACTTTGCAAACTTCCATCTGTCAAGGGATGCTTAATTTGCAGCTTATTCTCACATTTACCCCAAGGCTGTCTAAATTTAAGAGCTGCCAATTGCTGAGCATGTTCAGCTGAGAAAAGAAGAAGAAAGGACTGGCATTTTTTACACGACGTTGACCGAAGGAAAGGTTAAGAAGAATCCTGGTTTCTTTCCCTATAAATGTGAGCTTGCCAAGATGACTAACTAAAGCCGTTAGTCTTTAGTTAGTCGAAGAAGGAGAAGGATGGGTCAGCCTTCCAGTGATGAGTGCCCTTCTGAACTTCAAGTCATCAGTGTGTGTCACTGTTTGCAACCACAAACATTTTGTGTCTTTACGTTAAGGGAAAATAGCATTGCTTTACCTGGGGCATTTGTGCTTCCTGCTTTTCGGTGTGATTGTTAATGGGCTGCATTACACAGTTGGAGAGGGGCGACCATGTGGTTTGAATTTAATACTTCCCCTCCGTTCACTTCCAGTGAGACAGCACCATCTAGTGGCATCTAGTGGCAGAAGATCCCACCCATCCACAGTAAGCACCTGAACAACCTACTGAGCAGGCGGGCACACAAGTCACCTGATCCGCATTATGGTGAGAAGTTTGCATTTTTATTTAAATTATAATAATTTCTTAATTCCCATCTTTACACATACGTAAGCATATGCAGATTTTATGCAAATCAGCATCGGCTTCTTTTGGTGTTGCATTTCCTTTTTTGGGGGCAATTCAGAAGTGGCTACTGTTCATATGCATTATTTCAGTAATCCTTGAAACTACAATGTAGGTCAGTAAGATTTCCATACCGCCGATGAGGGGAGAGCACTAAGGCTTAAGACTCCTCTAAAGCCATTTATTGCACGCTTCTGATTGACCATTCATGGAAGGTTTGGGGCCATTACATGACATCTTCAACGACCAGGATGTCTCCCGCTTTCCCCTGGAAATCCTGCTATGAAAAGAACCCCTTTTAATGTGGTACTATCTGGGAAAAAGCGGAATCTTCTGTTGCTAGATGGTGCAGTCTGAATAATTATGAAGGGAGGGGAAGTATTCAATTCAAAGCACGTGATCGCCACTCTCCACCCACAACAATATTTATTTATTTATTTATTAAATTTGTATACCGCCCCATAGCCGAAGCTCTCTGGGCAGTTTACATAGGATTAAAAACAATTTAAAACAATATACAAAAATTAAAACAGCAAAAACATACAACATACACACAATCTGTACATTTAAAAACCACTACAACACTTCAAAAAGCTACAAAAACAAAACAAAACAAAACAAACCCAGGCTCCTCAGATATTGTCAAATGCCTGAGAAAAGAGGAAAGTCTTGACCTGGTGCCAAAAAGATAACAATGTTGGCGCCAGGCGGGCCTCATCAGGGAGATCATTCCACAATTGGGGGGCCACCCCAGAGAAGGCCCTCTCTCTTGTTGCCGACCTCTGAGCTTCCCTCGGAGGAGGTACTCGGAGGAGGGCCTTAGATGTTGAACGTAGTGTTCGGGTAGGTTCATGTCGGGAAAGGCGTTCCATCAGGTATTGTGGTCCCAAGCTGTGTAAGACTTTATAGATTAAAACCAGCACCTTGAACCAGGCTCGGAAACATATAGGCAGCCAATGCAAGCGGGCCAGAGTAGGTCTTATATGTTCGAACCTTCTGGTTCCAGTTATCAATCTGTCCGCTGCATTTTGCACAAGCTGCAGCTTCTGAACCACCTTCAAAGGCACGTAGAGTGCATTGCAGTGATCTAACTTGGAGGTTACCAGAGCATGGACAACTGAAGTCAGGTTATCCCTGTCCAGATAGGGACATAGCTGGGCCACCAACCGAAGTTGGTAGAATGCACTCCGTGCCACTGAGGCCACCTGCGCCTCAAGTGACAGAGATGGTTCTAGGAGAACCCCCAAGCTACAAACCCGCTCCTTCAAGGGGAGTGCAACCCCATCCAGAACAGGTTGAACACCCTCCATCCGGTCAGCGGAACCACCCACTAACAGCATCTCAGTCTTGTCTGGATTGAGTTTCAGTTTATTAGCCCTCATCCAGTCCATTGTCGCAGCCAGGCACTGGTTCAGCACATCCACAGCCTCACCTGATGAAGATGAAAAGGAGAAATAGAGCTGCGTGTCATCAGCGTACTGATGACAACACACTCCAAAACTCCGGATGACTGCACTCAACGGTTTCATGTAGATGTTGAACAGCATGGGGGACAAAACTGACCCCTGCAGAACCCCATACTGGAGAATCCACGGTGCCGAGCAATGTTCCCCAAGCACCACCTTCTGGAGCCAACCCCCCAAGTAGGAGCGGAACCACTGCAATGCAGTGCCTCCCACTCCCAACTCAGCCAGTCGTCCCAGAAGGATACCATGGTCGATGGTATCGAAAGCCGCTGAGAGATCAAGGAGAATCAACAGAGTCACACTCCCCCTGTCTTTCTCCCAACATAGGTCATCATACAGGGCGACCAAGGCTGTTTCCATACCAAAACCAGGCCTGAAACCCGACTGAAATGGATCCAGGAAGCACAAAAACCTGGGTAGCCAATGCAATTTCCCCTTCATGTAGAGACGCTTTTAGAGTGGTTTGCCAAACATCTCTTTGTGAGTTTGTACTAGGACATTACAGTACACACTCTTAGCCACTGCACCACTAAAGTGAGGGAAGGCAAAAAATATGAAATGAGAGAGAGGCTATCATCTGCGTGGAAATAAGCCTGATCAAATCCTATATGAACTACTGCGCACTTCTACAAGAATATTAGGAGGTTGGTGTCGGCTCCTAACCTGGAAACCACAACCTTTTTTCTTTCTTTCTTGCTGTCTCTGCTTGTGCATTGTAATTCTGCAGCAATTCATGGCAAAGTAGGAGACGTGGCTTCTTGAAACAGCTGCAGACAACTGTTCACATAGGCTATTCTTCCCAACATGCCCCAGTACAGTAGCAATGTAATTTAAGTTGTGGTTTGGCTTTCTGATAAAATAGCTTTAGGGAAAGGGCATGAAAATCTCATGTACTTGTTAAACTGTGTTTCTCTTGTCCTGGTGCACATCAGAAAACAGTAAAAAGTCACCAACTCTTACTCTGCTGGTCCCTTTACATTATTCATAGTCAGCCTTACAGGAAGAACAGGAGATGCATATTGAACTAAATAACTTTATTTCAAAACAAAACAAGTATGGCATATGAATGTTTGAGGATTTTGTTTGGTCTGCCTTTTTAAACAAACTGATCTGTTTCACACTTTGTGGACTCAGCATAACAGATACAGTTGTTTTGAAACTCTGACAGACTGTGTACATATGTAAACCGATTGGCCCAATTGTACTTGTATTTCTGTTATAAATTTGCCAACTAATTGGCCTACACTGCTGTTATGTAGGTCTCTTACACCAGGAGTGTGTATATTGATATCTTTATTGGGGACTTGGCCTTTTTTTGTATTACTTCATGGCTTCATACACGGATTGGCAGTTATTTGTTGATTTTTGCACTACTTTGGATTTTGCAATGCAATTCAGAAATGTAAACGTGAATGTAAATTTTCAGTTAAAATGCATGAGGAAAAATTGTACTTTAGAATAAAATTAAAAATGCATATTTTGTGGGGGAAAACTCTTTAAAGTAGTGCAAATCTCTCTCTCTCTCTCTCTCTCTCTCTCTCTCTCTCGCTCTGCGTGTGTGTGTGTTTAATTGGCAGATTGATGTGGAAATGAATTGGAACGGGCTTACGAATGGACATGCAAAACTGACAAGGACTGGAAACAGAATGATCTGTCGATTCCAAGTTCTGCATTCATGCTTCATTCTGTACATCTTCTAAGAAGAGAGAATGGACATGCCAGCGTCATCAGGCAATTGCCAATCACCTGAAGCTTCAGGAGGAGCCTCCATCTATACTGCCGCCAGCCCCAAATTCCACCTACAGCCACCTGGGCCCAGCACTCTGCTCAGTGCACTGGAGCAAAATCCCTGGATGTTTTTTTGTTGTGGTGGTGGTGAAAACTGTGGGTTCAATTTCAAAGGAGTTGTTTAGTGTGTTGGGACTCAGCCCCCAACTTTGCCTTGTACTCAGTCTTTGGGGCAGGTTTTCATGCCACCCATGGCAGCCATTTTGTGGCGGTGTCCAGGGCAGGATCTACACTGCTGTTTTAAAGTGCTTTAAAACGCATTATAACAGTAGTGACAACTGTTTGGAGTGTGTCCTGGGCCCCAACAGTTGTCAGTACTGTTATAAACCACTTTAAAGCACTTTAAAACAGCAGTGTAGATCCGCCCCAGGACAGTTCCTCCACTTGCCAAATGAGCCCACAACGAAAAACGGTGTCTATCCCTGGCCTAACGTTTGGTAGTTTCATGACTTTAGCACAGTTCCTCCCTGCCCCACCTCCATTCTAAAAGGCTTAAATGCCTCTCCGATGTCGTCGTTACTGACAGTAAGAACTTTAAGATAACATATGCTCGGGGTTTTTGTTTTGATTTGTTTTTTGTAATCTTGGTCCTGTCCGCTTTTGCTTTTGGCCTCACCCACCGCTGGAATACAGCCCCGGAAACTCAGTTTGGTCCTCAGAGCCACTCCTGATTTAAACGAAAAGAGTTGAACTTAGCAGACAACCAGGTCACTGAACAAAAAGTCAGAAGGTATTACCCACATCACCTTGAGTCAGGGGGTGGGGGTTGCTGGGGTTGTGGGCAACCTCCTCAGCAATGCTCCCCAGCAGCCAAGAGGCAGTGTCTGAACTTCTTGGACACAACTCTGTCAGCACTAGCCTACTGTGGGCCCCTTTATTTGAGTAGGGAAAAGCAGCTTGCAGAGATGTGAACACTGGAGTCTTGAAGCTATTCTACACGAGGCTGTAAATCTGCTGTATCTACTTTTGGTTTTGTTACAGAATTGACATCCGAGCTCCACATAAAGAACTTTTCCTTTCATGCTTTTCTGCTACATAACTTCTAGGTGGTGCTGTGGTATAATGGACTAACGTAATTATGCAAGTGGGCAAATGTGTTTTGTTTCACTTTCAGAAATAATACTGCATTTTCACACTCTAAAAAACATAACAAAACCTGGGAAGTGCTCGTAAAAAAGAGGCGTGAAACTGGAGGGTCATGACATTGTCTAAAGACTAAAGCAGATGACAAAGGAGGAGGCAAACTCTGGTGCTCAATGATAGAAAGAAACCGCGAGTGAGGAATGATGAGTGCACAATAAATGCCTTGGAGGCAAGAATCTTACAAGTGTTACAGGAGCCAAAAGCTGTTCTTTTATAAGTGGTCGGACGCCCCCACAATCAGAACATTTTTTCTCACTCATTCACTCACTCACTTAGAAATCACCAAAAGAAGTAGGACAAAAAGGGGACACCATTGTACATACTAATTTATATGTATAGTTGCAAATTTTGAAATAATTACTATCATTTAAATAATTATGTGACCTGTTAGCTGTCAGCTGTCCAGGTGCTGCTAAGTGTTGATTGGCAAATTCAAGGCTCCTGCTCTCCCTCCTGACAGTTCTTTATCTTTAAACCAGACTTGGATTGGTCAGCCCTTCTAATAGAGGACACCTTCAAATAGAGGACTGTCCTCTGAAAAGTAGGGCACGTTGCTACCCTACGGCACCCACCCTTTGTTAAGCCCTCTGCTATAGAGTTGGCAGAAATGCATCTCTCTGTTTGTGATACAGCTTACTCCAGAAATGACTTGTACAGGGTCAGATGACACATGAAGCTCATCACGTAGCTGAGGGTTTGTTTTCCATGTGTGTGTAAGTGTGTGCAGCCTCGATTTAGGTCAGAACCAGTGCACACCAGACGGGAGGGATTGAAGCTTCCCAAAATCTCACCCATGAATGGGGGTGGGGTTAGCAAAAGGAAAAAATGTCTCCATGGGCCATTTCGGATGACACTTCAGGGACTGTGGTTAGCGAAACTGTGGTTCTCTGGGGTTAGCACTAACCACAAGCTGTGCTGTCACACACAACACTTTAAGCCATGGTTAGAGTCACTAACCCTGCTGCAGATGGCCCGACTGGGATTAGAAAGTGACCAGGGTGTAGCAAAATGCATTGCACACAACACCTTAAACCCTGTTGCTGAACCAAAAGCTTTAACCAGCAAGATTTAAGATGTCTTCTGAACAGGCCCTATAGGTGTCAATGGAGGGAGAAGGAATTTCACTGGGAAATGGTGGCTGGAAGTTTTAATCTTCCCCTCCAGGTGGTCCTGGTCCAAATTGGGTCCATGCATGCTTACACAAGAGTAAATACAAAACTAACCTTCATCTAAACGCTATGTGCTGAGCCTAACGTATAGTTTGGCTCACCGTCGCCACTGAATGGACTCCGGGCTCATGGACAGCTGCAGTTCGGAGGCAGCCAAACACTTAATGGGATTTAAGGCTGCCCTGGCACCAACCTTCAGCTTTGTTGCACATCAGAGAAGTGCAACCGTGCATCAGATGTCAACATGACATGAGCCACCTGCTGCACCACAGTCAGACTAATAGCAGCTCATAGCTTGGAAAGCAGTGTCAGGTATTGGAAGTGGAGCGACATCAGTGCTGAGCTGTTCCAACTTTATCACTTCTCAGTGAGGCCAAAGATCCAAAAAGTGGTAATAATTAGTGGTGTGGTATTTTTAGTTGTTGGTATGTGTGTGTGTGTGCGTGCGTGTTGCAACATTAGGAAAAGTTTTGAGAATATGATGAAGTCCATTTGTACGAAATCCCTCTGGGTGACGATGAGAAGGTGGATGTGGATGGAAGAAGAGAGATTGGCAAAGTTACTGATGATTCGAGCCCCAAAGGAAGGAAATAAACAAATAGATCCAATTGGCATGGGACCCTATGAGAAACGCAGAGTGATCAGCGCTTGCCAAAAGGAAAGAGAGTCAGTCAGGGGAGGGAGGTTTTGTTTACCACTCTAGAAAGAAATTCAAGTAAGAGAAAGCTTTTTAGGGGGTAAAGAGGGTTTTTTAATAAAAAAATTGTCATGTTGGAGTATCCATTTACAGCACATACAGTTAATGTTGGCTGGTCTTACATATATATATTTGTTTTCCACTTGTGAACTATAGTGCAGAAGAGTAAATGATCCTCTCCGAATGTATCCACGGGGAAATTTAAACAAAAGAAACATTTAGAAGGGAAAGAGAAGCTCCTTCATTTGTTGCAGAGCCAATCTGTGATTAAAAGACACTTTTTGTGGAGGCTTAGTACATTCTTGGCAATGTCTTCATGTTTTCCTTTTTCTCCTCAGCTGGATTTTGTCACCAAGTATACCAGAAAGAAGGGGGGGGGGGGAGGGAGCAGAAGTGTAAAATTTTCTTGACATGTAAAATATTAGCTGCTGCAGTGTAGGGTAGTTTATAAATGTCGATGGGTATTTATGGGAACTTGCTAAAGATCAGAGAAAGAGATGTCCAGTGTTAGATCTGCTAGCAGAGCAGCACTGGGGATATAAATGATCCCGCACACACATTTTTGCATGGAGTCTGCCCTTGATTTAGCCATGAAACTGTTGGAGTGGAGATGCAATGGCCAATTGCCTTGTTCGCATAACCACCGTGATTGAACTCGTGCAGCAGCTCACTCACCACGGAAAAATCCCCCCAATGGATTCGTTCACTCCTGGTGGAGCCATTCTCATGAGTAATTCTTTGTGACTAACAATGTGTGGATATACGTTGTTTGAGTGAGTCAGATAGAGAAATCATTCACCATGAAACTGCAGATTAGGGCACAGCACAGGCATTATTATTATTATTATTATTATTATTCAGATAATACTCAGAATTAGTGATACCCTATGGATGTAGATTGTGCGAATGTACCAGAAAGAAAAGAATTGTCCCCAACAAAGCCTCAAATAGTCATTTCGATACTTGAGAGGGACCTGATGATATCACGGAGTAGGGCACTGCCCTTGATATCACCAATAGCGCCCTATACCACCTACGTACTTCCTGACATCATCTGACCCATCGGGGGTGGGAGTGGGAAGTCAATGAGGGCAACCCAGACTCTGGTTCCAAACTGGTTCTCCACCCCCTGCCTTATCTTATCTTGGTGGTGACAGGAGGAAGCAGAGGCCGCAAAAACAAAAGATGGTCTAGCCAGCAAGCACAGTTGCTGGCAAACTCCCCCCCCCCCATTTTAAATTCCCTTCCAGGGTATCCATCTGGAATGATGCTATGGCAGATCCTCAGAGGTACTGGGGTCCCAATCCAGCCCCCTAGTGGTTTCCCAAATGGCCACACCCTCTGCCCCGACCACCAATCATTTGGTGGTTTTTCAGCGCTTGTACAGGTTCCCTCCCCTTCCCCCCATTCTAAAATGCCTCTTCTAAGGCTTTGTTACTGGCAGTAAGAGTTTCAAGCTAAATATTCCAGTACCTTTTTTGGGTATTTTTACCCTGCCCTGTTTGCGTTGGCCCTGCCCACCACTGCAAAGTATCCCCGGAGAGCTTCTTCAAAATCCAATTCGGCCCTCGGGCTGAAAGGGGTTCAATGCCCCTGTATTAGAATGTGGGTATCTACAGCAAGGAACCTCTCCTACTCATGCAAACTCATATCCCCGAATTTTGGGTTGAACTTCAGGGTTAGGAGGATGTGATGTCTGGGAGATGAGGATGCTCCTCCTTGGAGCTAGTGCACAAGTTCCTGCTCTCCCTCATGTGATTCTGGTTGCATAGGAGCTTTGAATGTGCAAATAAGGCTTAGCTTAGGCAGTGGAGGAACTTTGAGGTCAATGGTTCCTTAGGTGCTCATTGTGTATACTAGGTGGTGCCAAAGAAATAGAGGCCAGTTGTGGTAGGGGGAGACATTTCCTGGGATAATAGACCCGAAATGAAAGAAGGCCTTATCTTTTCCTAGGCTTGTTAGCACTCCCCCAGAAGGAGAACGCTCATAGCTTGGGGGGTTCTCCTAGAACCATCTCCGTTACTTGAGGCTCAGGTGGCCTCAGTGGCAGGGAGTGCCTTCTACCAACTTCAGTTGATGGCCCAGCTATGCCCCTATCTGGACAGGGATAACCTGGCTTCAGTTGTCTATGCTCTGGTAACTTCCAAGTTAAATTACTGCAATGTACTCTACATGGGTCTGCCTTTGAAGACAGTTCAGAAGCTGCAGCTTGTGCAAAATGTGGCAGCCAGATTAATAACCTGGACCAAGAGGCTCGAACATATAAAACCAACTCTGGCCTGCTTGCATTGGCTGCCTGTATGTTGCCAAGCCCGATTCAAGGTGCTGGTTTTAACCTATAAAGCCTTACATGGCTTGGGACCACAATACCTGATGGAATGCTTCTCTTGACATGGACCTACCCATACACTATGCTCAACATCTAAGGTCCTTCTCCGGGTGCCTACTCTGAGGGAAGCTCGGAGGATGGCAACAAGGTAGAGCGCCTTCTCAGTGGTGTCCCCTCAATTATAGAATGATCTCCCCAACATGGCCTGCCTGGCGCCAATGTTGTTATCTTCTTGGCACCAAGTTAAGACTTTTCTCCTAGGCATTCAACAGCATATGCTGAGTTTTTAATTGTTCCCAGAACTATATTTAGGCCTGCCTGAGAGTTCATAGTTGTTTTAAATATATATTGTCTTTATATGTTGTCTGTTTTTATGCTTTTATAATTTAAAATTTTGTATATCAATTTTTAATGTCCAAAGTTTTAGTTTTTGTAAACCGCCCCAGAGAGCTTCAGCTATGGGGCGGCATATAAATGTATAATAATAATAATAATAATAATAACAACAACAACAACAACACACATACCTCATCAACATAGCAATACCGAATGAAAAAAAATGTTGTTGAAAAGGAAGAAGAAAAGAGAGACGACTATACACCACCAGTAATGGAAGTCAAAGAAATAAATGGATTATTATTATTATTATTATTATGGGTACAACGGTAGATTAAGGTTCTGAGCAGCAAACAACAAAAATATTCATTAATGCATTCTCTCTAGTTCACAAGTTTAATTCTTTAAAATTGTATTCACATAGAAATCTCATTGGTTGAAATTAGGTTTACACTAAATATTCTCCATTTCTAGTGTTAGTGGAAGAAGTATATTAGTTAATGAAAGTAGGAAATCAGGAGGAAATTCCTCCTGTCAGATATTCACCTTTCTTCCCCCACCACCCACTATCCTGAGGAACCATTTTCTTCTGTGGCTGTAGCTGCAGTTTCTTCAGTAAGACTTCCACCTATCTTTGCCTTCTTCCTTCCTGCCTTAGATCACACATTGGTGATCTAATTAGGGAGTAAGGCATTTCTCCCATTCTATTCTTTTATTGCAGGGGAGGATATTATCCTCAGGGAGTAATCAGTTGGGGGCTGAAAGCTGGCAAGGGGTGGGGGCCAAAGTCAGCAGTGGGTGCGGTCAGAACCAAAACTGGGTGGGGCCACCATTTCTCTCTCTCTGAACTTTTCTACATGAGGCATTTATTGCATGCTCATTATTCCCTACTCATGGTTGCTTATAGGTTCTTTAGACCAGGAGGGAATCTACACTTGAGGTTTGTTACATTTAGAAAGGGTTACGAGCACTCATTTGGCCACATGACGCTCTAACGATTTATTGCAGTGTTTAATTCTAACGATCTAATACTTTATGTTACGTTATTTAGTTTTATAAATAATTTTAAATAGAGTAATGTGTCTTTCCTTACGGAATGTAGCAGATATGGTAGTATAACATATAATTGGTGAGAGCTACCAGTGGTACAGCTAAGTAGTTTTAGACCCTGTTCTTAATTGTCCCGGTTCCAGATGTCATGCGGCTACCACAGTCATCTTCAGACTGTAAACTAGAGCAGGGGTAGGCAAACTTCAGGCTTGCAGGATTTACTTTGTTTTTGGCTAAAAGCCTGAGATCCACCAATTGGCATCTGGGATCTGGTGCACTTAGAAATGCAGTCCTGATTAAGCTTTCTTAACTTCAACAGGTGAGGCTGTGAATATATATATTTTATTTTTTACTTGTTGCTATTATTATTATTATTATTATTATTATTATTGGCCATTTTTCCTCCAAGGAATCCAATGTGGCATACATAATCCTCCTCTCTCCATTTTATCCTCACAACAACCCTGTGAGGTAGGTTGGGCTGAGAGTCTGTGACTCGCCCAAAGTACCCAGTAAGCTTCCATGGCCAAGTACAGACTAGAACCCCGATCTCCCGACTCCCAGTCCAATAATCTAGCCACTACACCATGCTGGGAGCCAGAATTCCTTGCTGCCTGGTGATCTAACAGTAGATCCAGATATGCCTTCTCCCACTTCCCTGAGCTAGAGACATCAGAGTACACCTAGCAGCACAGATGTCTTGAATGCAGGCACTAGATTGACTCCCATCTCCCATCTGGATTTCCATCTGGACTCAAATCAGCACAGAGATTAACAGTTCCTCTTGCCTTCCCATCATAGATTAGAAACAATCAGTCCGATTCTGCACTTAATCACATTTCTAGCACCGCTAGTAATACCTACTGTGAACATTGGTGGTGACATATCATCTCTGGTATAAATGGCTTGTGAACTCTGTCTGCAATCATCTACTGCAGTCTTTGTGATTCTTTTGCATCAACTCAATAGTAAAGATGGAATTTCATGGTCATCCAGCAATGCTGTAAAAGTGGAGTTCCATCATGGAAATTTCTGGGCTTTTTGTTAACACAACCCAGAACAGCTCACATCTTTTGACTTGCAGGCGTGGCATTAAGAACAAAACACAACTTGGGAGTTTGGATATGTGAGATGTGTGAGATCCCTTAGGGTGGGGGGGGGAGGCTAAAAGTGGTGGAAGCACAACATGTAATGTTTTCCAGAGCTTGAGAAGTCGCATCCAACTGCAAGACTCAAAACCTTTCAACAAGATTCCTGATTAGGTGAGCCAAGCCTGGTGTGCTGTTGTGGGCAGCTCTGAAAAATAAATAAATTTATGTTTGTTTCAACAAAAAGCCCACAATCCGGAGGGTTGAGTCACATGGGCTCCCTCTGCCTGAAGCTGCCATAGCCTGTGCTGAGTCCCAGTCCTATAGTTCACTCTGAGGTTGTGTGTGTGTTGTATGATTCTCTCCAACATGCATTGAGCACAACACGGATAGGTTGCAATTACTTTAGGTTACGACGATGGGAAAACAACCTATTCAAGGTTACCTTCCTGGTAGCCATCACACAAAAGTCCTTCTGTGCAGATTACCTGAATGGAGTTCAGTGAGGGCTGAGTATTTTCCTGTGGCAGTTGCCCACTTGTGAATCACCAAAAAAGAGGACATGCATCACCAAAGTGAAGACAGAAGAGGACACCTATTTGCATACAATTCGCATATGATAAACTAGACCTATAGATGCAAATTTAGAAAGTCTTATTTAAATAGCATTGTAGCACATATGACCATAGTGTGGAAGGATGTGACCAGGGGACCTGTGTGCCTTGATGACTCTGCTGCCCCGGCGCTGTTGATGGGCAACTTCAGGGCCAGCTCTGCCTTCTGAGGGTTTGCTGTATTTCAACCAGACTTGGACTGGACACTTCTGTTATTTGAGGCATTACAACCATGACTGATGTCAGTCATAATATTTTGACAAGGATACATTTTACAGGTCCACCCTGAAGCACTGGTAAGTCTTGCTGTGCATGGTTCAGAGTTTTCGTTCTTTGTGTATCTGCCTCTATTCAGGTTCTTTGCTTTCCACATGTGTTCAAATAGACACATCAACACAGTCAGATGTCTGGCCATAAAGTTACATTGTTAGGTTGCAATGGGTATTTCTTGGACAATGTTTGCTGCAGGTATAAACTAGCCAAGAGGAGCAACATCTGACAAAAGGGGATGAGAATATGTCTGGGTTGTTGTCAAAGGTAATGGATGAAACAACAGTGGCCAGATCTACACCAAGCAAGATATGACACTTTGAAAATGGTTTGAAAAGTGTGTATGGAGTGTGTCCTGGGCCCCAACACTTGTCACTACTTTTATAAACCGTTATAAAGCAGTAGTGTAGATCCTGCCAAAGAGTTCAATCAGATTTGGCTTTGTGACAATGACACAGAGCCAATTCAGAGTGAGGACCATGACTTCTGGCCTCATCCTGAATAGGCAAACACTTGTGTCCTGGTTTACAGCCCCATCTCGACCCACCAGAAGTGTAACAAAAGCATGAACCCCCCTCATTTTGTCTCAGCTCTCCCATCCCCATTCTAATCATGCTTCTTGAACACCTCCAAGCTTATAAATTGGTTTTACGAAACAAAACAAAACAAAAATCCAGGGTGGAGGCTACTGAACTGTCTTCAGTACCTGCACATTTGTTTAGCCCTGTTGACTTGCTGACAAAATTAAAGTAAAAACAAACAAACAAACAAACACGGACTTTGGGGTGAATACTGTGGGTGTGCCAATTTTGAATCCCAGTCTAAAAATCCTGGCAATCATTCTGAAATGTGATGCATCCACTTGATAATTTTTGATGCGTCCACTTATGAGGCATGCTTTCATTAAAAAGCATTATGAATTCTTAAAGCATTATGAATTCTTACAGTATTTGTATTCTCACACTGTTCTAAGCATTTCCCATCTCCAAACCATCTGTACTCTCACATGATCCCCCCTGTGCCCCAAATAACTGTCATTCTTGTGAATAAAATATGTAAAGACGAGAGTCATATTTCTGCTGGGAAGGGGGTGCAGACTACCAAATATTTTCCCCATATTTCTCCCCACTTGCTTCAATGATTTCTGTGGAGAAGTTGTATTTGATGGCTTCAAGCCTTCATGCTTACTTTAAATCAAAAGTGCAGAGGTTGTTCTGATGGATGAGGGGAATTTTAACCCGTGGCTTCATTGAAACTCTTGCCACGTTGCAAAATGGCATCCAAATCTCCCTGGAGCTGCACTTCTGATGAAGTTTTCATGTTTGGCTTGCGGGGGTCAACCAAAGTGCTCTTGACATTACTGGACAAATTACTATTAACATTCTTTCCATGGGCCCGAGAACTGATTGCTTTAATTGATACCATATACTTTTAAAAATAAATGGCAAGGCCTGTTAGTGCACATTAAGTCTGAGAAAACCATATTTAGAAAAGTATTGCAAATCTTTTACTTTGCATGCTGTTATTAATGTCTGCTGGTAGATATATTTACCTGTTTGTTACTTAATTGGGAGGGCAATTAATATTACTTGTATGGCTTAAAGAACAGAGTTCTCAGGTGTTCTTTGTCCCTTCCTTTCTCTTAAAACTTTCTCTGCTTATATTAAATTTCTGTAACTGAATGCACGTGAGAGCAAGAGTGTGAACTTGTATGCACGTAAATAATACGTATTTCTGGTTATAGGATTTTGGGCTCCTTTTGTTTTCCTCTTTAGGGGTGTATTTTCAATGGGATACTTCCAGATGGACATCTCCCTAGCACTACCAATCAAAAGACATGGTGGAGTTGTTCCATTTTACCTTCCTTAACAAAATTTATTTGGTAAGAAACAAGATGGAATAAACAGTAATAAAACATGGCAGGCGTGTTCCTGGTGAAATTCCTTCTTCATCACAACAGTTAAAGTTGCAGGCACTATACTAGAGTGACCATATACAAAAGAAGGCAGGGCCCCTGTAACTTTAACTGTTGTGATGAAGAGGGAATTTCACCAGGAACTAATTGCATACAAATGACACTGGCTGAAATTCCCTTTTCTCTACAACTGTTAAAATTACATGAGCCCTGACCTGGATTTTATCTGGTCACCCTAATTTTTGGATCCTTTTGTTTTCCTGTTTAGTGGTGCTGCTTTAACCAACTCAGTTGTATGCACCTAAATCTGGATCCAAACCATTCTTAATTAAACTATTTTTATACCGCCTTTCAGGCAGGACACCCCAAAGGAAGTATATAATAAAAATTATTAAAGCCAGATTTTAAGCAACACCAAGCTTTTAAAACACAGAACCACAGAAAGCAAAGAAAACGTATATAGCCATCATTCGGCCAGATCTACACCTTGTGTCAAATCATTACAAATGTGCACTACAAAGCAGGAAATAACATTATGAAAGCGATATATGGAATGCGGATTGTGCACCAACAGTTATCAGTGTAGATCTAGCTGAAGTTGTTTAAGCCCCTTTTATAGCCAACCAGGTTGGCAGTCATCACTCCATCTTGTGGTAACAAATTCCAAAGTTTATTAGTGTGCTGTGTGAATAAATACTTCCTGTGTCTGTCCTGAATTTCCTAGAAATTTCTACCATTGAGCATCATTGCATGACCTTGAGTTCTAATATTATGAGAGAGGACCAGAACCCTCTTCCCATCCACTTTTTCCACACCATGCATAATTTTATACACCTCTGCCATGTACCTCTTACTTGCCATTTTTCTTTGTGAAAAAGCCCCAGACATAGTAACCTTTCCTCATAGAAGAGATGCTGTGGCCCAGTCTTCTCCAACCTGGTGCCTTTCAGATAGTTTGGACTATATTATTTATTTATTTTATTCTATTTATATACTGCCCCATAGCCGAAGCTCTCTGGGCGGTTTACAAAAATTAAAAATACTGAACGATTAAAACACCGATATACAAAATTTAAAAGCATAAAGCATAAAAACAAGTTAAAATTACAATATCCTTCTGGGATACTCCCAGCATTCCTGACCATTAGCCATGCTGGCTGGGGCAGATGAGAGTTGAAGTTTAAAACATCGGGGGGGTACCAGGTTGGGGAAGGTTGCTATGGCCCTTTGATCAATAGCATAGGTCCTTTCTTTTTTTTCCCTAATGGTTGTGT
The DNA here is from genome assembly GCA_029215795.1 of Anniella stebbinsi. NCBI lineage: Eukaryota > Metazoa > Chordata > Lepidosauria > Squamata > Anniellidae > Anniella > Anniella stebbinsi. The sequence continues at coordinate 130,930,624 of JARDYH010000003.1, read as the reverse complement.
TTAGGAGGGAAGACAGCAGCCACCTCCACTGTGTTGGCAGCCTGGCCACCATTTTGAATCCTCCACAATGTTCTAGATGTGTGTGTGAGGGAAATGGCAGCCACCACAACCACCCCCACAAAAGGTGGTGAAGATTCTGCCAAGTGGCTTTCTTCTTTGGAGAGGTGGAGGTGGGGAAATGAAAAATCTCAGAAATCTTCTTTTTTTAAAAGCATTCTGAGAAATTTTGGCTCAGCTCTGACTCAACTATAGAATTCATGGAATGAATCTGTATCTTGAGGTTGTGTGTGTGTGTGTGTTTGTGTGTGTGTATATATATATATATATATATATATATATATCTCCTGATGGAACAATAACTAGTTTTATACTACTGTTAAAATGAGAATGCAACTGCTTTTCATGTTTCATTTAATTTTTTTAAGCTGTCTTTCGGAGGAAGTGGAACTTAACATGATTAAACTGTTGGGGGTTTAAATTCAGTCAACTCATGCTCATTATAAACAATCCTAAATTCCTAAGCTAGTATGGTATGACTAACATATGTCACACACTACAGTAAGCCTGATGTACCCTTTAACATTTTAACAGTCCATCAGACATTAATGTGACTTAAACATCAAAAACAGGTTCATTTTGCCATTAATATCCTGAAACAAGAACATCTAATATACACATCCTGAGATTTAATCTGTAAACATAACCAAAAATGTCTGGGGTGGAGGGAGTTTTGTTTATATTTCAGTAGTGCTACTTCCATGAAGCATGAGTGGGCTATCTTTAGTGTTAACTTAAAAGGCTCTCTTTGTGAGAGGATGCTGCTGTCTTCCCTTATAGAAGTCTTCTGCTGATGTCCCAGCTCCTTTGTGGAGGCACCATAGTTACAGCTATGATAAATGTAGCTAATCTCATAAAGGGAGGGGGAAATGTCATCTGAAGAAGATATGCACAAATGTGTGTGTGCCCATCCCGATAATTTTCTTGCCTGTAAACTGGATGAGAAGCAAAGTGAAATTCAGCTGAAGAAGTCTTTTCAACAAAAACAGCCACCCCAAACAATTTCTTCAGTAGGTAGAAAAAGAAACAAAAGAGGGAGATTTGTAAACTGTGCAGTTAAAAAGTGACCAGTAGCCTTTTAGTCCACCCCCTGTTCAAACCAACCAACAGCATGTGGACAGGGGTGATCTGGAAGGCATTGTTTACTTGGACTTCCAAAAGGTTCCTGTCCTACTTGGAGGGATGATCTCAGGAGGTGGCATTGGGGGATTCCTGCTTGATGCTCTGCCATTGGCCTGTGATGTCCTTCAGGATTCTCTCTTGTCCCCCCATGCTATTGAACATATACATGAAACTGCTGGGAGAGGTTTTCATAGTTTTGGTGTTTGGTGCCACCACTATGTTGATGACACCCAACTCTATCTTTCCATCTAAATCCAAGGAGGCTGTTCTGGTTCTAATTCATTACTTGATGTCTGTAATGGACTGGATGAGGGCAAACAAACTGAAGCTTAATCCAAACAAGACAGAACTCCTCTTGGCCTGTTGAAAAGGCAGATCAAGGGATTCAACCTGTGTTGTGTGGTGTTTCACTCCCCTGAACACTCAAGCTCACAGTTTCATTGTACTCCTGGATTCAGCCCTGAATTTGGATACCCAGGTTTTGGTTGTGGCCAGGAGTATGTTTATGCATCCGAGGGTGGCGCACCAACTGCACTGGTTCTTAGAGATGTCTGATCCGGCCACGGTCATGCATGCCTTAGTCGCATCCCATCTGGACTACTGTAATGTGCTCTACATGAGGCTGCCTCTGAAAACTTCAGCTGGTCCAGCCAGACAATTGAACAAGCCTGGGTATAGGGAGCACTGCACATGACTCCCTTGTTACAACAGCTTCACTGGCTACTCGTCTGTTTCTGGGCAGAATTCAAAGTGCTGGTTATAGCTTATAAAGCCCTCTATGGCTTGGAAGCAGGCTACATGAAAGACCGCCTTCCCCCATATGAGCCTGCCTGGGTTTTAATATTTTCAGGAGAGGCCCTTCTTTCGAGACTGCCACCTTCACAGGCAGATTTGGTGGCAATTCAGGAGAAGGCCTTTTTGGTGGCCGCTCCCAACCTGTGGAACTCCCAGCTGAAGGAGGCTAGGTTCAATGCCTCTTTGTTGTCCTTTCTTGAGTTGGATGCTGTTCATATTCTTTTATTGTTGTATTTTCCAATGTGTTTGAATACAGTTGTTTTATTATTGCTTTTAATGAAGCTTTGTTTAAGATTTTAAGCTGCCTTGAGTGCCATTTTTCTTTGTAGAAAGAAGGGATACATGACAAATGAATGGATGAATGAATGAAGTTCAGTCTAAGCAAGCATAAAGTGATGCACATTGGGGCCAAAATTCCCAACTTCCCATATATGCTGATGGCATCTGAGCTGGCAGTGATTGACCACGAAAGGTATCTTGGGGACGTAGTGGAGAACTTGATGAAAATGTTAACCTAGAATGTGACTGCTTAAAAATATATATATAATTTCCGCGTTGACAGAGGCCATGTAAGAGATGTTTAAAATTATGCATGGCAAGGAGAAAGTGGATAGGGAGATGATTTCCCACCTCTCAGAATACTAGAACCCAGGGTCATTCTGCCCTCCTTTTCACGGTGCCACTTCCATGCCCTGCATCGACGCTCCTTCCTCCCATCTACAGCGGAAGGAAGGAGCGCCACGGCGGGTTTTCCTGCTGCCACCACTGCTGCCACGCCTGTGCCTGCCCAGCAGCAGCTGTAGGGACAGCTGGGAGCATTGCTCCCCCACTCCAAAGTAAGTGGTTTTTTTATTTTTATTTTTTAAAATGGGGGGAGGACTGTGGAGATGGGGCAGTGAGATTATGGCTCACTTGTCCACCCGCTTCCCTGCCCAGCCCGCTCCAAGCTAAAAAAGTCAGGGTAAATGCCCGACTTTTTTAGAGCGGAGCTTTGGGGCTTTTCCTTGCAGTAGCTTCAGAATGGCGGCAGCATCATGTAATCCACCTGCCGCCACTCTGAAGCTACTGTGGGGAAAAGCGACCGTCTAGAGGTACCCTCTGATACCAGAGATACTATACAGTAGCAGTCATTGACAGCCTTGCTCTCCATGAATATGTCTAGTCCTCTTTTAAAGTGATCCAAATCAGTGGCCATCACTACATCTTGTGGTAGCGAATTCCATAGTTTAGCTATGCTCTGTGCGAAGGACTTCCTTTTGTCTGTCCTAAATCTCTCAACATTCCTCTTCACTGAATGACCCCTCTTAATACCAGTTGCAGGGGAACACAAGTGGGATGGTGCTATTGTGCTCATGTCTTGTTTGTGAGCTTCCTATAGGCATCCGGTTGGCCACTGTGGGGGACGGGGTGCTGGACTAGATAGGTATGTGGTCCAATCCTGCATGGCTCTTCTTATGCTCTTATAGTCGTATGTTCAGTTCCACAGAGAAATACCCCACACAATTCAAATTGCAGTACATAAAGCCACAGAACATTATGTACCACATCACTGATTCAGGAGAACACAATTCTTCAGCTGATACAGTGGGGAAGAGTCTAATAAGTGTACTTGGGTCATTGTTGTATTATTTATTTGATTTATATCTCACCTTTACACTCAAAAATAGTGTTCAGGATAGCTAACAAAAACAAATGAAAAATTAAAACAAAACCAACAAAGAAACCAATAAATTAAAAGTATTGCAACACCGTTATGACTTGTACAATCTTCTCATGAGGGTTACGTTCAAGGAGATCAAGTTTTGCCACTTTAAAGCAGGTGGGGTTCTGCAGAACACCGATTGGCTGAGAAGTGTGGCATCATTGATAGGGATGTACGGGTCGTGTAAAATCCGTTCAGTTTTAGTTCTGCAGATTGTCCGACACCTTTCATTCTGCTGTCTGCTCATCAACGGAATTTGGTTTCTTTTTAGTTTTTGCAAATTTGCACGTGTGAAAATGTACACACCCCTCCAAAATAAGCAAAAAACAAACAAACCCCTTAAATGTGTATTTTCACACTTTAGTCTATGAGGAAATGCAGTTTTGGCCTTTTGTTTTTTAATGTTGTGTATTTTTCTATTACTAAATTCATGCAAAATTCTGGAAAGTTAGAAAAATGGTCCACAAGTTCACAGAATCCACCCGGCTGAGGAAAAACCCATCTGAGGAAAAACCTATCTGCTGTGGAACCCATGCGTCAGATTCATAGAAATCAGAACTCATTTTATTCTGTTGCAGTTTTCACTAAGGCTCCCAATCTTGGAGCACCCTCCCCTGAGTAGTTTTTCCAGCTCAGAAACAAATGATCAGCTGCCCTGTTAAAAAGCAGAAAGCAAAACAAATGCCATATGATTGGTTACATGTGCCATGCAAACAGTGCTTGTCATACAACATTGCCTTAAACAAAGAAGCAAAGTCCGGGGGCCAAACCAGTGAGGCTGGTAGATGTGCCATTTGTGGAGCGAATGTGGAGGGAAGTTGGCCTCACCCTGCACGTGAGATTAGCAAAGATCTAGTAAGCTTTCTAGGCAATGAGATTCATTCCTGAGCATGAGCAAAACCCATCCATTCTGCAGCTGATGCCTGCGTAAACATGCATAGGATTGTGCTGCATGGCTGCAACTGGATGCACATGCACTTCAGAGTGAGCACCACTGAACTGAATGGGGAGTACTTCTGCATAAACACTGATGGGGATTGTGCTGTTATTCGGGGAGCAGCCCCATTGAATCAGGTGGGACTTAGCAAGTGAGAAACCATGCACTGATTCTGACTTGAACAATGGAATCTGGTATGTGTCTACTTAGAAATAATCTCCTTTGAGTTCAGTGAGATTTACTTTCAGGTACGGGCATAAAGGAATGCAGCCTAAAACCGTGATATGGATGACTGCTAATATTTTTCTTGCATGATCAGAATTTATGATCTATGGAGATTTATTTTGTGATTCTCAAAAGGTAGGCTAACCAGATAAAATCCAGGTCAGGGCTCATGTAACTTTAACACTTGCAGAGAAAATGGAATTTCAGGAAGTGTCATTTGTATGCAATTAGTTCCTGGTGAAATTCCCTCTTCATCACAACTGTTCAAGGTGCATGCACGATACTAGAGTGACCATATACAAAAGAAGACAGGGCCTCTGCAACTTTAACTGTTGTGATGAAGAGGGAAATTCACCAGGAACTAATTGCATACAAATGACACTGGCTGAAATTCCCTTTTCTCTACAACTGTTAAAGTTACATGAGCCCTGACCTGGATTTTATCTGGTTACCCTACTGTACATATACCAGGAAATTGATACTATATAAAACAGAAGTGGTAAGGGTGGGGGTGGAGACTCAACATAACCTTCTCATGATATCTTCACAGCTTTATTTAACGATTCTCAGGTCACAAACTAATTTGCCAGAAAGAGGTTAACCGTAGTGCACAGAGACATCATTTCAGAGACAAGTTTTTCAGGCTTGCAAATCTATGGCCCAAGCTGTGTCAGATCTAAGCCTCTCAAACCCTGTATTATTATTATTTTTAAAGCCCTTGTGGTTTAAATAAATTGGTGATTCCATCTGATGTCTTGGGATGTTTGGACTTTCAGATTCAGCATTGTCAAATTCTCTGTTTAGTGCCAAGAACACAGGTTAAAAAAAGGTCAGGACTGATATATAAGCTCACTAGGCTGCATTTAGATTAGCATCTTTCAGGAAATCTATAAAGGCTGTGCTGCTACCAGCTCAATTTGGATAATGATAATGCAGTGAGCACACCGATCTCTGCACACAGGCACACACACACACGTTCACACACAAAGGAACTGGAATTAAGAAGAGACTTTTCATTTATTCATAGCATATTTGTCCCGACTGTCAGATTTATCTTCTGATGTTGCCAGCCGACAGAGTGTGTGTGTGTGTGTGTGTGTGTGTGTGTGTGTGAGAGAGAGAGAGAGAGAGAGAGATTCATGCATTAAGGCTGCAATCTTATAATATTTACCTGAGAGTAAGTCTCTTTGCACTTGATGGGGTTAATGCTTGAGTAAACATGTCTAGGTTTGTGCTGCAAATTTGTTTTTGGTCTTATATTCCTAATGTGTGCTGTCAAGGCCGTTCACAAAGGCACCTAAATCACAACAGAAAATGCAAGCAACTCCTAAAATTCTATAAAACCTGCTTGACGAAACACTAGGGACAAAAAAAGAAAGAATTGAACAGTGCATCTGCTTGGCCAATGTGGGACCAGAATGCTGGTCTAGATAGTGCTTGGATCTGATCCAGCAGGTTTCCTCTTATGTTCTAGCCTATCTTCTGGTGCTAGCTCTAGGTTTTGGAGAGCTCTTTAGTAAGATGCTCTTTGTGGGGCCCCGTCTGAGTGGGCCCACTTCCTTGCTAGTGTCAACAATGCCCATTTGGTTGCCTTCTCCCTCCTGGTCAAATCTGCACAACCCAGTGCAAGGCCAATGGAGAATCCATCTCCATCTCTTCACTCATGCTTGTGTGCTCAGAGAGAGCAGGTGAACCAGCAGCAACATTGAGGTGGAGGAGAAAGAGAAGTGGGGCCAGGAGCCTCTGGGGGGTTGGCGGTCAGCCTCCTACAGTGGTGTGGGCTTTGAGTGGAACCCAATGATGCCAACCCTTGATGCCAGCCCTGCTTTCCACAGGGGTTAGTCAGAGTCTTCTGGGAAGCCCTAGGAAGAGAATAGCCCTTATATTCTCCATACTTTTCTGTGACCCTATTCAGATGACACATTATGTCATTGTGGTTAAGCATTTTGAGCTAAACATTATGGCTTAGCATGTCATATGAATCATTCCTGCATAACCATTAGGGTGACCAGATAAAATCCAGGTCAGGGCTCATGTAACTTTAACAGTTGTAGAGCAAAGGGAATTTGAACCCTTGTTCAGCCTGAGGGTTGAATTCCATTTCAGTGAAGCTCTCGGATGCTGCATTCCAGTGGTGGGTGGGGCCAAAGGTGAAAAGCAGCTGTTGAAGGCAAAAGACACATGGCCAAAATACCCCAAATGCCAGCATTCGTTGGCTGAAAGCTCTTCCTGCCGTAACTACACCTGAGGGGAAGCCTTTCAACTTTTTAGAATGGGGAAACATCTGTGCAAAACTGGGGAAACCACCACTTGATTGGTTGTCAGGGAAAGGGGGTGGGGCCAGGGGAAGTGAGCGTAGTCACCTGGGAAACCCCAGAAGGCTGGCAGGTCCCTGGCAGGCCAGATGTAGTCCACAGGCCTGAGGTTCAATACCTGTGGATTATGGTGTGTGTCCTGTAATGGCTCATTCACTTATGCATGTCACTGCTTGGGGCCAGAGTTCTCATGACGAAGATCCCTGGGTGTGTACCTGGGTTCCTGAACATCCCGTCCCCACAAATGTGCTAAACCTGAGGCACTGCTTCCAACACCTCCTCTGCAGGCTCATGTTAAGACAAGCGGACCTGTCTCCAAACAGAATGCTGCCGTTTGCGATAAACATCTGTTCTCTATTTTGCAGGAACCACCAAAGGGAAAAAAATAAAGGGGGGGGGAAGTGTGTGGGGGGAGGGAGGCATCTTATAAGAGCAAATCTTTTCATGCTCTATGTCCCGCCCAAGAGAAGCACATCATATTTTGTCATTATTCTGCTAAGCCGGCTGCCTTTCAAAGTCAAGAAACTGATATAAGCTTGCACGGTTGTTAAATCACGCCCGGCTTCCTCCACGGTTCCGTGTGTCCGCTGGGGCTATGGTGGAAAATTTGTTTTTACATGAATCTGAGTCGAACTTAGCGAGGCGATGTCAATCTCAAATTTGTCTTCCCGGGATAGCACAGTTTACAGGATTGCTACTTTCTTTGTGGCATTGCTTTTACTGGGGGTAGAACCAGAATATTAACTTCATTACTTCCAGATGCAAAGGTTGGAGCAGACCAAAAATAAAAGTTGGCACTGGAAAGGTGGACAAACTGGTGGGTTAGGACTATGACATATTGAAGCAATCTAGGCGGAAGATGCAACTTTAGCCAAGGCTGTCAGTTACATACTTTGTTACAAGGTATTGCGTATTCTGCTAAGCCTTCTAGTCAAACATTGGAAAGATTGGATGCAAGGGAGGGTTGCTTGTTTTGCTGAAGTGACTAGGGCTGCAATCCTGTGCACACTTACCTGGGAGTAAGGGCCATTAACCACAGTGGGATCTGCATCTGGGGATGGGTCAGAATGGCATTACTAAAATTCACAAAGTTCTCCAATGTCAGGAGAAGAAGAACTTGATTTTTTAAAAAAATGAATGTGGGGGGAAAACAAAATGGACAGATTTGTCCATCCAGTCCCAGGGCTTTGAGCACTTTGCTTCTCAGAGGCTGCATTTGAATCCCTGTGTATTCATCCATGTTAGTGCTGAATTAAGCTTGCTGCCCTTTTTTTTTCCTGACAGGCTTCTCATCTTTAACAGTTCTATAGCAGGCAGGTTCATCACGGTCCTCTCCTTGCTGGGCATAGCTGTAGTTACTGAATTAGGCTAGAGCACAGGTGTGAGGAATTTGTTTCAGTTCGCTTTTGAGAAGGATTTACCAAAATTCGCAAAGTTCTTCATATTTGGGAGAGAAAGAATTGGAGATTTTAAAAACCCGAATGCAGTAGAAAGCAAAACTGACAGATTCTCCCATTTCTGTGGCTGCATCAGAGTAAACATGTAGGGTAGTGCTACACAGTCTGAATAAACAAGTGTGTGTGTGTGTGTGTGTGTGTGTGTATGAGAGAGAGAGAGAGAAAGAAAGAAAGAGAAAGAGAGAGAGAGAGAGAGAATATATATATGAGAAAAATAGAAAGACTAACAGCAGAGTATTTTTAAATATATATATTGAGCTAAACATTTTGGCTTCTGTCCTCATCAGTAGCTATGCTGTTAAATGTGCTGTTATTTTTAAAATACTCTGTTGTTAGTCTGTCTATCTTTCTTATATATTTCACGTAAGACTGACTGCATCCATAGTAGATCCAGAGCCTCCCTGTTGCTTTGCTGCTGTGCTACTTTACACCTCTATCTATATATCTATATCTATATATCTATATACCTTGCTTGTTTAAGAGACACTTTTGGCTGGCCCTTTCCCTTTTTTTCTCCTTTACTTCCATGGCATCAAGTTGGCATACAAAATGGATTTCCAGGAGGTCTCTCATCCAGCCACTGACCCAACCCAGACCTGCTTAGCACTTCAGCAAATTTGTTGCACTAGGGAGTTTCAGACGCATGCCCTGGGAGGGCCACTTCATACTATACAAGCAATATGTTTCAAGCTACCATTTTAAATGACTCCAGGTGCTTATAGGCTAGGATTCATGTCTTCCCTGAATGTGTAAGTCAACCTTCCCCAACATGATGTTCTCCAGATGTTTTAGACTACAGTTCCCAGGATTCTTATCCATTGGCCATGCTGGCCGAGGCTGAAAGGAGTGGTATAAAACATCTGGAAGGAGCCAGGTTGGGAAAAACTCACAAAAGGAATAGTGTACAGCTTTAAATAAGAATGGATCTCTGATTCCATTCATACACACTTCCCAGGCAAAATTTGTGCAACTTTAGAGGGGCTTCTGCTTCCGGATTCCTTGTCAAATTAGATCGGGTCATTTCCATGTTTCTCCCCCTTCTTTTTCTTTTTCCTCAACAAGGTCTCTATGTTTCATTATAAAGCCACTAGATGGCACTGTTGTATTATTTGCGATAATCTGCCATGATGTCACTACACTATAGAGTTAAAGCGGTTCATTGCGGGAGGAAGAAAAATGACGGATTTATGTGTGATAAAGCTTGCAAAGAGCAGGAGATGCCCTAGAGGATGATGACATCATGTATAGGACTTCTGTGAGTGACCAATCACAAGTGCATAATCAATGCCTCATGTAGAGATGACTTTTAAGGAAATGCAAAGGAAGCCACAGTGGTCCGTGAGAGAAATTCCAAAATCCACAGCCAGACAATCTCTTTATAAGGACCAATACAAACGTGACAAAATACTGAAAATCTTTCGAGTTCTCTAGAAATTTTCATTGAGCTGGATGTTAAGCACAGTTGTAGGGGCAGGTGGGGAGAGGGGGAAAAGACCCTTGCTTGCTGTTGTAGTTTCAATTTGAATTATGGGTTGCATGCAAACCTTGAACCCATGCATGCAGCCTCTTCCCTTCTCAGCACACTGCAGTTAATCCTGAAAGTCTTCAGTTATCCATAGTTTCTTATTTTGTCTTTACCGGGAAAATCTGGTTGCCAGATCTGGAAGAAGCCAGGATCTTAAAGCCAGGAGGGAAGCAGAAGCACTAGGAAGAGCACATAGGTAAAAGGCTCATTTATATCTTGGCTTTTTAAGCCAAGATACGATCCTCCAAACCAGGTCAAAGTTTGCATGTGGTCACAATCTTAAGATGGAGTGCAAGAGGAAATAGCAGACTTAACTGCACTCCTAAATACATTTCTCTGGCAATATGCCCATCTGAACTCAAGTAGGGCTTGCTTCTGAGAAGAGCGGTATTGATTTGTAGCGTTGATTGGATTAGGCTCAGTTAGGTGCTGTGCAGGTCTCAGGTTGCACCTAGAGCTGCAGGGAAAAGAAATGCACAACCCAAAGCCAACAGTGCCGTCTTAAGATTGTGGCCAAGGGTGCTTCCAAAGAAGGCTCTTAGCACTACCAATGGCTGCCTCTACAAGAGAGGTTTAATGCTCTTTCAAGGAGCTTTAAAAAATTTACCTCTACAAGAATGGAGCGCAAATCGGGCGTAGAGGCACGTTATTTCTCCGATTATGCGCATTATCGAATGCGCGTTAAACAGCGAGTTTTATTTTGCTCCTGCCGTTAAAGCGCATTTTGCCTATGTGAACAAGCGCTTATGCGCATTAACTACTTGTAAAGCGCATTTTGGTCATCCCGTAATGCGCTTCGCCGCCTCTCACCACCTCTCGTGCAGAGGTATTAGGCGTAAATGCGCTTCAGCGATTATGCGCATAATCGCCTAACCAGGCGCAAAAACGAATCCTTGTAGAGGGGACCAATGAGAAAATATTGTGCAGCTCTTCCATCTTTTTCTCTTTAATGGGAAGAAAAAAAATGATGGAAGAAGTGGTGGGAAAACATGGGAGGGTTCACAGAGTTAGACGTTGTCATCACCTGGATTCCCATAAAATTCCATGGATGAGGACAGGGTGATGGCATGATAAACGCCTTGTCTGGAAACTCCCCAAATCACAGCATTGTAGAGTTGGAAGAGACTTCCCAGGCTCCTGCTCAATGAAGACTCTGCAAAGCAGGATGCAGCTACAGCATCCCTGGCAGATGGCCATCCAACTTCTGCTTAAATAACTCCAGCAAAGGAGAACCCATCGGTCTGTTCCACTGCTGACCAGCTCTCACTGTTTGGGTTTTCGACAGTGGAGGCTGGTGTCTCCGATGTCAGTGGGGTGGTGAATCTGCTCCGGGTTTCTTCAGAACCAGTCAGAACTCTAAAGGGAGCACCTTGGCTAGCTCCTTTAGAGTTCTGACTGGTTCTGACTGAAACCCGGAGCAGATTCACTGCCCCACTGACATGGGTTTTAGTTGAAATCTGCTGCCCTGCGATTTCCACCCACTGGTTCTAGTCCTATGGAGCAACAGACCTGCTACAAAGTTAAGCCAGCTTCCATCCGCCCGCCTGCCCAATTTTACTTAACATCCATCCTGATGAAGTCACCTGAGAACTTGAAAGCTTTCCCACTATCTTGTGCCATTTTGGTTGGTCTTATAAAGGTATTGGGGCCTAGATTATGAAACGTCTCTTTATAGAGATGTCCTTGGATGCAGCTTTTACCAGCTGTATTTTAATGTTTTTTTTCCACTAGGGGGCACCTAAAGCACACAAAATTAATTGTCCCTATACATAATAATAGCGTATATCTGTATGTATATATTTTCCAGATGGTTGTGTCAGTGGAAAATGCTTGGGGCTCTCTTATTTTGAGTGCCATTATAAGGTATGCAGCATGCAAACTGCCAGTGTACTAGCTAAGTTTAAAAACATGAAATGGGAAAAGTTCCCACTCCCAACACTATGTAAGTTAAGTTAATGTCTTAAATTTTTATAATCTGTTTGCTTGACTGCAGATTTCTTGTGTTTGTTTGTCAGTGTTCCAAAACGGCATTGATCAAACCACTTGTAGCAGAGGAAGCAGGCTGGTAAAAACAACTGACAGCCCAATTCTTATTCACATCCACCCCGATACAAAACTCTGTCTGCTGTTCTCTCGCCACACTTACGTGGAGGTAAATCCCATTGAAGCAAGTGGGGCTTGCTTCTAGATAAGCCTGCAGGTTTCACACCAGCAACCCCCAAGTGAATGCCCTCCAGTTGTTTTGGACTACAACTTCCATCAGCCCCAGCCAGCATGGCCAATGTTCAGGAATGCTGTAGTACAAAACATCTGGAGGACAGCAGGTTGAGGAAGGCATTTTATACCTTTATAACTCTTCAAGGAGAGCAACATGATTTGCATACTTAAAGGGCTAACCTTAGACTTTGTAATCCATGTTGACTAGAGCAGACTTTGGTTAGCCTAGTTTGTAGGTAAGATGGCAAAGGGGCCAGGTGAGCACTCTGCCAGAGACAGAGTGCTCACCTATATCCCAATTTAGCATGTAAACAGTTCATAAAGATTCTGTGCCATAGAGTGCTGAGGTGGTGGCTTCTCGATTGCCTCATTAAACCCAAGCTGACCAAAAATCAGCCAAACAATAAATGTCATTGCACAGTGAAAAAGAAGTCCAAGGACAGGAATGATCCCCTAAATCAGGGGTCTCAAACTCTTTTGGGTTGGTGAGCACATCTGGAATTTTGAGTGTTGTGGGCACTTGCACAACATGGCTGCCATTGTGGGGAGGTGTGTGTGGCTTGTTTTTTTTTTGCCCATTCATAAAGTGGCTGCTATGGTGGACATGGTCATTCACAAACCATTCAGAACTATATTTAGGCCTGGCTAAGAGTTCATAGCTGTTTTAAATGTATACTGTTTTTATATGTTGTGTTTTTATGGTTTTAAATTTTGTATATTGATTTTTGATGTCCAAAGTTTTAATTTTTGTAAACCGGCCAGAGAGCTTCGGCTATGGGGTGGTATATAAATGTGTAGGGATGGCCAACACAGGGACATCTAGCTCTTATTTTTGCCTTGCTGGATTTCATGCATTTGGAAGAAACCCCCACAAAAATCTGTGAGCTGACCTGACTCGACATCAAGCTGGAGCCAGAGTCTGGGGGCTGAGCTACTGACAGCCTGGCGAACTTGACCCCTGGACGGATTCCTCCAACGTCCCCAAGCCTGGTGCTACTGACTCCCGGATAAGACTTTCTGGTGTCAGAAACCCAGTGAAGTTTTTCTGGTGATGGAAGTTTGACCCCTAGCAGCCACTGCAATAAATTAAATGGGCCTGGGTACTACTAGATACACATGTCAAAGGGGCAAATTCCTTTGCTACAAAAATGAAAGAGAGAGAGAGAGAGAGAGAGAGATGTTTGCCCTGCGTTGATATGTTATTTATCCTAGATATTATGAGGTTTGAAAAGAGAAAATAATTACAACAAAAGCTCTTTCACATTTCAACCATGAAGTAAATTTGCTCAGCCCCCCTGTCCACTGAAATCTGAAATGATGCTTTGACTACATGGATCAAAATGGGTCACTCATGCAAATGCTGAGCCATTAAAGCCTTCCCCAACCTGATGCCCTCCAATATATTGGACTGCAACTCCCAGAATCCATCAGCCAGCTGTGGAGTACATCAGATTGGGGAAGGCTGCATTAAAGAGTTCCATATATCCTGGGTGCAGAACATCTTTCAGCCCGAGGGCCGAATTCCATTTTGGAGAGGTCAAAGGCATTGGACATAGGAAGATGCATTTACTGAGTCAGACCCTTGGTCCATTTAGCCCAGGATTGTCGACACTGACTGGCAGCAATGGCTCTCCAGGATTTCAGGCAGGAGTTTTCCCTGCCCCCTGAAGAAGCCAGGGATTGAATCTGGGACCTTCTGCAAGGCAAAAGGGCAACAAACCAACAATACCAGCATATTTTAGCTGAAAGCACTTCCTGTCAGGATCTCTTAGGAGAGGTGTTTCAACCTTTTAGAATGGTGAGCAAACTACACAAACGCTGGGAAATCACCCAATGATTGGTGGTCAGGGAAATAAAGAGTGGGGCCAGGGCAAGGGTGTGTGATCTTGGTGGAATCTCCAAGGGCTGGACGGGAAACCCCTGAGGGCCAGGTTTGGCCCCCAGGCCTGAGGTTCCTCATCCCTGCTATATAGGACATGGCCACCTGTGAAGTTCCGACTTTATTTACAATTGTATTACCCTCCAGGTGAAAATAATTCTTCCAAAGGCTTACTAAATTTGAGAACTGCTTTACAATGCATATTTAGGGTAGGCCACCTGGTGCCCTCTAGATGTTTGTGATGACCAGTCCCATCAGCCCCAGCCAGTATGGCCAATGGTTAGGGATGATGAGAGATGTAGTCCAAATCATGTAGAAGGTGCCATGTTGCCTACCCTGATTCATCTATGGCAGATTCTCCTTGACCCTCTGTATAGCATTTTCATGGGACTGGAGAGGCTGCTATAAGGAGGGGTTGCAGAAGTCCACTTCTGCCTGCCCAGTTGCACACACCTAAATCTGGATCCAACTCTTCATCTAGATCATGGGACTTCATGACAGAATCCTTGATGTGATACCTAGCAATTAACTCCTGTAGTACACGCACAAAGATGTACTGAAGCAACTGCAGCTCCCAGTATCTTCTGAACAAATTGCTCTTCTTCAGGAAAAGCAAAGCATCAAAGAAAAAGAACTTTATGGGCATATATGGTTCTTCTCTAGCAAATTGGAGTGAGCCTCCCATGAACATGATCATACTATGCCATCAGCTGTTCACCCTTCTTGTTAATAATAATAATAATAAATTTATTTATTTATTACCCACCTCTCCCTCTGGTTCGAGGCGAGCAACAACAACAAATATAAAATACATAAAACTGATTAAAAGCACATAAAACGAATACATTATTAAAATACCAATAAAATACCAATAAAATGCTTAAAATTCATCTGGGTAGGCCTGCTGGAAGAGATCAGTCTTTATGGCTTTCTTAAAGTCAAAGAGACTATTAAGTTGACGAATCTCCTCCGGCAGGCCATTCCACAGTCTGGGAGTGGCAGAAGAGACGGTCCACTGGGTAACAGTTGTCAGCCACGTTTTGGCTGACTGTAACAAATTCTACCCAGAGGACCTGACTGTGCAGGACGGATTGTATGGGAGAAGGTGATCCCACAGGAAACCTGGACCCAAACCATGTAGGGCTTTAAAGGTAATAACCAACACTTTGTACTTCTCCCGGAAAGTGATTGGCAGCCAGTGAAGTGATTTTAAAGCTGGTGTGATATGGTCACCCCTAGGTGAACTGGTGACCAACCTGGCTGCCATATTTTGAACTAGTTGAAGTTTCTGGACTAGGCACAGAGGTAGCCCTATGTACAGCACATTCCAGTTGGTGCTATCAAAAGGGAGAGTTGTGCTTCAAACAGACATCTGTCCTCCATAGTCTGCACATGCTGGCAACGGCCACTCACGTTTGCCCCTGTTTATTCACAATGTAAGCAGTTCTGGATGTATAACAGCTGTGGACTGTGCAATGTGCACAGATGGGACCACACTATTTGAGCTTCCAGACAAGGCTTGTATCATGCCAGTACCCTGACCTGTTCACACTATTTTACAGGGGGTCCAGATGGATCATACCATCCACTTGTAACTCTCCAGTGTTTACCCACTGCTTCTTCTGTCTGTTTTTTAATTATTGGAAAGAAATAAGAAAGAGAAGAAGATGGAGCAGGTGCACAATGCCTCACTGGTAGCAGTAGGAGCTCTCTGTCTGTTACCTTGTTGTAGAAAATCATGCCTGGGCATGTGCCCCAGATCATCTGAACTGCCCTAATGACATCATCTGCCTTAATACAACCCTACCTCTTCTCCCTGACCTCAGTAGTCTTGCAGTGACTAAGAGACCTTAGGACTCCCCCCCCTCAGCGGAACAGTATGGCTGTCGAATGAAAACAGCAACCTTTTGGACTGTAGGAGACACTGCCATCTTTCCAGTCTGCTCATCTGCCCATTTCTCTCTCTCTCTCTCCATTCTACTCTTACATGTCCACTATTGGTAGCTTGCTTCCAATGAAAGTTTGAAGGAGAGGTAGGGGCAGAAAGAGGTCCCTGTGAATCACTGGTAGTTGATACAGCATCTCAGCACAACAGTGGAATTAATTAGCCTCCAGAGACTTCCTTTTCCCCATCCGTCTTTAGCTTATTCCACACAGCTGCAGGCAGCAAATTATACCAAACGAAGGGTTAGGCTTATGTGATGTCATTTTTGAGGAAGTGCTGGGGAACTTGTGTGCACAGTCAGTGCCTCATGGCCCTCTGCCACCTCACTTAATAAAACCAATTAAAGGTTCCATCACCCTCCTCCAAAATTCCTCTGAAGTGCTACCCCTCTTAAAAGAGCCATTTGCCTTGGGAAATTATCTCTCCCTGCTCCATTTCTAATCACCATTTTATTTTCCTCTTCTTCCCCACTCTATCCAGGTCTGTTCCCCCCCCCACACACACACACACACACTTCTTTATTCCATCCAGAGCAAGTCTTGGGGAATTCTCAAGAGGGTAAGAGAAGTTCTGAACTGTATTTGACTTTATACGAAAAGTCAAGAGAATTTGTCCTCGTCACCCAACGCTGAGAAAGTGGGTTCATATGGTTGCAGAGGAAGAAATCTGGGGTTATTTTGTTTGTTAGTTGCCAATGCCATTATCCAGCAATGGAATGAGATTTAATAAAAAGAGGGGGGGGGCTGGGGGAGATAAATACTGCTCACACACAATCCTAAGAAAACCTATTCAGAAGTAAGTCCCAAAATATTTAATGGGTCTTACCCCCAGGAAAGTGTACATAGGATTCCATCCCAAGTTACCTTTGTGGGGATGTTTGCAACTTGTTTCTCTCATGTTTACTCAAAAGTAAGTCCTGAGTTATGAGCATGGTATTGCAGGCTTAATACACTGCCCATATCATTTTACTCCATTTACTTGGCTGTTCTGTCTTTCATATATATATATATATATATATTCATTCATTCTGGTAAGAATACAGACAGAAGCAGAACGGGAAAAGCACGATAGGGCTACATGGTCATCACCTGAATCAGTGTGATTGCCCAATAAAAGCCTCTTCTGGAATCATCCTAAACTACAAGCAAAGGAAGGTACAATATCAGGCCACGCTTACAATTCCCCTGTAAAGTGTTTGCTCTTCTTGTTGTTCAAAGACACATAGGAAATCTGTGGTTTAACCTGGGAATCAACCCAGATTTTCTGAATCCTGGGTCTTGACCTCCATAATAACCACTCTTGTTCAAAGGTGGCCATAAAGATGTGATCTGCTGCTGCCAATTAATAGTCCCCTGCCCACTGTACCGGAGGGTTCAAGCTCCAGTCATTATTTAGAGTATTAACAGGAATCCATTTGGTTTCAGTAGTATTGGTAAGTCATATATACAAGTGTTCAAAACCGCTCCCCACACTAACTGCTCAGTTTATTAATAATTGCTCTCCCCCACCAGAAACATCAGTTTTCCTATGTTCCCAGAACACATGTTTATAATCACTTAAAACATATGAGCAATTCCAAACGGCTCTATTATCTCTGAAATCAAGTTTACCCAGGAGGGCTGGTTTCCAAGAGAATTTAGTTGGGATTAGAACATGGAATTTGCTAAAGCTCCAGTGCTTTATCTGCCATCATTTTCTGAGTTTTCTCCAAAATCCTTACCCATTGTTCTTCTGTGCTTTCGATGCTTAGAATGCAAAGATCGTGGGAGTACGGTCAACCCTACAACCAGAACAAGAGGAAACAGAGAAAAAGTCAACTGGATCCCAAACTGACAGAAGTTAATAGGAAAAAGTGGATTCTACATCAGAGGAAAGATGGAGAGGGAGTACTTCTCATAGAATTAAAGTTAGTTACAGGACTGCTATACATCCCAAATGTGCAACTCTAATGGTACCAGTACTGGTAGCACTTCAGAACATAAATGATCAAGGAGAAGTAAGAGCAGTCCAAGGCATTTCAGGTTCACCTGAGGTGCAAAATCCAAATGGTCCTCCCTAGATGCAGTGCTATGCCTAGGCTCATGGGGACCCAGTCCCAAAGCTATTTCCTAGGGCTCCAGATGTATTCCCCAGAGCTCTGAGTGTCCACTGGTGGAAATAGATGGGTTTTTGGCTAAGCTTAATTGCCATGCAGGAGACGGATTTTCTAGGGGCATTGTATCTGGGGAGGGAAGGGTCAACCTCTTGCCACATGCTGCAACACCCACCTCCCCAATTTCCCCCTGCATGGCAATTAAGGATAGTGGGGAAATCCTATTGGTTTGGGATGACCTGGGGCAGGGTGAAAAGTAATTGAAAATCATATTTTATTTGAGATTATTTGGATGAAAAATTAATTGGCTGACTTTGCCTCCTATGAAATTAAAATAAATCCTAGTAAATGTTTCTACATTTGCAAATATAGATATAAATCAACATGTGCAGATTTGTGGCCTCTGGGCCTGGTCCCAGGATCTTTTATGAAGATATCCTCCACCCTTACCTAGCCCTTATGCAACTCTGATTTGTTTCAGTAGGATTTGTCTTGAAAAATATCCTGAAGGATTGTACCCTATGGGTCAAATTTGTCTCTCTCCACTCTATCCCATTACTGACACTTAGAATCTTGCCTTGCCTCAAGGTATAGCCATGTACAAAGGGTGTGCTGGGTGTGCCCAGGTACACCTTAATGTCTCAAGCAATCAGTGCCAAATTGGGGGGCATTGAGTAGGGGGTCCAGAAGGGGATCCAGATGCAGCAGGAACATTCCTCCAGCTGCACTCTGGCTGCTCCACTGCCGCTGTTCCCAACAGCGTGTCATTTCTCCCGGCAGCAGGAGCGAAAAACCCTCTTCTGGAAGACTCTCTGTCAGAAGCCACACTTCAAAGAGGCAGGAGGAGGGCCCCCGAAGGCTAATATTGCTTCGTAAGCCCCTCCTTTGGCTAGTGTCACTACAAAGCCCCACCAATCCTGGGGCTTGAGGAGCGTCTCCTCATTCCCCTTCCCTCACCTGTAACGGCCCTCCTGCAGTCAGGCAAGCCAAACATGGAGTAAGGCACCAGCGTCTACAGTGTTTAATAAATGAATGAATAAAGATAAAGTCCTTTATGACTGAGTATTCAATAAATGTTTGCCTTTTAAAAAAATCACTAGGTGCATGACCTAATGAAATGTGCTGTGCATGCCTCTGCCTCAATGTAAAGGCTTTTATTGTGCAATCTCCCTGCCTCATTCACAGAATGTTATGGAGGGTCCAGATGCCATTCCATTTGAAATCAGCTCGTGTTTAATGCAAACTTACCTAACTTTGCACTTTTGAATTCACATGTGAATGGAACCTCAGTTAATTTTCAAAATTCAAACACATGCAACTTTTGCAGAGGAGTTCTCCAATCCAAAATACGTTCAAAAAATGCATTGATTAGAAGAAATTGCATACCAAAAAATGCATCGATTCGGGAAAATAAAGTTGAAAAATGCATTCTGTTAGGAAAACTGCTCGTAAACAAATGTGTAAAAGTGCATGCATTTGGAGAACTGCACACACAAATATGCACAACCTTTCATGACAAACATTCTCAAAGTTTGGGATGAACTGAATTTACGACTGGAAAAAAGAGAAATTGAGAGAGACCACAACTGACATATTTGTCTGCCCCTATGGGAAGGAAGATGTGCAATTTTGAGGCACGATAGGAAGAGTTATCCTAGGGGAGGGGTGTTGCCATATGGGGGATGCGCTTCCTTTCTTTGTTTCCTATCCTTGGGGCTGCTTATAGGGTGGAGGGTTGTTGTCTTGATAAACTAAACACTGGGCTTTTGCTGCTTCAGGTTGGTGGTGGCTAATATTGACACTGCAGCAAAAGCATGGGGTGATTTGGTGGCCGGGCCACCCCTGCCCTCTGCCTGGGTGGCCAGCGGCCAAACAGGAGTTGCCATCAACGTGGCCACACCTCCGCATTGAGGATGGAGTAAAGTTAGATGGCCAAAGGACCATGTTTGCCTCGCTCCATTCTGAAAAGTCGGGGTAAGTCCCTGACTTTTAAAAATCAGTCTTCTTACTGGTACTCAGTCAACTCTTTTTTTTCAATTTCAAAAGAAAAAAATTAGACTTTCACTATGCTGGATTATAGACACTATAAAATTGCACAAGAGCTGCCTTTTAATTATTTTTCTAGTGGAGACAGGGATACAAACATGACACATAACTTGTCTGTTTCAACTGCTACCTTTGAAGAAACAATCTTTGGAAACAATACATCAAAGGAGTCCCTTCATATATTGGAGGTGGTTGTGGGGAGGGATGCTATTGAGGATGTAAAGAATTCCTGCAGTTTTCCAGCCTGGTTGTGAAACTGACCAGAAAAATCAAGGGGTACATTTGAAATTGGCTAGAAAAACTTAGCAACCATGTTTCCTAGCCCAGTTGAGAAGTGGCTGGGTTGTGAAACATACCAGAAAAAAAGAAGATTTACTTCCCCATCATAACCACGTTTCCTCAGAAGTAAGCTGTAATCCCCTCACCCTGCACTGAAGGTATTCTTTAATTTTTTTTTAAAAAAGTTAAAGACACACACGAGCTGAGAAGCACCTGCTTCAAAATGTCAGAAGGAGGAGGATGGTGCCCATGAGAAGTTGAGAGAGAAGAAAGTATAACATTGCCCACTCAGTTATGTCAGATAACACACCAAAAAACAAAACAAAAAACACTAAAGCCTTTGAAGTGTAGACCATCAATGGGAATACCATTTTTAGCTTACACGGAAGAGCAATGATTAGCAAGTCTAAAATATTCTGAAATACCAACTGCTGGGCAGCATCAGTGAATTAGGGCTTTGCCTTCAAGCTTGTGAAGTTCCCAGAGGCAACGGAGTGGCCACTGTCCATAGCAAGACACTGGACTAGGTGATCCAGCAGGCCTCTTCTTATGTTCTTATACTTGACTGATTTTAAGGAGGGGATGTGTGGAATTAAGGGGGAAGGCCGTAGCTCAGTGGTAGAGCACAAGTTTTCAATGGAGAAGTTCCCAGCTTTGATCCCCGACATCTCAAGGTAGGGCAGGAAAAGCTCCTGCCTGAATCCCTGGAGAGCCACTGCCAGTCAGTGTTGACAATACTGGGTTAGAGGGACCAATGGCCTGATTCAAGGCAGCTTCCTATGTTCTTAAAGGAACCCTTTGTGCTGCTGGGTTGTGGGTGTTTGATTTTCTAGACAAGTTGGAGATGTCCCTTGGGCTAAGAAAAGCAAATGTCCACAGGAGGAAGGAAGAATCCTACTATCAGTCTTCAGCCCAGGGCATCTGGTCATTTGTTGCCTCTGTTCCTGAAGAAAGACTTATATGGGACTTGTTGTCCTGAAGAAATACTTATACGGGACTCTTCCAAAGGAAGGCCCGAGTAAAGCATCAGGCTTCCAGAGCATCTGGATCATCTTTCCTCTCAACCCTACGGTTTCCTCGCCAATTATGTGAGTTAAACCCATGGATCCGATCCAGCTCAAATCCCAATGATTTCAATGAAGAGGGTTGAGCATGTGCTTCAGTATTGAAATTAATGGGACTTTGCATTACTTCGAAAAACTGAGAAAATGATCAAATTGTTTCCTATTAAATACAGAAACTTTCCACACTATTTCAATTACTTCTTTTTTTTTTAACACCTGCCCTGTAAAACGGAAGTGCTAGAAGAGGTATTTCAGGCTCGAGATATCCTTGGAATATTTAATGTAGCCTTCTTGTGAATTTTCCAAGGGTGCCTCTACAAGAGGGATTTAAAGCTCTTTCAAAGTGCATTACTGATTTTACCTAAACATGAACGGAGCGCAAATCGGGGGTTGAGGCGCTTTTTCTGTCCAATTATGTGCAATATCGAATGCCCGTTAAATAGCGAGTTTGAATTTACCGCGGGAGTGAAAGCACCTTATGACCATGTACACAAGTGATTCTCCGCATGTAAACACCTTTAAAGCATGTTTCATACAACCGGTAATGTGCTTCACTGCCTCCCATGTATAGGGATTAGGCGTAAAAGCGATTGCAAGAAGATGCGCATAATCGGCCAACCGGGCGTCAAACCAAATTCTTGTAGAGGGTACCCAAATTACCCTTCCATGAGGTTTCACGTATAGTGATAGCAGGTGGGGGTATCCCAGGGAACAAGCTACGCATAAGCTGCCTCAACGCATTGTGCTCTTCCCTCTCTATGCTTCCCTGTGCTCCTGTTCACCACAGCCTTGTCTTCTGTTGCTGCTTAGCATCCATGGGTCTTCACTGCATTCCTATATGTCAAGATGTTGGTCCTCCAGCAGTTTATCAGACGTGACAGTGATTAATAGGGACAGAGCAAAAAATGACTGCCTGCACTGTGCCGTGGTTTTGGCATGGATTTGCCTTCAGACTTTCCCTGTATCTTCCAAGGAAGCAGGAATTAGCCTCTGCAGCTGTTTGGCATGTGATATTTTGATCTTCTTATTAAGTGATTTGTTCCAGGCAGCCAATCAGACTGCTCACGCTGTCTACACATTTTCTCCCTACCATTTATTTAAACTTTCCTCTTCAAACATAGAAGGGAGATGGAGATATTGCACTCCGATTTTAATGAAATGAACTTTTTATGCATTACTTCAGTGCCTGATAAATTGTAACATATTACTTGTGGGTTTTTCAATTGCTCACCTATTATAAGGAGTTTCATTTGTGATCCAATTAGGACGGAGCGGTTCCATTTCACTAAACAGGCGTATTCTCTGGATACAAATTGCTCACAGGATACTGTGAAATATAAACAGAAGCAATTCCAGGTAATATAAATATATACCAGTTCCCATAATACTATAGGTATTTAAATAACAGGGATTTTAATTTGTGGGGCATGAGAGACAAAACGTACCTGTGGCATAAGGGCAGACATATAGTGCTGCTCTGCTACTCCAATCCTAATCACAATTATTTGGAAGGAAATATATTTTATGGGTTTCAATGAAATGCACTTCCAAGCAATCATGCTTTGGGAACCCGGCCTGCCTCTGTTTTAAACCCAAACTGTTGGATGAGCCTTAGCATCAGGCTTAATGTCAAAGACTGGATAATGCAGCCTTCTTCAAACTGGTGACTCCCAATGTGCTGGACTACAGCTCTCATTAGCCCCAGATAGCACAGGCGATTGTCAGGATGATGGGGCTTGGAGTCAAACAGATCTGGAGGGCACCACACATTTGGGAAGGCTGGACTAACATAAGCTGAGCTGTTTGTGTGGAGATCCAATTAAACAAGTGTATTGTACATGAGTCTCTAAATTACTATATTAGAGAGTTGGTGTAGCACAGTGGGTAAGAGTAGTTAGTGAGCAAGCTTAGAGTGGTGAGTAAGGGTGGTAAGCTGGGAGGCCACATGCAAATCTCACCACAGCCATTAATTCACTAGGCAAACCTTAGGCATGTTGCTTACTCTCAGTTTCAGCTGCACCTGGCCCCTGGGTTCAGTTCAACCACAATGAATTGACTCTGCACTAGGGTGACCATCCGCCCGGATTTGTCCAGACATGCCCAGAAAATGGGGAGCAAATCCGCATCCAGGCGGAAAAACTGTTTTGGGGGGCCAAATCTGGAAATTTAGCCCCCCAAAAGGGTGACCAGATGGCCCTGGGGCGATCCGGGCCAACCGGGGGGTGGCGGGGGGTAACGCGGCGGTGGCAGGAGGCTGGCGGCGCGAGGCATTTACCTGCTGGGGCGTCCGCTTCCCTCCGGTGCTCGGAATCTACTGAGAAACAGGCTTCGCGGCCTGTCCCTCAGTAGCGCGCCGGGTGATGATGTCATCACTCGGCGTGCTACTGAGAGACAGGCCAGGAAGCCTGTTTCTCAGTAGATTCCGAGCACCGGAGGGAAGTGGACGCCCCAGCCGGTAAGGAGCGCGGGGTGGGCGGCGCAGGGGGGGGCAGTGCAAGGGGGCGGCGCGGGTGGGGGGGTGACATGGTGTGGGGGGGGCGGCATGGGTGGGTGGGCGGCGCAGGGGGGACGGTGCGGCGCGGGGAGCGGCGTGGGTGGGGGGGCGGCATGGGGCGGGCAGCGGTGCGAGGCATGCGGGCGGGGGGGCGTCGGGGCGTCGCGGGCGCGTGGTGGGGGGGTTGTTTTGGGTGGGTGGGGTGGCGGGGGGGTCTGGGATTTTGATCCTCAAAATCTGGTCACCCTACTCTGCACGGTCTGCTTTTAAAACAAACAAAACTAAAACCCAGTTTCCAGCGGTGCAGAAATCCAGCCCTCTGGGGTTCCCTAGACAGACACAGCCCCTTCCCTGGCCCCACCCCTTTCCCTGACTACACTATGACCCTGTTCAGATTACATGCTAAGCCAGGGTGGTTAAGCATTTTGAGCTAAACATTTTAGCTTAGTGTGTCATGTGAACCATGACTTAGCATGTCATGTGAACTATTCCTGGCTGTGGTGGCTACATAACCACAGTTTAAACATGTTTACTAATCATTTGCTGCAAAAGGATTAACGGTCTAGTCATGGCTTAGCATGTCATCTGAACAGGCCCATTATTTGGTGATTTCTGGGTTTTGTGCAGTTTGGCCCAGTTCTTTTTGCCTTAGGCCTTGCCCGCCTCTGGGATGCAGCCCCCCTGCAAAATCAAATCCAGTCCTCAGGGCTGAAAGGGGCTTAGCGCCTTTGCTCCAAATTTCCTCTTCCCTCTTTTCTCTTGGACTCAGCGGACGCCGGCGGCTCTGATTTTGGTGGGGCTGTGATTCTACTCTGAGTGTTAATCAGAACCAGCCAGAACTCTAAATGAGCGATCCAAGGTGCTGAACCCTATCTCCAAAATTGGTTTGGTACCCATCGGGATGGGTGTAAAGTGCATTTCAGATTGGTTTTGATAAGAATTGACCAAAATTTGCAAAGTTATGCATATTTGGGGGCAAAAAGTACTTGAGATTTTTAATTTTTAAAAAAGTGGATGTGGGAGAATCCGAAACTGACAGATTTTGAGTGCTTTTCTCTTAAGAGTCTGGGTTTTAATCCTGGAGTATTCAACCATGTCAGTGCTGAATTGGGGTTGCCACCTGTTTTCTCATAAGAGGTCCTCACCTTTAACAGCTCTATGGCAGCCTGGCAAAACATAGTCCTCTCCATGCTGGGAAGAATTGTGCCTATTTAACTTGGCTGATGCAGATGGTGGAGGGTTTCATTTCAGTTTGTTTTCGATTAGAATTTACCAAAAAACTCACAAAGTTCTTCATATTCAGGAGACGAAAATTTGAGATTCTCAAAATCCAAATGCAGTAGAAAGTGAAATGGACAGACTTGTCCATCCCTACTGAGCAATCCCAATTACTGGCTGGCAGGGCTGTGCAGGGGGGGCAGGGGGGGCAGTTGGCCCAGGGCCCATGATTTTGAGGGGGCACTCCAATGAGGAGGTCCCCCCACAGCTTATGCTACTGCTTCCATAGCGTGAGTGGCCCATCGAGAAGCGAGGAGCCCGCCTTGCGGTAACTGTGCAGAAGCTGTCTGTCGTGAATACTGCGGTCAGACTACAAGCTCCAGAGGGCCATATGCCGCATGCGGGACGGGGATATATGTGCCTTGAGGTGTTGTAGAACAGGTTTAATATGAAGGTAGAATGGACTGAGATCACAGTGGCTGGGCAAAGGGCGGGGGCAGACCTGTGCTGGTGCTGCCTTTCAGTGTCCACCACCATGGAGAGGGGCCATAGCTCAGTGGCAGCAAACATGTTTGGTATGCAGAAGGTTCCAGGTTGAATCCCTTTCCTCCTCCACAGTTAAAGGGGCATCAGGTAACAGGGTTGGACTGAACTGGGAAAGAAGCCTTGGTTGGGTGATGGCTTCATGTGTTCATGTTCATCCCAAATCCTTTAATTAGCTCACATTAGGGTAGCTGGTATAGAATCATAGAACCACAGAATTGTGGAGTTGGAAGGGATCACAAGGATCTAGTCCAACCCTCTGCAATGTGCAGGAAAACCAATTAAACCATCAATGAGAAGTGGCTGCCCAGCCTCTTCTTAAAAACCCACAACCTCCCTAGGTAGACTGTTCCACTGTTAGACAGATCTTACCGTCAGGAAGTTTTTCCTTATATTTAATTAGAACGGCAAGAGCAATCCTTGACTATGGTAGGCAGAAAGGTGGCCTATTGGTTGAACCTATATTGAAACTGTTTACAGCAAAAGTACTTCCGCAACTGCTTTATGGGGCGGAACTGTGGGGTGTGAGGAAGACTGATGAATTGGAAAGGATACAAAATAAATTCCTGAAAGAACTGCTGGCTCTTCCCAAGGGAGTCCCTGCAGCCCTATTGAGAATGGAAGTGGATCTTCCCTCCATCAAGGCCCACCTACATAAGGCTTTTTTACTGTACAGGGAAAAAATAATGAGTATGAAGGAAGATAGTCTCCCTAATTTATGTTTTAAGGAACAGCTTAGGAAGGGAGGGTGGGCACAAAGTTTTTTGGAATTGGCGCATTTCTATTTTAATGAACCTCAAGGATTGGTCTGCCATAACAGTGTGAGTATTAGAAATAGAATTTTTGAGCTAGACACGCTTTGTAATGTCCAAGCAAGTCAACGACAGCAGTTCTCACCCTGGTACAGCATGGTAAAAGGGGAGCAATATCGTTCATACCACTTGCGAGAGTTAACATTTCCAAGACTGAGAAAAGCATTTACGGCCCTCCGTTTCCAAACAACAGTGACAGCTTGCCTGGAGGGGAAATACAAGGGGATCCCATATGCACAAAGAAATTGTATTGCAAGAAGGAGTTGATTGTAAAGGGGATAGCTTTATTTAAATAGCGGTTTGTACAGAATATTTTTTTAACTGGCATGGAAATGCTGAAGGATGGGGTGGCCCGTGGTTGTGTGTGTGTGGGGGGGCGAGACCCATGGAGGTTGTGTATGTGTATTGATTGTAAAAGCCATTGTGCCATATGCAAATAAACTATTACTACTTATATTTAATCAGAATCTAGGTAGCTTTAACTTAAATCCATTATTTCGGGTCCTAATTTCCGTGGCCATGGAAAATAGTTCTTGACCATCTTCCCAGTGGCATCCTTTGATGTACCTGAACATGGCTAGCATGTCTCTCCTCAGTCTTCCTTTCTCCAGACTGCATGAGGACTGTGTCCCATGCATGGCTTTGGACAAATCCCTACACTTTATTTTCACCACTTAAAAAGCAAAGATAACCTCTCTTTTGTAAAACAGCTCTTTAACTTGGTAGATAAAAATGTGCTGGATAAGAGCAGGCAAGCTTAGCACTTACTTTTGTTCTTCGGGCTTCTCTATCGACTGGATGCCTTCCAAGTTCAAAAATAAATGAGGCCATCAAATGGGAGCCGTGTGATGCTTTCCCCTTTCCCTTTGTGCTCATTAAGACTCATAATATGGATGTTTCTCATGTAGTTCTCCTAAAATGGGTGCACACACGCTGCATGCTGCTTTGCGTGGAATCCTTCTAAAATGAAGTTATTAAACAGGGTTGTTGAATCTCAGGCCTGTGGGCCAAATCCAATCCAATCAGGGTCCCAGGCAGCCCTCTGAGATTCCCCAGATAGCTGTGCCTCTTTTTCTCCAACTGCCAATCAGCTGGTGGTTTCTGGGCTTTTACCTTTAGCACCGCCTACCGCTGGACCGTGGTTCCCAAGAGCTTCTCCAAACTGAAATTCAGCGTTCGGGCTAAAAGATGTTTGACAACCTTGGGTTAAAGTGTCCTTTAGTGCGTCTTGGGCTGAATTCGGACAACACAATAGTCAATGGTGGGGTAATAATCAACTTTACAGTTGTTCATCTAGGGGGTACTCCCCACACAACATGGTAATAAATAATCAACTGTGGTGTGGATTAGGATCAGCACTGAGTTGACTATGGCAGCATTCGGACAACACAATAGTCAATACAACTGACGATTGTCCTCCCACCCCCCCAGCTGTTTATTGTATCATCCGAATTCAGCCTTGGTGTCCTCTTTGAGGAAATTAACAATCATTCGTGAAAGGGAGTTTGTCTCATCTCTAGTGGTGAAGTTAGGCTTTTCTGAACTACAAAGAAAGAGTTCGTGGATAGAGCTTGCTTCAACATTTCTGAGTCAGGGACTATTTGATGTTTCTCTGCAGATGGGAATAGCAACTATATTAGGGTGACCATATTTTGGAAATCAAAAAGGAGCACAACATGGTCGGCCCCCAAGGGGGCATCCCCACCAACATGTCCGCCCCCAGGGGGCATGTCCAGCACCAAGGGGGGGGTGCCCACCTGAACATAGCCTTGGTCACATGTCTGATTTTACAGCACACAATTAAAACAAATCTGTTCTACATAACTTGATGTTAAAATCACTGAAACAAAAAGCAAGACATCCAATGTGTCTGAAATTCACTCACTCCTACTTTTGTAGCTTTTGCTGTATTTTGTTGCTGTACTCTGTGTGATACAGTCTCTCCTTCCCTCAAATATCTTTTCTGATTGTATTCTCACTCCGCTGCAAGCTGCTGCTTAACACAGCTTGCTGCTGGCTGGCTAGATTTTTTATTTTTACAGTTCATTTTTTATAAAACTTAGTGTATGATTGTCACAAGTTTCTCTACTCTAACATTAGTGGGGGCGTTGTGGGCGGCAGACACTACTTCACCCATTCACACTTCTCACTTCTAAACATTAGCTTCTCAAGGCTTGTGCATTGGCACCACTTTTCACCTCCAGACTTTGAACTCCTGTTTCCTTCCTGCACAAACATGTGACTCTGAGACCCTCTTTCTAATGCACTGCATTGCATGCCAGCACCATGGGGATGTTACAACATGTGTCTCTGAGTTGTCTGTGCAGCCTCTGTCATCTTTCTCTCTAAGTCATGGCAGCCAAACCACAGCCTCCAGTGTCAAACAATCAGTCTCCAGATTTTTCTTCAAATTTCATAATTCCCCACCCCCCCTTACCAGATTTGTTACCAAAAATCCTGATGTCCTGTTTTTTCCTGTCATATGGTCGCTCAGTTTCTAATTTTTTTTATTATTGTTTGTTTGTTTGCCTGTTTGTTTTATGTCCTACTTTTCTACCAAGAAAGCACTCAACAATAAAATACAGATAAAATTAAAACATTACAACTCATCAATTAAAAACACATCCAAGAAAGTGACAGGAAAACCCAGGATTTCTCAGGATTTTTGGTAACAAATTCGGGAAGGGGGGAATTATGAAATTTGAAAAAAAAAATCCGTATTTTTCCCATTCTCTCCCCCCCCACACACACCAAAAGGGCCACTCTACTTTATGTAAAGTGGTAAGGAAAAGAATATACACCACCCGGTGGGGGGGGGGGGAGCAGAAAAACATGCCCAGCATGCATGGAGCTCATTTGCTTCTGGGGCAGAGTGGTGCATATGCCCTTCTGGGACTGTTAGGAACAGTTAAGAGACAAAAAGGATAGTAGGAACCCTTGTGTTTTCATCTCCATTAGCCACCCACTTTGTGGGTGCGGACTGGGTGCTGGCTCACACTGACTCATAAGGGCCCTTGGAGAACAGGGATCAGGACTCCAGTCAGGAAAAAGGGTTGGAATGGCTGAGCTAACTCCATACTGAGTGCTTCAACAGGGAATTGCTAAGCCTTGCTGAAACTTTCCTAAGCTGACTCATTTTACTGCTGAAATCACAATTTGGCAGGGAGGCTTGGTCCAACACTAGTCCATTGGGGCTAGCTTGGTGATTACCCTTGCATTGGAGATCCTCATTGCAGCGCACCCCACTTCCTGTTCATCTCATTTCCTCTTGTAGTGCACCCTGAACATTCCCTGCTCCCCATTTCTTATTCCTCTCACCCTCCAGTTCAAGTTATTACAGCGCTCTCTACTTCCATTGACCAAGTCGTTGAACTAACTGTGAGGTGTGTGGGTGAGGTTGCTATTCAGTAGGGGTGTGCACGGACCCCCCGGATCGGATCGGGACCCGGATCGGGACCTCCAATTTTGTCATGGATCGGTTCGGACAAAATCAGAGGCCCCCCGGACCGGATCGAGTCCGATCCCGATCCAAAAATTGGAAATTTTTGGATCGGCCGCCATTTTTTCCCCCATAGACTTGCATTGCAATGCAAGTCTATGAGGAAAAAATGGTGGCGGGTGGGTGAGGGGGGCTTAACTCCCTCCCCCCCGGGGCCGCCCGCGGATAGAAGCGGACGGCTCCGGGGGGGTAAGCCCCCTTCCCCGCCACTGCTTACCTTTTAGGGACGCCCGCTCCCGTCCGGCGCCGGCGGCTACCGCCAGCGGGCTTTGCGGCCTGCTCTAGAGTAGCGCACTGGGTGATCACCCGGCGCGCCACCCTGGAGCAGGCCTCAGAGCCTGCTGGTAGTAGCCGCCGGCACCGGACAGGAGCGGACGGCCCGGAAAGGTAAGGGCCCCCCTCCTCCCCTCCGCGCGCCCCCTGCTTACCTTTCCGGGCCGTCCGCTCCCATCCGGCACCGGCGGCTACTACCAGCGGGCTCCGCGGCCTGCTCTAGTGTAGCGCACCGGGTGATGTCATCACCTGGCGCGCTACCCTGGAGCAGGCCATGGAGCCCGCTGGTAGTAGCCGCCGGCGCCGGACGGGAGCGGACGGCCCTCAAAGGTAAGCGCCCTCCTCCTCCCCTCCGCCCCCCCGCTGTCCACTTTCATCGGCAGGCGCCCGCTGGCGCCCACCAATGGAAGCGGCGGTGGGCGCCAGCGGGCGCCCGCCAATCCGCCGAACCGGTTCGGAGCCTTTTCGGATCGGTTCCGACTGGATCGGCCGATCCAGCTGTTGGATCAGAAATTGGATAATTTATCCGATTTCCCACTGGACCGGACTCGGATCGTGGATCGGGTCCGATCCAGTGCACATCCCTACTATTCAGACAGTCCTAAATTGGTGTCCCAGGTTTCCTGGGTGGGGGCTTGAACCTGAGATCCATAAGGGAAGTACAAACAACCCCTAGGCACAGAATCCGGCCCTGGGTGCCGACCCAAGGGTTACATTTAGAGTCAAGGGGAATTAACAAAAATGCTTATACCTCTGTCATTTTTAAAGATAAAGAGATTAAACTTGGCAACATGATAGCTCTTATGTCGTGCTTTAGCTGTGCCAGATTTGAAGCAGATCCGTTCATCCATTGATTTTTAAGGGTTTTTTCTAAAACTTTGATGTTTCAAAATTATTACTTTTTAGAATGGTCATTTTTAAAGATAAAGATATGAAGCTTGGCACCATGATAGATATTAAGTAGGGCTGTAGCCATGCCAAATTTGAAGCATATCTTTTCATCCATTGATTTTTAGGAATTTGTTTAATTTTGAGGTTTTTACATTGTTATTTTTAAAAACCGCTGCAGCCATACTTTTCAAACTCAGGTTGTCAAACCTCCTCTTTGGGATCTTGCACCTTGAGCAGTTTTAGCCCTTGGCATCAAGGAGATCTCAAATTTTTAGCTAAGAAGTGCTGGGCGAGCACAGCACCTTTCCTGTTGTACATTTGGTGGGCAGTTGGGCAACTGAAGCTCAGCAGAGGCAAGGCGTCCACAGATCAAAATGTGGGAAAGGAGAGGTCAGTCAAAGCAGCCCAACAGGGCAAAATGGAACAGGCCAGAGGCCTTTTTCTCAGAGCTCCACATCATGGGCGATGAAGGGTCATCCTTAGAGAAACACTCTCATGGCCAACAGTGAGGTGTCAGTCGAGAGAGAGGCTCTCACCTTTGTGGATGTCCTGTTGATGTGGATGTTGGAACTTGGCATGTCATTGCTTTGCTTCACTACCCCTTCCACTTCACTTTGTTCACTTGTGAGCTAGGCTCTGTCTGCACTGCTGGCATGCAATACATAAAGTTTGAAGTGCGTGTTAGAGAAAAATAGATAGATTTGCGGCTTTGACTGCCTTAGAGACAGAGTTAGGCTGAAGACACAACTCAGAGATGGCTGTAGCTGAGCCCTGAGAGGCTGGCATGCCACACAGAGCCTTTCAAGAGTGTCCCAGAATCCAGAGTATATGCAGGCAGAGGTGGCTGGCAGCAGAGTTCTTTTTAAAACAAGAGTAACTGGCTGCGACCAAGCTATAAGCTGGCACCCTACCCCTGCCATAGGGTACAACTGTGCAGTCTGGCTGGACCATTGGGAGACTTTGGCAGAGAGAGGGAGAGAGACAGTGAGAGGGAGAGGGAGAGGGAGAGGGAGAGAGGGAGAGATTTTTTGAGGTTGGAGAGGTTGGCTGGCTGGCATAAGGCAGAGAGAGGTTGAAGGCAACCCAGATGCACCTGTAGCTTGATCCTGAGATGATGGCTTGCCACCCAGAGTTTTTTAAGAGTGCATCAGAGTCAAGCAGTTGTGTGGGAGGAGAGGAGGTGGAGGCAGCTGATGGCGGAGGTGTTTTAAAGTAAGAGTCACCAGACATGACCAAGCAATAAGCTGGCACCTAACCCCAGCCAAGGTACAAGTGCGCAGCCTGGCTGGACCATCAGAAGGCTTTGGCAGAGAGAGGGGGAAATTGTTTGAGGCTGGAGGCTTTGGTTTGGCTGAAATTACTTAAAAGAGACAACAGAGGCTGCACAGACAACACAGTGACACCTGTTGCAACTTAGCCCCACTTTGCTGGCATGCAACGCAGTGCATTAGAAAGAGGGTCTCAGAGTCACATATTTGTGCAGGAAGTAAACAGGAGTTCAAAGTCTGGATGTGCGAAGTGGTGCCAATGCACAAGCCTTGAGAAGCTAATGTATAGATGTGAGAAGTGTGAATAGGCGAAGTAGAGTCCACCGTCCATATCACCCACCCTAATGTTAGAGTAGAGAAACTTGTGACAATTATACACAGTTTTTTTAAAAAAATTGAAATTTAAAAATAAAAAAAACAGCCAGTTGGCAACAGAGTGATGTCACAGTCAGAAACGATATTTGAAGGATTTGTCTTAATTGTGTGCTGTAAAATCAGACATGTGACCAAGGCTATGTTCAGGTGGGCATGTCCCCTTGGTGCTGGACACTCCCCCTGGGGCGGATATGCTGGTGGGCACGCCCTCTTGGGGGCTGACCGTGTTGTCCTCTTTTTTGGTTTCCAAAATATGGTCACCCTACAAAAGACAAATATTTATAAAAAGACCCAAATAGCACTGTTGTATAAGAATTTATAATACATTCCTTTTGATCTACACTGTCATTTTCAGAGATAGGGTGGATTTCACTAAAGCTTAGTTAAATTTGTCAATCAGTGGAATAGTTTTTAAAAAAAATAAGAATAGGAGAGGGTTGTTGTTTTTCAGTTCTACAGTGTTACTGGTTATTGTTTAAACAATCACATTACTTCTTTGCCTTGCAATTTAGTTTACAAAATATTTTCTGAATTGTTTTTAAAAATGACATACAAAGGTCTGCTAGTCAAGCCATATGAACTGTACACTAACAAACCTCTGATGGGCTTCATAGTTTTAAAATTAAAAAGGTATTTTCTGTTTATCTATTCCTTGTTCAAATAAAAGGAGTTGAAACAATGTGAAACATGTCAAGTTATGTTATCGGTTGCGCCAACTTACATCGCTAGAAAAGTATTCGAAGCATTCCAAGGCTTTAACTGGAATGTTTTCATAACTGGACATTTCTAATCTCCTTGGACCCTCAAGCAGATGTTTGCGACTTCAAATTGTTCCCTTTCAAAAGAAATCACTGAGCTTATTACTACATTTGTAACATGTTCCTTTTGATCCCAGTATTGTGACATAGCTCAGAGATCATCCTCGTTTGCATGCTGTTTCTCCAACAGCTATGACAGATGATGTCATTCTGACCTTGATCCAGAAGGCTGTATTTGGGCACTGGTCTATGTTACGTGGTGCTTGAAACCAACACAGTCGTTTAGGACTTGCAGGTTTTGAGTCTCAAATGAGTCTGGAAAATAAGACGGGAAAAAATGGCTGGAGGGACGCTTTGGCACTATTCGTTGTTGTAGCAAGAAGGACGGGGGCCTTGGAAGTAAAGGTTTGCAGCTGCCAATCCAAAGGAGATGCATAACTGTGTGCAGTCCCAACTCAGATGCCCATCTTTACAGTTTCTAAAGAAGTCGAGCTGACATTTCTTTGAAGCGCACTAGTTCTGTCTTTTGACATTTTCAAAGTATTCGTTTTGTTTTGTTTTTTAAGGTGGAATGTCACAGCAACTCAAATCCTCCTTCCACCAAACAAATACATTTTTTAAAAATTCCAATTCCAGATCTATTGTTGGAATACATTCCGTGGTGATATTGAAGGAGTGTAGTGGCCTCTGTCTGCTAAACTTTCATGTCAGGGGTACTGTTTCCTATGTTTACGCAGGCATATTTGTTTGGCCAGGCTTTTGAGATGTGACTTGGCTCTGGGACCTTTTTGCTTTAAGACTGTGTGTTGATCTTAGTTTTGTTTTTAGTTTTGTTTTATGGTTGATGTTTTAAATTACGTATAAATGATATATTTCAATTATGTTGTATAACAATGCCCAATTTAAAGCAATAGTCACAGCATCCACATCAGTTTCCTGTCATCTGTCATGTTCTTGAAACATTCTGTCACACTCTAGTGTGACCAAGAAACAGATTCCAGCATGGGACGTTCTGCAGAAAGATGCAGGCTTGATTTTCAGTGGCTTGAGTCAGAGAATAGGTTTAATTCTTCAGTACAGTGGTGACCCTGAGTAGAACCCTTTATTTTATCCCATATAATTGAATGGCTGCCATTCACTTCTATGGAGAAATACAGCACTTGGTGACACTGTCAATGACTGCAAAATTGGCCCTCTAATACTGATCTTGGGTGGTGCAGTTCTTGCTGACAGGGAATCTTACAGAGGGTGTAATGCGTCTTTGCATGTAGAGGACATCAATGTTTATTTCTATTTATTTATTACATATGCATACTACTCAATAGCCCAAGCTCTCTGGGTGGTTAATATCCATTGTATCCCAATGGGTCCTTGCAATATACAAGCATGTTGTTCTCTCTCCCTCCACATACACATACACTTACTGACGCACACACCTACCACAGGGCTAGTTCTCATTGAGGTAGTAAACATGAGTCTGGATTACACTACCTCAACAGCAACTGGGAAGTCATGTGACTGAATGCTCCATAGTACGAAACATTACCTCCACATAGAAAACTGGCACGTTAGAGCAGGGCTCCCCAATCTTTTTGGGCACATTTGGAACTTTTAGAGTGTTTTGTGGGCAGTCTCACAAAATGGCTGTCATAGGAGGGCTTGCCCATTCACAAAATGGCTGCCATGGCGGGCATAGCACCCAGAAGGCAAAGTGGCGAGACTAAACTAAAAGTAACTTGGCCGAGAAACTGAGTACAAGGCAGAAGTGGGGTGTGAGCTGCAAATGTGAAATCATGTATTTGTCCCCACAAAGTACAGCAGTTAGGAGGGTGCTTGGCTAGCCTTCTCCTTGACAAGCTGGCTTTCTGTGAGAGAGCTAAGCCATAGGCATTTTGCTAGTGTTATAAAATTCTACTTGACGGAACCAAACCATGCACAGCTCTGTATGTAATATTAATTCACCATAAAAGGCCAACATTTATTGCTGCATTGTCCTTCTTATTCACTGTACATGTTATTAGCCCATGCAGGCCTGGCATCAGGACCTGGCACAGTCAGGCAAATGCCAAGGCCCATCGGCCCCAGGAGGGCACACTGAGGCCGATGCCTGTCACAACTTCCTTTTTTAAAAAAAATTGGATGTAGTTTGGGTGGTAGGTGCACTGCACCAGTTGGTGTTGGAAGAGTGGACAGGGTGGCATGATGGCGAGAGCAGAGGACACCTTGCCCAGAGCCTCCTCAAATCTGGTAGCAGCTGTTAGCCTACGTGATGGTGAGGGGTGAGTGGGGGACATTTTGCTTGGTGGTGGGGTAGACAATTTAAAGGCATAGCGCGGGCAGACAGGAGAGAGCTGAATTCCCTTCCTTTTCTCTTTTTTTAAAAAAGGCTGTTTTTTGGGCAATGGGAGTAAATTTGGGACCATTCTGTGATGGGAAGTAACTACCATTTGCAAGAACTACCTCCCCCTCCCCCCCCCAAATGGCGTGGGTAAACATGTTTGGGTGGGTAAACATGGGCAAGAGGAGCACTGAACATTCTCTTCCCACCCATGCCGCAGTTTAAACCCCACCGCTTGATAGTCAGGATTCTCTCACAGTCACATCTGGTTGCACCCTGAGCTTTGCCTCATGCGCTAAGATGCGTTCCAATGTTGTAATTCTGATGATTACTGATAGTTCCATTTTTATTTGGGGGGGGGGCTAATTATGTGCCAGCAGCTTCTGCCAGTACTTTTAATATAGCAAACTGGATCTGAATCGTTGGAATGGGCTTGCGTCCTACACGGTGAGTCTATCCAGATGGTGGATTGCGCTAATGGGGCACATTTGTAATAGTTCAGGCACTGAATTAATAATAGTTAGTTCAGCCCGATGGGAATAACAACCTAATAGAGTGTCTCCTTCAGGTATCTGGTCCCCATCAATTTGATTGCTTTGTGCCGATGAGGTTTACCACAAGGCTTAAAGGTGATCTCTCAAGGAGTTTTGGGGTTTAACTTTGTGATACCTAAGAAGGGCTAAGAAAATGGGGGTGTTTTTTTTAAAAAAGTTTTATGCCCTTAAAATGTGTGTGCGTGTGCATGTGTGTGTGTGTGTGTGTGTGAGAGAGAGAGAGAGAGAGAGAACATAGGAATCAAAAGTGTGAAGTCTGATTTTCATAGAATTTATTGGAGAACATACTGAGATGCATTGCTTATTACAAGAACTATGAAGCAAAATGCCAAAGAAAGAACCCCCAACCCCTATTGATGCATTAATAAAAAGTGGTGAAACTCAGCATGTGACCAAGAATGAGGTCATGTCCAGTAGCACCGCTCTTGATGGTCTGTCACATCGTAGCCCCTCCCATAGGCACCCATGACTACAGCGCAAACGTCAGCAGCGGGGAGGCTTTCACACATACGGCTGTACGCACGTAGGCTTCCACGAGATTCAGAATCCCATTCCTGCTCACGTGGTGCATTTCACCACTCTTTATAGCTAGGCTGACCAGATAAAATCCAGGTCCAGGCTCATGTAACTTTAACAGTTGTAGAGAAAAGGGAATTTCAGCCAGTGTCATTTGTATGCAATTAGGTCCTGGTGAAATTCCCTCTTGATCACAACAGTTAAAGTTGCAGGGGCCCTGCCTTCTTTTGTATATGGTCACTCTAGTATAGTGCATGCACCTTTAACTGTTGTGATGAAGAGGGAATTGCACCAGGAACTAATTGCATACAAATAACACTGGCTGAAATTCCCTTTTCTCTACAACTGTTAAAGTTACATGAGCCCTGACCTGGATTTTATCTGGTCACCCTATTCTTGTGCCTCCCTCCCTTTAATTATCAGTTACAGCAGTGCAGGGTATATGTGAGATAATAATGCTTTAAACCAGAGGTGGAGCATGGCCATCACCATTTGATCCCTGGCTGATGTGCCAGATGGATCATCCATTGGGAGGGTGAGCAGCACTCATGGGGATCCCCTTGTTATTTCCGATCACAGATCAATATTTCAAGGGGATTCCCTCTCCACCTCCTTCTCATGCCCCCAATAGCATCCAGGACAAGGGGAAGCGGCTTGGAGATGGGGAGGACATTGGAGAAGGGATTGGGCAAGATCTGCAGAAGGAGCCCAAGCCTCCATGGGCCATATGAGGAACCTCCGCAGGCTGTTTTAGAGCTGTGGGCTGGAAGTTCCTTTAAACAAACTAACTAGGAGCATTATTTTTTCAGCTGCTTCATGTCCATTGGGCCACCCCTTGGAAGGAAGAACATTATAATTTCAATCATAGGGGTCTTCACTCTTTATACCACTGCTCTGCCTATGAAATAGGATGGAGCCTGCTGACTCCACCCCACACTTCCTAGGAAAATCCTAAACCCTTCTGTACATATTTTAGCCAGTATAGCTATGTTCCTGTCTCCGCTTTTCCTGTTTCTTTATTTTGCTCTTGCCAGATGGAAACAGCTAACCATGTCAAAATTGGCAAACAGCATTAAAAACTAGTAAACCAGAAGGTTGAAGAGGCCTCCCTACAGAATACTGTTTGAATG
Organism: Anniella stebbinsi; assembly: GCA_029215795.1. Classification (NCBI taxonomy): domain Eukaryota; kingdom Metazoa; phylum Chordata; class Lepidosauria; order Squamata; family Anniellidae; genus Anniella; species Anniella stebbinsi. The sequence continues at coordinate 130,892,298 of JARDYH010000003.1, read as the reverse complement.
TATTGCTTGGGTGACTGCTTTTGCAGCTAGCCACTCTCTTTTCAAGGAAGCACAGCACCTCTTTGGATCATAGTGATTAGGAATTCTTAAGGAATTTGATCTTTGTGACTTCCTGGAATGAAATGACCTTGTCCTCCACAGCATGGACAAATGTACAGATCGGAAATGCACATCCCCATGCCCAATTGGGCAGGAGAGGAAAGTTACATGTGTGTGTGTGGCGAGGTGAGGTGGAGGCTCGCTATTGGAAGCCTCGTATGGTGCCACAGGGCGGGGCTGGGTCCGGGGGCTTAAGAGCCCAGCAACGGACCCGCCCGGCATTCTTTCTCTTGCGCGGCTCCCTCCCTCCCCTCCCTGTAGACAGTGTGGGCTCCACCGGTCGTCTTTAGGAGGCCAAGTAGGATTTTTTTGCTCTTAAACCTAATTTGGCTGAGAGCTTTTTCGCCTACTTCACACTGTAAGACAGATAGGTTGTATTAAACAGGTAAATTGGCAATAATTGGTCACATAAACTCAGCGGTAGGTGCGGGCATCTTTAGCTGCTTTTGTAATGGTGATCAGTCTCAGGCACCATTGAGGTGATGGGTAGTGCCCGAGGCCCACATCTGGGAGACTTGCGGCACCAGATCATTGGGATAAGGTTTACCTATGAGGCCAACCCTCCTCACCTACTCGGAGCCCTGCGGCACGGGTTGGGCAACACCGGAAGGCCTCCCTTCCCCAAATGGGGCAAGACTGTGGGGTGGCGAAGGATTGGGCGCCACCCCAGGGTCCGAGAATTGTTTCGCCCGATCCCAAGATTTGGCCCGTAGAGGCCAATAGCAGATGCCCACCTAGGTTTTCATTTCCTTTTGCAGATCTTTAATGAAAAAGTGGCCCATTTCAATCCCATTTACTTGTCTCGACTTGTTATTTCACACTACACTCGCAAATAAGCTACCCACTGGATTTCATACTATTCCAAATGTGGCATTGTTCTTGGCTGTTTTAAATGTATCAGAATACACTTAAATGCAGACTTTGAGAGAAAAATACATACTTAAACTGGTATTTTGAGAGAAAATACAAGTTTAAACAGGTATTAAAACAGGCATTTAAATATGTATTTTGAGAGGAATTTTTATTTAAAACTTCACAGAATAATGCAGAAATAGAATGGGACTATAGGTAAAATTATGCAAAAGTAACACAGCCAAGAAACAAACATGTTTGCCTATCCCTAATTGTAAAGGATGTGTTTAAAATGTGGATATGTTTCTCCATTCCAAATGGCATTACAATAACATCTATTTAATTCTAAGAATCAGTGCCTAAGTTTGCTTCTTCCCTCCCCACCTATTTTTCCTTTTGTGTTGCCTCAGGACTCTGGGAGCCTTTTTGACTGAAGTGCTGGTAAAAACAACAAAAACAAGGCTGCAATCCTATGGTCGCTGTGAGGTGCTCCAGGGGTCATAGGATTCATTGGACCTTCTTCGCCTCCAAGAGTGGCAAGAGATATATATTCTCAGAGGGGGAGATCCAACCTTGGATTCCTTCCCCAACCTCCAAATTTCTGTGGAGGTTCCTTTCTGACATTGGTTCTCTGACATTGGGGAGGGGTAAAAGGAGGCTTGCTGGGGTTGGCCATGGGCCATACCCCCAAACTGGGTGATGATTTACACCAGCCCTGGGGCAGGTATAGATCAATTCCCTCTGAATGTTTTCAATGGGAGGGAATTCATTTGATAAAAAAAACAGTCTGGGGGAGGAGGTGAAAATCAGAAATGCTGCTTTTCCTTCTCTTCCGCCCTACTGGGCTCACATTGGCAGGAGTTTGGATTTGTTGGAGGCTCCAATGTGGGTATTCTCTGCTGCAATACCATATAGAATTGCCTTGTAAACAAGTCATCGAGCAAATAAATAAATAAATAAATAAATTGTTCTTCTCCCTCAGAAAAGGAGAAATATAGGCATGTGCTGAATGTGCAAACCATGGGTGCCTCTACAAGAGCAATTTAAAGCTCTTTCAAGGCATATTAAAATTTTACCTCTACAAGAGCGCAGTGCAAATTGGGGGTCGAGGCGCTTTTTCTGTCCGATTATGCGCATTATCGAATGCACGTTAATTAGCGAGTTTTAATTTTCCGCGGGAGTTAAAGTGCCTTATGACCATGTAAACAAGCGATTCACCACATTTCAACCACTTTAAAGCGCGTTTCATACTGCCGGTTATGTGCTTCACCAGCTGTCATTTATAGGAATTAGGCGTAAAAGCGATGGTGAGAAGATGCACATAATCGGGCAACTGGGCATCAAGCCGAATTCTTGTAGAGGGGACCCATGTCTCATCCCGTAAATGTTCAACAGACATGATCTCTCCTTAAATCTAGAACCATGCACAAATCATGTGCCTTTGAGTCTTCCCCTTTCTTTAGTCCCCATATGGTAGTGCAAATTTAGGGGGGAGGTACCTAATCCCATGTGCAGTGATCCCAATCTGGATTGGGCCCTCGCATGTTTACGCTAAAGTTTTTTTAAAAAATAAGAGCAAAGTTAGGATGAGCTACATGTTGCACATTAAACACATTATGTAGTTTAGCCCACAGTATCAGGGTACAAGACCAGATCAAGGCTGGAATTGAAGTAATGCTGTGTCAAAAATTTCTCCCTCATGTTTTCAACTATTCTCATTCAATTTTAGAAAAAAGAAATTGCTTTCAAAAAGCAGTCCAACGGAGAAGAACATTTCTGAGAAATTCTCAGGGGTTGGGTTTGGAATTCTTGGGGTTACCTTACTGAGGAGGTGGCCCAGGTGTTTGCACCAGTGTCCTGTCTTCCATTGTGCAGTCATCTCTAAAAAAACAAACAAACCATGCAGCCTCCTTGGCTTCCCACACTTCAATAAAAGTCCAGAGGAAGACATCATGAGGTAATTCCTCCCTTAGAGCTTTTTTCAGACCAGGAAGTGGAGGCAGCTTGCGAAGGTGTAGAGCTATGGAGAGATGTGTAATGGAAAGAACACACACACAGCACCCTTGACTGCCTCACAGTGTTTAGGTAAGCTCAAAAACAACACACAAGAAATGAAAAATACCTGACAATGAAGCACAACAATGGAAGCCACTCCCCACTTTTAGGGGGAAGGAAAACTTTCAGGAGGACAGATTTTGGTACAGCACTAGCTTCACCACTTTCCTGGCGTTGGACACAAAAACACTAGCCTCTTCATACCTGCATTGTGGTGGATGCAAAATGGAGGTCAGCCTGCCAACACACAGTTTGTGCTGTTGCCCCATACAGCAGCAGCACAAAAAACCCAAAATCCTCTCACGAAAAAAGAAAGAAGCTGTATTACTACCCCTGCGAGAAATTCTTGAGAAGTTCTCCTTCCCTGTGAGACATTGGATGAAATTCTTTCTCTCCCCCCCCCCCCCAATTCCTCTGCCCACAAAAAAGGATGGGGAATTTTGAGAGGCCATTTGCACACAGCTCTAATCTGAAGCCTTTTATACTCTGGAGCTATAACCCACTGGTTATACTCTGGAGCTATAACCCATATGGGAGGAACGCCTCCTCCCATATGTACCTGCCCGGACCCTAAGATCATCTACAGGGGTCCTTCTCCGTGAGCCCCTGCCAAAGGAAGTGAGGCAGGTGGCCACTAGGAGGAGGGCTTTCTCTGCTGTGGCACCCCGGCTGTGGAATGAGCTCCCCAGAGAGGTTCGCCTGGCGCCTACTTTGTACTCTTTTCGTCGCCAGGTGAAGACCTTTTTATTCTCCCAGTATTTTAACAGTTAAATTAACTCAATTTTAATCCTTGCTGTTTTAGATTTGCATTTTAATCTGTATTAATTCCTGCTGCTTGGTTTTATTCTGGTTGTGTTTTTATATTGTATGTTATTCTGTGTTTTTAGATTGTGCCTTGTTTTATATATTTTAAAATGATTTCATGGTTTTAATTTTTGTGAACCGCCCAGAGAGCTTCAGCTATGGGGCGGTATAAAAATGCAATAAATAAATAAATAAATAAATAAATAATACTGTCAAGAAGAATGAAGGACAAAGCAGAACCAAGGCATAAAAAATAAAGGAATGCTAATTTTGTCTTTAGTTGAATAGCCTTTTTAAAAGCCAGGGTTGGGGGGAGGGATGCTCATTGGCATTGTCCAGGAGTTAAGTGGACACAAGTGAGAGTTTGAGATGGTAAACAATTATGACCCTCCCTTGTCAGAAATCAAATGAAATCAAATGCAAGCACAACAAGAAAAAAGAGGAAGACCCAAGATTGGTGAATTAGAAGTTAACAAGGAACAATGTTGTAATTCATGGATATAAAGCAGAGCTACCCGTTAAGCCCATGCACAAACTTACAGCCATGCCCCACTGCAGTTTTAAAACAAACAACATGCTTTACGTGAGGCAGTCAATTTGCTCACTCATTCCAGGAAACAGGCAAGCAAGCTGTTTTAAGTTGCTGAAAGATCCAAACGTGTGTTGGAAGTGTTGTGTTTAAAGTTAATCAGTTTAATAAAAGCCAGGGCTCTGCTCTTCTGGATTCCAAACAAACCTGTGATGCAAACTGACAAGAAAGCGGCCCTTTTCTGCGAAGCACAAAGGATGCTCAGAGGCAGAGCTCTCTGGGACACCAGCTGGCCGGACAACCATTCTCCTTCACAGATGACTCACTAACATGACCTGCTCCTAAGCACATTGTCTTGGAAGCAGGTCCCGATGATGTCAATGGGAGAGGGGTGGGTTGCGCTCCCCAGCTCCAGGGAGTGTTTATTGGGTCACTTCTCTTTGGGAGGACAAGGCTGGACGTGATGTACCTGCAGTGCACCACAGGTTTCTAGAAATAAAATTAGAACTGAACAACAAGGCAAATTCAACACAAGGAAAGAGTAAGTACAGAATTTGGATAATAAAGGAGGTCAATACTTATCACAATGATGCCAGAATAAACATGTGCTTTCAGTAGTAAAATAAATAGCTTCAACAAAATAGTAATGCTTATACCACAGTTATAGCTCCATCACACCAGAGTTTTAGTGCACTTTCGCCATGCCTGGTGTGTGGATTTGCACACGGTACTCACATAATGCCATACTTGTCCTGCTGACACCCCACCTCTTCCCCAGCCTTTCCTAGAATGCTAAAAGTCTGGATCATTTTCCCTAAGTGCATTTAATACGCCCTAAGCCTCCATATCATTTTAAAGGAACTGGGGGCTTGAATGGATTGCATCTGGTCCTGGCAGGGAAAAGCGATCTCTCCCAGCAACTGGCTCCAAGCCTTAATATAAAACTCAAACCTTGCATCCCAGGCTCGAAAGCCTTTTTTAAAATCATACAATGCCTGAATCTCTGTAGAGACATGATTGTATTCCCTCAATGCCCCCAAAGAGCCAGACTAAAGGGTTGTTCCATTTTTGCCCAGCAGAAAGGTGGTCTGGTTGAAGCACTCATCTGACAGGACCTGACTGGAGGGAGAAAGAGAGGGGTGGAGCAAACGAGCGAAGGAGCAACTATTCAGGAGAAAGGGATCAAAAGCTTGATGTGCTTCTGTCTCAGAGGTTAAAAAATGCGGAGGCAAACCGGGGGCGGGGATTAGGTGTGATGGAGGTCTTAGCCTGTTATAGTTCTGTCCCTCCTTCTCCCACCTCTGGAGGTGTCCCTTCAGAAAACACAGCCCCCTAAGATGCTCCTTTATCTTCAGTCAGGCCTGACATGCAGCACAAATCTCTGATTCCTTCAGGAAAAGGCATGACTTTGGTTAAGAGCAACTGCTTTTCTCTAACATTCAAATCCATTCCTCTCACTCTTCCGTTGTCTCATTTAAAAGGGGTGTAGCTGAGTGGCAGAGCATCTCCTTTGCATGCAGAAGTTAACAGTTACTCCATGGTATCTCTGGGTAGGGCTGAAAAAATGCCCGCCTAAACCCTAGAGAGTGGCTGCCAGTAAGTGCGGACAATACTGGGGTAGGTGGACCATTGGTTTGACTCGGTATAAGGCAGCTCCCTATGTTCCTAGATGTTTAGTCTCGACTTCTTTCACTTCCTTCTTTGTCTCATGAAGAATTTCTTTCGCTTCTCACTCTGTCAGCCATGACTTCAACCCCTCCCTCCACATCAATGGCCAACCTTCTTTGACCTATTGGCCAGGTAACTTGCTCCCTTCCCCCATCCCCTGCTGAAGCTATCTGGTCATTTCAGGCACAGCTACATACTAACCTGAGATTAGCCTGTTGCCATTTCGAAGTACCACAGTGGAGACAGGAAGCCCTGGCAGCCTCCCAGTCAGTCATGTGTAGGCTGACCATATGAAAAGGAGGACAGGGCTCCTGTAACTTTAACAGTTGTAGAAAAAAGGAATTTCAGGCAGTGTCATTTGTATGCAATTAGTTTCTGGTGAAATTCCCTTTTCATTAGGGTGACCAGATTTTGGAACCCAAAATCCCGGTCCCCCCCCGCCACCCAAAACAACCCCCCCACCAAGCCACCCACCCCCAAAAAACATCAGCCCGGACCTACCAGGTTCGTTACCGCTGCTGCTGCCGCCCCCGCCACGTCCGCCGCCCCCCCAGGTCCCCTGCCGCCGCCGGGTCCCCCGCCGCTGGGCTCGTGAGGCCAGCGGCCGCGCGGAAGAGGCAGGGGAGGGCCGGATCCGGAAGTGACGTAATCGGCCCTCCCCCACCTCTTCCGCGTGGCCTCTGGCCTCACGAGCCCGGCAGCGGCAGTGGAGGACCCAGCGGTGGCGGACCCGGCTGCCCCAGCAGGTAAGTGCCCCGCGCCCTGCGCCCTGCACTCCTTACCCGCAGGGGCGTCTGCTTCCCTCCGGTGCTCGAATCTACTGAGAAACAGGCTTCGCGGCCTGTCTCGCTACTGAGGGACAGCCCGCGAAGCCTGTTTCTCAGTAGATTCGAGCACCGGAGGGAAGCGGACGCCCCTGCGGATAAGGAGTGCGAGGCGCGAGGGAGGGCGCTTACCTTCTGGGGCGGCCGCTTCCCGGGCTTCTCCACCGCCACCGCCGCCTGGTCTACCGCCGCTCCTCGCTTGCTGCCACCGCCGCGTGACCCCCCGCCACCCCGGTTTGCCCCCACCGCCCCCGGTTGGGCCGGTTGGCCCCAGGTTTCCCGGTTAGGACCGGGAAACCCTGAGCCATCTGGACAGCCTACTCTTCATCACAACAGTTAAAGTTGTAGGGGTCCTGCCTTCTTTTGTATATGGTCACTCTAGCATAGTGTCTGCAACTTTAACTCTTGTGATGAGGAGGGAATTTCACCAGGGACTAATTGCATACAAATGACACTGGCTGAAATTCCCTTTTCTCTACAACTGTTAAAGTTACAGGAGCCCTGTCCTCCTTTTCATATGGTCAGCCTAGTCATGTGTAATTGGCCCTACTATTAGGCAAAATGAGGTAGCTGCCTCATGTGGCAGATGCTGAGATGTAGTGGGCGGGAGGGGGCAGTGGCAGCACTTCCAAGCGAGTGTGACTGATTCCTTCCCACCTCAGACATTCCCATCTGTCAGAGGACAAAGCTGTATGTGCCACTCAGCCTGCCCAGCACTCCTTAGGCTAGCTTGCTGCCCTCAGATGCAGTGGATGATGCTGTCCTATCAGTGTTTTTACACGGGTCTTTGGACGTGGGATTGCCCCTGGGTGGTCCCTGTGAGTCCAAATGATGCACAGGGACTCCTGGGGGCAGGGGGGATGGGCACGGGTTCCCCCCGGGATACGGGATCCCAGGAGAAACCCAATTCTTTCCGCAGTCCCGGGAATGGCCCGAGACTGTGGGAGATGTGGCTGCCTGTCCCGGCTGCTGCCTGCTTACTCGCAAGTAAGCAGGCAGCAGAAATGGGCACAGAGCAGTGCCGCGCAGCTCCAAAAGGAAAGGAGGTTGGCTGGGTGGGTGGGCAGGACAATTTCAGGTCCAATTTTTTTTCTCTCTCCTACCTTATCGAAGGAGCGCAAGTGTGTTCTTCCCAACTCTATTTTAAAAATTGGCAGCCGTGCAATGGCCTGGGAGGAAGCCGGAACGTTGCGCTCTGATGTGTATTACAGTGATGATCCCGGAAGCAGGTACTTCTGGGATCTCCCTCCCTCCCTCTATATCCCTGTGGTGTAGAAAAGGCCTAAGACTTAAATGCTAGTGCTATCATTATGTGAAATGGGAGGGAATGGGCGCCATATTGTCCTTCGCCCTCAGGTCTCAAAATGTCCTGCGGCAGCTCTGGATATTTACCAATGAAAGTCCCATATCTTCTGTCTTACCTAGTTTCTAGGAAATACAGCAGATCTTCTCATACCCTTAGTGAACTTTCAGTTAATATATTCATCACCATCATTACTTGGAGGAAATATGTTAATGCCAAATATTCCTAGGATTCTGATTGGCCTGTTGCATTGGGAAGGGACCATAGCTCAGTGGTAGAGCTCATGCTTTGCATGCAGAAGGTCCCAGGCTTGATCCCTAGCATCTTCAGGTAGGCCTGGAAAAACACCTGCCTGAAATCCTGCAACCAGTCAGTGTTGACATTACTTGGCTAGATAGACCAGTGGTCTGACTCAGTAGAAGGCAACTTCCTATGTTCCTAGGAACATACTTTGGTCTGTCGTCCAGGTGAGATGTCAGATGTTTAAGAGGCAGGACCAGTGTGTGGGGAAGGGCTTTTTTAAAAAAAAATGGTCTGGAGGTGATCTAAACTATGCACAGAAATGGCATACAGCTGGGTTAAGGTGGGGCAAATGGAGAAAGCCCAATGTAGCATCTTATGCTTATGGATCCTTAAGATGCCCAACAAACAAGAAGCTGGCAACATAACTGTAAGCTTCAATTGCCTCACTGGCTGCATTCGGACAACACATTAAGCAACTGGGGGGGGGGGACAATAGTCAGTCATGTTGCTTATTGTGTTGTGTGGAGGGTAACACACCCCTCACAAACTACTGACGGTATGCTATTCTGCCCAAATAAGCAACTGAGAGAAACAACTGGCTTGCAAGTTGTTTAGCTCCAAGCCAGTTGTTTAAAGTGTTGTGTGGAGAGGTGAGTGTGTTAATGGCGTATGGTGAGTGGGTTAAAACACAAGCCAATAGAGGCAGGCGGCAAGAGCAACCAAAGCGGCGGCTGCCACTCTGCTACAACTGGTGCAACTTGTAGAGGCTGCTGGGATAGACCTGGGAGAACTGTGTCGGATGTCAGGTGCTTCATGGACAATTCACTAGTCATGGACAATTCACTAGGCTGGCCTAGTGAATTGTGAGTTGAAAGCTTGGCAATTGTTGTGAGAAAGTCTGTCTCTGTTCTGTGCTTATCTGTGGCTGCTAGCCGAGGCCTTGAGTTCCTTGAGAACAAATGTATGTTTACAAAAGGTGGGGGCTATCTTGCAAGCTGTCTCTCACATTGTGTCGTCATCAAGAGGAGGTTGAACTGTGCCGCCCTGTTGGCACATGAATTTGGATTACAGGCCTGAAGCCCTGTCTGTCAAAGTGGCTTGGAATTAGCCAGCCTCCATCCTATATAGCGGAACGAGCAAAGGGGAGGCCCTTTGCTAGGAAACATCTGTTCGACTGTTCTACAGTTACCATCTGGTTCGATGCTTGCCAAGAAACTCGTGATTGGGATTCTATCTGGTTTGGAGATGTTGGATGCACTCTGTTCATGTTCTGTGACTATTTGGACTTGGAATTTCTAAGAACTATGCCATGAAAAGTGCTCTGAAGCTTTTCATAGATTTGGACTTGCAGTTTACTGTTCTTGATTCATGTTCTATAGCCTGCTTTCCCTGCATGGAGCCAAAGTACGGGCACAGGGAAGCTCAGAGGCTGATCGTTGCTGTTCAGAAATTGTGTGTGTGTGTGACCTGCTAGAGAGCTTCCTCTCAGAGCCTTTGTTACAGGCAGAGGGGTTTTCCTAGGTCGAAGAGGTTCGTCCCCTGACATCTTGCTTACATGATCAGCTTAGTGTTCCTGGTTGGCTGAGTCTGGTTTGGTACAAGATGGATCTGTGTACTGTCAGACTTCATGCACTTCTGTGCTGGGGTTTCTCCTTGAGTTTTGCTCGTGTTCCTGATGATGAGTCAGTGTGTGTGGCCGCTGCTGACTGTTTCGCATGGGACAGGGACAAACTCTAAATGTCTCCCCCTGAGTGATTGCTGTTCGCATTAAGCCATTGTACCTGAAAGCTAGGGGTGTGCAAGGACCCCCCGGATCGGATCGGGACCTCCAATTTTGTCCCGGATCGGACAAAATCGGAGGCCCCCCAGACTGGACCAGGTCCGATCCCAATTCAAAAATCAGAACTTCCGATTTTTGGATCGGCTGCCATTCCCCCCCCCCCCCCCGACTTGCATTGAGGGAAAGAAAGCTTTTCCCCAATGCAAGTCTATGAGGAAAAAATGGCGGCGGGTGGGTGGGTGGGGGGCTTAACTCCCTTCCCCCCAGGGCCGTTCACTGTGGATGGCCCCGGCAGGTAAGCCCCCTCCCCCGTGCTCCTTACCCCCCCAGGGGCCGTCTGCTTCCATCCGCTGGCGCCCGTGGTTATCAATTTTAGGGGGGTTCATTTTTAATAAATAGCCCTTGCATTAAGACTCCAGACAAGCTTGAAAAGTAGCAGGAACCCCCCCCCCCCCACTTCCACCCCATGCTGGAGACTTGTAGTATTTTGTAAGCTCTTATTTGTTTACAGGGGTACAAATGAGTATAGGGATACAGAAGCAAACAATCTACTTTTTGGTAGATAGCTGAATATGACAAAAACTCCATCCTGAAAGGCTTGACAGGAATGTTATTCCCAATCCTTCAAGGGTGAGCAGGAAGAGTTGAGTAGGAAAATGACAGTTGCTGCCGGGTACGAATAGTAGTGGTTCTTGACCAATGAACATTCTAGTAACAGGATGGCTGGGGAAGACCTTATGGAGAGCTCTCAAAGCTAGAATTTCAATTATGAACCCCATGTAACCTTGCAGTGTTTGTGATGGTTTGCAAGATAGGTTAATCATCCGCAGAAGCACCTTGTATTTCAGTGTATCTGACGAACTCTGGGTTTGTCTGTAGAAATGTTGAATATGTAAGGTCAACCCAAGTGCAGGATTAGACTAACCTTGTGCTTGTCTACTTCTTGCTTTTCCTTCATTCTCCCCAACCTCACACTTCAAGACTGCAATCCTGTACACCAGGCTGGGTGACATGTGGGATGCATATCCCCCCACCCTGGTCCAGTCATGATCGCTGAATTTCAGTAGAAGCAAAAATGATGCATTATTACTTTAATACATGTCTCATGGAACTCAAGAGGGCTTCCTTCTGAGTATACATGTATTACCATTGCACTGTCAATTTTCAGTGTAGCCTTATTGATAGCTATCTCGCTTTTCCTCCAAGGAGCTCGAGGTGACAGATCCTCACAACAACCCAGTGAGGTAGGTTAGGCTGAAAGATGTTGACTGGCCCAAGGTCACCAGGTAAGCTCCATGGCTGAATGGGAATTTGAACCCAGGTCTTCAAAGTCCAGTGGGCATTAAAATGGCAAATGTAATATCAGTGTAAGCAAGGGTAAAATGATGCACATTGAGATAATGCCCCCCCCCCCCCGCCATGAGTTCATGTATACGCTGATGGGTTCTGATCTAGCAGTGATTGACCAGTAAAGGCATCTTGGGGTTTTTGGAGATTAGAGCTCAATGAAAACATTGACCCAGTGTGTGCCTGCCATGAAAAAGGTAAATTTTGTGTTGGGGATCATTAGGAAAAGAATTGAAAATAAAACCGCCAAGATCATAATGCTCTTATACAAATCTATAGTGCAACCACAATTGGAATGCTGTGTACGTTTCTGGTTGCCACAGCTCAAAAAGGGCCTTGTAGTGCTGGGAAAAGTGCAAAAGGGGGGGAACTCAAATAATCAAGGAGTTTACAGCTCCCCTGTGAGGAATATTTGAGGCTTTGTAACTTTAAAAAAGGTGAGCAGGGGGAGGGAACATGACAAGAGACATACAGTCATGCATCGTGTGGAGGAAGGGGACAGGTTTACTCCCTCTGCCATAATACTAGAACTCGGGCTCATCCCACGAAGCTGACTGGTGGGAGATCCAGGAGGGATGAAAGGAAGTACTTCCTGACACGGCACATAAACCATGGAATTCACTGCCACAAGATGGAGCGATGGCTGCCAACTTAAAAGCCTTTAAAAGGAGACCATAAACAGCATGTCTCTGAATATGTTGCTGTGGAACATGAGCAGCAAGGTCCTACTGCATTCACGTCCTACTTGTGGGCTTCCCACAGGCAGCTGGTAGGCCAGTGTGTGAACTGAATGCTGGACTATATAGGATTTTAGACTGATCCAGCAGGGCTCCTCTTATGTTCTTAAGTCATAGCCCAACACTGTAACCAATATGCTACACTGGCTATATGTTACTTCCAAATATTGAAGAAGTGATTATGCCAAACTGGAACAGAGTATTTGCTGACCTTAGAAAAACAACTACTGTGCTTACCTTCTGAAGAATTGTCAGTATAACAAGATTTCCCCCCTTTTCTGGGTGCTGCTTAAGATATTTGGAATTTGTTCAATATTCACATAAGTTCTTAGATGTGAGGCCAGTCACAGCAGACATGAAGGTGCTGGTGGTTGCTGGGAGAGAGGATGGAATGAGGTCGTTTTCTGCTATAGAAAACAACGGCTCCATTCTCAAAAATAATATTCTGCTGTCTAGGTCTCTTGGACTGTTTTGCCAGGTGAAGAATGCTTGTAAGATTAGCCTGAAAAGAAAACTATATGAAAAGCAGGGAACAGGCTAAGATTATGATTTAAATTTATTTGAAATACTTTCGGAATTTATTTTTTCCCCATCACCTTAAATGGAAAGGAATCAAAGGAGTCCAACTGGGAAATCAACTCATTTCCTGACACCCTGGTTCTAAGCCTATTACTTAGAAGCGAGTCCCATTATTTCAACACTTATTCCCATAGAATAACCTCATGAATAGAAAACACATATAGAAACAACTGAGCATCCCTGCCCAGTTTTGATCAAAATACTGTAAACTGCTCCAAATTGCACCATCAGGGTGTCATTCGACACCTGATGGCATCCAGGCATAGATGGCTTTTTTGTAAAAAAAGTGTTTATTCTTTTTTAAATTGCCAATTACATGGTCTCCTGTCACCCTTAGTACTCAGCTGCATCTCTCTTTTAAGCAGCCAGAACAGTTTCCTACAAAACACGTTGGCTCTTTGAAAGAGTTAGTGAGCTCTTTAGGGCCACACTCAACTATCTCCTTACAGATCTCACTTAAAGGAATTGGGGGTACTTCTGCAAGTAAATGCCATGTAAAGGAGTACAAAAGAGTAGGAGTACCTCTGCAAGTAAAATAAAAATTGGAAGGATTTCCACATGTGCATACCTCTGTTCCAGATAAGCTATATTGCATCATCTCTGTGCAGTCCTAGGATGCAAGTTTCAGTAGAACCAACAGGAGTTGCATCCAAATAAATCAATTTGGAAAACAGTATATAAGTGCAATAGTAAACATGTTTCTTCAGAAATAAATCCCAGGTTAGTATGTATAGGATTGCAGTGTTACTCCCCAGTAAGGGTGTTTAAGATTGGAATATCATAGCACAATCCTGGACATGTCTCTTCAAACGTACGTCCATGGAGTTCAACGGGGGCATTGCTCCCAGCTACGTTGGTACACAGGATCTCAGCCCAAGCGTCTTGCCCCCATTGAACTCTTAGGGAAGGGCACAGTTGAGCAGCAGAGCATTTACTCGGCATGCAAAAGGCCCCAGGTCCAAGCCCTGACATCTCTTGGTGGGGCTGGGAAAGACACCTGTCTGAAACCCTGGTGCCCTCCCGTTTCCACAATCCCTGACCATTAGCCATGCTACCTAGAGCTTAAGGGAGCTGTAGTCCAAAGCATTTGGAAGACACCAGGTTGCGCACCCCTGTGCTAGTCAATATAACTCAGACTTCTCCAACCTGGTGCCCTCCAGGTGTTTTGGACTACAACTCCCAGCATTCCTGACAACTGGCCAGATTGTCTGGGGCTGATACAGACAAAACTTAGTTAGATGGACCAGCTGTCTGACTTGGTATAAGGCAGTGTCCTACATTCCATAGGCAGAAGCATGTGTAAGTAGTTTACATCTGAAACTACCCAGGGACTAAGTCTGCATGGGAATTTCTACTGAGGAAGTTAGCTGGGATGCTGTGTGGACTAAGCAACCAATTAGAACTACCTCGCCCCCAAAACGCACTGATGGCATTACACTCCAAGACGGCTGCACTACATTAATAAATCTTCATCCTAGTGTTGTCGGAGGGGTCGAAAACAAAAAGATCTTCCTTCTGTGTGTGGTGGTGGGGATGCCCATTCGTACAAAAGTACTGGCAGATACTCATTCAGGTCTCAGAAACAGCCATTCAAACAATCTGCCAGGACCCAACACACTCGCCCTTCTATTGGTTATGGCCTGCAAGCTTATCTCCTTCACAAAGAACAGGTCTATTGTTGGCAGTGGCGCACCACTGGAAAACCCAAGCAGACTTCACCAACCCGGTGCCAACCAGATGGACTGTAACTCTCATGAGCCCCAATCAGCATGGCCATCAGTGGGATCAGAGTTGCAGTCCACCATATCTGGAGGGCATCAGGTTAGAAAATCTAAACTACAGCTTTCTGAGTTGTTAAAGCATCCCTGGTGGCTTCTGAGTGGAGAGAGAGAGGACAATTTTATTGATATCTGTTCATAATTTCTGTGAATAAAAATACACACCATCCAGAACACCTGCATTTCAGGTATCTATTGGGAAAGATTTGTTGCAGTAACTGCAATAGGGGGAAAGTCAGGGGATGTAAAAGTTTTATATAAATGTTATCTGAACGGTTTGCTGTCTGGCAAGCAAGTTGGGCCACACAGTAAGGGCACAATCCTATGCCGATTTAGACAGAAAGTCACACAACTCCCAGCATGCCCCAACTAGCATGGCTGGCTGGGGAATGCTGGGAATTGTATGACTTTTTTTCTGTTTATACATGCATAGGATTGTAACCTAACTTTTCTAATCTTCTCAAAGCATCCTGCCGTTCTTTACACGCACTGCTGCAGATTTAAAATGTACACAAATTAAGAAATGGAAACACAGAGATGATGTCCACATGTAACTTTTAAATATATTTATATATAATTTAGGATATAGCTTTATTTACGAAGAACAAAATGAGGCACATTTATGTAATTTAAGCCAAAACTAAATACTGTAAAACATAACAGCTCTGCACGGCAGAGGTTCTATATCAAGACTTTCTAGCTGGTGTTGCTGAAGAGTAAATTAGACAAATTCTGAATTTTACATGCACAGCTGTCTGTGCATATAAAATTCATGTCAGTTAGTGCTGCTGCATAAACACAGACATAGATAGCAGTTTATCCATTCAGTGACTTAGGAAGACAAAGCTGCATCCTAGGGCTGGGACCTAGAAACCACTCAAGCCAATTTACACCCCAGTCCGACACACATTTATGTCTATGAACATGCACAAGATCAATGTGTTGGTCTTACAGTATTTAACAGGACTGTGCTATTAAGGGGAAACATGGCAGCTTAGGCCACAATCCACAGCCCGCTTACTCCAGCTACTTTAATGGACTTACTCTAATGTTAATGCATTCCAGGTGGCACTTAGGATGGCTTATTGATTTGTAATTTATGCATAATGCGTCACTGATATCTTGCGATTAAGTGCATTTGGACTGAGGTTTTAGTTTCCAGTTTATTCCGATACTTCCATTCCTATTTCATGAATATTCATCACTCAAAATTACCCTGAAGTCATTAGTACCCTGGACTTACATAAATAAGTAGATGTCCATAGATTTCAGTGAAACTTACATACAACAATGCTTAGGTGCTTCAAATGTGCAAACTTGGCAATGAACAGAAAGGCTGTTGTGAATTGGGACTAAGCGAGCATTTGATTGCCGTACAATCATTCTAAAGCTTTTGCCAAATATATTCTGTGAAGTGCTGCCTAGCCAAAGAGTGATTAACTGATAAACCGTGAGGCTAAGGTGATGGTGTGCAATGAGTCACTAATTGATGGAAACACATTAAGCAAGACAAGCAACATTAAAGATGCAATCTATTATTGCCAAAACATGTAGGACTTAAAAATATTCAATTGTGTCCCACATTCAGGTCTAGAGAGCCAGCATACAATGCTATTATTACATCACTGACCTGGTTTTCCCATACCCTTTTTGGGATGGGCTTCCTCCCCAAAGCAGAAATATACACACTGATTGAAGAGGTCTCACTCCCTAATATTCTTGGTATTCTTTTTAGAATAGAAAAACAAAGCTGCCATGTGTATCAAATACAGTACCGTGCACAGCTAATTCTGATATGAGGAACTGAACTACCAGAACAAACATTAAAAAGCAGGCATCTACCGTGTGTGTGTGTGTGTGCGCACGTGTGTAATATGTCTCTCATCCTGAAACATACTAGAATTGTTTTAAACTAATTATTTTCCTTAAATGTTACATTTCTTTTCTAGTGAGAATATTTTCTTTGAAAGGGAACAAAATCTAGATCCTGCACTATGTATCCCAAGAAGAGCCACAAAATAACTTGGGTTTCCTCAGTCTCGATGGAGTAAAAATAACAGATGCAGGAAATTGTGAAGTCTTAAAAAATATCTATTCACACTACTTTCATACAGTGCTTCTCCTTGGAATTTATTTTAATAGCCCTACCATCACTTCACTGATATCCCATAGTTTCCTTGCAACCAAGTCATCTGTACCTTTGGGCAATAGCTGTTCCTCTTTGCAGTCCCCAAAATATTTCCCAGATATACCCTCTACTTCAGGAGAGGACGCCAGATAAATAGACGTCTGAGCTCCTTCCAATGGAGACTTGAAGAAAGCCCAAGATACCAAACTGAAGAGGGGCCTGGCTAGTAAAGGAATATGTATGTGCCTACCAAGGTTTGTTCGGACAATTCCAGGATGTAGCACATTAACTGTGACCCCTGTGCTGTCTAAGCGGCGGCCTAACTCCCTGGTGAACAGTATGTTAGCCAGTTTACTTCGACTATAGGCAAAGCTTTTGTTGTAACTTAGCTCACTATTCAAGTCATCAAAGTTGATCTCTCCATATTTGTAAAGTTTGGAAGATACTACTACAATCCTGCTAGGTGCAGAGCTTTTCAGAAGTCCAAGGAGGAGGTTTGTAAGCAAGAAGTGACCTAAGTGGTTGACGCCAAACTGCATCTCAAAACCATCTTCTGTCTTCATATACGGACACTGGAATACCCCAGCGTTGTTGATCAGGACATCCAGCCTAGGCTCTTCCTTTATAATAGAAAAAAGAGAGGAGGAAATCAGTGATCTCATATTACAATTATTCACTTTTTTTTTTTAAAGAGATTTAAAAATCTAGTCTTCTACAGAAGCAGCAGCAATTGCTTAAGCCCTTTTCATCCACCCCCTTCCAACACTTGGACCACCTCTGTTGATTTGGCTAGATGTTACTTCTCATTTCCCAGAGGGGCAATCGTGTTAGTCTGTTGCAGGATCTGAAAGACTGACAACTTTGCTATGGCATAACTGTCCGTGGACACTTGTGGACAGTGTCCAGGAAGGCTTATGCCATAATGGATTTGTTCCTCATTAAGGTGCCACAAGACTCCTTATCATTTTCATTTTCTATTCACTCCAGTTGCTAAGCCCTGTCTAAGCCCGATATGTGGTTTGTGAGAGAGACCCACAGGGGAATGCATAGCAAAAATTATGCCCCATGACAAAAAGGGAGCATGTCCCCACCTCACCATGAAAACATTCTGCACGGATTCCAACCAATCTAGTACTGATGAAAGAAATGGGAATGGGAAAACTTGTCTGAAAATATATTCCTACATGGTTGTGAGAGCCAGTATAGTATAGGGTACAGGTGGGCAATTTATGGCCCTCCAGATGATTTGACCTAAATCCTTGGCTATGCTGGCTAAGTCTGATGTAAATTGTAAGCCAAAATAACTGGAAGGCCACAAGTTTCCCAACCCTGATGTAGAGGCTAGAGAGTGTTAGACCATTAATGGGAGAGCTGGGTTCAAATCTCCTCAGCCATGAAACTCATAACTTCAGCCACTGCAAGGTCAGTGGCTCTTCCCCGAATGATTATGTGGTATTGTCCCCAGCTGCCCCTTCAGATGTGCCAGATACCAATGTTTTTCTACAACCCTCCATGTAACGCACATTCTTCTCTCACTTTGGGACAATAATTTTAAGTAAAATTCATTGTTTTTCTTTCTTTTTGTAATTGCGGCTTACCACCCCCAGACTTCTTGGGAGTTTGAGGACACTGTGCACCTCCCAAAACAAGCTGTATCACACACAAGAGGCCAGGTAAACTAGAATGACAAGCGCCTCCACTCTATTCACCCAGTGCTGTTGGTCTTTAAATCAACAGAATCAACTGCCCTTATTTTGTAACATCAAGGCGGTGCTTGGGGTAAGAGGCCATTTAGCATACAACACATTATTTCAAGGTATGCACGCTGGCTGGTTTGCGTTGCAGGTTCCATCCTCATCTAGAGCCAGTGCGGTGTAGTGATTAGAGTGTTAGTCTGGGACTTGGGAGATTTGGGTTCTAGTCCCCACTTAGCCATGAAGCTCACTCGGTGATTTGGGGCCAGTCAATGACTCTCAGCCTCAAGGAGAAGAGGAGGACCATGTGAGCTGCCTTAGGTTGCTTGCAAGAGGAAAAAAAAGGCAGGTTATAAATGTAATAAATAAATAAAACCTCCCCACTCACAATGGGCCAAGATCACTCCTCACTGCTAATACAAATGCTACAAAAAGGAAACCATTCGGTGCCATGCTGTTTCTGGACATAGCAGTTACATTAAATGATGACATCCACAGATCCCATTATAGTGCAGACATGTACAGACCAAATCTGTGGGGTACTCAAGTGCTTTTTTTGGAGATGCTGTCAAATTAGACTTTGTTTCAAGTTATCAGAATGTAAAATCAATGATGCTTGTCCCTTTGCTAAATAAGGAAGGACTTTAGGGTGTTTTCATTCTTTTGGCAACATCTAAAATAATTAAGTTGCTTGATACACAAAGGAAAAATCACAACCAATTTTAGTTGACCAGCACATGGACACACAAGGCAATGTATGTGTGTATGCTTATTTATACATGATAATTCCTGCACCCAGAAGCAGTTTCTCTGGATGAATTGTATAATAGTTAAAACAGCCCGGATTGTGAAAAAAGCATCTTTGGAAGTGCATAACCAGGACTAATCTGGATCAGATTATTTGTTCAGCTAGCCCAGCATTGTCTATTCAGGCTGCAGTTCTCCAGGGACGCGGGCAGAAAACAGGTTTTGCCTTCATTTGATCCTCTTTTTAATTGAAGATGCCAGAGATGAATACAGGCCTTCTGCACGTAAAACATGTGCTCTTACCCTGGAGCAATGGCTCCTTCCTAGTTGCAGCAGGTTAAAAAGTGGCAAAATAACTTCTTTGTACTCCCACTCTTTCCCATTCAGTTGGGTCCAGGGCAGATTCTGATCTGTACCACCATCTGGGAAGGAAATGTTATAGCCTAGAGCCCTGTTTACTTAGGAGTCTGCCCCACTGTGCCCAGAAGGAGTGGGTAGGAAAGTCCTCTTCCATCAGCGCAGTTGATCTGATCCAACCCAGTGTCGTCTTCTGGATCCACCTCCTGTGCCCAGCTGACATGTTGAACTACAACACCCATCTTACACCACTAGTACAGGTGGAGATGATGGGAGTTGTGCCATGCTGGGTGGGGATGATGGGAGTTGTACTCAAATACGCTTGGAGAGCACTAGGTTGGGGAAGGCGGGTGTCTATCATTAAGTATTTCAGAGGCTGCCCTTTATTTCAAATACTCCCCTGGTGTGGGGAAGCCCCTCTCCTGGTCTGCCAGCCGCTTTTGAATCCCGTTTTATTTTATTAACTTGTTATGCATCAACGCAGATCTCACCGACTCCATCCATGATCAGGCGGTCTCCTGTAATCTCAAAGCCACCAGTCTCCTCACCCTCCGTCCTCTCCGTGGCGTAGAGCAGCAGCCTTGTCCAACCTGGTGGTGCCCTCCAGATATGAGGACTTTAATAGTATAAAAAAAGGTCTTGAAAATATAAAAATCAATTTGGAAATTGATTTTTATATTTTCAAGTCCTTTTTTTATACTATTAAAGTCTTCATAGCTCTTCTGCACCAGAGTTTGAGCCTATCTACACTACCGCTTTAAAAAGGTTTACAACAGCTTTAAACCGGTTATTAACCGGTTTAAAACTGTTATAAACCGTTTTAAAGCAGTAGCGTAGAGAGGATCTTAGTCTCTCTCTCTGCCGCTTCAATTGTTTGGTGCTTCTCCCCCGCTTTGCATCAGCCCTCCAGATATGCCCGAGTACAACCCACACGCCGGCTGGGGATCATGGGGACTGTAATTCAGCACATCTGGAGGGACGAGGTACTCCTCCTTCCCCCGCCCGTGTTTACCTGCAGCACCTGCTGGCAGAAGCGGCGCACGGAGCGGAGCGAGGCCAGGTCAAGCTCGCGCACCAGCAGCTGCCCGCGGCACTCGCCGCCGCCGCCCCGCGAGCACAGGCCCAGCTCGGCGCGGAGCTCGCGCGCTGCCTCCTCGGCGCGGTCGCGATCCCGGCACGCCAGGATGACCCTCGCGCGTTGCCGTAGCAGCTCGGCCGCCGTGGCCCGCCCAAGGCCGCTGTTGGCCCCGGTGATGATCACCGTCTTTCCTTCCATCCGGGCGGCGGCGGCAACAGCCGCCACACTCCACTTCCCCTTTCCGGCCGCCAACCAAAAGCGCCGGGCGATGAGAAGCAGCCCCCCGCCCAGAGCTGCGGCCAGGACGACCGTGGCGGCCATCGCCCAGGAGGGATCCAGGCGAGAGCGAACGGGGCCGACAGAGCGGTAACCCGGAGTTGCGGCCCAATGACGCCGCGCCACTGCGGAAGGCGGGGTGGGGGGAAAGAGAAGCGCCGAGTTGCTCTCGTTGCGTAGGGAAAGGTGCTGCTTGGCCCGCGCTTGGCATTGTGGGAGTTGTAGTTCAAGGGTTCTCTTCTGGACTCACCGCGCAGGCGTACGGAGGGACCGCTGGATTCTGCCGCCTCTGGATGGAATCGAGATCACGGGTTTTTATTCCAGTCTCCAGGTGTTAATTCATTTCGCTAGGATGTTCGTCTTTTTGTTGATGACTGCTACTACTGTAAATGTAGTGTGCTTGTTTTGCATACATTTTAGTTTTAATGTGATTGCCACACATTGCTTTTTTCATTTCATTAACGTCTGAGCTCTCTCTCATCTGAGCCTATCTACGCTACTGCTTTAAAACGGTTTATAACGGTTATTAACCGGTTTAAAACTGTTATAAACCATTTTAAAGCAGTAGCGTATATAGGCTGTCTCTATATATATTCCAAAGGCACACATGTAACAATGTATCTGATGTAGCGGGCTTTAATCTACATACCTGTAAAATAACATTTTAGTCTTTAAGGTGCCACAAGATTTTTTCATTTTCGGAGTACAGAAATAGAAAGGTTAAATTGACCCACTCCTTTTAGTTTCCTGGTTGATTTGGGTTCTGCCATTTCATGCTGCTAAAAGGGGGAAACAAGTGCCAGGCCTCTACATTCAACTGAGCACAGACTTGGGGGCTGGGAAGGGCAAATTAACTAGATTTGCTGTAACCTGAACTGCATTTTGTATGGGGTATTTTGTTGTTGTCAAGCTCAAACAAGGACTTGCATGGTGGTCAAATGACAGATACTATTACATTTATATCCCATATTTTTCCTGTTGCAAGGAATCCAAGGTGGCTTACATGGTTCTCCTCCTCTCCACTTTATCCCCACAACAACCCTGTGAGGTAGATTAGGCTGAGAGTCATTGATTGGGCCAAAGTCATTTTGTGAGCTTCATGGTTGAGTGGAACTAGAACGTGAATCTCCGAAGTCCCAGTCTGACACTCTAACTACTATACCACTGGCTCTAGATGGGGATGGAACCTGTAATGCAGAACATCCAGTATGTACCCCACCTTTTCTCTCTCACACACATTCACCCCAATTAGACAGACACACCATTCACACACCCCTTCCCAGCTACCTTCTTCTTTAACTGATACATGTAGATGAGCTGAGAAATGGCAGCAGGTGACGGGGACCATGAAAGCAGGCTGATCAGGAAAGGCAAAGGGAGAGTGAAGCAGACTGGAGTTGTGGCCTTGAGATGCACTTCTTCAGGTTGTGGCTGCAGGGAAGTGTTTCCCTTCTCCCTTTTCTGAGGGGCTTCAGCCAAATTCACTGGGCCAAATTTTACCTGTAGGCCAGAGATTCCCTATCCGTTTCAAAGTCTGTTCTGTAATGCTAAGACAGCGAAAGGCAAAATATTCTGGTGGAGAATAGGCAAAAAATCACTTCTGGCCAT
Organism: Anniella stebbinsi; assembly: GCA_029215795.1. Classification (NCBI taxonomy): domain Eukaryota; kingdom Metazoa; phylum Chordata; class Lepidosauria; order Squamata; family Anniellidae; genus Anniella; species Anniella stebbinsi. The sequence continues at coordinate 130,869,812 of JARDYH010000003.1, read as the reverse complement.
CAACAGCAGATTCAATTTCATACTATTGTTGGCTTAAAATTCAAATATAAACACTATTATTCCTTCCTAGCCTTCTGCTCCCACTTTGGTGGAGGTGTGCCACCAACAGAGAAAGTTTAAGAGCTACCTTTTCAATAATTTGATAGACTTTCTATGTATCATATTAGGAGTCTCTAACTCCATCTGAATCCAGAAACTGGGTTGTTTACAGGTTAAACAATCCAGAGTTAACTCAACAATTGCCCATGGTTTGTTGATGGGTTAATGCTGCTTTATTTTTTTAAAAAAGGGTCTTAAATAGGAAAAAATGCTGATAGTCTCTAATACCAGCTTTTATTAAAGTACTTTAAAAAGAGATGTCCCTATAAACGATGAGATCAATAAACCCTGACATTTACATAGCATAAATCATATAGCACACTTAAGAGATTGTAAGGCCCAATCTATTCACCACCAGTAAAAGTTAAGTAAAATACACCTTTCCTTTTTTGGGGGTGTGTGATATTTACATACAGATCTAGTTCTAAATAAGGCACTGTGAATATATTCAGACCTACAAAATGAAAGAAGGATTTTATTCAGGATTGTATTCTATTTACCGTTCCTGCAGTCCTACTGGGTGTGCACAGGGGACAACAGATTGCATTATTGGTTACACACAAAAGCCTAAAGCTTGTCTGCAATTTGTGCACTAGGCATCCTTTTTCTACCAACACAGCAGTATATACACTGTATTGTGGTATTCCCATGGCACTATAAAGCAAGAGTAGGCAGGCAGTAGATCTCCAGCTGTTATGGACTTCAACTCCCAGCATTTCTGACCATCCACCATACTGGTAGGGGCTTCTGGGAGTTCAAGTCCAAAACATTTGGAAAATTATCTTCTGCGCACTCCTGCTGTAGAATACAGAGAATGATATTAGTAGTAAATGCTAATGTTTTCTAACATTTAAAAAGCCCAATCTAGAAAAGTTACCAAAGAATAAATATGTTTAGGAGAATATATATATATATATATATATATTCCAAAAATGTGTGTGTAATAAAAAAATATCCCCTCTAAAACTAGACCAAAAACCTGGGGGTCACACTTAAAATACAATCTTGATATAAGTCCAAGTATGGAAATGTCAGACTTTACAGCACATTCAAGACTAAGTTAAAAGGAACTAATTTTTGGCAGGTCTGTCTTTCAGTTTGGATTTGTGGTACTTCTGCCCAATGCCATATGGCACATGTGCAGCAATTGTACCCAGCTGCCGTGCTCCCTCTATGTGAAACATCTGATCATCAAAGAAGATGTGAGGTCTGATCTTCGCCAGGACTGGCCCCTTGGGTGCCCCGGCAAGAAAGAGGGCTTCATCAATCTGCACGCCCCAGCTGCGGAGAGTCTTCAGCACTCTGGCTCCAGAACTGGCAGCGCTTCTGGCTGTCACCAGATAAGTCCTGATTGGCGAATCTAGTCGTTCGTTCTTTACATAGAACTTCTTCTGGAGCCTTCCAAGATCTTCCAGGAAACCTTTCAAAGGACCCTAAAGGCACAAAATATCAGAAACACATTGAGCATATGGAGGCTGGTGAGTCAGAAGAGAACTATGAGGTTGTTTAAAAGCCTAAAGTAAGAAGAAGACTGAAGGAAACTTAACCAGAGAAAAGGTACATAGGATGCTGCCTTATGCCAAGTAAGACCCTTCATCCATCTTGCTCAGTATTGTCTACACCAGGAGAGGGCAGAAAGTAGATCAGGATCTACTTGTAGATTTATGGGTGATTTGCAACAGATCAGTAAGGGCTTCTGACTCCCAAAGAATAAAATCATTAAAAAAAATCTGTCCCGTCCCCCCCCCCCCCCCCCGGCCAATCTAAATTTCATTGTAGAAAAAGAATGCTGGGGTTGGGGTGGAACAGGACTGAAATTCTGTATGAAAGGAATTGTGAACTTGATTCTGGTGTTGATCACAAATTCCTTGGCTAAGCATGTCCTCAGAGGCACCCTATTCTTCAATTCTTAGTATTTGTCCACCCACCTGAACCAGTATTTTGCCAATGGCTCTGGCTGATGGGTCTCAAATCTCTAGTAAACCAACCCCCCCCCCCCAACAAAGTAGATCTCTCAAGCCTGATGTCTACCCACCCCTGTTCTACACCAGTGGGTAGGGATTCTGAAAGAGTTCTCACAGTAGGATTACGGTGCAATCCTATGCATGCTGAGACAGAAAAAAAGTCCCACAACTCCCAGCATGCTGGCAGGGGCATGCTGGGAGTTGTAGGACTTTTTTCTGTCTAAACGTACACAGGATTGCACCTTTAATTTCTTTACCTTTTCGCCCAGGCCTGTTTCAGTGTTTTGGGGTGGATTACAACATTTAAAAACAACAAAAGCACGTCATTACACTTGTAAGTAAATGCACTTCTAAAATACAAAATTAAACACCACAGAATCTCACCCCTAATATTTAAAGAAAGAGGTAGAACAACTGTTTACCACTGATATAACACCTGATGCATTGTATATATAAGGACTCCAATGAACCGATAGGTTTCTCTGGCCTGTAAGGGCTTCATCATTAACTTCAATTCCATGTGAACAAAGGGATGTATACATAGAACTATTCCTTTTAGTGAAATGAAAAGAGAATGCAGGAGCTCTGTCTGAATATTGGACCACCTCTGTGTCCAGATCATTTGTCTGCAGAGTACAGGGTAAAGAGCCATGGGTTTAAATTCTGCGACAGGTAGGTTTACATTAAACATCAGAGAAAACTTGCTAATTATAAGACCTTTTTTGTGTCCTCCCTGGAGACTGAAAATGTGGTCAGTCATCTATCAGGGTATCATGATACGAAATTGGATTTCAACCTCCCACACACCCCAGTTGTTTCTGTTATAAAATGCTATGATTGTTCCACAGATGTTTCAACTCTTCAATGCTTCTGATAACTGACAAAGCATCATTAAATATCTGTCAAGCATGACAACATTCATCATGGGAGCAAAAGTTGACCACCATACTTGTGCCAGAGGTTTATTCTCGTTTATCCGCTCGTGCTCAAAAAAAGTATCCAGGCCATGTTCTTTCACAATTATTTCAGACTCATCAGAAAACAGAACAGCATCCCCGTCAAAGGCCACTCGGAGCTGCTTATCATCATACGGAACATTTTTATTCCCTGAAAACAATGTGGCAGCAGCAATTCCTGCAAAAATATAGAAGAAGCTATAAACCTTGTATCCTATGTAAGAGAAGGACCAGATTGGGCTGCTTTTTTATGTTGATTATTCACTTTGCTCACGTGTACTAATGTCCACATTTTCATAATTTCGGGAGTTGTGCGGAATTTAAAAGCTTCCATTGTTTTCAAACCCACCAAAGCTAGTCCAATGAAAGAGAGCATCTTGTTATTTTATTTCTTATTCTCTAGGAACACCATAACAACAGATGCTGCAGAATTCTTTTGATGAAAGCCTAGGAGGGCAATATCGCAGTGGCAGTCTAGAAGGGCAGCGTCCAATGGGGCCGCTGCACACCTGCCGATTGTTGCGTCCACAGGACCCACTGCTTCCACAACAGGGAGTTAAGCGCTTGATTAATGAACCCTGGGAAAGAGGAGAAGCACTAATTTCTGGATTGGGACAGGTCAGTGGAGCTCCCTTCTGCAAGCTCTGTTGATCTGCCCCTTTCTGGAAGCTAGCATTTCTGTTTGTTTTGGGTTGCTTTAACAACCACCAGCTCTCCATTGTGCTAGCTGTGGATCCTGCTGGCACATGGGCAGCATAGGATGCTCCCTAATATCTGCACTTTGTATTCCAGCTCCAGCCTCTAGGAATATTGGTCTTTATGCCTTGAACATGGTTGGAACAATATAGAAATAATTGAAAATTATACATTTTTAGTTAACCTTTCTAGCCTGGACTTTTTAGTCCCAGCCCTCTGAGCATAAATCCATTTTGGCTTCTTGGCCCTTCGGGTCCTCTTCTTGCTTTGATTCTGAGGTGGCAGACCTCTTACATAGGTCCTGATTGCAGGCTGTTCTCAAGTTCAAACATATTCTGCCAGTCTCATCTCCCATTCCAAATTTTGCAGTCAAGAATAAATTAGGCAAATGGGTCATTTCCCATCTCTCTACATTTTGTGCATAATTATTCTGTTGCCAAGTTTTGGAGTCCTGATAGAACTAAGAAGGGCAAAACGGCTCAAAGCCCCTCTTACACACTCTTGAGGTTTCTGAACAACACCCGAACCCTAACAATGCTTACATGGAAGATTCAGTGGAATAAATGAAACTCACTTCCAAATAAGGGTGCCATCCTTTGCATGTTTAGTTAGAAAAAAGTCCTAGAACTCTCAGCATGTTGGAAACTGTAGGACTTCTGTCTGTCTAAACATGCATAAGATTGCACTTAAATGCATTTAGGATCAGCCTGCTATCAATAACCTCAATGAAGCCAGAGAATGTTTTGGAGCACTTTGGATACTTATAGCTGACCTATACACCCTGTAGACTATACATGCAGTTAATCAGTACTTTGGTTAGCACTCTGTGATTGAAGTAAGGGAAATCCCCAATCCAAACCTGCTTCGATGGCTTCTTGAACTTTTTCAGAGTCAGCAGAGAGGTACAAATTGGTCAGGTATGCTTTCAGGTAGCCGATAGGACTCTTTCCTCCAGTCATACAGAACCGTTCAATTAACAAACCTGGCATTGGATAAGAAAAATTCTCAGACCCAGCTGATGCTCAGACACAGAGTGTCGTACAATACACTCACGTGGTTGCTGTGTCAGTTCAGAAGGAAAGCAGAGACTAGTTTCAATGGGGACACTTTCCACACACCATACAGGTGTGTGACATCACAGCTCTGGCTTTGTATGGACAATCTCAGAGCTTGATAATACTACTGCTACAACAACACAATAATGATATAGAACTAATATTAGATTCTGTGCCAGGAAAGCCAGGAAAACCATTCAGCCTCCATCCAAATTAAACATTTGGGCAAAGACAGCTACACCATGACAACAGGTAGGCTGGCCCGGGAGGGTGGCTCTTCCTCGACAAGGATTCTTGCGTAGGAACCTGTACTGCCATGCTCTATTCTACCCTGGTGTTACCCCATTCCCAAAGTCTCTTTCCCCATCCTCTAACTAATGTAATCTGCCTCTAGATCAGGAGTCCACAACTTATTTGGGTCAGTGGGCACATTAGAAATTGACAGTATGTTGTAGGTGCTCTCACAAAATAGCTCCCATTCATAAAATGGCTGCCATGTTCTGTCATCAAATACCCATTTCCCAAAAGGCACACTGGTGAGACGGGGGAAAAAAAGTAACTTGTCCAAAAACCTAAGTACATGGCAGAGGTCGAGACTGAACTCCCAAACACAAACCCACTCTTTTGAACCCACAGTTTAGTGCGCAAACACCCATTTCACAGAAGGCAAACTGATGAGGCTCAGAAACAAATAACTTGGCCCAGAAACTGACTACAAGGCAGAGGTGTCCCAAATGCCAAATCACATATTTGCCCCCACAAAGCACAACAATATACCAATTTTACATAAGGCAAACTGGGGATGCACAGAGAAATGAACAGCCACCAGGCAAATCACAAACACAGGCAAAGCCCCCTGGATGCTCCCTAACACCCTTCCAGTTTACCTTTTTCTTTCTTTTTTTGGGTGGCTGAGTACACTTCAAAATGAAGTGCTGGCTTCAGCCAGCCACCATTTTTATTTTCTAAGAATGTCTCTGGGGGCCAGAGGCATTCTTGGAAATAATGTTTTCACTGGAGCGTGGCACTTTGCCAGTATTTTAGCCAGAGCACCAGACGTTTCACAACAGTAAACTGCAGTACCTTACAGCAGGGGTGGGCAGAAGGTAGATCTCCAGATGTTTGGGACTTTTACTCCCAGAAGCCCCTGCCAGCATGACCAATGATCAGGAATCCTGAGCCTTGGAGTCCCAAATATCTAGAGATCTACCTTCTGCCCATCCCTGCCTTACAGGCCTCTGCCACTGCAGTTATCTAGAGATGTAAAATTTCCAGAAATTTTGAAGCCATGGGGAAAAAAAAAACATGAAAATTTTTGGAAAAACTGAAAAAAAATGCAATATTAGCACTTTTTACAGATTGAAAATCATTTTGTTACTTTAGGAACATAAAATGTAATTTTGTACAAGTTGGTATGGCATAAAAAAGTATATTAAAAGTACAGTGTATTCAAGCAATTATTACAAATTGAATTTACTTTTTTTTTTAATATATATATTTTTAAAAAATCAAATGCAGCTACTGGCTCCTGAACTGTAAGGAAAATCTGTACTGTAAGGAACCTCTTTGGTTTTGCCAGTTTTTGAGGAGCAGGCAAATCTATTTTTTTTAAAACAAAAACAAAGAAACCATCAACATTAGTAACAAAGAAATTTATTTATGTCTCTGCTAGTCCTCCACAGTGTCAAGCAGACATAAAGTTCCCATTCCCATAAACATGCATGATATTTAATCAGACTCATTTTCTGAGCTATAGCTATTTCAGTCTCTACTTCAATGGCAGTGCCCCCTAGAGGCAGAAATGCATCTTGCTCTTGCATTTGAGAGTTGTGGTCTCAGTTTGCAACCTAGGATTTGCTTGTCCTCGGTGCACAGAAATTGAATAATCTGATACTGTACATACTTTTTAGAAATAATTTGGAGAAGTAAATATATGAACACCTTGTCTTAAACATTTATTCATCATGCTAAAATAAAACATTCCATAATCCATTTTTCTTCATTTCCCCCCCAATTTTTCAGGGTGGGGGAACAAAGAAGGCTTCAGAAAAAACTGGAAAAAATTGGATTTCTTCCAAATTTTTCCACAGCCTTCACCTCTCTAGTTATGGCAACACTCTGTATCAGGCAAGCAACCCTGTTTGTGGCCCAACATACCGACCTACTTCTGCTTTGAAGTAGTGAATAAACTGAACTCCAAAGAACTCTTCAAAGCAAGAGAACATGTGAGACATTAAATGCTAAAATAAGTTTGTTCAGTATACCAAGCGAATCTGATAATAGCAAATTCTCTCCCCTCAAATGTATTTTTAAACTCTAAGCAGGAGTGGGAAACTTGTGACCTGCCAGATGTTTTGGCCTAGAATTCCCAGCACACCTCACCCCTGGCTCTGCTGTCTAGAGCTGATGGGAGTTGAAGGCCAAAACATCTGCCCATACTTGCACTAAAGAAGCTGCCATCTAAGCTGCCTTGTGTTGCCTTCGTTAAAAAAAAGTGGGTATACATTAATAAAACAAAAGGAGAGCTGAGAGATGTAGCAGCAGCAGCCTCAAATGTAAAGAAATGCATACCTCAAACTCACCATAATGATTGATGCTGTTGATAAGTCTCACCCCTACTTGGGCATGATTATTCGTCATGAGGACAATATCAAACAGGTCTTCATCATTGGGATACAGCTCCCGAAGCCGGGCGTTGACCTGCTCCAGTGCCTTTGGGTAGCAAACATATGAGTGTGTGCGGGCATTAGCTCCATTATCTGTTTTCATCAAGAGATTTGATCAGGACACGTGGGGCTCTGTCTAGAAGAAGAATATATGTGCCAGCCTGACTTGCATAATGCGTTCTATTGATTCCACATCTTGAGCTCTCAAAGGGGACCGCCAGGGCTTGTTGCATTAGAAACAGGCACAAAATTCACCTTCTAATGACTATTGAATGTGCATTGTACAGTTCAGTCTTTCAACTAAAATGCATAGGATTGAATATGCATTGTAAGCTTGGCCTTAGTAATGCCATATCAGCACACCAAAGGTTCCTCAGGTGGGCAACTATTATTTCTGGGTGGTGTGTGTGTGTGTGTGTGTGGGGGTCCTTCCTAGCAAGCCCAGGTCCTGAGCAGCATACAGTAAACACCACGGCATGTACATTTTGAAGAAATGAATAAAATAGAAATATTTGTGCAAGCCTTCCCCAACCTGGTACCCTCCAGATAGTTTGGACTACTACTTCCATTACCCCCAGCAACTGGTTATGCTGGCTGGTGCTGATGGGAATTGTAGTTTAAAACACCTAGAGGACACCAGATGGGGAAAGCAAAGAACTTAAACAGATGTCAATCTTGCTTTCAAAAGCGGGAGGAATATAGGGAGCTGGACATCCATCTGTTAGGCATGCTTTAGGGTGGATTCCTGCACTTAGCAGGGGGTTGGACTCGATGGCCTTATAGGCCCCTTCCAACTCTACTATTCTATGATTCTATACAAGTCAGACCATTGGTCCATCTAGCTCATTACTGTCTAGACCGGGGGGCAGAACCTCCGGCCCATATGGCTCCCCAATTTTGTCCATGGAGTCACAGATTCCTCCAGGAGTGGGGCTTTCATCCAAGCACTCTGGAAGAATCCATAGTATTACCTCCAATCTCAAATTGGAGGTAATACTCATACAGCGGGGATGTGGATGGTGGGGGACTTGTAGTCCAACACATCTAGAAGTCCCAGCATTCCTGATCATGGGACATTCTGACTTGCAATGATGGGAATTGTAGTCCAACACCTTTGGAGGGCACCAGGTTGGGGAACGGCTGCTCTAAACAAAAAAGAGAAGTAGGTGGCCCTAAGTTGTTCGTCATCAGTTTTCCACAACCCCCCTGTCACCTCTGCATATTATATTTTCCATCCTGTCCTCATGGTTTATCTGCTTTGGGAGAATGAGAATTTCACTTGCACTTTCTACCTCCTTAGGGACGATGTGGTGTTAAGGTTTGTGAGCCTTAATTCCCAATTTCCCTGCTTTTTGTTGCTTGGTTGAAAACTGTAGAGCCTTAACATCGTTTTGTAAACCATAGGTTTTTTGTTTACTGAATTTAAGTTCTGTTCAAATCCATAAGGCTTACTGTCTTTCCTGATCTAGATCATATAATAGTTTTATAATTTCTGATCCTGTGCATGGATTTTAAATCTATACCAATTAAGCGCAGAAAGGAGAGTCTAGTCCTTGTAGGCTGAGAGAGAATAAAGCAACTTGAAAGAGGAATCACTGCTTATGTGCATACAATCTTCCTATTTTCAATTCAGGTGACCCGAGTTTGCAGGTTTGGGCATAGTTTCAAGAAGCCTGCAAACCCTGTTAAACCAGAGGTCATGGTGGGCCAAAAGAACCGTGTGTACCTATGTACATCATGGGAATCAATGGCTCTCCAAAATATTACTTGTAGTTCTCCTAACAATTATTTCTCCTAACAATTATTACCCCTCTATAACCCCAGCTTGTTTGAACATGAAAATCAAGATGCGGAAGCTAGTGATTTTAAAAGTATTCCCTGTAGTAGTATAGCAGGAAACCATCTCGCAGGGCAGGGCATTCATTTAACATCCCGCCTCCTCGCTTAATGTGGCCCTGCTCTAGCGATGCTGCTTTCAGGAAAGTTCTCTCGTCAGAGAAACCCGGAAACCATCTTTAACGCACTGAGGTCCCCTCTACAAGGATTCGCTTTTGCGCCTGGTTAGCCGATTATGCGCATAATCGCAGAAGCGCATTTATGCCTAATCCCTCTGCACGAGAGGCGGTGAGAGGCGGCGAAGCGCATTAAAGGATGTCCAAAATGCGGTTTACAAGTAGTTAATGCGCATAAGCGCATATGCACACAGTCAAAATGCGCTTTAACGGACGGAGCAAAATAAAACTCGCGATTTAACGCGCATTCGATAATGCGCATAATCGGAGAGATAACGCGCCTCTATGCCCCATTTGCGCTCCGCTGGTGTGGAGGTAAATTTTTTTATGCGCCTTGAAAGAGCTTTAAATGCCTCTTGTAGAGGCAGCCTGAGTGTGTGTGCATCTGACAACGAGATTATGTCACGTACCGTTGAATTATTTACCAGCTGCTTTGGGTGGAGGGCAAAGCAGGGAAAGGCAAGGTAACTGGAGGCGGCTCTGGGATAACGCAAGTGGAAACACCTGGCCACCGTGGGCTCCTTAAGAGGCAGCGAATTTACCTTCACCAAAGAAAAAGCCGGTCCAGGTTTCAGGGTCGCGTTTTCATTTGTCTGTTGATACTCCACATACTTTTCCACACCTTGCTCTTCATAGATCCTCCTTTCTTCCACCATATCAAAGAGGGCCCGGGAGGACACAGCAACGGTGATGGCATTTTGGGGCTTGGGCTGTGTGTGTAAGAGAGAGATTGTTAGTATGAATATAGTGATGGTGAATGCAGAGGTCGAAAGAAGGTGCAAAGAGATGAGAGAGGTCGGGGGGGGGGGGTAAGAAATGTCTGCGGAAGTGGGTAGAGAAGTCTGTGTACGAGCGAGGGCGATGGCAGGCTGCCCGCGTGCAAGGAAGATCGCAAGGGGCTCACTCGTTGCAAAGGGAGCTTGAAGGCGAGGAGGAGCGGCGAGGAGGAGAAGAAGGCGCAGCCGTTTAGGGCACGGCGGGAGGATGGGACTTGGGCAAGACTTGCTCAGCGCACTTCCTCACGAGCAAGCCCCGCCGATCTCCGGGGGGGGGGGGTGACTTTCCTTCTGAGGAAGCAGCTGCAAGGCCGCCAGCCCGCCTCGGCCTCCCCTTCCGCCAACTCACGGGCCGGGGTCTCTTGGTCGCAGTGAGGCTCTCGTAAGCAGCCTTGGCCGCTTCCCAGTCCTGCTCAGCTCCGGCGACGTCCTCTGGGGAGGGTTCCATTTGGCCGCGGCCGGAGGAAGAGGCGGGCATGTCCTGCTTGGGCTCGCCTTTGTCCGGACTGGAGCCGCTCATGCTCGGGGGCAGGCGGGGAAGCCGGAGCACGGAGGCGCGGGCGGGCCAAAGGGCACCCCGAGAGGAGGGAGGTGAAGCGTCAGGCTCCGGCTCGACACGGAGGGAAGTGATCTGCCCTGCCTCGGGCGGCCTCCTTCCTCTTTGGCTCGGCGCGGCCGGTGATGCTTCCGTCCTCCGCCACACCCTTGGCCCTCAGGCGGGGCGGAACGCGGGGGTGGCAGCACTGGCTACGCCTCGAAACACCTCTCCCTCCCAAGACTGCGCCCCAGGGCCCTTTTCCCTGGGACTGAAGCCGGTTGAACAGGTAGGGCAGCAATCCTGAACGGATTGAGGAGCGCCTGCCCTTGATTTCGAAGCCTCTTCTTCCGCTCGCCTAGCCCTAGAGCGGCCTTCCAGGTGTGTTGGACTACAACTCCCATCATCCTTAGCCAGGAGGGGGAAGGTTGCCCTAAAGCAGGGGTGCACAACCGGCGGTCTCTGGGCACGGTATCTGGCCCACCAAGGCCTTTACTGTGGCTCCCCATGTCGCCTTTCAGGATCCATGTTTATATGCCCCCCTTTCAAGATATAAATCCTCCCAAGGTGGATTACACGTGACATAGAAATAAGAACATCACAGTAAACAATATTGTAAAAAAATAAAAGAAAAACCAGCAGAATCTTTCCCACAGGGCAGGTGGTGGAAGAGCGGTAGTTTAGTGATAGAACCGCTGCTTTGCAAGCAGAAGGTCCCAGAATCAATCCCTGGTTTCTCCAGGTAGGGCTGGAAAAATTGCTGCCTGAAACCCTGGAAAGCTGTTGCCAGTCAGTGGGTGTGTTCAGACCACACTTTAGACAACAGAAGCGTTAATAACACAGTCACTGGTATTATTTTGCTGGTGCGCACCACCGGACATGTTGCCGCTCTCTCCGCCCCCTTGCTCAGCTGAAAGTTCCTGCCTCCTCCCCTGCTGTTGCATCTCCTCCAGGGCTGCTGCTGCATCTCCTCCCTCCTTCAGTCCTCCAGCCATATCCCATGATGCACCGCAAGTTCTGCTGGCTGTATAGGAGCGGCTGGGGTTTTTTGCCTGTTCCTACTGGTGAACTCTATGACTAGGTGGAATAGTACATGGAGAAAGGGGGGGTTCCCGACACAAGACACTTTAAGCAACTGATTTCAGGATAAACAACTGAACAGCTCATTGTTTTTCTCAGTTGTTTAATTGCCCCAAATAGTGTACCGTCAGTTGTGTGTGCGTTGTGTGTTGCCTGCCACACGACACAATAAGCAACAGAACTGACATTTGCCTCTTCCCCCCTCCGTTGATTATTGTGTCGTCCAAACTGAGCCAGTGTTTAAAATACTGGGCTAGATGGACCCTTGGTCTGACTCAGTATATGGCAACTTCCCATGTTCCTTTGGCTCTGGTGTCAGGGAGAATCCAGCTGAAAGAGGAGCAAGTGTCTGGTTTTATTCTCATCTCTCTCTCCTGGATTCCTTTCCACAGGGCACTTGATGGTAGAAGTCTCTGGCCCCCTCCACAAGGATGTGCTTTTGCGCCCGGTTCGGGGATTATGCGCATTTTCGCGGAGGCGCATTTACGCCTAATCCCTCTGCACGGGAGGCGGCGAGAGGCGGTGAAGCGCATTAATTGATGTCCAAAAAGCGCTTTAGAAGACGTTAATGCGCATAATCGCTTGTTCACACGGCGAAAATGCGCTTTAACGGCCGGAGAAAAATAAAAGTCGCTATTTAACGCGCATTCGAAAATGCGCATTATCGGGGAGATAACGCGCCTGTACGCCCGTTTTGCGCTCCGCTGGTGTGGAGGTAAAATTTATAATGAGCCTTCAAGGCTCATTAAATGTCTCGTGTGGAGGAGGCCTCTGTGAGGGGTGGGAAGTCCATTTTGGATAAGCTCTTCTTTGCCTGCCTCTTTCCTGGAATTCCATGTGTGTGTGTACACATACGTGCAGCCCCTCACCCCAGCTAGTGTCACACAAGGCCCTTGGGGTTAAAAAGGTTGTGCACCCTTTCTCTAATGGTTAGGGCTGTGTAAATGGCACCTCCCTCCCACAAATACGATCAGGCTAGAAATGTCTTTTTTAAAAAACAAGAAAAGCTACTCTGCACAATCTCATACATGTCTACTCAAAAGTCACATTAAGTTCAGAAGGTCTTACTCCCAGTTAAATGGGTATAGGGGTTGCAACCTTGGCGCACAAGCCTGCCTGGAGACTATGGCCTCTGACCAAGAATCCTGCCCCTTTCCCTTTGCTCTTTTTCTTTTGAGTTATTATCTCCGAAGCTGAGCCGTGTCTCCCAAGTTTAAGGAGGATTGCTGCTGCTGTCACCGCCTTCTTTTTATTATGTCACCAATGTGCACTCCAGAAAGTAACAAATAAAAAAGACTGATCCCTGCCCCAAGGAGCTTCCAATCTAAATGGGACTTCTGAGTAAAACCAATGAAGAGTCTTGTGGCACCTTAAAGACTTAGGGTGCAATCCTAGTCATGGCTGGCTGATGAATGCTGGGGAGTTGTAAGAATTGTTTCTGTCTAAACATGCATAGGATTGCACCCTAACATTTATTATGGTGTAAGCTTTTGTGGGCTGAAGTTAACTTCATCAGATGTAGTAAATGTGTCCTGAGTAAATAATGCTTCAAAAAATCAAATTCTGCATGAAGCTATTTTCTTTCTTACTCTGGGTTTGTATCCCGAATCTGGACCAGATTGGGGTGATCCAGACTTTCTGGATCAGGGGAGGTCTAGATCATTCCAGACTAGATCGGATTGATCCAGAGATCCGGAGCCCATTGGCCTTCCAGGTCCCTGGGTGCCAGCTGCGCAGCCGGCACCTAGGAATGCCAGGCTGGCGGTGAGTCCATTGGACTCACCGCCCTCCCCCCCTCTTCCTACTTACCTGCTGTCTCGTTGTCATTGCCACCGTCCACCACTGCCTGGTTCACAGTAGAGCGGAAGCAGCAGCGGCCAGCAGACGGCAGCGGCAAATGACGGTGGTGACGAGGACGCAGCAGGTAAGCAGGGAAAGTGGGGGAAGGGCGCTGAGTTCATTTCCCCATAGACTTGCAAGTCTATGGGGAAAAGGAAGGTCTCTGGATCTCAATCCAGAGACCTGGATCCGAATCCGGTTCTGGACCAGATTGGGGGAGGTCCGGTCCAAATTGAATATGGCCCAATCTGGATCATCCAGACCAGATGGGGAGCCGGTTCACAGCCCTAGTTTGTATGTGTGTGTTAGACTTAAATGTCCAAAGATTACAAAACCTATGAAAATTGCTGATAGCAACAAGGAAGTTTAATTGGGCCCAAGTGCAATGGTGCTCTGAAGGCAACCCTTAATTTTATACTAGTTTAAATGAAAATGCTACCCTTGAGGTTTGACAATGCAATTCAAGGCATGCTTAGTTAGAAATATGTCCCATTGAGTTTTAAATGTTTAGGATTTCCAGTAAAGGGAGAACTCATTTATTATTACATTTATTATAACCCTACTTTTTTCATCTTGCAAGAAACCCAGCATGGCTTAAATGGTCTTCCTCCTCTCTATTTTATCTCATAACAACCGAGAGTTGTAGGTTAGGCTGAGAGTCAATGACTAGCCCATAATCACCCAGTGAGTTTCATGATTGAGCAAGGACTAGAATCCGTATATCTTGAGTCCCAGTTCAACACTCCAACCACCACACACCCCTTGCTCTCCACTCCTAAGACTGTTCTTTGGTCCTCCCACCTTCATATGCCACATTACACCTCCCAATAGTCTTCTCAATATTCAAGTTCCCCCTACACGTATACCATCTATCATAATTACGGGAAATGTTCTAGTGTTCAGTAAACACAGGCCAGCCAAACTACAAGCCAATTAGGATGGGTGCTTGGATTATGTTATGGTTCAGTCCTGTTTAAGTGATTCATTAATTTGTTTATTACATTTTTATACCGCCCAATTGCTGAAGCTCTCTGGACAGTTCACAACAATTAAAACCATAAAATACAATATAAGAGACCATTTAAACATTTAAAAGTAAAAATTAAAATAAAACCAAGCAGCAATGCAAAGTTTTAAAATACAGTAACATTTAAAACAACAGAAACTGAAAAAAAGTGGGGAATAATGTTCTGAGGCTGCACTCCTATAGGACTTACTTGGGAGTAAGTTCCATTGAACTCAGTGGGGCTTACTTTTGAATAGACATATATAGGATTGGGCTGTAAATCAATATAAGCTGTCTTAATGCATTTATGAATTGTACTGTTATTGTTCACAGAACAAATAGGGTGACTGCTGTTAAAATTGATTCACACTTTTACAAGCAAGCATGCCTTACGTGCTTGCTGTGGAAAAGTGTGCTTGCTATGTACATATGGTAAAAGACATTTCTAGTCCAATCTTATGCATGGGAAGCAACTGCCACTTACACTGCCCTAACCTTTATAAAAACATGGAATTTTGTGATGAATGCTTACCATGAAACCCTGAGCAACAGTAGCTCCCTGACCTATGTCCACTGTATGCTTACAACTGTGTCTGTCCTTCACGCTTCTAAGAAATTAACTACTGCAGATACTGCAGGTATAAGGGGCCAATGTGCTTGCCATGTAAAGTATGGATGGATTTTAGGACATTCCATATAAATCACACTCTGGATACAGTCACCCTCAGGGATTTATCCTTGAGTTAATAGGAACTTTAAGGCTGCCATTGGCGTGTGGTGGGGGTGATTTCTAGAGCCTCCGGAAAGTGTGTATTTCTCTCCACTGCGTTAATGGCCTCTGCCATTAGTGTGGAAGGGGGAAATGAGCAATTAACGCAGCTATTAATGCAGCAAGTGAGGGCCCAGCTTGTAGGGGCTGGCAGCAGCAGTACCAGGATGAGCACTCACCAATTTCTCCCATCCCTGTGTTTATGTAGCTGCCCCATATCAGAAGTTCTCTGGGTGGCTCACAAAAAAGAAGCTGCAGCTCTTGGATTACTTCTTGTTCAGGAATTTGGGAGAATGGGAAGATGGTAACAGATTTAAGCAGAGGTGCTGCAGGTTGGCCTTGCCTTCTAGGCAGCTGGGGATCTCCTTCTCCTACACTGCACAGCTATTTTTTTTTACTATAAAACAACTGTCTCAAGCCAGGGCTCAAGCACTCATTTAGTGTGATGGAACAGGACCCAAACCATTAGCCTCAGAAGATCCTAAGCCCTTGTCCTCTGAGGAAGCTCCAGAGTTAATGGTTCAGGGAGATGACTTGGCCATGAAAATGTGTCATGAGGTCTCCTTCTTCCCAGGACCCAGTTCACCAGAAAAATCCCAAGAATGGGCTCCTTTGCCAATGTTTTGCATTACTTCAGTCTTTCCAGACTTGGGCCATGAGGACACTAGTATACCTCAATCATTCACTCTTTATTACAGTCTGAGATTGCTAAAATAGGCCAGGCCCCTTTAAGAGACCAAGTCTCCTTAAAACGCCAGCCAACTTAAAGGCAGCTACAGTTCTATTTAAGACTCAGTCTTGGTCTGCTCATGGTTGGAGCACCATACAGCAAGCCCTCTTTAGTTTCCAGCTCCAGCACCACTTGGAACTTTCTGTAGTACTTATCTATTTCTGTCTTGTTTTCTGAGAAGCCTGACCTGACTGGACTCTTGCTCAAGAGTTGATCCATAGAAGAGCTCTGCAGTCTAAGCTGTATCACAGAGCATCATTAGAACCCACAGTATAGAACAGTGCACTTAGTCCCTGTACAAAACCAGGGCATGATTTAATCAAAGGTAAATATTTTTAAGTAGGAGAGATAAGTGTGTCCACCTCTCTTACTGAAACGAATGAGGTTTTGGATACTTTGGCTGGTTTGTATCCACTGCAATTTGCTGCATGGGTAGCCTTCAGTAGTAAAGTTGTACCCCCCTGTAGTGCAAATACCTGCCATCTATGATACAGGAATGGGGAAAAAACACTACTTGTGCTTGAATAGATTTAACAGGGATACCTGTTATGGGTAAAATGGCCCTTTAAAAACAAAGTCTGAGACAGTGTTATAATCTGGAATCAGATTCTGTCTTTTGAGCAGTGTTTTGGCTAAAATCTTAGCCTAAATTGGTTATAAAACGAATGGAGCTTCTTGTATCTGGAGTGTTACTACAACATAATCCTACATGTGTTTATTCCGAAGAAAGTGCCCTGAGTTCAATGGGCCTCACATCCTCATAGATGTGGTAATGAGAGAAGATACCAAAAGAATGAAAGTTGGAGTCCGGAGATCCGGGTTCTAATCCTCACTCGGCCATGGAAACCCATTGGGTGACTTTGGGCCAGTCCCAGACTCTTAGCCCAACCTACCTCACAGGGTTGTTTTGTGAGGATAGAAATGGAGAGGAGGAAGATTATGTATACTGCCTTGTGTTCCTTGGAGGAAAAAAGGTGGGACATAAATGCAATAATAAAATAAATATTTTTTTTTGCCCTTTTGACAATTCTACATGGCTGCTTTTTGAGATGTCGTTGGCATCTGAAGTGTTACCATCATGTTAGAAGCAGTTATTGACCAACATACTGCAAAACCCATAATCACTAAAGGAATGGAATGCTGTGCTGTACTGTTCCCCAGATTTGGTGTGTGTGTGTGTTGTGTGTAAGGATACTGTGTAATGTGTCTTGTATCCGTCTTGTGGATGTGAAGACAATTGCATTCTAATTGAAAAATGGTTTGGCACCTCAACACTTGGGGGAAAGTTTTCTCCTATGTCAATTTGCCTGAAGGCAAGGGCCAAACTGCTTGTGATGTTAATCACGTAGATTCGTCCTTTAAACAGTGATGTGGGTTTTCCAGAATAATGTTCCAGAAAATTTTCCTATTGCATCGGAAAATGTTTGGATGCCCTAGATTGATCCAATGAAACAGGTTTCTTTTACTTGTATTTAGTAAACAACGAAGTTAAAAAACCAGTATCCCGTGTTTATTTTTTTGTCCCAATATATAAGTTATTTGACCTGAAATATTTGAGGGGGGGGGGGAGTTAAAGCACACTTAATGTGATGTAAATGTTTTATTATGTAAACATTTGTATCAGAATTCTTGTAATCTGGGTCAGACCTGTAGTATGGGAGATAAGTGGACTTTAACACTTTGCTCTCCACAGCAATCCCAATTCCAGCCCAAGCTCTCTATGCCTTCAATATGCATTGCAAAAAAAGTCCCATTAACATAAATGGGACCTTTTATTTTGCAAAACAAATTGCAGGTGCGGGGACCTGATCCAGTTTGGACCCACAGTGGGGAGCAAAGGGTTAGGGTACTGATACAGATACCTATCTGCCTCCACACTGGCTGTTAGTCAAACAACAACACTGCACTTAAGGGCAGTGCTGCATGACTAATGTCATGAGTAATTTGGCCCTAAACTGTTCCTCAGAGACCCTCCTCCATGTGCAGCCACCATCTGAAGTGAGGTGGGTGGCAATGGAGGAGAGGGCCTTTTCAGTTGTGGCACCCAGCTTGTGGAACTCCTTCTCAGGGAGGCTTGCTTGGCTCCTCTGTTTATGTCTTTTGAACTCAATCCAATACACACTTACCTGGGAGAAAGCCCATTGAACACAGTGGGGTTTAGTTCTGTGGAGATATATATAGGATTGTGCAGTTAGGCTCCTTTTCATTTCCCCAGGCTTTTAAAATCTGATGTATTTTTATTTATATTGTGATGTTTTTGGTACTCCCTTTTACTGTTTCAACTGATTTATTGATCACTGCGGTTTTTATTTTGTTTTATGAGTGACAGTTAAACCGCTCTGGAAATATTTGAACTGAAGGGTGCTATAGAAATGTTTTAAACAAACAAACTGAATTGAAGTCTTAGGAAATAACAATGCAATCCATTGTATGTTTGCTCAGAATTAAGCCCTATTAAATTCAATGGGACTTACTCCCAAGTAAGTGTGTACAGGATTGCAGTCAAATGCACGTGTATAACGCTCCATTCTGAACTGGAACATAAAATGGTATAATTACACAGAAGATATTACAGGCAAGTACTGTTACTGCAATTGCTACACATTTGTAAGGTGCCCCAAAGCCAAACAGAACCAGGTCACATTCTGTCTTTTTCCTTGGGGAAAAGCTTTTGGTTAGTCCTAAGCTGATATAATTGGTTAATGTCTTATCCAATATTTATTTGTTTAAATTAAGACCAGAGAATACGTACATCTATGATAAACTAGCCATTCCCAGCCTTGGGTCTCCAAATGGTGTTGAACTACAACTCCCATCATTCCCAGCATAGCAAATTATTAGGGATAATGGAACTTGTAGACCAACAACATCTGGCGACCCAAGTATGGGAAAAGCTAAACACAAGTCTAGAAGACCTAAATTTGGAGTGCAAAGTGTCTCTGGAAATGAACGTGGTAAGGATATGTCACAGAAAAGCTGTGTGATTGTCTGAAGGTGCGTTGTCCCCACAGTCTTACATCCATTTAGTTGGAAGTCCTATTCATGTAGCCAGATAGGAGAGCTAAATTGACGGATTCAGCAAATCTGGAATGAATGTTGTATGTGATCCAGCAGCCATAGAATAACTTCATTAAATGTCTAGTTCATCACTCAATCCACACAAGGTTGTGCAGTAAATATGGATTGAGTTGCAAGTGGGGAATGTGGTGAAATAATTATGTGACCACTTACCATGCGGTGACATTTCTCTGGATCCATGCAGTCCACACACTTACTCTGCCAAATTTGGTCATATGAATTGGCCTGGAATCCAAATCATTTCAGCTGAACATGCTTCCAGGTACAGACAGATCACACAATCTGGAAAGTAAGCTGAAATGTCAGCTGGACAAAAAGAAAGCGTAAAGCAATTCTGCAATTTCATTGCTAGTGTATCCAAGTTCAAATTTTTCAATGATGTTTTACCATGCTACTTTTGTGTTAACACAATAGGTTTGGTTTCTTTTGTTTTAATTGCTGTTATTTTAAAGTTCAGATTTTTTGTAACATTTATTTCATATTCCACAATAACATGTTCTACATTTACTGGATATTTTTTGAAGTAACATGAAACAATTAAATGAAATAACTAAAAAAAAATAGCATCCTAGTAATATTAGATTTATATTTAGGTGGTTAATAGCACAAGTACTGTTAGTCCTTGGTTATAACCAAAGACAGAGTACCGTTTAATTAAGGGTGCAATCCTATCCGGATAGTCCCCAGCTTCCGAAATCAAAGGCTGCTGACTACCCTATGCATGGTGCCTAGAAAACGGAGGGGACCCTCTCCTCTGTGCACAACAGCCCTGCAGTTTTGCCTACCGCCTGCCTAGGCATGGCTTCAGGGGTGGGGAGGGGAGGGGCCTGGAGAGCCAATAGGAAGCTGTGTAAAACAGCTTCTATGGGTCTCCTCTCTTCCTGACCTCTGGGATTGCCCTTTCCACGCTCCAAGTGGGAAGACGTAGCTGGTGTGTCAAGAACCGTGCCAGCTATGAGGGGGTGGTGGCTGAGGCAGGGAGAGCAGGTTCTGTGCTCCAAGGTCAGGGCCCTGATTCCTACCTTGGTTTCCAGAAACCAAAGAATCCTGAGGCCCTCTAGACAGTGTATAGTGGCCATAGATTGCTTCCTCCACCAATTGTAATTGATGTGCTCAAGCATGCTTCCTTTTGTGTTGCATTGTGACTTATGTCTCCCCAGGTTCTTTCCAGAACAACTTTCAAGTTCACACAGAGTGTCATCAGATGAGCATTTTTATTTCAGGGTCACGACTGGCCACTCACGGGTCTTCGGGGGGACATTTTGACAATGCAGCAATCCTGCTGAACGTCTCCCGCTCCATTTTTTTCCCGGTTTTTCCGTTTTAAAATAAGCCTCAGAAAACCTGACTTTTTAAAAAATAAGTCGGGATTTGTCGAGATTTCCTGTCATGTGCAGGAAAGTTCCGCTATAAAGGGTGCTATTCCCATTGTTCTTTTGTGGCCACATGGTCTCTGCACACTTCCCCGTGTAATTAGAGCTCATCCCCAATGCAGCATTGAAGCGGCGACAGAGCAATGGTACTAGACAGTAGGGAAATGTGATTTCTCCCCATCTGAAGGAGCTCATAGTTGAAGGAGAAAGCTAAAGGCTGAATTGTTTTTCTGTTTGCTTTGATATTTTCCTTCTATATCCTGAGGACTCAGGTTAGGTTACAAGATATAACAATTTCATTTTATGATTACAATAACCCCATAGAATCTAATTTCTCAAACTTAGTGAAAAGTGCTGACTACAACTGCATCATCCAAACCATTTGGAGGATTCAAAGCAGCAGAATGTAGAACTTGAAAGCCCCCACTGAACACAGTAGGACTTACTTCCAAGCAAACATGCAGAAGTTTGCGCTTTTATGTTAGAACCAATCCCACGCTGAAATGGAGAAATTTTATTTACAACCTTCAACACTGTATCAAGTTTCTCACATTATCACTGAATCCAACATTTTTGGCAAACACAGTGATGTATACCAGTCCCTATGAAAATTCCCATTTGTGAAAGAGTATGAAAATATTTATTTTTAATATCTAAGACAAATATTTCTGGTGTGTTTCCTAAGCAGTACTTCTCACAGGGCATTTAGGACTCAGCGAGTGTCACTGACATAGATACGAGGTTTATTTGCTTTCCTTGGCTGAGAATAATAATGATCTAAACTGAGGGTGGCAAGATTTGGATTTGAATTCATACCTTATCACTACAGGTGGCTCAAGATACTTTGGGTACCTGAGTCAGAAAATCCAAATAGCACCCATTGGTAGTGGTAGTAGTAATCTAAATAATCAACAATTTCTTGTTCTTTAATGCAAGGGCTGGGAAACTTTCTCTCTCTTTGAGTTTGTGACCTTTGGTTGTGACCTTTGGTGTGGTTCACCACTAGGGATAGGAGAAGCAGGGATGCTTGGGTTTGCAGACATTCTCCAAACTTCACGTTGTAGCTCATTTGGTCTCGCGCCCATCCTCATTTGCGACCTGTTTTTCTTTCCATTCGAATGGAGGCAGTGCACGTTTTTCGGGCACTTTTTTCAAAAATGGAAAAAAAAACCCTCACAAATTTTAAAGTGCGTGTTTTTCAAAAGATGCATTTTTTTCCCATCACCGGTGCAACTTCCAGAAGTCGTGAAATTTTCTTTTCTTTTTTGAATGCTCCCACTTGTGTTTGAGATTGTGTGGGGGGCAAGTTCGAAGGATTTGTGAACTGAAACTAATTTCTCATACGTCCCTCTCCACCACTGGTGTTGCCTGCTTTGTAGTTAGGTGCGCTTGAGCAATGCGCCTGAGTTGTTACCAGGAAGGTAGCTCTATTCCTCCCTTTAGCTTATCCCGTACCACATTTGCCTCTCGCTAGCATGATGAGCCCGTGATGGTATCTGTGGACTGTGGCGTTCGAGTTCTCTTGTCCCAATTTTGCTTCAAAGCTATACGGTATGGAGGCTTCCAAATATATTCTTTCCACTTGTGAAATGGGGAAGGGAAGGGAGAGAGAGGGGAAGGTTGTTTCTGTTCTAATTTAATTGTTACTTTTTTTAGGGTGACCATACAGAAAGGAGGACAGGGCTCCTTTATCTTTAACAGTTGTATTGAAAAGGGAATTTCAGCAGATGCCATTTGTATGCATGCAGCACCCAATGGAATTCCCTCTTCATCACAACAGTTAAAGCTGCAGGAGCCCTGCCCTCTTTTGTATCTGGTCAAGAGGGAGCCTTGTCCTCTTTTCCATATGGTCATCCTACTCTTTTTAATTCCTAGTACGTATTCTCAACATTTACTAACTTTCAATATGGTGGTTTCAAGTGAATACTGTAAACTGCATAGCCCAACTCTCCACTGATGCTGGATTGCGCCACATACCTAAATATCCTTTATGAAATTATAGTACATACAGTTGTGATATTTGCTGTCCAATATAAATATAGATAATTGTAAGTAAGTGACATCAGCCAAGTAAAATGATTAGGATTGGGTGCCTGTGACAATTTGTTTTCAGGAGTAAACAGTTGACAACCAGAATAATATCTACACTTTTTGAAGTAAAGGAGGGAAGACGTTATGCTAATACATATAAAAATATGTGGCCATTTTCAGTGCTTTACTGAAAAAACAGGGATTGCTTTCAGTAAGTACAAAAATGTGAATTTATTACTGTTCTAACTGCATTTAATCCATGCTGAAATTCTTTTCTAATGCGTGTGGGACATTAATATTCTGAAAGTCACTTACTACTCAAGATCACTTAATATAGATTAGTTACCTCTTGTCACACTTTGAACAACTCTTTTAGATAACCACTCACTTGGTCTCTTTGGGAGTACACAGTTCCTTACAAGTGAGTTGTTTGGCAGTCTTGTCTCCCTTCCTGCTTAAGTCATTGAGGCTGCAATCCCGTGCCCACTTTTGCATACCAATTTGCAAGCCTCCTGTTAATTGAAAATCCAATTCAATATGGAAAGCAAGTCCCCCCCCCCCCTTAAATTTAATTTCCACACAGGGAGGTATTATTATTATTATTATTATTATTATTATTATTATTATTATTATTGTTGCTGGCGGGATGTTGCAGCATGCAGGGCTGGTTAAACTATAGGTGTGGGACAGCGAGAAGAGTTGGAGTGGGTTCTGGCTTGGAGTGTGGAGCATTGAGCATTGAGCATCTGTTCAAATCCATAAGGCTTACTGTCTTTCCTGATCTAGGTCATATAATAGTTTTATAATTTCTGATCCTGTGCATGGATTTTAAATCTATACTAATTCAGCTCAGAAAGGAGAGTCCAGTTCTTGTAGGTTGAGAGAGAATAAAGCAACTTGAAAGAGGAATCACTGCTTATGTGCATACAGTCATCCTATTTTCAGTTCAGGTGACCCGAGTTTGCAGGTTTGGGCATAGTTTCAAAAAGCCTGCAAACCCTGTTAAACCAGAGGTCATGGTGGGCCAAAAGAACTGTGTTTACGTATGTACATCATGGGAATCAATGGCTCTCCAAAATATAACTTGTAGTTCTCCTAACAATTATTTCTCCTAACAATTATTACCCCTCTATAACCCTAGCTTGTTTGAACATGAAAATCAAGATGCTGAACCTAGTGATTTTAAAAGTATTCACCGTAGTAGTATAGCAGAAACCATCTCGACGGGCAGGGCGTTCATTTAATATCCCGGACAGCGAGAAGGGTTGGAGTGGGTTCTGGCTTGGAGTGTGGAGCATTGAGCATCACCGCTCTGGCAATACCAATGAACCTATTGAAACCCTATTGAAGCTGCAATCCTAAACAGACTTACTAGGTAGTAAGTCCTATTGAGCATAGTGGGACTTACTCTGAGAAAGCATGCATAGGCTTGTCCTGTGAAGCCTGCTTCTTGTGTTGTGTTTTGGTCTGGTGTTTTTGTTCTGCTTCTTGGTTAATGTAAAAGGCGATCAGGGCTCTGGTAGGGCAGTGATGTTTCTATTGAGATGTCAGAGGGCCCCTAATCCAGCCTTCCACAACCTGGTGCCCTCCAGATGTTGTGGGATATGACTCCCATCATCCATGAACATTGGCCTTGCTGGCTGGCACTGATGTGTGTTGGAGTCTAAAACATTTGGAGGGATGGATGCCCTAACCTGTCACTGTGTTAAGTTATCAAAGGCAGTAAGCCTGTATATACCAGTTGCTGAGGAATATGGGTGGGAGGGTGCCCTTGCACTGTGTCCTGCTTGTGGGTTCCTGGTTGACATCTGGTTGTCCATTGCATGAACAGAGTGCTGGTTTAGATGGACCCTTGGGTGATCCAGGATGGCTCTTCTTACGTTCCTATTTCTGACCCACGAATTCTAGTCCCATTTAATTTTACCGTTTCTGCATCTTCCCTCTTCAATGGCCACTGGCAGCTTTCATGGGAGGTAGCAGCTGCATTGATTCTAACTGCTGAGTCCAGTTGACCTCCTAAACTGATAAGCATGGGAAATGTAAGGAGGTATTAAAGAGAAGATAATACCTATATTTTCAGGAAACTCTATCCAGACGAGAGCCAAAGAGAACACTTTATCAGGAGGGAAAACCTTCTCCTGAACAATTTGCCAAAGTAAATCTCTTTGATGAAAATGAATCACACAGGCATTCCCTTCAATTTGTTCTTTGACAACCTGGCACTTTAAATATGTCAAAACCAACAGTTCGGCTCATATAATACTCCAGGCATCTTTATATGATTCTATGGGTTTCATATGGTCCATGTCAAACATGAGTCTATATAATATTCCCAGTCTGCAGATGCTGTCATGCTCACATGTTAAGTTATCTAAATAGTTCTGAATTGTAACCTTTTAACCCCTTCTGCTTTCTTTTCGCCACTTTTAGAGAGTGCTTTGCCTCACAAAGAACACACAGGAACTGCCAGCAAATTGCTGTTCCTTTACGAAAGGAATTCTAGTCCTAATTTGTTTGGCTGTTAATAACGTCCCAGCCTCTGCTTTATTGTTCTATGGTGTGGCAACTAGGACTGCAAGCTTTATAGCAGGGGTGGGAAACTTCCTCCTATAAGTCCTATCATCTCTCACCATTGGCTGTGCTGGCTAAGACCAATGGGAGGTGAAGGCCAAAACACCTAGAGGGCCAAAAGTTGCTCACCCCTGCTTTAAAGTCCAATCATTTTTGCATGTTTACTCAGAAGTAAATGCCATGGAGTTTAATGAGCTTAAGGTTGCGATCCTGTACCCACTTACATGGATGTAAGCTTCATGAACATCAATGCGATTTTCCTCTGAATAGAAATATATAGGCTTACACTCATTGTTGTTGTTGTTTACATTTCTATACCGCCCCACAGCCGAAGCTCTCTGGGCGGTTTACAAAAGATTAAAACATTAGATATTAAAAATTGATATACAAAATTTAAAACCATAAAAACAAACAACATACAAAGACAATATCCAATTAAAAACAATTTTGAACTCTCAGCCATGATCTGAAGTCAATTAAAAACTCTCAACATATACTGTTAAATGCTTAGGAGAAGAGAAAAGTCTTGACCTGGAGCCGAAAAGATAACAATGTTGGCACCAGGCGGGTCTCGTTGGGGAGATTATTGAGTTGCAATCCTATGAACACTTACTTTGGAGAAAGCCCCATTGAACACAAGTGGGATTTATGCAGGAGGAATTACACTGTTATTGCCAAGGAATTTTCCATAGGATTACCGTTCTAATGCTGTTTACTAATTCAATAAAGCTCTGATTTTGGTGGGGCTATGTCCCTGGGTTTCAGCCAGAAGCAGCCACAATTCAACAGGAACTGTCCAAGGTGCTGAACTCTAACCCCAAAACTCCTTTAGAGTTCTGCCTGGTTCTGACTGAAACCCATAATGGAATCACAGCCCCTCTGAAATCAGAGCCACCCGCCTCCATGGGAAGAAGGCAATGGAACACACTGTGAATTGATTTTTTTAATTGATGGGGACGCAGGCTAGTGCAACAAGAAGCTAGCACATCCTGTAGAAACAAGTAAAATGCTTGTTTCTGGAACTGGGCAGGTCAGCAGAGTTTGCAGAAGAAATCTGCGCTGGGCTGCCCCGTTCCGGAAATGAGCATTTCCACTCATTTCCAGACTCTCTGTTGGAGCTGCCAGTTCCTGTTGCACCAAGCAGTGGCTCTGACTAGCGCAGCAGAAACAGTGAGAACACCGTGGCAGTGTTAGATAAGTGTCCTTAGCCACTCATGTATTTTGTGAGTTTTGGGGGATTCTGGTGTGCTATTCTAATCGGGAATGAAAAACAAAATATATGAAAGGGAGTTTTCCTTCTAATAATGGATATTGATTTTT
Organism: Anniella stebbinsi; assembly: GCA_029215795.1. NCBI lineage: Eukaryota > Metazoa > Chordata > Lepidosauria > Squamata > Anniellidae > Anniella > Anniella stebbinsi. The sequence continues at coordinate 130,843,256 of JARDYH010000003.1, read as the reverse complement.
GTTTATTACGTTAGTTAGCTTTTGCTTCACTTCGCACTGTCAAAAAGGCATCTATGTTGAGATTTCCACATCTTTGGCAAGTTTATTTTAATATAATCTGTTAAAAGGCAGATGATTAATCAGCTATTTTTTAAAAAATAGTCAACAAACAGCATAATGCATGCACCAAGCTGGTAAACAACATATTTAGTTAATATTTCAAGGCCAGATTACTCAGTCATTAAAAAAAAATAGTGGCAGAAAATATATAGTTGTTGATGTCACTGTTTTCATTTGATGGGGATTTTTTTTGTCCCTGCTTTGCTGTCTTAAACAATGTAATGTTAGTTTATTTGTATTACTGCAATAGTGACAGTGTCATGAAAGAGCACCTTTGAAATCAGGACCTCTGCTTGTATCATATGCATTCTACTGCTTTTTCATTAAACATGTCTTCATCTCTGGAAAGCCAAATTCTTACAATAATAAATCAGAGACACCTCAAGCCTTTGCCAAGTTAAATATCTACAGTTTCTGGCAATTATGTAATTTCCAGATTTGCTACAACGGCTATTGCTGATAAGTCAATCGTCATAAAAAGAAATGTTCCAGACCAATCTTTATTAGTACGTCCTTCACTGATGTATGTAAAACAATCTTTCTGTTCTCCTCTCTTTTGGAGTTTGGGGGGGGGGGGAAGAGAGCATAATTGCAGCTTTCCCCCTCTTTTGAGTGACTCTTCATCATAACAGTTTATATCTGGAAAATATCACAGAAAATGTTAAAGGGGGGGAGTTTAAACCAAGAAATCAGGCCCCGCTGTTATTAATAGAACAGCTCAAAAATATTTCCCATGATGTGTTTGTAATAGTTCTGTCTCGTAATAAAACTCAGCAGTGATATATTTCTCCCATTCTCAAGTTGATTTTGCATTAGAAGGCCAGACAAAAGCAATTTGTAATAAGGTCCCTGATCCAGTGCCTGGACATACAAAAAGGGCTCAAAGGACTCCGTGCTCATTTAAAAGCTCTTTAGAATGATTAATGGCTAAATGCATTGCAAATTATCAAGTGCTTTACACGGACAAAATGGGGAGCTTTTTCAGAAGTTTACCAAAACAAATTTCCTCTCAGTAAGTGAGGGTAAAGTATCGCCCACAGTAAGCGGTTGTAGTATGAATGAAACAAGGTTAGAATTCATTTTAAAAGATGTCCCGATGCCTTTCTCGGTCATTTATTATGACTCAGCTGTCATCGCTGACAAATGAAGAAGAAACTAAGTCAAATGAATGTAACCTTCTTTCAGACAAGAGGTTGCATCCAGGCAAGGTTAGCTGAAACCGATGAGACTTCAGATACAGAGTAATACAATGTGGTATGAGGGGGGAGTGAGGAGGAAGAAGATTCGTCACTTCTAAAGCCTCTCAGCTAAAGCCAGCCATGGTGAGGCAGGGCGGGTTTTGCCAGAGAGTTCTCTGAGGGTACTTCCTCCCCAAATTCCTCTCCCCATTGGTTTCAGTAGGGTAGAAATTACCTTTGCTAGCTCCAGGTGGGTATGTGTAATGGGATCCATCCTGGGTCTCATGGAAGAAAAAATGGGCTACGGGTCCAAGAGATCCAAGGGTACCTCTAATCCAATATCAGAGGCAGTAAGCCTATATACACCAGGGGCTTGTCTTGACGAGGGGTTTGCCCCAGGATGGAACCGCAGTGGTGGCGGGTCATTTATATGATGCAGCTGCCATCGCAGGGCCTTCCCGAGGTATTCCCCCAAAGCTCCGCTTTAAAAAAGTCGGCTACTTACCCCGACTTTTTCCTCCCAGCAAGGCGCAGACGTTTATTTGCCATCTGTCGCCTTGTTCCTCTGTTACAGCGGAGGCGTGGCCTGGCCAATAGCAACCACTGGTTGGTTACAGTCGGCAGGGATGGGGGAGGGGCGGTCCAGCAAGCTGAATGGCCGCTGGACCGCCTCTGCGGCCAGCAAGCACTGCTGTTAAATAGAAAGTAAAAACAAAATAAAAATACTGAAGTCGGGTGCATTAAAACAAAAGAGTTTTAAAAAAATGGAGTGAGGAGCCGACTTTTCTTTTTGGCTGCTGGGAGGAGGACGGGGGAAACAGCAGGGGGATGGAAGAATGGGGGCTGGCGCACCGGGACAGGGGGGAGGCAGCAGCCCAGCGAGCCGAAAGCCCACCTGACCATCTCTGCTCATTAAAGCAAAATAGCAAAAAACAAAACAAGGAGCGTCATCACACGGGTGGTTTAAGGCACATTTACTGTGACTTTGATCCACTTTTTCAGGGCTGGACTCGCTCAACGGGGATGACATCATGCCAGTCCAGCGCTGAAAAAGTGGATCAAAGTCACGGCAGATGTGCATTAAACCTCCTGTGTGATGACGCTCAAAGACAGAGGAATGGACTTCCCCTGCCAGGACTCCTTCCTTTTTGGCCACAGGGAGGAAGAGGAGGAAAACAATGGGGTGGAGGAACAGGGTGCTAGGGGTGGTGGTGGCCCAGTGAAGTTTAAAACCCCACATTTGCGCTCCTTTCCATAGTTATTACCCTGGAGGAGCGCAATTGCGGGATGTCAGATAACGAGGTGCCAAAGCGACCTCGTATAGACACAGCCCAGGTTTTGGAGAACATGAGTGGGAGGGTGCTGTTGCACTGTGTCCTTCTTGTGGGTTCCTGGTCGACAGCTGGTTAAGTTCTGTGTGAACAAAGTGCTGGACTAGATGGACCCTTGGTCTGATCCAGCGTGGCTTTTATGTTTTGTTTTTTTAACCCTAGAAACCTTCCCAGAATGTCACGTACAAACAATGCTGGCAATAGCTGTGGAACTTTTCATGGGTGTACTGGGGTCCACCAGGCTGGATGTGCCCCTACCATTGCTGGGGCTCCTCTGTGCTGTCAGAGGGGCACTTCTGCCCCATCCCCACTCCCTTCAGCGAAAGGATCTGGGGGTTAGGACTACTGTCTTAGTCATGACTAACTTTTCACATTCAGTTTAATGGGACCTAATGGTAGCTAACCTATTCCGCATCCAACCCATTGGGATGACACTATCAAGCTAGCAGCAATGAAATCTATGGAGGCTCCATAATGCTCCCCAATTATTTTGGAAGCCCGTTTGTATAAATACAGAAGCAATTTGCAAGTGGGATATAGCAAACTTCCATCACCTCAGGATCAGAGAAAGGGGTGGAAGTTTTCCCTCCTTTTGACAGGTCTTGCCACTTCTCCATTATCTTTTAGAAGACCTGAAATACAAATGCTTGCAAATATGTGACAATCTATGCTAACAGATGCTGGGGGTTTATTATAGGATTGAAGGAAATATTTGTTCTTGTGATTTATTTCATTTCTTTACCGCCTCATAGCCAAAGCTCTCTGGGTGGTTTACAACAATTTATAAAAAATGCAACATGATAACAAGAGTCTAAAAAATTTTGACACAAAAAAATTTAAACACTGTAAACAGCTAAAATCAATGCAAGTAAACAACATATTCCCTAATAGACCTGTTCAAAAACAGCAGACATAGATGTCCCTTTGTATTTATTTATTTACAATATTTATATACCGCTCCATATCTAAAATAGATTCCGGAGGGGTGGACATAGGAATAAAACAGTAAAAATATTAAGGGATTAAAACAGCAAATTTAAATAATTCAATTTAAAACAGAATACCAATACAAATGGTGGCAGGTCAGTTGAGGAATGTGTCCTGGAAAAGAGTCAGTTTCAGGAGCAGTATAATGTTGCCGCCTTCGTGACCTCCAAGGGCAGGGAGTTCCAAAGATAAGGATCCTGGTGGACTCCAATCAGGCACTAGGTCCATGTGGAACCACCAGGAGCATGCCCCCTAATGACCTCATATACCATTAAATGCCTGGGAGAGGGTGGTCTTTACCTGGCGCCAAAAAGATAGTGTCAACACCAAGCAGGCCTCTGTGGTGATCTCATTCCATAGTCGGCGAAATACAGGCAGGATCTACACTACAGCTTTCTACCAGTATATAATGGTTTTGACAACTGTTTGGACCAAGGACACATTCCATATACTGTTTTCAAAATGTTTTCAAAGTGTTATATCCTGCTTGGTGTAGATCTGGCCACAGTGAAGACTTATGAGTTTTTGCTCCTCATCACCATAGGGGAGGAAACAGATGTGGATGACAGATGTGCCAGTCGATGCTTTACTTTCCCTAATATTAGGAATTCCATCTAGGGTTGCTTCTCCTTCCCTGCCCCACCACTCTGCACATTTTCCAGAGTGTGTACCTCAAGTATATGGTTTAATGGTGATATGAGATACTTTACACACATATTTAATTTATTCCATCATGTTTGTCAACAACACAAAGATAATGAGGAAGTGACTTTTTAAAAAGTATGTTTAATGTAACATGTCATTTGGACCTTACAAAAATCAGGTTTCATGTACATGAAAGTGACTGTGCAATGTAATCCTATGCATGTTTACTCAGAGTTTAACCTCATTGTATTCAATACTGCCAGGTAAAATGGACACAGGATTGCAGCCTTAGTGGGGTGTGTGTACACAACTTTTTAACAGTTTTGTAGCTCTAATCCTGGTTCGCACATACGAAGGGCTCATCTACACCTAAGGGTGTACTGGGAGGGAGGGGGAGGATCGCGGACTTACCTGCTTCCGTGATCCTCCCCCAGCATCTAGACGGCAGTGCAATGTCCCAGAAGGGAAGAGGGTTGTTGTGGCCACCTTTTGTGTGTGTGTGTGTGTGAAGAGGAGCTGTACAGCCCCGATCTGGGGAAAAGATAAGTTTATTTTAAAAAATGTGCCCATCTCCTCCACCATCCCAGGAATAGTGAAATTGCTGCCCCCACCCCACCCCCATTGGCACAGAGCATCCCCGTGCAGCTCCGTGCCCGTTTGACAACCCGGGAGGGTGTGCCACACCAGCTGCAGTCCTCGGGATTGTCCCGGGACGGTGGAAAAACCGGGATATCCCCTGTTTCCATTATCCCAGGGTCATCTCTAGGTCATCCCTGGTTGATCCCAGGATCCCCTGTGCGTCATATGGATGCACAGGGACAACCTAGAGCCCAGAACCCCGGGATATCTGGCAGGTGTAGATATAAGAAGTTTAACATAAGTTAAACATAACATAAGAAGAGCCTGGCTGGATCAGATCAAAGCACTATCTCATCTAGCATCGTGTTTCCCACAGTGACCAACCAGATGCCCCTTGGGAACCCGCAATGCCACTTGGGAATCCTCTCCTACTGTTGTTCTCTAGTATCCAATGGCACTTTGTCTCTAATCCTGGAGGTGGCGTGAGTAGTCGCCACTCACAACCTTCATCTCCATGAATTTGTCAAATCCCCTTTTAAAATCACTTAAATTGGTGGCCACCCCCACATCTTGTAGTAGTAAATTCTATAGTTGATATGCCTTGTGCAAAAAAAATTCCTTTTCTCTGTCCCGAATCTCCCACCATTCAGCTTCATTAGATAACCCCAGATTCTAATATTATGAGAGAGGGAGAAAAAAAATATCTCTATCCAATTTATCCACACCATGTGTAACTTTATACATCTCTGTCATGTCCTCTTTTATTCACCTTGTAAAAAAAAAAAAAAAAAACTAAATAGCCCCCCAAATTATAATGTTTCCTCATAGGAGAAATTTTCCAGCCCCCTGATCAGTTTGGTTGTGCTTTTCAACACCTTTTCCAGATCTACAGTATCCTGTTTGAAGTACGGTGACCAGAAATATACATAGTATTCCAGTGGTAGTCATATCATAGATTTGTAGCAAGTCATTATTATTATATTATATTATATCCCAGTGTTATAAGGTGGGATACGCATTGGTTTGACATTTTCATTGAGCTATCCAGCCTAAGCTCAAGACCCTTTTCCTGGTCAGTCACTTTCCACTCAGGTTCCATTAGCATGTATGAGTGTGGGTGAAGTTATGAATTTTTGTTGTCTCAATGTGTATCACTTTACTCTTACTTACAATGAACTGCATTAGCTATTTTAAGTCCTATTCACCCGGTTTGGAGAGATCTTTTCGGAGCTCTTTGCAATCCCTTTTTGTTTTTACCAAACTGAATAATTCGGTGTCATCAGCAAACGTGGCCACCACATTGTTCATCACTAATTCCTGTTCATTTATGAACAAGTTAAAAAGTACCAATCCCAATACAGATTCTTGAGAGATTCCATTTCTTACATCCCTACACTGGGAAAACTGTTCAATTATTTCTAATCTGCTTCTTGTTCATTAACCAGTTACCGATCCATAGGAGGACCTTAATACAGCCACAAAATATTAGAACTTGCACTGCACTTCCTTGCTTCCACAACCAAGCCGAAAAGCCTAGTCAATCCCACTACCCCAATTTCCTTCCACAGAACGTTGCCCCAAATGGATTAATAGCCAACTAAAATATACATGTATAATTTGACAACAGCAATTTTAATTTTTGTGTATGTTGCAAAGTTGTTAACACACCTAAAGAAAGAAAATGGGATCTAATCATCCACCATGTCAGGAACATAATGAGGGTCATAATGTGGGAGTGGGCTAATTAATCATGCAGAAGACATGGTCAGCCTGTTAAATATCACTGGATAAAAAAAGGGCCTCTGAATGCCTGCTTATTCATTAATTTTTGTTTCCTTTTTCCTGTTCACTCCTGCAAAATGCCACTTTACTGCATACTTGTTGTTCTTTGATACTGGACACAACCTCTGTGACTTCTTTCAACCTTGGCGAGTCACCAATAGCACTTGCGTCACTTTAAAATGCCCCTACACACATTAAAATGCACATATATTCTGAAGTGATGATGTGATTTATTATCCCACAATCCTTATTAGCCACAGGGGTATAAGAAAGCTTTGTTGCATGAAAACGGGGCAATCTAGCCGTTTGCTCAGAGTGAAGACTAGCTTGGCCTAAATGCAGGAATCTCCCATCTTTACCTTTCGTTTCCTACTGTAGGGATGTGCAAATCCGCAAAACCTGAGGCCACCAAAGTTCTCCAGACTCCATCTCAAAGCTCGTTCTGACTTTACTCCTTATCAGATTGCGAGCTTTGCTTTTTCTTTTCACACGCAAATCCAGGTGTATTTTCACGCATATTTTTCCAAATGTACATATCAATTGTGCACATCTTTGAAATGTATGTCCTTCTCCCATTGATTAAAGTGCATTTGTGCACATTTTTAAACGTATGCATGCTGTCAAATGCACTATTTTTGGTCCGTGAATCACATTGCAAGGTCAGAAATGTATGGACTTTGGCTGCAGATTCTGTCCCAGCCCATGTTCGGTCCAGAAAGTGCCAATTTGGTAAATACTGATCAAAAATGAAACTGAAAGGAAATTCTTATACATTTCTATCTTACTGTCCATTTTTGTGTGCTCTTTTTTTTTTTTTTGACATAGAGGAATCAACAATACATGCATGCAACAAACAAAAAAACATTTAAAATGAAATTTAATGTTTTTTTATCCCCTTCACTTTAAAATATATATTTTTCTCCAAAGTGGTTTCCAAGAAAAAAAGTCACATGTCTAATTGTTAATGCATACTAAACACAGTGTTTCATAGCTTGGCTCTCTCTTAAATTTAAGATCGGTACATGTAACTATTAGTAAATATATTTACTAGTATTAGTAAACATATTAATAAAATATTAGTAAACCTATTAGTAAAGTATTTGTAAACATATTAGTAAATATAACTTAGTTTAGAACTTTATTAAAGACAACTATCCACCTCTTTCCTCCCTCCTTCTTCCTCCCCAGGCTCCATTAACCCCTCCCTCATCACTACTGGCTCCTGTTCAGGACAAATGTCTAGAAAAATGAACGGTATTTTCTTTAAACTTGACATGAACTGGGCAGCCCTTCAACTAGAGGACTGACACATGGCCACCTTAGGCAGAATACAACACAGAGATTAAAGGGGATATTTACAGTTGTACAGCTGGTTAGAGCTGAGGTCTCCAGCATGGTACCTTATCTCCTGTTTTTTTTTTTTTAAGTCTTAAGATTACTGGGAGGCTGGGCTTCATCATCATCATCATCATCATCATCATCATCATCTTATTAGGGTTCATAAGAGTGGTTTTGTGTTTTGGAGCTCATCACCTTAGGTTCTTGGGCAGGTTACTTTTCTTTCAGTCTCACTATTTGTATTCTGGGAACTGGGTGTTTTATGACTGGCCATGCCCACTATGTCTGCCATTTTGTGAGTGTGCAAGTCCCCATGGCAGCCATTTTGTAAGCATGCACATAATACTCTCTCCAAATTCCAAATATGCCCACCAACCCAAAACGCTAGAGGAGCCCTGGATTAGAGCACGTTGGCATATATTATCCACAAAACAGAACTGACATATTGTAAAGCCTGGCTCCCCCAGAACATCAGCAACCAAACGTGTTAAAGAAATAATAAACGTTTTTGTCATACAGGATACAAAACACAAGCAGCTCACAGTCTAGGGATCATGGTCCTTAGTGAGCCCAATTTTCCCAAATCCCAAGCCCCATATTCTCATACACTTCACAAAATAGCTAGTCGTGTGCTGAGCAGCCTTCCTCAGCCTGAAGTCCACCAGTTGTTTTCATCTTCAACTCCCATCAGCCCCAGCCAGCATGGCCAGTGGTCAGGAATGCTGAGGGTTGTAGCCCCAAACATGTAGAGGGCATCAGGTTCAGGAAGCCTGTGCTACAGCATCTCTCTGATTGGTGGGAAATAATGCTCAATGTTCATTTTGGATTCATGGGATATTCCCAGATGACCCTTTTATTGGGCAATTGCCCTGCCTCAGTCACATATTTGTGATTTTTGAGCTTGCCTAAATTCTCCAAAAAGCTCATTTGGCCTCACTCTCATTTTTGTTTTTGATCTGTTTTTTTTTTTTTGGCTTGTTCTAATGGGAAAAGCTTGTACTTTGAACTGGCAAAGTGTACATTTCTGTGTGTATTTCCCCCCCAAAAGTACACATTTCCCCCCTATTGACCAAAGTGTGAAAATGCGTTTTGTTTTGAAAAATACACATTTCAAAGTGTGTATTAAAATATACATATTTCAACGTGATTGCAAATTTGGGAATTTGGGAACTTTTCCTGAAAAAAATGTGTGCCTGCTTGCATTCAGCATTGAGAACAGGACATGTTTGCATGATTTGTGACCAGAAACAGAATTGTCGCACATCCCTAGATAGTCTACAGCTGTATATTGTTGCTGAGAAATTCCATTCCACCTCTAAAGCTATTGTGAGAATTGCAGGTAAGTTCAGAGGGGACAGAGAAGCACCCGAGGGGATGGCAGAGGATGGCATCGTCAGGGCTGGATTTACGTACAGGCTAAACAAGCTACAGCTTAGGGCCTCACATGACGAGGGGCCTCGTGTTAGAAAGAAGGGGAAAAACATGTTTACAACATTACATGACTATCAAATTCTGTTTAATTGTATAGCCCGTATTTTGCATTTAATTTTTTTATTGTTTTTTTGAAGAGGGAATCTTCAATCACCACACTTCAATCCTGCAAGGCCTGGCTCCATTACACCACTGGTTAGGGTTTGTTTCTAATATATATGTGACATAGGAATTAAGGCCTTCCCACTTTCATTTTTCAACAAAGGTGCAGAACTTCTATGGCCTTTGTAGGATTCTAGGTTGGTGAGAAAAATTCACCATGGATTCAAATGAGTTCAGATTTCTATGAATCCGACCTGCGGGTTCCACCGCAGACTGGCTTTTTCCAAGTCACACGGCTTCCATGGACTTGAGGACAATTTTTTTGTTTTTACTATTTGGGGGACTTGTGCAAGTTCACACTTGCACTACTGCGCTTTAGCGCGAGTAAGAATTAGTATGAATGTGCATTAGTGCAAGTAGAACAAAACTCTCGTCCATCCCTACCAAAAAAAATAATCCAATTCTGTTAATGGAATGAAAATCGTCTGACAATCCACAAAACACAGATGGAATGGATGGAACCAAATCCATACATCTCTATAGGAGTCCCATGAAAATTGCAGCTTACCATTTCTACTTACAATGATTGCTGCTTACGATCTCGTGAGGTGGGCAAGTGATTTTTCCATTAAAAAAAAAGTATTATACAAAGGTGAGCCCTTAGCAGCTGGCTGCCAGTTGCTTATTAAGAATGGCTCTGGAAACATTGCTATGTAATGGCATTTCCAGTGCCATTCTTTAAAAACATATAGTTTTTTAAAGTGACTGGCAGCCAGCTGCTGAATGCAGCGGCTTATCTTTATTTAACAGTAAAAGAAAGAGAGAAAGAGAGAGGCCACCCAGCTGGTATAAGACAAGGGGTGGGTGTGTTGTGGCTCAGTGGTAGAGCACATGGTTTGCATGCAGAAGGTCCCAGCAACTCCCAAGTACAGCTAGGGAAGAATTGTGCCTGAAACTCTGGGGAGCTGCTGCCAGACAGTGTCGACAATACTGGGCTATATAGAGCAGTTGTCTAACTGTATAAAACAGCATCCTGTGTTCCTCAGTAGCCCACCCATCTTGAGCTGTCTCCCACACTAACCAAACATCTGCCTTCCTCTCCTGATTTTGGACTGGGTTTTCAGCCCCCTTACGATCCACCCAAAGGTTGGGAAATTCAGCTGGCTCGTGCATTTGGATCACCCCTAACAGAAATGTCATCTAATCACTGTCAGTAGCATAAACATCTTCAAAATCCAGTGTTTTGTTGGTGCCTAGTTTATGAGCAATACTTGTCAAGTAACCTATCATATGGAAATCCCAGTGCCAAAAGTGTTTAGGATGAATTCCAATTCAATTTTAGAAAATGTTGTTCCTGAACTATGTACATTTTGGGAACTCCTAAACATCACAATTCGGATATCCCAGGAGAAATGTAAACGTTCTAGAAGATGTGTTGCGTGAGAGTCAGTCTGATAATATTTCTCAGGAGTCCAATATGTTCGACAAATAATTGTGGGTGGGTAGGACCTGAACCACAAATTGACTGATGTATTTATTAATGTTTAAAAAACCCAGAAAGACACTCTTGCAAGAAAAATCCATTATTGGCAGACTTCATGAGTTGGATCTGAACTAAACAGTAAAAGAATAGTGAACAATATGGGCTGAAACTTGTTCAGATTTATGAGAATACTTTGTGAAGTGAATAACAGTAAAGATTGTTTGCTGAAACTGAAATCGTACCCCCTGCTTTCTAAACCAGGACTGTTCTTGAACTGGATTGAACGGAATGTATTTTTTAAAAATTGTGCTCTTTTTCACAATTGTAATACAATTAGGATTGTATCCAGTTGTTTCTCCCCTCAGCTGGTAAAAGATTCTTTAAAGCAGCAGAGGTTTCCGTGAATGGAAAGGGAGGGGGAAGGAAGAGACTTTTTTTTTTGCCTATTTCCCACTTCCCTCTGCAACTCTCCACACCCCCAAATTGGGTAGGAAAGAAGATTGCTGAGATTCCCCCAGACTCCACCTTGAAGCTCAGATCACCTTGCTGATGTGTTCAATTGTGATCTGTTTTTCTTTTTGTTCAAATAGGTAAAGTGCATATTTCAAGCAGGAAAAGTGTGCATTTTTGAAAGTTCGCAGCCACGTTTACAATTCCCCCCATGGACCTAAGCATTAAAATGTGCATTTTAAAAAATTGCATTTTTTTAAAGAAATGTACATTTTCTAAACATGAATGCAACTTTGGGAACATGCGAACTTTCCCCAAAAATATTCACCTGCGTTTGTGTTTGTGTTCAGAGGTGCGATTGGTGCAAATCTGAGTAAAAATAACAAAAACACAAAATGATCCTCTTGTTCATCCCTACAAGAGGTTAGAGGAAGCCTTTGGAACAGTGTGGGAGGTGACATTATTTTGTATTCTACCCACAAAAAATCATCCATACAACATTCCTATAAGGAAGATTGGCTGAGAATGAATGCCTGGCTGAGCTGGGATATGCTTTAATGCATTGGTCTCCAACTGATGGGTTGGGAGCCACGACTGAGTCACACTCTGACCCATGGTGAGTTGCAGTAACTGTAGAACCACCATGCAAATGTATGGTTAAAAAAAATTAAGTGGTTCCCCAAATGGAGCAATTGTGGTTTCTTCATCAAATTAGTCAATCACTACTGCTCCCTTGAATGGTAAGCTTATTCCCTAATCTCTCTAGGTTTACCTCAACTCTTTTAGCCTTTATTCAGATCAAATGTGAAACTTCTCTCCCTTCTCCTTTTCTCTGAACTTTCTAGTCCTTTTCATATTTCTAAAATATGAAGCCCAAAGCTAAGAATGTACACCAGAGGGCATCTTACCAGTATTGTGTACAAGTGAACTATAGTAGTGGCAGATTTCTAAGACTTGAAAATGATGTTTCTGATAATAATGCTTTCAACTGTGTTGAGTCTTTTTTCTTTTTCTTTCTTTTTTTTTAACCACAGCTTCATGAAAGGGATGGGAGAACCACGGATCACTTCCAAGCTCAATTCGGCTCACTTCCGTTTTTGCTTGTGACATGTTTTTCAGTTTGTTTAAATGGGAGGACTGGTCATTTCTGTATGCTTTTTCAAACAGTCACACTTTCTCCCCACTGAGAAAGTGTGCATTCAGAACAATAAATAATCCCCCCTTTTTAAATATGATCGCTAGTTTGGGAATGTGCAAACATTTTCAAAAAATGCTCTCCCGTTCACGTTAATGTTTGGGGTTGTGAACAGGGCAAATATGGATGATTTGTGAACTGAAACAAAATCCTCATACATTCCTAGAAAGGGTGTTGGAGGAATCCATTTGGGGGATGGAGGTCAGTGAGTTTTCATCAACTCCCCCCCCCCCCCCCAAGACTCCAGCTCTCTTGTCCACGAGCCAGCTTGATTCGACACAGGTCAAATTGATCCAGCTCGTAGATGTCTGCCATTGCTGCGCTGTCAACAAGTGTCTCCTTCTGCCTCCCCAGAAAGAGACCCTCACTCACAATGCTTGCACAGTGGTGATGGTCCCCTAAATGGCTCCTTTTCCCTCTCAGGTCCTGGGAGGGAAAAGGAGGCATTTACGCCCAATGCCTGTGAGTTTCGGTGGGGAGCCCACAACTCAGCTCGCTAGCACAAGCCAAGCCAGTGGCTCGGGGGAAATCCATTGAGCCCCAAGAGGGCCGGATTTCTTTCCCTTTTAAAAATGATTTTATTAATTTTCCAAAACAAAATCAACCAAAAGAATGAAAAATAAAGGAACAAAGCAAACACATGAAAAGAAATATATTGAACGTAAATCAAATTGTTGACAGAACAGAGTGGTACATTTAACCTCTATTCATATTTTTCGCTTTGCTTTATAGACCAAAATATATGTGGAGTCAGTGGCCTGTTTAGAAGTCTCTTTATGATTCTTCGCTAGCGCAAGCTGAGCTGGGGGCTTGGGGGAAATCCGCCAAGCCCCAAGGGGGGCAGATTTCCCTACACCAGACATCCCTAATTCCTAGTGCCTTATTCACTTTATCCCATGTTGTGTGTTGGATGCTTATGCCTATCATAGTTCTTACCGTTTAGGGTCTCGGGAAAGCTTCCCTAATCTTGGGAGACATGGGAGGGGTGGGAAGATATTGCTGATGTTGTGTCTAGGAGAGTTTATTTTTGGGGTCAGCTGGCAGGCGGGGTTCTGAAATGTAACCCCAGATCTTCCTTCTCCCTGTGGAGCTGGATGTCTAGATTTGTCAGTTGTGTGGTCTGGAGCATTTCGACCTCCTGTGCATCCCTATTACCACAACACAGAGAGTTGTCTGTGTACTTTAATTAAATGCTGAAGCATAGCATGACCCATAACTGAATCCCAATACACATCAGCCCTACATCTTTTAATATGTCCAGCAAATGAGGAGAACAGAGCAGGCCAGTGGTCTCCTTATTGCCAATATTGTGTGAAAATAATAAATAAGCTTTCCCGAAAGCTTGGAAAAAGTGAGAGGGTTGGGTGTTGTTGTTTTTTGCCAGGTCTTAGCATTATCTCAGGCTAAGAAAGAGGGTGATAAATTTGTGAAGATACTCACGAGACAACCCACTTGATTGCAATCTGGCCTCGCTGTTAAAGAAAACACAGTACTGTTCTCATCAGGCAACAGGCCTGTGGAAGTGAATAGAACTTAAATCATAGCACTTTGTTACATTTGAAAAGCTTGCAGGGACCGGGGTGGCGGCAGGGGGCTAAGCCTGAGAAATGAAAGCTGGAAGAAATGCAACGAAGAGAGAACTCGAGGGGGTCAAAAGTTATAATGCCAAGATAACGCCATCCATATTGCTGCATTTCAAAACAATTTACAGGCCACGGCTGTACTTGATGTCCCACAGAATATTGCGGACTGAGGCGAAGCCCTGCCAGTGTCAGGAAAGTGGCTAGGAGGGTCCAGGTTGTACTGGAAGGTGAAAGCAGAGTCTTTGGGTCAGAAGCCTCTGGGGAGATAGATGGCACATTCAAGCATTTATGAAACGCCCACCCAGACACGTGCGCCTCATAAAAACACTGTGGTCACCCTTAAAGAGCAGACTCTCGCCAACCATTCCGGTTTTGAAGATAACCACAGTTAATTCCTTTACACTGGCCACACCATAGTGTGGGAACTGCTGACAAGTACTGCTTTAGTTGTAAATGATGATCATAGCTCTTGGCTATAGTTCATTTGAAACAAAACAAAACTGGAGAACGTTATCATGGCTATTCGGTGTTCACAAAACAAATGACGTGTCAGTAAAAGGATAACACCACAGTATCATCACTAACCCCAAATAATGTGCATGTGTCGTATATATGTATGAACAGTGTTTATCCCTTATTGTTCGCCACAATTCAAAGGGTCCGTCTCTTGTTGCCCTGATTCCAGCGGCACTCCAAGTTTGCTTTCCGTTATCAGTATGTCAATAGGCAGACGTCACTGAGGGCTAAGGGGCAGGATTAAAATGCAATAAATAAAGCAAAATCTATTTGCAGAGTCAAAACTGACTTGAGATAATATTTTAGGACACTTGCTAACAGTGCAGAGAGATGAATGAGGTACCAAATTAAAGCACTGAGTGCAGTGATTTGCAGGGAAACAGTGTATTTGCCAGTTTACCGTCGAAAGAAACCAAACAAAAGAAAACATTGAGCTAAAGGCAGCCTGCAGTCTTTGATAATTCTTCTGTAGCTCTTGGCTAGGAGAGCACTGTATTTGTTTGATTGAAATGAACCCTCCATAGCCATTGGCTTGGGTGCAGAGACACTGGGGCTGTTCATGCAACATGCTAACCCACACTCAGTGGCTGAGTGTGGGTTGTTTTAAACCATGGGTTGTTTGTTGAACAGTGGGTTAGCGTGTTGTCTGAATGCAGTACATTATCTGCAGGATGGTTATCATGTTGTCTGAACAGAGCCAGGGTGGCTTGTTAGCCGTACAGTGTGACTTGTTAACCACCCTGAACAACCCAACAACAAACCAAGGCTGCTCAAGGTGGCTTGTTGAGAAAAAAATAAGCCACACCGCATAGTTAACAAGCCACTCTGGTTGCGTTCAGACAACATGCTAACTTATGGTTCAACAAACAACCTACAGTGCAAAACAACCCACACTCAATCACTGAGTGTGGATTAGCATGTTGTGTGAACAATCTTATTATGAACCTGCCTGTGTATTGAGATTTGCAGGAGAGGTCCTTTTGAAGGTGCCATTACCTGAAGAGGCCTGTTTGTTGCACATATGTGTTAAGGAATTTCTCTTATGTGGCCCCCAACTATGGAATATGCTCCCTCAAGAATTAGGCTTCATCCTCACTCTCTTGGCCTTTAGAAAGGGTGTAACAATGCAGCTTTTCAATTTAGCCCATTAACGTTATCTTTAACGTTTAATGTTTTTATGGTTTTTAATGTTCTTGTTTTTATCGTTGCAGATTTTTATTGTTTAAAATTGTTGTACACTGCCTTGGCAGTTTGTTGGCCACTGTGTGAACAGGGTGCTGGACTAGATGGACCCTTGGTCAGATCCAGCATGGTTCTTCTTATGTAAAGCAGCATATACATGTTAATAAATAAATAAATATGAATATTACAACTGCGGAGTTTTATTTTTTAAAAATGTAAATACACAAGGCAAAGACGGGACTATGCATGGTTCAGTTGAAATGAGTCAGCAAAAAGAATGGGGAAACCTAACATGCCAGCTTTTGCCATTGGTGTTGCACTGGAGGTTACAAAACTAAAGAAAAGTAAATCATGTTATTTTCTTAATCCCAATACACTTGAAGTATTTGATCTGAAATATTTGAGGGGCAGAAATTAAATCACATTTAATGTGATTTAAATATTATATTAGGTAGAAATTTTTATTGGAATACTTGTCAATATTTGAAGACAATCACACACTATTCCCTTACACTGTTTAAATTTAAGAGAGAAAAAACCAAAGGTCCTGAAATCTCTTGACACACGAATTAATTTTAGCAACTGTGCATGACATGCTGACAAATGTTCATCTGTTTCAACAGAGTTCAATTCTCTTCTACTAATTGTTGTTGAGATACCTTCATCTGAAATGTTACTACTTCTTAGTTCCAGTTCATTCTGAGACATAGAAGTATTCCAGCGACTTCTATGTATGCTAAGCGTAATCACCTGAAAAAAACATGAATTACAACTTTGAAACTGCCAAGTTTACCTAAAATTGTATTTGCAATTGGCGTCCATTCATTTTTATTAATGAATTTATGATACGGAAATTTTTCTACAGAAAAATAAAGCACTAGAAAATTTTCTGCTCCACTTCCTGGTGGTGCCACTCCTATTGGATGGTAAATTCCAAAAGGTGGTGCTGAAGGACCATTGCTCTGACCCATGACAGTTATGCTGTGGAGTTCCACAGGGCTCTACCTTATCCACCATGTTGATTAACATCTACATGAAACTGCTGGTGGGGGGGGGGTCATCTGGAGAGTGGCGTGATATGTCTGTCACAAATATGTGGATGACATCAAGTGCTATCTCTCCTTTCCATCCAATCCAGGCGAGGCAGTGGGTGTTCTGAACCATTGCCTGGATGTGGTAATGGACTGGATGAGGGCCAATAAACATATTCAATCCAGACAGGAAGACAGAGATTCTGCTAGTGGGTAGTTTGTCTCTCTGGATAGGGATTGTTCAGCCTATTCTGGAGGTGGGGTGTACTCATGGTTTTTGCAAACACTCCTGTGATCCTACATTTTGTTTAATACTCAACAAAATCAATTTAGTAGAAATCGGTTTTATTTTAATGGTTGTTTTTAGAATGTTGTACTTGATGGAATAGTGATATTTCTATGCATGTCATTTCTTTTTCTTTTTTCTTTTTTCTTTTCACAATTTGTTAGTAGTTTTGTTTTGTTAAATTCACAATAAAAAGATAAAAGATTAATAAAATATGTGTTTTAATCTTGTAAATTGAATTGGGTCTTTTTTTTTTTTTTAAGAGAAAGGCAACTTTAAATCCAATCAATTATAAAAAAACATCTGGACAGAGATAGGCTTGCTACTGTTAGCCATGTTCTGTTTACCTCCCAGTTGGATTATTGCAACCCATTGTACATGGGGCTGCCTTTGAAAATGGTCTGGAAGCTTCAACTAGCTCAAAACATGGCAGCAAGACCGTTAACAGAAACTGGATGATATGCCCATATTACGCCAGCGCTTTATGATCTGCACTAGCTTCCAGTCCATTTCTTGGTCCAATTCAAACTTGCTTGTTTTAACCTTTAAAGCCCTGAATGGCTTTTGGGCAGGGCAGATTATCTGAAGGAGTGTCTCCTCCTCTATATACCTACCCCTAACATCATCTTCTGAGGGCTTTCTTCAGGTTCGCCTTCCAAATGAGATGAGATGGGTGACTACTAGAGAGGGAAGGGAGGCTTTTTCAGTGATAGTACCTTGGTTGTAGATGCCCTCCCAAGACAGTCTCACCTGGCTACCTATATTGTGGTCTTTTCAGCACCAGGTGATGAAGACCTTTTTTTTCCTTTTTTTTAAGTGTCCCAAGTTTTTGAGTCTTTCAGATTTTTTTAAAGTGTTGGTGCTTTCTAGATCCTAGCACTACTGCTGTTCTCTGCTGTTGGTTTCACTTTGATTTTATTCTATGGCTGCTTTTAATTAGGATTTACTTTGGTTTTTTTTTCATTTTTAATGAGTTTTATCATTATAACCTTGTTTTGGGAACTGCTGAGAAAACTTCAGGCATTGGGCAGTATAGAAATGCAAACAAAACAACACTGACCTGTGTTGACTTGAACACTGTGTATTTGTATCATAATTTATTATTTTTCCAAGCATGTATTTTGTAATATAACATGAGGAAGCAAGAGCTACGATCTAAATAGTGCCCTCTTGGAAAGGAAATCCTTCATTGTGTGTGGTGGTGGTGTAACAACTTGGTGTAATACCCCAGCAAATATATAGATCACTTACATTTTTTGATATATATGGAAACACACAACTACACAAGGTCCCACCAATAAAAAGACAAGAAGCAGAGGAGCGTTCTGTGATGAAGACATTTCATCTAGTATTTCACCTCGCTTTTAACTGCAGTAAGGAAACACAAAAACTTTACAACACCACCTGCTGTTCTGCTGCTTTTGACCTGACCCCTTTCCACTTCTCTGGTTATTATAAACAGTGAGCCCTTTAAGTGAGAGCTGTTTAAAGGATAGGAGTCCCTAAGTGTTCCTTCCTGGAACCCAGATGCAGCAGGAGACCGATAGGCTTTTTGATCTTTCTTTTATGAGGGTCTGATGAATTGCCTCTGGCACCTGGCAACTGAAATTTCACTATCTGGAAACGTCCCCTTATGTCAAACAATGTAGCAAATCTTAAGAGTATGAGTTACAAATGCTGAGCTAAAATAAAATAATAACAAAACCAAGTGCAAGGTAAATACAACTTTATGCAAGGAAAGAAAAGAAAAGGCCACATTACAAAGGATGGACATATATTCAGCACGATTGCACACGTGAGTCCTGACCCAGAGGTCCTCGCCCTTGCGTTAGTTGGTGTGCACATGCCGTGGCACTGCCCATGTGAAACTCACTACTGAGGTCTGGCTTTTAATGGTTCACAACGAATAGAAGCAGGGATCCTGTACCCAATTGCCTGGAAGCAAGCCCCATGTAATTCAGTGGAATTTACTTCTGTGTTGATGTTTGTTTCCAGATATATATATAAAATGCAGGTGATAAATATATTTGCTGGGGTATTGCACCATCTTGTTACGCAAGTTCCTTTCCAAGAGGATCCTTGTTAGATCATAGATCTTACTTCCTCATCCTATATTGCAAAAGACAAATTTGGAAAAATCTTAAGATATGATGCAAATATACATGTGTAGAACTGTGCAATAATTTAATGACTCAATTGCATTAAATTATTGCGAATGCTCCTTTTTTGGTCCCGAAGGAAGAGCACAAGTGCACATCCGAAATTATCATATCGTATCGTTAGCAGAAATCACTTTTTTAAAAAAAATCGGATTGGATTATATCGTAGGTTAATCATATCGTCTTCACGATAATTATCGGAAATCCGATATTTAATTTGGAGCCCTATTTTGCCCTATAGAGCTGATTTTTTTAAAGAAAAAAAATGCCTATAACTTCTGTATTTTCAAAGTTACAGGCTTGAAATTTGGCCACAATGCTTATGGGGTATGCCTAAGTATGTGTATAAAATTTGAGATCGATCCCTCCAACCCTCAATTTTATATGAATTTATTATTATTATTATTATTATTATTAATAATAATAATATTTATTTCTTACCCACCTCTCCGTTTGGATCAAGGCGGGGAACAACAATATGATAAAATACATAAAACTGATTAAAACATGACACACATTATTGAAATTGCATTAAAACATCCTAAAAAAAATCCTAAAAACACCTTAAAAACATTCTAAAATTCCACTGGATATGCCTGCCAGAAGAGAACAATCTTTATAGCTTTCTTAAATTCTAAAAGACTGTTAAGTTGACGAATCTCCTCCGGCAGGTCATTCCACAGTCTGGGAGTGGCAGAAGAGAAGGTCCTTAAAGTTCGTTTAAGTTCTGACAGGTCAGAATGACAGCTCACCACGTGCATTCATACAGACCTGTCAAAAAGTTGCACGGTCTTAAAAAAAATTCATATAAAATACAGGGGTGGAGGGATTGATCTGAATTTTGGCACATATGAGTAGCAGCATGTGCTAGACGTGTGTATGAAATTTGAGATCGATCCCTCCAACCTTCGATTTTATATGAATTTATTAAAGATATTGCAACTTTATTGACACAGCTGGTTGACCGGGCCTCCATGCTGTCATCTTCTTGTCTGCTTTTTTCCCATAGGGTTGCATTGGGGGGAAACGTGTGCATAACTTTTTTATTTGAAGTGATAATGACATGAAACTTGGGGAGCCAGGACTAGCAAGATCCAATCTGCAATGTCCAAAAAGTTTCATGTCTCTATCTTTTCAAATTAAAAAGTTATAGGGGGTCCCCCAAAAGCCCCCCCCCCCACTGTAACTTCTTCATTTTTAAAGATAACAACTTGAAACTTGTGGGACATTGAAGATGGGATCTGGCTGGTCATTTGTGGAAAAAAAATCAGAGCAATTGCTCAACCCCTCGATTTTCTATGAATTTTTTAAAGACCGTGCTCCTTCTGAAAGCTGAGGCCCAGTCAAGCAGCTTTCAGAATGAGCACAATCATAAAACTAATAATAGAAAATCGAGGGTTTGAGCAATTGCTCTGAATTTTTTTCACTTGGACAACCCACTGAATAAGCAGGCACACAGATCACAGTATTCCCCATTATGAAATTGTATTTCTATTTAAAGTATAATAATTATTTCTGAATTTGCATTTGTACATGTGCAATGGCATCTGTAAATCTGCACCATTTTTTGGTGATGCATAGATAACCACCCTACCACAACGGGAGAAGCGCATACCTCAAAACATTCTCCATCCCTTTTTCTAAGCCACTCAAAGAAAGAGATGGCCAAGTTGTTATGGATTTCTTTCAGCTTGTGCAGCCTGATGATGTGGACAGACTGTGGCCTAAAATGTTATTGATCTTTGCACACCCTGGCTGCCAATTAAAGCTGCCAAATCTGGCGTATGTAACTGAGTGGCAATTTCTCTGATACAGAGGGTGTAGTTCTTTCTGCCTCAAAGGAGTCAGCGGTGTGAAATCTCCTTTAAAAAAGTCTATCTTGGACTTAGGCGATTTGAGCAACTACTCCCCATATCAAATATGCCATTTCTGGACAAGGTGTATATTGTTGTCTCATCTCCAGCTAGTTCCAGATGAATCCGATTATCTGCATCCAGTTTAGTTTCTGGCCTGCGTTTAGGAATGAAACTGCCTTGGTCGCCCTGGTGGATGACGGCCCCTTTAAGATCCCTAAGTCTGATAGGGTTGTACCCAATAGCGTCATTCTGCTAGCGCAAAGATTCTGCTACTTCTTGTGCAAGTGTCACATCCAAGACATTGATTCTGCTTGAGCCAGTGGGCAAGACATTGCCCAAGCTGTTTCACAAGCCCTTGCACAACGCATTTCAACTTCATTCGAGCAGGTGTGGTGATGCCTTCAATAGCACTTGTACAACCTCCAGTGGAACAATATCCCTTCTTGATCCTTTCCTGCTAGCAGACCTTTGGTACAACTGATGGGTTTTGCTTGTTATCGGCCCATTGATTAATGGTGGCATAATTTTTTGAATATCCATTAAATCTGTAATTGTTTATTGACACTGCTGTAATCGAAGTTTGCAGTCCTCATCAGCAAAGGTGTGTCACTCACTTGGACGTGATGATGCAGCCCCCTTTGCCCCTGATTTGAAGTTTAGTCCCTTTGCTCTGCCCTTTCATTCTCTTCCATGAGATTAGGTCATGTTCAACCCAACTACTGACTAGATGTGTTTTGATATAACGATAGAATTTCTGGATCTCGTCACATACCTCTGCTTACCTTTTGGACGTGAGAATGTACATTCTCCACCCACTTTCACAAAAAAGAACCTCCCCCCCACACACACATGTTTTCCCATTAATTGCATTGACACGTGTAAATGATACTACAAACATGCTGCAGTGAAATGTCACCTATGTGGTGGAAACAGCCCTCTGGCTGCTCCTGCCCTCGACAGCACACTGTGTTTTGGTGCTTAGGCCCTGCTTCGTCTTGTACTTAGGTTCTTCAACAAGTTACTTTTTGCTTAGTGCCATCAGTTTGCCTTCTGGGTAATTAGTGTCGTGACTGGCCATGCCCATCATGGCAGCCATTTTATGAATGGGCAAGGGCCCCTCCCTCGCAACCATTTTGTGATAATGCCCACAACGCTCTCTCAAACTTCCAAATCTGCCCCTTGAACCCAAAAAGGTTGGGAATGCTGATCTAACAAGTCTCATTCATTTTGATGGGTCTACTCTAAGTAGGGCTACAACCCTCTGTCCATGCACCTTTTCTTGACTAGTCTGTAAATTACAACCTTCCACAGGCCAGGTTTTGGCAAATCCAATTACATTCTGAGACCACACTCTGGCAATAAACCCCAAATTGGCTGGCATTCCTTTGGTTGACACACATACATGTCATACTCTTATATGCCAATGGAACATTTGCAAGTTTAACAGATAAGGATCCTGGCTGCTTCTCTACAGCTCTCAAGGCATGTTCCATGGTTTGGATGTAGCATTCTGCCAAACCATTTGTGACTGGGTGATGTGGTGCAGATGCTGGGAACCATGAAGGTTTGGAATTCTGCTAATACAAACTGATGGTCATTTTCCATTATAGCTGATGCAGGCGAACCTGTTCATGAAAAAGGGCTTCAAAGAACTTATATGGTGCTCACTGCAGTTGTGGAAGATATGCAGAATATTTTAGGGCTCGGTAAAGTGTTCCCCCACTCCCCACTGAATTCTTTTTTCCATTGAAGGTTGAGTTGAGAAATTTGGGGACAGTGAGTGTGCCTGTGTGCCTCCTTAATATATGTACTGTTTGTATG
The DNA here is from genome assembly GCA_029215795.1 of Anniella stebbinsi. NCBI lineage: Eukaryota > Metazoa > Chordata > Lepidosauria > Squamata > Anniellidae > Anniella > Anniella stebbinsi. The sequence continues at coordinate 130,820,222 of JARDYH010000003.1, read as the reverse complement.
AAGTTATCCATGAACTTTCCCCCCAATTTCTTCCTTTAAAACAAAACATTAAAGGTAAGAGCCGCTCAGAAGCCCCTCCTCTGGCCAGTGTCACCACAAAGCCCTACCAATGTTGGGGCTTGAGGAGTGTTTCCTCATTCCCCTCCTATTACAACAGCCCTCCTGTTGTCGGGCAAGCCAAACGTGAAGTAGAGAACAGTGTTTAATAAATAAATGAATAAAAACAATGTGCTTTATGATTGATAATTCAATAAATGTTTGCTTTTTTAAAAAATATAATAAATAAAATTCCCTGGGTGCACATCCAAATGAAATGTGCTGTACACGCCTATGAACCTAGGGGATATCTATACAGTTGAAAAGCCCTGCGATGGCTGTGCAGTGGCGCTGCATCGGTTATACGATGCAGCAGCCACCTTGCAGCCATCATGGGGCTTTCCTGTGAAGCTGCATGCTGGAAAAGTCTGAGATGTATTCAGACTTTTCCTGCTGGAGTGAGGTCACCTTGCTCTGGTGTTGCGCCGGGGCTGTTCCTGGGCAGAACGCAACCTCGATTGGTCACCAGAAGCCTGGCGAGGGGTAGGCCCATTGAGACACATGGCTACCAGAAAGCCCACGCTGCTTCCTCCAATGAGGATTACTCGCCACCACCACCCCACAGCAGCGATACCTCAGGTCTGGTGGCAGAGTGATGCCAACGCAGCACCGTGAAGGCAGCCTCTTACACTTCAAAATTTACCACTTCACCACTGCCCCCAGTCCACAGCAACCCCATGCAGCATCCCCCAAATGGTTAATACAAGACATATGGGACACAGAATTTTCATGTGTCTTTTGAAAACAACCTCTGCCCAATAGAGGGCAGTGGAAGGGAGGGAATTGACCCACTCAAGTCCCTGATAGCTGATGTTATCCTGGAAAGAGCAGAGGATGGCTTTTCAAATTTCAGACCTGCATGCCCTTGCCCTACATTTTCTTAGAGCGGAACACAACAACACTCTCCCTCACATCTGCTCCAGGGCTTGCAGGAAAGAAGGGTTAATATAAGCACCTGCTTTAGAGACAGACGTATCCACAAGCACCTCTGAGAAATATAAGATTTGGGAGACCCTAGTCAGAAGATTATGAATCCTGAAAAATAACAACATGAACTGTGCCAAAATGTCTCAGAAGACCGCTTTCTGAGAAAAATTCTGATTTTTATTGTTTCGAGAAATAAAATACCATTTTGCAGGATTTTCTCCACCATTTTTAGTTGTCATTGAGGCGGCCTCCTTCCAACTCACCATCCCCAATGCCCTGGAACAATGCTAGGTTGAGGCCTTGGAGGATGCAACATGGAGGCCAGGCAGCCAACACAGTTGCAGTGCAAAAATAATAATAATAAAAAAGAAAGATGCTGGGCTACAGGCACTGCTAATGGTGAGCCCCAGCTCTAAGAAATTGTTGGAGAATTGCTCTGTTCCCTGTAGAAATTTGGTGAAATGGTCCCCCCAATTTCTCTGCCCACAAATTGAATGGAAACGTTGGAGAGCCCATTTGCATACAGATATAATATAAACACAAAACCCTCAGGTTTGAAACTGAGAGCCCTATAGCACACCAGGGGAAGGCTGTGGTGGGGGAGTGACCGTTATCTCTTCCCCACTCCTGAAACTCACACCCCACTGTGAGGCCTGAACTCAGTACTACAAGACTCCTGTTCCAGGCTGCCTGGAGCCATGAAATGAAACAGGAGCACTCTTCTTAGCGAAGGGGTGGCCACTTATGAATTTCCAAAAAAGAGAAACAGCATCACCACCACCCCCAAAAGGGGGACACATTTGCATTAAATTTGAAGATGCTAATCTATGCATTTAAATGTAAATTTAGAAATAATACTTATAATTTAAATATAGTGTGGAAGACTGTGGCCAGGTGGCCTCTGTGCCTTGCTGTGTCTGCTGCCAGGTGCTATTTATTGATCAACAGCGTCAAGGCCCAGCTCGACCTTCTGCGGGTTCTTTATCTCTAAACCAGACTTCAACACGGCAGCATTTCAAATAGAGGATGCCTTCAAAAGAGAGAACAATCCCCTGGTAACCTTTCAAACAGAAGATTGTCCTTTGTAAATGGGGACACATAGCCACCCTATGAAATTTGTACCTAAGAATGGGCCTGCAGAAACTAGGAACTGTTGGCCAATTCCCTAGACAAAGTTGAGGAAAAACAACCCATGTTTTCTCTTCACTAACAGACAGAAACATTTTGAATTAATTGTTCAATCTACCCATCGATTCCTGGCCACTATACATAACTCCTAGCCTCTGGCCTCATTTTTACTGTGCCAAGATAACCCACATGCAGTGCTTCCAGAATTTTGGTCAGTATCATTTTTGGAATTATTGTATAATTTTGGCTGCCTCAGGACAGCTATGACTTTATTTCTGTGGTGGAAAAGTGGTTTCCATACTGTCTACTAGATAATATTTTTCCCAGCCCTTCAAAGTAGTTTTGTATACTTCTGCTAGCCTGAGATCTTTACCCATCTCTTGCTTCAGTATTGCTGGCATGACAGCTGACATCCTGATTTCTGTGATGTTAAATATCTTGACCACATTGAGTTCTTCCTGCTGGCTTGTACTACTGCCTGCCTCCAGTAATGGCAATTGTGAGATGCCATCTGCATTGCAGTATTTGGCAGTCCCTTTAAATTTAACATCATCATTATGAGCCTCTAGAACAAGGGCCATTTTTGTATATAGGGAGCAGCATGCCTGATGCTGATACACCGCTCAGTTACACATGTTTAATGTGAGCGCTGTATATGTAGCCCAGCAATGTGATGTGAGGGCATCATTGCCCATGATTTTTTTTTTAATGTGTACCAGAGCAGCCATTTTCAATGCCAATAACTGCTTCAATGCTCGATTAGGACAGGAGACATAGTTCACTGGTGGAGCACATTTATTGCATGCAGATGGGCTTAGCATCCACTCAAGCATCCAATCCATAGCATCCTCAGTGAAAAGGATTTCAGATTGTGAAAGGCTTCGCTGCCTGAGATCCTGGTGAGCCACCTTCTCCAACTCAGTGCCACCCAGATGTTTTGGACTTCAACTCCTATCAGCCCCAGCCAATGGTCAGGAGTGCTGGGAGATGTACGCTAAAACATCTGCAGAGCATCAGATTGGGGAAGGCTGGAGCAGACAACCTTGGATCAATGGTTTGAGCAGCGTAAGGTAGTACAATACATCCATTCTGTGATAGGATTTAATAATGACATAACTCCTCCCCCACCAACAACAACATTATCACTACTCAAAAATTGGTGAAGCCTGAAGGCTTCCAGGAACATAATGCTTTCCTTTCCCCCAATAATAATAATAATAATAATAATAATAATATATTTATTTATTTCTTACCCACCTCTCCCTCTGGATCGTGGCAGGGAACAACATCAAACACGAATGATACAAAATACATACAACTGCTTAAAAGCATATAAAATTAATACATAATTAAAATACCAATAAAACTCTTAAAATTCGACTGAGTAGGCCTGCCGGAAGAGATCAGTCTTTATTGCTTTCTTAAATTCTGGAAGACTGTGAAGTTGGCGGATCTCTCCCGGCTGGCTTTTCCACAGGTCTGGGAGCTTGTCTTTGACTCACCTATACCTAGCTTTCAAGAAGTCACTAAAAATAAGAACCAGGGAACACATGGTGAGATGAGATTAAGCCTTTGAAATTGTGGACCCACACTCAGCATGAAGATTGTATCATCATTCTTTGTCAATGCCACCTTTTGAATCTCCGATTTGGCAAAGTACAAGAGAACCTTCCTTCTCTCCTCTCTTGCATCCCTTTTGCCTCGAATGCCAAGAAAGGCTCCTCACTGGCAGTTTGGTGATGCGGTATGTGAATTAAAAATACAGCTGAAGGGTTTGACATGCTATGCAAATTAAAGCTGTGGAATATATCTATCTATATCTATCTATAGATACATTAGATAGATAGATAGATAGATAGATAGATAGATAGATAGTAGTTAGTTAGATAGATGCATGAATTTTTCTCCTCTCCCCCCTCCCCCCAGCACACACCTTTTCCTTTCTTTTATGGATAATTATTCTGTGCTATTTCCACAGGCCTAACAATGAAAGACAAATTTCAGAACTCACACGTGCTATTTTTGTTAGCAGTGGAAGCACAAACGGTACATCTAGGTGCCAAGTTCAAGCAAAGTGCAGTATTATTATTATTATTATTATTATTCCCCCCTCCACTTTGGAATCAATGTCGGTGCGACCTATTGGGTAACTATGATATATGATAAGGGGGAGGGGAATTGCAGCCAAATTTGCCATGTTCAAAGCTAGGTGCTAGTGAAAGGAAAGGATGGAAAATAAGCACTAATGGATTAATGTTCCATGATAAATGTTTTATTATAAAAGCCAGTGAGTGATTAGATAATTCTTGCTTCCAAAAGTAGGATTTAAATATTTCTGTCTGGCATGCTACCAAAATAAATAAATCACTTTACTATCTAGTTTATAGGAATATATATATATATATATATATATATATATATGAAAGCAGGGTAAAAAGTCTGTATTTTCTTTTATATAGTAGGTGTTAGAAATGCTGACAGCCACTGTGCTACAACAGCTTACTGTTTGGAGCTGCTCACATGTAAAAAGAAAAGTGATTACACCAATTCTGCTCATCCAAACCGTTAGCTAGACTCAGTCTGCCTATAATAATAATAATAATAATATTTATTTGTAACCCGCCTCTCCCTCCGGATCGAGGCGGGGAACAACAACAATATAAACACAAAAATTCACAACAGTTAAAAATTTTAAAAACAAGAGAACAACACAACATTAAAAATACCTGCCTGTCTGGCTTTTCTTTGCTAAATATAACAGACTACAACCTGGAACATTAACAGTCTTTTCATCCCTCCTTCTTTAAGCCTCATTACAAAAATGATGTTTCCAACCAAAGCAGGACTGACTATACCCAACGGCAGCTCCGTCAGAAAGCAAAAGACATTTCGCCGCCTGAGGTGGAACAGCAAATGGTGGCTGCTCCCCAAGTCAAGGTGCGTGGCACTGGCACCCAAGGCCAGCAAAGTCATTATGGCAGCCATAACAAGAGCCAGTCTTCCTCCATGGGAGTAAAAATACAATAATAACTAGCTAACACTTTGCTGCCCTCTCATGACACACAAAATTAGCTGCCTGAGGTAGCTGTCTCACTCAGAGCCTACCCACACAGTTCCTTGGAATGTTTTAAATAGTATTTTAAAACGTTCCAAATAGGTGCATTCTGAAACGTCTTAGGCCACATTACTAAGTACTAACGTTACAGGAGAAAAATTCTTCAGTCTTTAAGGCGGTGTGTGCAGTCACACACTCTTCTGCCCCATCTCTTTCTGTTTCGTTTTTGCAATGAGTTTAGGGCAAGGCATTGTGAGTATTGTAGTTCAGTCACCCACTTCCTCCTTAGTACCTCTGTCATTCCCTAGCCTTCAATGAGTATAGGGCTAAGAATTGTGGATGTTGTAGTTCACTTGCCCACTTCCTCCTTAGCCCCTCTTTCTTCCCTATCAATCAACTGCTAAGCATTTGGGCACCAGTAATAATAATAATAATAATAATAATAATAATAATAACGATTTATTTCTTACCCGCCTCTCCATCTAGATCGAGGCGGGGAACAACAGCATGATAAAATACATAAAACTAATTAAAACATGACAAATATTATTAAAACTGCATTAAAACATCCTAAAACATCATTAAAACATCCTAAAACATCCTAAAAACATTCTAAAAATTACACTGGATATGCCTGCCGGAAGAGAACAGTCTTTATAGCTTTCTTAAATTCTAAAAGACTGTTAAGTTGACGAGTCTCCTCCGGCAGGTCATTCCACAGTCTGGGAGCGGCAGAAGAGAAGGTCCTCTGGGTAACAGTTGTCAGCCTAGTCTTGGCCGACCGCAGTAAGTTCTTCCCAGAGGACCTGAGCGTGCGGGGCGGATTGTACGGGAGAAGGCGATCCCGCAGGTAACCTGGACCCAAACCATGTAGGGCTTTAAAGGTAATGACCAACACTTTATACTTCGCCCGGAAACTAATTGGCAGCCAGTGGAGCGATTTTAAAGCTGGCGTAATATGGTCACTCCTAGATGTACCGGTGACCAACCTGGCTGCCATATTTTGAACTAGTTGAAGTTTCCGGACTAGGCACGGAATGCCCCCATGAATCACAAATGGTAAGGAAGGACACATTATTTTACTTAAAATGATTTATTAAAAGTGAAACCGTTGTATATAGCTGAGCTGAGTTTTAAAAAACCTCAGGTATACAACGTTAGTGCGTCATGTGGCCCAAAGAGTTTGGGAGTGCGTCATGTGGCCCAAAGAGCTGATCTACATGCCAGGTTTTTAACGTTTTATAGAACGTTAAAAACCTGGCGTGTAGATCGGCTCTCAGCCTAGTGGTAGGGCCAGCCCTATATAGGTAGCATAAAGGCCTTGGAAGGCCAGTGGTTTAGATACAGACCAGAACTCGCAGTGGTAAAGAGACCAATGTCCACAGAGAGTATGAGAGATAAAAGAAGTTCCATTGGGATTAGAGATCATGTCATGTGATCCGTATAAAGCTGCCGCTGGGCCCACAAAGTGTCAGGTTTGAGCATTGTTTTCATATCACAGGGCACCTCAGATACCAAGGAATCATGAGCTCCTCATTGTCTGAAAATTATATATGTGAAAGAGAATGACAGCGGGCGGGAGTTGGGGTTATCAGACATTGAATTGTTTTGCTATGGATCCAGTATCGCAGAGAAGGCAAATTCACATGCCTCCCTTAAGAATGCAGCAATGACAATAGTAATGACATTTACCTTCGAGTTTTCTTTCTTTAAAAAAAATCCTTAAGAACATCAACTCAATAGAATGGTACTGTAAGCGGCTTGGCCAATATGGGGACGTAAATTACCTTTGCACTTTGTACTAGAGTCAGCACCATGACAGGAACTCACACATCACTCAGTTTGCAAAGCATAATAAGAAAGAGGGAAATCGGGGGGGGGGGGGAAGGGGGGCATGAGCTCATGCTACAGCTATGTGCGATCAGGACAGAAGATTTATGATAAAAGCTGACTTATAATATTAAAGGGTATAAACAGCTTCATACTGTTGTACTTTCATATAACTTTGCATTGATCCTGCAGCAAGTGTAGTGTGAAGTCTGGGAAAGGTTGATTGAATGTGAAACTCTTTGCTTTCTTAGCAAGTGCCATAAAACCAAACTCATATTTATGTGGCATAGGAGCAGCTTTAGATGTTAGGTTTAATATTGACATGGGTGCATGAATGGAAGCTTGTCTCGTATAGCAGCTGCTTAAAGGGTTTATATCTAAGCACAAGTACCGCAAAAATTTGTCAGGTCTGTGAATAAGGATTAGAGAAACAAAATAATACTTAGGCTGCCATCCACTGAGGTAGGTTTTTCTATTTTTAGTGGTGATAGAAGGACCCAGTGTGTGCATATGTGTGTGAAGAGCTCCATCTGCCATAGCTAACAGGGGCTCCCTCTACAAGGATTCGCTTTTGCGCCCGGTTCGGCGATTATGCGCATTATCGCAGACGCGCATTTACTCCTAATCCCTCTGCACGGGAGGCGGCGAGAGGCGGCGAAACGCATTAATAGATGTCCAAAAAGCGCTTTACAAGAAGTTAATGCGCATAAGCGCTTGTTCACACAGGAAAAATGCGCTTTAAAGGCCGGAGCAAAATAAAACTCGCGATTTAACGCGCATTTGAAAATGCGCATTATCGGAGAGATAACGCGCCTCTACGCCCGATTTGCGCTCCGTTCTTGTAGAGGTAAAAATTTTAATGAACCTTCAAAGCGCATTAAACCTCTCTTGAAGAGGCAGCCAGGGAAAGCTCCATGTCTTTACAGAGAGAACCATGGAAAGCAATCTCATGGTTGAGATAAACGACCACTTCCTCCTTTTGGAGGGGGGTGGCGTGGCAACAACATTTTTAGCAATGCCAAAGCTTCCTGTCTCCATTCAGCTGTTTTTCAGCCCTCCCTGAAAAAATGTTTGCTTTTTTAAAAATTATCCAGTTGCCCCTGATGATGTCATTGTGTCGGCCAGTCCTCCCCAACTGGTGCCATCCAGATGTTTTTTATTTCAACTCCCATCAGCCCCAATCAGTATGACCAATGGTCAGGAAAAAAGGGAATTGTAGTCCAAAACAACTGAAGGGCAACATGAGCTCCCTAGAGAGGTTCACCAGGCGCCAAGGTTACACTCCTTCAGACGCCAAGTGAAAACCTTTTTATTTTCTCAGTATTTTAACAGTTCAGCAGTAAAAATTTTAACCATTTGCTGTTTAAATTTGTATTTTAAATCTGTATTAATTTCTGCATGGCTGCTTGGTTTTATCCTGGTTGTGCTTTTATCCTGTATTTAATAGTATGTTTTTTTATACTGTTGTTTGTTTTATATAGGGTGACCAGATTTTGAGACCCAAAATCCTGGTCCCCCCCGCCCCCCCACCTAACACACCCCCCCCACTCCCCCTACCCGCACTGCGCTGTGCCGCCCGCGCGCCCGCCCCCCCGCGTGGCCCGTCCGCCCCCCCTGCCCACACTGCGCCGCCTGCCCGCCCGCGCCGCCCGCACGCCCTTTAACAATGGTTAAAGAACTTGAGGGAACAGTGTAGCTGTACTTCTATACAATTATTTAGAGCAGCAGCGTCAAAAACAAAAATAGCTGTAATGATAGCTAACTTCCGATAGGAGAAGGCACCCTAAGAAGAAGCTCTACTTGGGCCTGCCTTTGAAGATGGTTCAGAAGCTGCACCTCATGCAAAATGAGGTGGCCAGATTGATAACAGGGACGAGAAGGTCCAAACATATAACACTGATTCTGGCCCACTTGCACTGGCTGCCTGTATGTTTCTGAGCTGGATGCAAGGTGCTGGTTTTAACTTATAAATCCTTACATGGCTCAGTACGTCAATACCTGACGGAGTGCCTCTCCTGGCATGAACCTAGCCATATACTACATTCATCATCTAAGGCTCGGGAGGCTTGGAAGGTGGCCTCCCAGGTTTGGGACGATCTTCCTGATAAAGCCCTCCTGGTGCTAACATTGTTATTTTTTCAGTGCCAGGTTAAGACCTTTCTCTTCTCTCAGGCATTTGGCAGCATATGATGGGGTTTTAATCAGGTCTTGGAACGTTCATATTGTTGATTGTTTAAAATTGTTTTAGATATATGCGTGTTTGTACTGTTTGTTTATATGTTTGTATGCAAATGGTTTTTAAACTTTGTATAATGTGTTTTAATGGTTTTTAATCTTTGTAAGTACTGCCCAGAGCGTTTCGGCTTTTGGACGGTATAGAAATGTAAGAAGTGAAATGAAATTATTATTATTATTTACATTTATATACCACCCCATAGCTGAAGCTCTCTGGGCAGTTTACAAAGATTAAAACATTGAAGAAAACAGATATACAAAATTTAAAACCCGTAAAAATATAAAAACAGACAATATACACAAAATTTAAAAATCATAAAAACATAAAACAGATAATATACAAAGTCAATATCTGTTTAAATGGATATTAATCTGGGGTCAGTTAGAAAGCTCAACATATGCTGTTAAATGCCTGGGAGAAGAGAAAAGTCTTGATCTGGCACCGAAAAGATAAGCCTATCTACACTACAGCTTTAAAATGGTTTAAAACGGTTTATAACAGTTTTGAGAACTGTTGGGGCCCAGGACACACTCCATATACAGTTTTCAACACATTTTCAAAGTGTTTTATCCTGCGTGTGTAGATAGGCTCAACGTTGGCGCAAATTAATCTGTAATCCTGCAAAGAAGCCAAAGGCAAGAGTTGAGGCTGGGAGGGGCCCACGGCACCATTTCACACCTAGGTGGCGGAGGTGGCTGGGAGACCGGGCAGCATCCCTACATCTGGAAGGGCATTTGCTGTGCAGTTACTGGAGGGCTTCTCTTCTCAGCAGCCAGAAATGTTGAGCAAGGGCAAAACAGACCAGTCACTCCTGTGCGCCATCGCTAGAAAGCCCCATGTCTTCCTTGCTCTTCTTATGAACAAGATTCCTCTTTGGACCCACCTTCAGGGACTGCATTCCCCTTCTGCCCAATGTTGCCTCAATGGGGCATTTAGATGGGATTTTTATATATCTATTATATTTATATCCCACCTTTCGTCTAAGGAGGCCAAGGCGATGTGCATAATCTTCCGCTTTTCCATTTCGTCCTCACAACAGCCTTGTGCAGTAGATTAGGCTGAGGGTCAGTGACCGGCCCAAAGACACCCAGTGCGCTTCATGGACAAGTGGGGACTAGAATCTGGGTCTGCCCAGCCCCAGGCCAGCACTCTCACCGCTACTGCATCCTGGAAGGAAGTTCCCAGAGCTGGTGCGCAAGGGGCATGCTCCCTGCTGCTGGTGCTGCTTCCTTCCCACATGGCTTAGCGAGGCACAGCGGCTGCTCTGTGGCATGCCGGTGGAAGTTGCAGAGGTTTGAGAGGGATTGTTTCTACCTTCCTCCCAGTTGTGCAGGGGTAGGGCAGCGAAGTCCATCGGCAGGGCAAGATTTAGCCGCAACTGGCCTGCCCCCCGCCCCCTCCCATTTCCCCAGTCATATGTGGCTCTAGCGTTCCCAATGAAAGACCATTGTGCAGATACTCCATCTTTTCTTCCTTAACGGTAATTTTTCTGGCAAGAAAAAAGGATGGAAGAAGCACTGGAAAAACACAGGAAGGTATGTAATGTGATGCCACCCCCTTCATCTTCCTTTATTTCTCGTATTCAGTCAAAGTCTCCTAACCATGAGGTATGGCTCTCAGAATGCGGCCCACTGACTCTGTGACTCGCCACCCTTGTCTGGCCTCACAGCAGCCCAGCCCTCTATACTCACACCTTCCCTTCCGCTGTCACCACTGAATCCTGTACCCTACCTCAGGTACCTCACAAAACACTCCAGTGTGAAACAAAAATAATGTTTATTAACAACAAGTAAAGTTATGCAGTTAAAGTAGGCTGACCATATGAAAAGGAGGACAGGGCTCATGTAACTTTAACAGTTGTAGAGAAAAGGGAATTTCAGCCAGTGTCATTTGTATGCAATTAGTTCCTGGTGAAATCCCCTCTTCATCACAACAGTTGAAGTTGCAGGGGGCGTGCTTTCTTTTGTATATGGTCACTCTGGCTGTTGTGATGAAGAGGGGATTTCACCAGGAACTAATTGCATACAAATGACACTGACTGAAATTCCCTTTTCTCTACAACTGTTAAAGTTACATGAGCCCTGTCCTCCTTTTCATATGGTCAGCCTAGTTAAAGAACATAATGGTTTCATCTGGTTCAAGCTTATTTGTTTCAGTACAGTTCCATATACAACCCTGCCTACTCTACCCTTTAGACTACACTACCTCTCCTCCCTTCACTCTGTTCCCCCAAACAACAATACCTGTTGTTCCTACACTAAATCTAGACCCTCTCACAGGCCTTGGGTGGCAGGCGTGTCCTAGGCTACCCACAGCCTCCTAACCTGAAACAGCAATAACAGGCCATATAACAGAGACATAAGCTGATAGAGTGACCATATGAAAAGGAGGACAGTCATATAGAAAAGGCAATTTCAGCAGGTGACATTTCTATGCATGCAGCACCTGGTTAAATTCCCTCTTCGTCACAAGAGATAAAGCTGCAGGAGCCCTGCCCTCTTGACCGATACAAAAGAGGGCAGGGCTCCTGCAGCTTTAACCGTTGTGATGAAGAGAGAATTTCACCAGGTGCTGCATGCATACAAATGATATCTGCTGACATTCCTTTTTCTATGCAACTGTTAAAGATACAGAAGCCCTGTCCTCCTTTCCATATAGTCACCCCAAGATAAAGCCCTGAATTACTTGGGACCAGGTTACCTGGTATATGCTTTTGCCTGATATGGACCTGTGTGATCATTAAGGTAATTGGAGGAAGCCTTGCTGGTCATACCATGACCTGCAGATTGCCATTTTGCAGCAACCTGGAAGGGGGCCTTCTCTGCGGTGGCACCCACCTTACAGAATGCCCTCCCCCCTGGTGTGTGGGAGGTGTCAACTCTGGCTTGGCAATTAAAGACCCATCTCTTTACCCAGGCCTTCCCTGAATGGTTGTGCTGCTCAGATTGTTAAGTATGGGTTTGTGAATACTTGGTTTGAATGGCATTTATTAATGTATTTCATTCTTCTTTGTAAGCCACTTGGATATAATTTTCGAATACTGGAAGTGGCATTTCATTCTATTTATAAGTAGGCTGACCATATGAAAAGGAGGACAGGGCTCATGTAACTTTAACAGTTGTAGAGAAAAGGGAATTTCAGCCAGTGGCATTTGTATGCAATTAGTTCCTGGTGAAATCCCCTCTTCATCACAACAGTTTAGGGTCCCCTCTACAAGGATTCGCTTTTGTGCCTGGTTAGGCGATTATGCGCATAATCGCTAAAGTGCATTTACGAGAGGCGGTGAGAGGCGGCGAAGCGCATTAAGGGGTGACCAAAATGTGCTTTACAAGTCGTTAATGCACATAAGTGCTTGTTCACATAGTCAAAATGCGCTTTAACGGACAGAGCAAAATAAAACTTGCTGTTTAACGCGCATTCGATAATGCGCATAATTGGAGAGATAACGCGCCTCTACGCCCGATTTGCGCTCCGTTCTTGTAAAGGTACATTTTTTAAAGCGCCTTGAAAGAGCTTTAAACCTCTCTTGTAGAGGCAGCCAAAGTTGCAGGCACTATACCAGAGTGACCATATACAAAAGAAGGCACGGCCCCTGCAACTTTAACTGTTGTGATGAAGAGAGAATTTCACCAGGAACTAATTGCATACAAATGACACTGGCTGAAATTCCCTTTTCTCTACAACTGTTAAAGTTACAGGAGCCCTGTCCTCCTTTTCATATGGTCAGCCTAATTCCTAGGGCTAAATTCTAATAAGTTACTTGCTGAAAGTCAGCCCTGTCATTGTCTTCTACAGATGATGGATAAGTTAACTTTTCTGTCCCTTTCCCATCCCATTGTCGTCAATGGGCACAATACTAGGTCTTCCAAATGCTGTATTGCTGGAAACTTGTGTAAAGCTCTCCCCCTGGCCCAGGATGGATGACAGCCTGACCAGGTCCTTGCAGACCAGGCCCTTCCAGGCCTTTCTTCCAGCCATGGGACTTCACTGCACTGGTGGTTCCTGGCCAACAGCCGGAGTTTCACCCAAAGTAATTATACTGTCTTATTGTTTGACACAAGAGCAGAGGGAAAGTATGGAAAACATCAGCCCTCTTTTTTATGTCAGACCAAAAAGGTTGGAGCAGATGTTTTTAAGTAAACATGGGCTCTTGTTATGCATTTTTGAGAAGTCAAGAGGAACCTTTATTTTATTTTATTTTAATTCAGAAGCCCGAGTAGCTTGTAGATTTAAAGCCGTTTTAAACACTGTACTTTCCCATAAAGCTATAAAGCGCTGGCAAGAAGGCTCAGCAGCCAATCACTGAGGAATGAACCTGAACATGTTATAACTCAGATTCCCAATAAAAATGTCAAACTGAAATCAGAAGTGGGTAGTTTTGCAATCTTGAATGGAGCATTTTTAACTGCTTTCCAATGAAGAACTTAATATTATAGTTTTTTTTTAAAAAAAACAAAAAAAAAACCAACAACAAGAAATGATACAGATCTATTCTGCTATCTTACGTATCTCAAGCTGACTGTTGTTACAACTGTGGAAATGGCGGATTTGAATGTCTTGTCTCTGGCATTGCAATTTCCACGCTGTTTTATTGGGATGATATTAAAAGTGGACCAAATAGATGTTGCTCCCTCCATTAAAAAGGCAAGCTATAAAATATTACAATGAGATAAAATTTAATAAGATAAGCTCCCAGACATAGATTAGTGTGTACTGTGTGTACACATGGGCAATTTGCTCTTTGAAGCAGGTGTGACAGGTCAGGACCATTGATTTGATGTTTTACAACCAGTGGAGTAATATGTGCAGCCAAACACCAGATTTAAAAAGAAATAAGGAACAACTGATTTTTCCATTCTGCTTCTATATTTTCATGCTTGTGCCTACAACTTCCAGCATGCCTTGGGCAGGAGGGAAGACTTATCGGGCTTTGGCGGCCATCATCTGGAAGTGGCTCGCCATCCTGGGCCTGAAAGGAGAGTGCCTGGGCTGGCTGCCTTGGTTACTAGGCACCATCGGGAGCAGAACGGCAGGAAGTCACAGCTCTGGGCCTGTCACTGACGGCAACGGCCAAGCTACCCATGAGTCAAGCAGCAAGCTCCCTCAGTGTAGTGTGGACTGGCTCAGCCATACGAGCTTCAGCAGCAGGACTCCCATTGGGCAAGTCGGGCACAAGAGCAAATGGCATGCCGGGAGTTGTGGTTTTGGTTTTCTGTGGGGGACAAGGAAAATCATGGTGACAGCTTCAAGGCGGCCCTGGCCATGCATTGAGGGTGGGTGGGTGGGGGGAAAGAAACAAATTTAATTTGTTTTAAACTTACCTCACAGGCCTAGGACTGCCCTACCTTGCAGGGTTGTCGTGAGGGTGAGAGAGGAAAAAAAAGAAATAAATTAAATTTGTTTAAAAGTTAACTCACAGGCCTAGCACTGGCCTGTGTTCTGGCTACTTTCCTTTTTTCATAATAATAACCTCAGAGCACATGCATATGACAGTTTCTCATGTCCACTGAGATTCGCTTCCCCACTATATTTTATTCGGATATCTGGGCAATGCTGGGTATATTTTGAAAACATATTTTTAGGTTTGCATCTTTTTTAGCTGGTAGAAAGGGTATTGTGTGGTCTGATTGTTTTTGAGGTTTAGACAACTGCTCTGAGCAAAACACGATGGGAGGTGTAGGCATTTCAGGTAAAACAAAAAATGTGGTTTATTACGAAGCTCTAATTTTAAATACAGTTCTTATTAACACAATTTTCCATTGATTGTAACAAGACAATTTACTAACTCAACCAAACTAAAAAAAAACACCTAAAGATGTATAAGTTGCAGAGAAATGTATTATTTATCAAATAAATGTTATAAACATTATTCACGGACCCAAGCAACGCCGAGCATATCAGCTAGTATATGGATTGGGAAAGGAGAAGTTTTCCATTCTTTCTTCCTGTGAAGGGATTCCCTACTCCTTTTTCTGTTACTTTCTCTCTCTCTGCTTTGCCAGAGAGTGATATCGATGCTGCTTCTCTGCAACCCTCCCCTTTGAAAAAAATAAAGTTTGCAATGTATTTTCAAGCCTTCCCAATTACCCTCACCTTTATTTTCTTTGCCTTGGTGCACAAAACTACTAGCCAACAGCCCAATGATATATATTGAGCTGATCTACACTCTAGCTTTGTAACGTTTCATAAGGGTTACGAAAACTCATTGGGCCATATGACGCACTCCCTTGAACGATTCATAACTGTGTTTTTTAAAAAACTCACTTCAGCTATTTACAACTGGTTTTACTATTAATAAATCGTTTTACGTAAAATAATGTGTCCGTCCTTACCGTTTGTGATTCGTGGGGGCGGTGCTTCGTTTTCTGGCGCCCAAATGCTTGGCAGTTGATTGGTGGGGAAGAGGGGCTGAGGATAGGCTGACCACATGAAAAGGAGGACAGGGCTCATGTAACTTTAACAGTTGTAGAGCAAAGGGAATTTCAACCAGCATTATTTGTATGCAATTAGTACCTGGTGGAATTCCCTCTTCATCACAACAGTTAAAGTTGCAGGGGCCCTGCCTTCTTTTGTATATGAACACTCTAGTATAGTGCCTGCAACTTTAACTGTTGTGATGAAGAGGGAATTTCACCAGGAACTAATTGCATACAAATGACACTGGCTGAAATTCCCTTTTCGCTACAACTGTTAAAATTACGTGAGCCCTGTCCTCCTTTTCATATGGTCAGCCTAGCTGAGGAGGAAGTGGGCAAGTGAACTACAGCACCCACAATGCTTAGTCCTAAACTCATTGAAAGCTAGGGAATGAAAGGGGAACTAAGGAGGAAGTGGGCGAGAGAACTACAGCGCCCACAATGCTTAGCCTTAAAGTCATTGAAAAAATGAAACAAAAAGAGACGGACGGAAGAGTGTGAGACCGCACACACCGCTTTGAAGACTGTAGAAATTTTCTCCTGTAACGTGAGTACTCAGTGTGCCCACTTTGTACTGGTTCATCTACTAGCAGTTTAAATTTATTTCATCTAACAAAGTTAAATGTTAATCAGCTAGGGTGAACTTTCCTCTCTAAGAGAGCAAATCTCTGAAAATGCAGATAAAATGTGGATAGGGAATAGCCTCAATCTATGTCTGGAAACTTATACCCTTTCAGATGGAGCACCTGAGATTAGAACAAGCCAAGGTGAATTGTTTTCCAGTCAAATTGCCACATAAATCTGCAGCAAATATCAAAGTCAGTTTGGGGATTCTTTCTCAGGAAAAACATCCAAGGTGGTTTGAGAGGAGCAATTCCCCCCCCCCCCCCGATTAGACTAGCAAAATTTCTCAGGGCGATTCTCCATACATTTGTACATCACATATCACACTTGCTTCTGGTTAATTGCGGCAACCAGGGGGGAAGGCACACATTTGGTAGTTAGTTTGCCAGAAACCTGGGTTCAATTTCGTTCTCTACCATCAATTACTCACATGACTTTAGAGCCAAGTTATTGAGTCTTTCTGTGGCTCACATCCAAAGTCAGTAAAAGATAAGAGGGGAAGTGTTGGGTTTGGAAGAGCCCTCGGACACCATTTTATTTGTCTCCCTTTTAATTGGCTCCATTATATTGTTTTATGTTATGTTTTTCATGTTATACTGAAAGTCACTCCAAGAAGTCTGCTGAGATATGTGATGAGCTAAAAGTTTAAAGATAAATAAATACACTCATAAATAATCCTATTTTCCAAGGGATCTAAATTTTTAGAGTAAATGTATTTGTACTGATTTTGAGCCTTTGCCAGATTAATGAAGATGATGGCAGGACATGGTCGGATTGGCAAAACTGAGACATAGTTTGCAAATTTAAAGGGGGAAGAAGATGGATTTGGGCCACAGGTGTATACACAGCAACACTGTTGCATCATAAAGTTGAACAGAAAATAGAGAAAAGGGAGTGAGGGGGAATTGGGTACCACAGTGACAGGGTTTGTATGACACAATAGTCAATGGTTGATTAAATAGTCTAAATAGTCCACCTTTGACTATTGTGTCATCTGTTGGGGGGAAATCCTGCCAAGTTTGGTTATTTCCTTGAAAAAACAATGCAAATAATCAACAGTGTGCAGAGTTGATTATCTGCACATCCGTTGATTATTGTGTAATGTGGCGGGTTACACTGATTATTTCCCATTTCTTCAGAGTCGCAAAGCAAGAGCGGCAGAAACCCCTGCTGCTCTTGCCTAGCGGGAAATAATCACATCCTGGGAAGTGCCTGGGGGAAGAATGATGGCTTGCTTTCCCTAATTCACCAGTTGCAGCTCGGTCTGCTTCTTCATTGGCAACAGCTGGATCTTCCTCTTCATGCATAGACCCTCCTTGGTAAACCCTGGGCGAAAGGGTCTTCTGGTGGCCAAGCAGGTGATCTGAGGACATCTCTGAGCATCCCAACTGGCTGGTCACTGCTGGTGCTCCAAAGAGCCATAAGTTGAGGGAGGAGAGTCAGGCACTACAGCAGAGTTTGGGATGGGGTTGGAGGGATTCTTTGGGACTTCAGGTGAGGCGTCTCTACAACAGGACTACAGTTCAGGTTGCC
This sequence comes from Anniella stebbinsi, assembly GCA_029215795.1. Classification (NCBI taxonomy): domain Eukaryota; kingdom Metazoa; phylum Chordata; class Lepidosauria; order Squamata; family Anniellidae; genus Anniella; species Anniella stebbinsi. Next base: position 130,802,377 of record JARDYH010000003.1, on the reverse strand, counting down.
CCAAATACTTTTCCTCCTACAAAGAGATCTCTCCTGGGCTTGGGTCAGCATGGAAAAGCAGTAGATTGAAAGAACAGGTCCCAATGCAAATTAGAAACCTGGCATTTGGTGATGGGGCAGGGAGGATATAGAGGGTGTTTTGACCCTTTGTTCCAGTCATAATCCACATTAGGCCCTCCATATCTGCAGTTTCTCTCTTAATATAAATTGCAAGCATGCCTGCCCCCCCCCCCCATCCAGATTGGGACTCTGGTATTGGAGGTAGGGATCTTTAACCCTTTGACTCCAACTGAGATTGTAAATTTGGCCCTTGTAGCCCCCTGTAGCTGCTGTGGAATGCTAAAAGGGTTAAGTTTAGCTTGGAAGCAAACTAAATTTAAGTGTTGTAGAGTCCTGCAGTGCTGTGGAGAGGCTTGATGCTGAAATTTGCCCCTTCTTTTTGGGGGGGGGGGCGGAGATGCCCTGGGGAGTGTGTGGAGTGTTGCAGAGTGGGGCTGGTGGGTGGGGGAGGGTCTGGACTCCCAAAGTTTCCCATCACTGTTATAGGGGCTGGCAAGGAAGGATACACTCCAAGACAATAACCTAATCAATAGGCTAACAGTAATTTTGTTTAGAGAAGCAACACATTGATAAGAAGCCCACTGCAGAGAGTAGAATACCTTTCTTCATCATATCAGGGACCTTTCAGGCCAATGCATGCTTATGAAAAGGCCTCAAATGGCTAAAGATTCCACTTTATCGCTTCCATAATTTTAACAGTTAACCTGGCAAAGTGATGTGACCTGTCACGTATTTCACATACTTCTGGAGAACTGCAGCCACCCAAGAAAAGGAGGGAAGCCACAGTTTGCTAGTTAGGTTGCCAGAAACCTGGGTTCAATTTTGTTCTCTACCACAGACTTCCCACATGGCTTTGGCCAAGTTACTTGGCCTTTCTCTGGCTCACATCCAAAGTCTGTAAAAGATAAGAGGGGAAATGTTGGGCTGGGAAGAACCCTGGGACACCATCTACCCACCCCCAACAATTTCCTGTGAAGCCTAATTTAGTCAAAGCAGTTGGGAGGTATCCCAAACACGGCTGAGATAAACCATCTGGAGCACTTTTAAGGAAACTGAGCAGAACAAAAGCAAACAGTGATGCCGATAGGCAAACTGTTAAAACGGCAGAAGGGGAAGAAACACCCACCCACACCCACCCTAAACTACGGCTAGGAGGTCTGCTACTATGCCTTTATGTGTTTTGTCCTGTCCTTGAAGAGATGGTGTGGGGCATTTGGTCATTCTGAGGTTTACTCTTAGCTCTGGTTCACACATTTGCCTCTTAAGAAGGCCTCACATAAAAAAACAACTTCCCGGCTGCTGCAGTGGTCATGAGACCCCAAACAGCTACAGATTACTCTTTGGCTGAATTCGGACGACACTTCAGGCAATGGAGGGGGGAAGAGGCAACTGTCCCTTGTGTTGATTATTGTGTTGTATGTGTGGTGGGGGACACACAACGGACAGTATATTATTTAACAGCGGGGAAAACCAACAGATTGCTCCGTGGCTTATCAGAGACCCATTGCTTAACATGAGGCTGGGGCTTTCAGCCGCTCAATGGGGGGAGGGGCAACGTGTCATGTAGTGAGCACTGCAAAAACAACAAACCGCCAGTTGCCTCTTCCCCCCTCCGTTGCCTAAAGTGTTGTCCGAACTCAGCCTTTGTCTCCCTATACCTCCTCCTCATCTCCTGCCCTAGCTTAGTTTCCTTGTTCCTTCTCTAACAAGAAAATAGAGAGGTGCTGTATTGCTATGAGAATGTGTCAGCAGTAGGGATGGGGAAGAAATGTGTCCAGTTCACATGCTGATCTGAACTTACCTAGTTTCGCACTTTCAAACCACTCTGTGAATCAAAACTCAGTTATCCTCTGAAATTTGCACTTTTCTTCATTTTGCAATGAAATTCTCCAAACAAAACATGCATGTAAAAATGGTTATATTAGAGTTAATCGTGTTGAAATATGCATTATATTAGGATGGCAGCCTGCAAAAACAGGGGTCTATTAGGCAAAAAATACATTAAAAGTTCAGATATTAGAGAAATGTGCCCAACAATGCTTATGAATTTTCATGGAAACTTTTTTTATTATTATTTGAAAAATGAAAAATGGAGAATACCCCAAGGTCTTGGTCTGTCCCTAATCAATGTTCGCGTTCTCCACACCTGAAGCATGGAGTGAGTCTCAGAATGGAAGGGGAAGGAGTCTGGAAACACAGCTGCCTGTAACTGCTTTCGAGACCAGTGTAGCTTAGGTAAGTCAGTTTTTTGTTCCATGGAATGGGTGTAATAATACTATAGAACAGAGGTAGGCAATAAGGTGCCTGTGAACACCAATGCAACCCAGACACTTTTCTTGGTGTGACATTCCTGCTCAGGTTCACCTTTCTCCAGTTTCTACCCCAGAAACTGAGAAGCAAACTCCTCAGGAATGCCTGCTTTCAGTTGGTTCAGTTGACCCCAATGTCACCCAAGTTTCAGCCCTTTCTTTTTTTCTGGGTTCCAGAGACATGCAATATGCCTTATTGGTTCCCTCAACCTACAACAGGAGAAGTAACAAGAAAATAGATTAATAATGGTAGCATAATAAGTCAGTCAACATGTGGGAGTTTGTATTTTTTTTTAAACAAACGAAGATTTATTTAAAATATAGAGCTATTTATATTCAATATGAATCAATGCTTGGTCCTAAATTCCCTACCTACTCTACCCCTTCTAAAATCTTATACACAAACCCCACTAGCTAGATGTTGCTTCTTCAATCCCTAAGCCCTATTCCTCTGACTAACTGTCAGATCTCCCTTTATATAACCTTAGAATCCTCACAACACAAGCCCCTCCCACCTTTCACTCACTCTCTAGCATGGCATGCTATTAACCCTATCTTACTCGCATTACACTTAACAATATTAGCATCTACATTACAATCACAGGCATATGTTCCACTCAGCAAGGTGCCCTACCCCTCCCACTTAACAAACAAGCAAACCTTGAGGGTTTTTACATGAGGCATTTATCGTGCGCTTGTGATTGTTTATTCATGGAAGTTTGTGAGTCCTTTTCATGACATCATCAACCTCCAGTGCCTCTCTCATCATTTTTAAGCTTTATTCTGCCATTTTAAAATGGCCGAAAATGCAGTAACAAATAAAAAATGCAAAAACCTACCATCAAAGAGGTGGTGTAATTCAAGAATCGTGCCTTATTTTAGAAATCATGCAGTGCCATCTACTCGCTGTATAAATGAAACATATGGAATGTGCCCACAAAAGAACTGGGAAAAACAAGAGGGTGGGGGAGAAGCATGCATATTGTGCCCATGGTAAAACTGCAAAGATTCCAGAAGACAAAACTCTGGTAAGGCTGCGGGATTTTTCCTTAACATAGATAATTCCCTTTTCTTACTGGTAGCTAGGATCATTGTGAAATTGGTTTCTGTTGGTGCTGAAAGTGGTGAGTTCAAAGGAGTTGTTTAGTGTGTTGGGACTCAGACTCCACCTTTGTCTTTTGGGCATCTTACTTGCCGTTTGCCATGCCTCCCTTGGGAGCCATTTTGTGGTGGTGCCCAGGACATGTTTTCAAATTGCCAAACGTGGCCACGGACCCTAAAAGGTTCCCTACCCCTGCTATAGAAGGTTTTTGTGAAGATTAGCAATATTTTTACAAAGGCATCAGCTGCCAAATACCTTGAAGTGTCAGATACTAAATAATCCAAGGAATGTGCACATATTTAAAATTATTTACATACTTTTCTTAACAGGAAAGAACTACTTTATATGACAGCACTTTGTATGATAGATATATATATTTTTAAAATTAAGAATTCTAATGGTGAATTCTTACATCCAGAGAGTAAAATATGGGGAGGAACATATTCACAAAACATCAAATTGCTGCATGAGGTTTTTAGATACAGAGTTCAAATAAAAGATTGATGTCTGCAGGATGTATAAGCAAAATTGAAGCTGGATATATTGCCCTCCGAGAGCCTTTATATCTAAGCCAAAAATGCCTATGTGAAGTAGAGTTAGAAATATTTATTCTAGGCAAAACTCCAAGAATCATGAGTACCCTGTTGCCAAAGTTATTCTGCAGACAATAGTACATGTTTCCATGTACAGTAGATAGTACTTTCAAACTGCACCCAGGGGGAGGTGGCGGGGTGGGGGGGAGTGCCTTATGTTACGCAGTTGTGTACTCAAGAGTTTTGGAACTGTTATGTTTGTCCATAGATTTATCAAGCATCATTTCCCAGCCAACTAATAGAGATTCACGAATTGCAAAATGACGTTTAGCCATTGGAGTTGCTTACATGGGCTGTTAGGAGCCAGTCACAAAAGCAAAATATTACAAGAGGTAGAATAAATGTCATCAAGTTACTACTTGACTTCTGTGTTGCTGGGCTTGAAATTTGCATAGATTAAGGCTGGAATCCTATACTTGATTACTTTGGAATAGACATGCATATGATTGTGCTATCAGTTGCACGACCATCTTAATGGAGCTTAGGAAGGCATACTACATTTCAGTGATGACGTTGAATGAAACCCCATCATCTATATATGCCAGTTCCCAACATTTGGTCTCACTCTCCCAATACCCTATCACACTTTAGAGCAGAGGTAGGCAACTTGTGGCCTTCTTGCAACTCTGTACAGCCCTAGGCCGTGTAGCCAACAGTGAGGGATGATGGAAGTTGTAAGCCAAAACATCTGGAGGACCACAAGTTGCCCACTCCTGATGTAGAGTAACCAAAAACAGTATTCTGGACAGGGCTATCTGTAGGCCTGATTCACAAGAGTTGAATCAATACCATTATGTCTCAATACCATTATGTCAATACCATAAAGATGTTTTGGACGCCCAGCATTCCTAATTATTGGTCATGCTTGCAGGGGTTTCCCCAATGTATTTTTTCACTTTCTTCCACATAAGTGACTGGCCGATGACAACCATTCCTATATAGAAGAAGTAAAACGCAGGTCATGGAAACACTGCTGTGGTGAGTGCAACATCCGCCTTCCATCCCTAACATAGGGTAGCCCATCTACCAATTGAAGGGACATTGGTGGTGGTGGTGCTGTGTGTGCATGGATTGTGTCATGCATAGAGTTGCTGCACCATCCAAAGGGTCCTTTCTTGGAAAGCCTGCATGGCGTAGTGGTTAGAATGTTGGACTGTGACTGGGAAGACTCAGGTTCAAATCCCCACTCAGCCATGAAGTTCATTGGGTGACCTTGAGTATTGGGTTTGATCCAGGCATAGTCATACTTAGAGTAGACCCATTAAAAGCAATGTGCTTAACATACAATGACATAGAAATTAGGTGTTACGACTAATTTGAGTCCTTTTGATTTTAATGGATCTACTGTGATTATGACTATGTTTGTATCCAGCTCATTGTCTCTAAGCCTAACCAAATTTTATAATTTATGAGTTACTAAGGCCTCCTCCACACGAGACGTTTAATGAGCCTTAGAGGCTCATTATAAATTTTACCTCCACACCAGCGGAGCGCAAAACGGGCGTACAGGCGCGTTATTTCCCCAATAATGCGCATTTTCGAATGCGCGTTAAATAGCGACTTTTATTTGTGTGAACAAGCGATTATGCACATTAACGTCTTCTAAACCGCTTTTTGGACATGAATTAATGCGCTTCGCCGCCTCTCGCTGCCTCCCGTGCAGAGGGATTAGGCGTAAATGCGCCTCTGCGATAATGCGCATAATCCCGGAACCGGGCGCAAAAGCGCATCCTTGTGGAGGGGGCCTGAGCCACATACTCGGGGGGGGGGCATAAAAAGAAGTTACTAACATAGTCATGAACTCCAAACTATTTGAAATTGACATCAAAGACACTGGCTTGCAAGTTGATCTATTTATGATTGTGGTGCCACGCTGGTTTACTTGTAATTATTAAGCCTGTTTTAAATCCAAATGCACTAGTCTTTACTATTTAGCAGATGAAGTTAGCTACTAGTAAAATAACCTCCTCATCATATATGAACACGCATTCCATTACATCCATAGCAAAGTCTTCATTTTCTGTTCTTCTGAACAGAGGAGGTATCTGAATATATCATTCAGTGAAAATGCTGGTTTGGAAACATTTCAGTATATTTTATCCACCTGAAGATTTTTAGTTTTCATCCCTTTTTATTTTACAATCCAAAAGAAACACCCTCCCCCTCCCAAACTACAAATCATCCTATCCTATCCTTCCCCTCCTCTTCCTCCCATAAAAACCTGGCATATAAATGTTAATAATACAATAGTCTTTGATCTCTGCCTAAGAAAGCACTGTACATCATTAAATCAAGAGGAACTACAGCTATATGATTTGTTGTGGGCGCTCACTCCTGGAATCAATTATCTATGTATTTTGAAGAAGCACAAAATTTACAGACTTTTCAAACAAGAGTTGATGGTGAGTTGAAGGAAAACACAGATGTTTCAGAGTGTTGCAGGCACAAGAAAGAGATCAATGAAACACTAAGAGGGGAAATTATTAAAGGAAATAATAATTCCAGATTGATGTGTCATATTATGCAGAACATGACACTCATGGGGGAGATAATTCAATTATTTGTGGAGGGAAAATTTGTATCTTTTTCAGGGGGAACTTTTGGTTATGATACATTTTTATCACTGTACTGTTTGGTAGAGATGCACAGCACGATAAGAGGCATCTGGGCGTTTGCATGAGAATTAAATTCACTGTAGTTAGACCCTGCATGTCTTGATCATGCTTTGGAACATTAAACTATGTTCTGGAGTACTCTGAAAAATATGTATAATACGCCTATGGAGCTGTGGTTCAACCTGTTCTGGATAGGGTTGCACTCCTTCTGAGGGAGCAGCTTTGTAGTTTGAAAGTCCTCCTAGATCCAGCATTGTCCTTGGAGGCCCAAATAGCATCTGTGGCATGGGGCACCTTTCTGATGTGCCAACTGCAAACCCTCCTGGACAGAGTAGCCTGGCCACTGTTATCCATGTCCTGAAAACCTCCAGATTAGACTACTATACTGCATTGTGTGTGGAACTGTACACAGACACTAACTTTGGCCCTTTCTACACCATAGGGGTGTAGAGGGAGGGAAGGAGGGAAGGAGGGAGGGTGATCCCGGAAGTACCTAATACACACCATTGGCACACAGGGACCAGTCGGGGGCCATCCCAGGCAAACAGCTTGGTGTGGAAACAGCCTTTGTATCACTGGGATGGGATCAGGCACTGATAATGTATTTCCCCAGTGCTTATACAACTGTACTGTTTCCAGTTCTATTTCAGGGCACAATTCAAAGTGCTGGTGCTTGTCTTTAAAACCCTAAATGGTTTGGGGATTGGTACCTGAAAGATTCCCTTCTCTAACATGAATCTGCCCATATACCTGAAGTTATCATTGAAGATCTTCTGGATGCCTTTACAATTGGATGTGAGGCAGGTATCAACTGGGGAGTGGGCCTTCTTGGTGGTGGCAACACACCTGTAGAATGTCCTCACCAAGGCGGGCTCACCTGGCCGGTACTTTGTTTTCTTTGCAGTGCTCATCAAAGACCCTTTTATTTCTCTGGGTTTTTTTAAAACTACTTTTATTGTTATGGGGTGGGGCTGGGGGGCTCCCATGTTCTTTCAGTGCATGGGAAGCAAGTGAACCTCCCTACTCAGAGCATCATTTCCAGCCATTTAGAGACCCAATAGGCCTCTTCCATTATTACTGGAGCCACCTTCTGGGTGTCACCATTCCTCCAGGAGGAAGAAGGCAGAGTGGGTATTATCACCACCATCATCATTGGAATGTGCCAAAAATGTTTTGAGTCCTGTACAGAAGACCTATTCACAGCCTTTCAATCAAATAGAAATGATATCCCTCCCAATAAAAAGTGATGAGGGAAGAGGAAAGCAAGCAAATATAGATATCAATTCTTGCAATTACATTATCTCAGAGCCTTGAGTGTTTCTCCTGGAATCTTAGGTGGCATATGAAGACAGGAGTATTTTATTCCTTTCGGTGGGTATGACAGCTGCAGTTACTCCTGGATGTTGCCTCTGTGCTACATACCTTGGAAGCCTCTAGGATAAATTACTGTAAAATGCTTTCTTTGGGCTGCCTTTGAAGACCATCCAGAAACTTAAATTGGTTCAAAATGCTGCGCTGCTGATGCCAAGCTGTTGGGAGCACATAACACCTGTGGTGAAACAGTCGCACTGCTTCCCAATCTGCTTCGAAACACAACTCAAAGAGCTGGATTAAAATCTTAAACTCTTGGCCTAGTTCAAGGGTGGGAAAACGGTGGCCCTCCAGTTCAGTGGATTGGTGGCAGGTGCACAGAATAGCTTGACACCCTCTGAGAGTGGCTAGAACTAAACACACGGAAGCCTTTGTCCCTTCTGGCCACCGTGTGCTGAATTGAACCATGTGCGATGCATAAAACTAGGCCTGTGGTTTTAATAACAAAGTTAAGGAAAGGAGAGAATGAGCAGGCAGAGGCCCAGAGAGGTCCATGAAGGGAGTTAGAAAGCAACCCAGCAAGTCAAACCCTCTGGCCAAACTAAATGTTCATCCAATTATGTTAGTGTAAGCGCACACGGTCCCAATTCAGATCAGGACTGCGGCACTCCAGGAAGGGGAGGGGGATTTAAACCTTCCCCTCCTCCCATTTTCTTCCTGAAATTCCATTACATGATTGCACTGTAAATTGTTAGCAACTACTATTATATACAAAATGATGATTAATATTTAGTATATGTAGCATATATGTGTGGGCAGTGGAGAAACGATGGCACTTTAAAGAGAGTGTGCTACTTTGGCAACACATCAGTGTTTTAATTTGCACTGAAATACTTTTTTGTCGAAGTGGTATTGCTCAGCTATTTTAGTAATTTCTTTAAAAATAGGTGAAAAAAGCATTTTAGCACACATTTAAAAACCAATGAATGTGCTGCTAAAATAACACTTGCTGGAAAGGTAACAGCGTGTGCTGAAGTGACGAGGCATGGTGATAGGGCTCAGCTGTGTGAAAAGTCACTTCCTTTGTACTGCTAAGTAGGGACATATGAGAACTTCGTTTCAGTTTGTTTTTGATCAGGATTTCCCCAGTTTGGAATTTCCAGACTGAATATCGACTCGGACACAATCTGCAGTCGTAATCTGTACATTTCTGATTTTGCAATGAGATTGGCGGACCCAAAAAAGAAGTGTATATTTGAAAACGCACATGAAAAAAAATGCATACTTTTGAAAAATGTGCACAAATACACTTTGATCAATGGGAGAAAAAATGCATAAATTTCAAAGAGGCACATACTTGCTGCATACAATTGGAAAAATACACTTGGAAGTATGCATGGATTTTTATTCTAAAAGAAAATACAAGTCTTTCAATCTTATATTTACTCAAGTTGGAACAAGTCTCGAGATGGAATGTGGAGAGCTTCAGTTGAGTTTCGCTGATCTGCAGATCCTTAACACAAAGACAATGGCTGAATTTGGACAACACGATAGTCAATGGTGGGATAATCATCAACTTTACAGTTGTTCATCTAGGGGGTACTCCCCACACAACATGGTAATAAATAATCAACTGTGGTGTGGATTAGGATCAGTGCTGAGTTGACTATGGCAGCATTCGGATGACACGCTAGTCAATACAACTGACAATTGTTCCCCCCCCCCCCCCCCAGGTTGCTTATTGTGTCATCCGAATTTAGCCTCTTCCATTCTTTCCAAAAGGTAAGATTTGGGGAACATCCAAATGAAATGGGAGATGCACAAAGACACAGGTTACCTAGTGAAAATGTCATGTCAATGTCCATCAAAACAGAGCATTTTCAGATGGGGGAGGAAATCACGTTTCTTGCTTCTGTCTCACAATAGGGACGAGCAGCTTCTTCTTTCTTCACACGAGGAAGAAAAAGGAAGTAAATAATGACCACATGGCCCATTTAGGGGGCGTTTTTGTAGTGCAGCTTCTCCTGCACACAGCAGGAGATAGTGCCAATTAGTGTTAGGGCCAAGAAGAAATGAATTTTATGGGTCGTATTTTGTAGCGGAAAGAACAACAGAAAAAGTGGGAGGTGCGCAGGAGGATCGCTGCATTGTCAAAATGACCTGCGAAGATCTATGAGTGGCCAGTCATAAGCATGCAATAGTTTTGGCTGACTGTAGTAAATTATTCCCAGAGGACCTGAGTGTGCTGGGCTGATTGTATGGGAGAAGGCGATCCCGCAGGTAATCTGGACCCAAACCATGTAGGGCTTTAAAGGTAATGACCAACACTTTGTACTTCGCCCGGAAAGTAATTGGCAGCCAGTGACGTGATTTTAAAGCTGGTGTAATATGGTCACCCCAGGTGTACTGATGACATGTATATGATTGAACTGTAAATCGATAAAACATATATGGCAAGTACTATCATAAACACAATTATTATTGTTGTTGTTTAGTAGACACACAACAGAGAAGTCAAGGCTCTTGGGAATGTGTGACCTGTGTCACTGTGTGGTAGACTATGGGTTTAAGTTCTCCTATGAGGGACGGCCCTATCATTAGGGAGAGTGAGGTGGCCACCTCAGGCAGAAGATGCAGAGAGTGGCAGCAACCACCCCATCCAGCCATTCCCATCTTTCTGAGCTTGTGCCCCAGTGATAGCCATGCTTCACGGTTGTCAGATGTCCTATGTTACAGAGGACAGACCCCTATTTTGAAGAGCCGTGTCCTCTGTTCTCCTTTTTAGCAATGCCTAAGTTTAAAAAATGTATTTTAATATGTTTTTATTATTTTATTTTATTTGTTCACTGCTCTGAAATTCTTGAATGGGGAGCAGTATATAAAATAATATTGTGTATATAGTCACTACCTTGGTAGGACTGCAATTAGGCTATTATTATTATTATTATTATTATTATTATTATTATTATTACATTTATTCCCCACCTTTTCCCCTCTTGCAAGGAACCCAAAGTGACTTACATAGTTATCCTCATAACAACCCTGTGAAGTAGGTAAGGCTGAATGAATGTCAGTGGCTGAACCAATATCACCCAAAGAACTTCATGGCAGAGTGGGGAGTAGAACCCGGAACTCCCGAATCCCAGTCCAACACTTACACCACCCTGGCTAAAGTAGGGCTGCCCAATTGACTATGGGCCAGCTATTTTTCCAGATTCCTGATAGCCCTACCAAATCAGGAAAGGATGTAAGTTCAGTAGTTGAATGCATACTGAAGGCCCCAGCTCCAGTCCCTGGCATCTCTACTTAAAGTTGAAAGGAGCTGAATGTGGAAAGACCTCCACCTGAGATCCTGACGAGCCGGTGCCAGTCAGAAAAGGCAATACCGGGCTACACAGACCAATGGTCTGGCTTGATATAAGACTGTATACGTTTTGTATGGTAACTGGTTTGTCCATATACCTACTATATGAGGTTTAAAAAAACATGCTCACACATAAGTGTGCATGTGTTGGGGGGGGGAGGAATCCAAGTTGCCTGTTGCAGAAGCTACCATGGCTATTCATTGCTGCTGTCACCACCATATTATACATAACGTGCACATGCTTTAGAGTAAAAATGGCAACAACAGCAGTAATTGGAGGCGGGTGTGACAGTGGACATCAATCTCCCTCCGACCCAAACCTGAACCCAGCTCCAGTGCACAGCCCTACCGAAGGTGGGTGGACTAAAATGATTACATGTGTTCTCTAAATAATGTCTGGCCGGCATATTCCCAATTTCCCACAATGCTTTCGCAAAAATCCAGCATCCTACAAGAGCAAAGTCAGCATTAAATTAGTAAGAGTAGAAATATGACCCTTGTTATGATCTGAAAATTTCTCTGAGATGCTAACAAAGTGTATTGGAACAACACTTCGCTTAAAATTTTATTTTTATATACTTCATAGATCCTCTTCCATGGGCCAACGTTGTATTCTCTTCAGCATTAAAGACTGGGCAAAGTTTTGGTTTTCGTAATGAGAAGCTTGATTAGAGTTGTTGGTGTGTATGTGTGTGTTTTGTAATTTATTTATTTATTTATTTATTTTTAAAAGGCCTGATTTCAATTTTACTGTATTTTTAGCCAGACCAAGGACTCCTGTTTCCACAGTGGGACTCTCATTTTTCGGCACAATCTGTCCTTGACAAATAGCCCTCTCTCATTACACCACGTAGATGAGATTTCATTATGGGTTTGATAACTTGCCACAATCCGTAAGTTTGTGCTTGATACAAAAAGCCTGTCCCTGAGCAGCAAACCGAGCGCGAGTGGGGAATATTGAGTGTTGGTTTCCATATTTTTATGAGCTGCCAAGCTCAAATGTTTAGGCTCTAGAAGATGCTCGATTGGTAGCAGCCTTCAGTCTTTTATGCATCAGCAAACACAGCTAAAGGACATGAAGTTGGGAGCATGGTGATTTGAGGATTGTTGTGTGCATTCTGTGAAGTTGTTTAGGAAAGAGGCAAAAGAGACTCAAGAGAAGGCAGAGCAGTGACCTGAAGGATGCAACACATGAACACACATATTGAAGCTGCAATCCTATCCACACTGGCTTGGGACAAAGTTCCAATGAATTTAATGTGGCTTTGTTTTGAACAGACATGGAGAGGGTTGCACGTATAAGCTGCCTTATACCGAATCAGACTATTGATCCATCTAGGACAATATTGTGTACTTCAGCTTTTGCCAAGCTGCCCCCCCCCCCCCCAGACAGGGCCAGCATGGGTAGGTATGTTTGGGCACCTGCCAAGGGCCCACATCCCACCAGGGGTCCACTCACAAGAGCCCCCTGTGTTCCTCCTTGCCATCATTACCTCTTTGTTCACTTGCTTCTCACTCCGGCCCGGACAACAGTGGTGGCAAGAAGTAGCAGCATCAGATGCTACTCTCTACTTGCTCACTGGCCACCTGCCAGTCAAGCAAGCAAGAGGTAGCAACGATGGGAAACAGGTTACTTAGGACATTCTGCATGGAAAGCATGTGCTCTACTATAGAGCTATGAGCTCTATCAGAAAGAAACCCTTCAGGACCCACACATATTTCATGTGATGTAACACAGAATAGCTGTGAAGGAAGGTAGATGGTCCTGGAGATACCAGCAAATGAACCTAAGACCTTCTACATGCAAAGTGTGTACTCTGCTATTGAGATATGACTTCCCGTCACCTTGAAGCTTTAGTGCTGAAAAAAAAAATATAAAACACAAATCTGGATTTGGGGGAGGGGATATATATATATATATATATATATATATGAGTTATATCCCACCTTTCCACCAAGTAAATGGCAGCTAACAATGATAAAACCAAGATTAAAACAAAAATGTAATTGAAATAATTATTTAAAAAACCCAAAATGCATTAAAAGCTCATTAAAAGAAATAAAGAGCACCCAACCAATACAACCCCCTTCAGCAATAGGCTGGCTTACATGCAAAGGACCTACTTGAATAAAACCAAATTTGCCTGCCTACAGAAGGGACAACAAAGTGGAGGCCAGTCTAGCTTCCTTTAGTAGGGAGTTCCAGAGCCTGGAAGCAACCACCAAGAAGGCCCTCTTCCATGTCCCACCAAATGTGCCTCCAGTGGTGGGGGGACTGAGAGAAGGAACTCGCTGGAAGATCTTAAAACCTGGGCAGGCCCACGTGAGAGAATGTAATCTTTTCCTCCAGGAGAAATTTACATTTTGAAATCCCGGAATCCACATTTCCCTTGCGAATGACTAAATCCAGACCATTTGCTTGTTCCCCAATATCAAACATAGGAAGTTTGTTATCACATTTGTGCTGTTTTGCATTCCACTATGACAGAGCCTAGCCCTGTGCTGGTGAGAGCATCGTTCAGTTTGTGGGGTGATGTGATACTGCAGTTGCTGAAAGGTTGTGGGAAACCCACAAATGGCACTGCAGGCCTTGAAAACAGTCAGGTCAGTAACCAACTTTTAATCTGGGACAGCTGGGTTTCAGTCATTCCTTCCGTTTGCATCAGTAGTTGGCACTGTTTTGTCAGCCTTCAACCTTCTTTGCATACATATCAAGCTTATGGGACTTTTGTTGGTGTGAGTGTGTTTTTAAATTGGCTGGATGCATAAGAAAAATCATCTGCAAGAGATCAAAAGGAAAGTTCAAAGGCAAATACTTTCTGGGCAACGCTTCCAAGGGAGACTCCCTTTGGAAGGTTCAAATATGCCAGGGACCCCACAGTGTGAAAACTGACTACAGAGGTCAAAGCTGTCTATTACTACTCTGGAATTTCATTCAAAATCTTCCTTATAACAAGTTGTCTTATTCCTCCATGTCATCCAATGTCTCTCTTTAACCTTATAAGCCAGTAATTAAAAAAATAAAATAATGGGCCTCTTCAGATGACACGCTAAGCAATGGTTAGTGAGCATGTTTAAACCATGGTTATGAAGTCACCATGGCTAGGAATGGTTCACACGACATGCTAAGCCATAATGTTTAGCTCAAAATGCTTAACCACTGTGGCTTAGCATGTTGTCTGAACAGGATCAATATAACAATCCAATTTCTAGGCAGGTAAATTTTCCTGTTCCCTCAGAACACATCCACAGGTTCTTGACTTCTTACAGCCTGCAGAACTTGCTCATCTTCAGGCCAAACCCGACTTATTAGCCATGTGCGGTGGTCCATTGTGGGCTTGATGAAGGACTCAGTGGTAGAGCCCCTGCTTGGTATGCAGGAAGTCCCAGGTTCAATCCCTAGCATCTCCAAGTAGGGATGGGGAAAAATGATAGGTGGTTGGAGGAAAAAAGGTGGGGCCAGGGAAAGGGTACATGGCCATCTAGGAAACTCTGGTGGGCCATTTTGAGACTCCAGGAGGGCTGCATTTAGCCCCCTGGCCTCAGGTTCTGGACCCCTGGTCTCATGTAACTCTGAGAAACATGACATCTGATATGAGATGTAATACAGCGGGCAAGTTAAACTAACAAACAAACAGTGTGCAGCTTTGGCTTTCCTTAAGACCATGTGTCATTAGCCTATTTTTAAATGCCAGCACTTACTCTCAAAGCTTTGGCTGAAAACTCAACCAGTGGGAGCTGTCTGGTAGTTTTGGGATGAGGACTGGAAAGTCTGAGCATGAGGAATCCCATGACTGAAATATTGCAGTATGGGATATGTTTATATGAGGTGCGATTGCTCGGAGTCTCTGATCCAAAGTCTACTGAAATCAGTGGAATTCTTTCAATTCTCAGAACAAAGTGCTAGAAACATCGAAACAGCCCTGATTCCCTGTGAGGCTGTCATGGTGGAAGGACTGCAGGGTGAAGGGTGTGGAGGAGACACCCACACAAATGCGAGGTAATAAAGATAATTCAGAAACTGAGAGAAATTCCTCAGAAGGACAACTTAATATCTTTGAGAGGAACATTAATTCGAGCTTCAGGCTGATAATGAATCATGTGAAAAAATGGTGCTTGTCCAGCAAAAACAAAGAAAAAATGTCCTGGATTATTTTAGAGCTGAAAATGGAGTGAAATTCCAATGAGATATCAGGCTGAATGAGATTAATTTAAGTGTGGTGGCTGAACTAAGTACTAATCATTTGAGAATAAAAGGGGGAAATTTTGCCAGGTGAGCTTGTCAGTAATGGAGACTGTCTTGGACAGAAAAACTGGACAATTTTACTTGCCGTTATTGGAGGAGGACACCAAGCCATATTTTTCTGGCAGATGTTCTGAGCAGTACATTTTCCTTAAAGCTTGTTCAGCCATTGGATTCTTGCTTCTGGGAATTGTATAGAAAGAATAATATGTTTAGCATGAATATGTTGTTTTAGAACAACCTTCTACTACCTGGTGCCTTCCAGATGTTTTGGACTTTAACTCCAATCAGCCCCAGTTAGCTTGGTCAATGGTCAGGAATCCTGGGAGCTGTAGGGCTTCTTTAGATTAAAGGGAAATCGCGTTGCCATACTGAGGCTTTGCTTCCTGTTTCTCTTGTGCAATTGTAATGGCCTGCATTACATGGGCAGAGAAGGCTGCCCATGTGGTCTATAACTGAAAACTTTCCCTCCTCTCAGTATTCATATCCTTGAATGGATCAACGCCTTCTAGTGGCTGCTTTGTAATGCAACTTCGGCTGTACATGGTAGGAAATCCCGAGATATTTCAGAAGAATCAAGATATCCAGGTGTTTTTTTGAAAAAGAACAGAATACCTGGGGGAAGGCACAGGAGATGTGTAGGAGGTTGATAACGTCATGAAAAGGACCAGCAAACTTCCGTGAGTGGCCAAGGTGAGTGGCATGCCTTATTTCATTCGTGTGAATAACCTTGTAGTTACAACAGTAATTGTAATGAAATGGTTAACTGGCCTAAGTGTCTTTGCTGCCATTCCTTGGCTGTGCTTATCATTAGCTGTCTTCTGGCCCATCACCCCAATGGGTTTCCAGCCACCACCGAGCCAAGACACCTGGAGGGCACCAGGTTGGGGAAGGCTGTTTTATACAGCCACCATTCATACATCATATAATTTTTCCAACTCCCATTGGCAGCATGGCCAGTGGTCAGTTATCATTGGGTCTGGAGTCTGAAAACATCTGCGCGCCCTTGCTGTTGTGTGTGCCAGTATTACTACCTCCATTCTGCATCTGTGGGAGCACGGCCAAGAGGTGGTCGTTGAGGCAAGATTAAAAAGCATAAAAACTGACTTATGGGCTCAGACAGAAGATCCTCCGTGGTCCAACATTCTGTTTCCAGCAAATGCTTTTGAGAAGCTCACAAAGGGCAGTATCCAGCGCTATCATTCTGCAAACGCAAATAGCACTAGCGGAGCACCGCTGGATCTTTCTGTTGTGCAGGCGCTTGCCCATTACCCTTGCGCAACTGGTTGTGCAAGCAGTTGCACAACCGGTTGCATAAGCAATTGCACAAGTAGTGATGCAGGAGTTATGCATAACTGGTTGTACAACGGGTTGCATAAGCACAATGTGCAACCGCTTGCAACAATGTTTTTGCAAATGTAACTATAGTTGGATTCTTCTCTTGCACTTAGTTCAGAACTTAGTTTCTATTAGCATAACATCACTTGCAGAATGAAACAGTTGGATACTGCCCAATTCAAGGATATGGTACTCAGAGATATACATTTTCAGAACATGGAGGGATCTCCATGAATTTCAGCAAATTTTCTTCTTGTTTTAGCTATCAAAGCTAGTGGCCATCTTCATTTTCTGAGGTATGTAGGAAACTGCCTTATACTGAGTCATACCATTGGTCCTTCTCACTCAGTATTGTCTACGTTGGCTGGCAGTGGCTCTCCAGAGTTTCAGACAGGAGACATTTCCAACCCTACCTGGAGATGGCAGGGATTGAACCTAGGAATGCCGGAGAAATCGATCTTTGGAATTCAAAGCAGACTGGCCACACTCACCTCTGCATCTGCAAGAGTTCCTGTGAGGCATCTCTCTAGCTTTTGAAAAGATGCGGTAGGTTAATGGCAGCTGGCATTAGCATATTGTATGAAAATTGCAGCCATAAATGGCCACAATTTATGTAAAAGTAAGTACTTTATGGACGCAAATGGTGTAAAATATGCCATTTTTGGCTATAAGTTTTCCGAGATAAGCTAATGGAAGACACCATTAGCCTATCACATCTTTTCGAAAGCCGAAGAGCCACTCTGAACTCCAGCGGATGCAGCAGGGCTCTGGGGGAAATTCCCAGTGTCCCAGATTTCCCAGTGGTGGACTAAGTGATGTCAAATTCCATAAGTTCATTGTCTATTGTGTGAAGTAGCTCCTTTTCACTGTCTGGAACATTTGGTCAATCACATATAGATGACACGGACTTCTAGTATTATATGAGTATCACATTTCCTCTCTCACCCCCTTGACCCACTTTCACTTTGATTCAAACCTGGAGTCTTCCCTGCTCACAGTTTCACACATTTAACAGTGTGGTCTTATCCATGTCTACTCAGAAATAAGTCCCACTGAAGTCAATGAGGCTTACTCCTAGGTAAGTGAGCAGAGGATTGCAGGCTTAATCACTGCACTTTCCCTCACAAAGAACTCAAAGAATATCCACAAAGAGAACACAAGAAAGAAAGCAGGAAATTGCTTTTGATATCAGAGGCTTGACGAAGGGTTACTACATGGTCATCAGAAGTTTGCTAAGTATATCATACTTTGCAACTATCTTCTAAAAAGCCATGCCCATTCAAAGGCTGATCTGATTTATTTCTCGCTGAGCCAGCACTATGAAAGCATAAGATGTTCATGGGACTTGACTTCAGACAGCTGTAGGATGGATCCAGAGTGCTCTGTCTCTGTGTACTCATCCCTGGATGGCCAATTTGACAGAGCCGGATTCAAACACTGGAATGTGTTTATTTTGGGGACTGCTCTTCACATGTCTTTCTTCTCCTTCCTGCTGGCCCTCCCTAATGTGTGTATGAACATATACTTTGTTCCTGCCAGACACATGACTGTAAATTATCATCTCCCAAAGCCAAGATTGCAACAAATTAATATGGGAATTGTTTCTACCCCTGATTAACAGTTGACATTTTCCCTTTGAATTTCAAATGGCTCGACAACTTTAAACGTTGGGTAGAATTCATGTGTCCAATAGATAACGGTAGGCTGACCAGATAAAATCCAGGTACATGAGCCCTGACCTGGATTTTATCTGGTTACCCTAGATAATGGTGTACTGAAGCCAAAGTTTAATATCACATGGCTGGCAAGCACTGCCTTCACTTTTAAAATATACGTCAGAGAAGTTGCTCTTAGACATTGACTAAAATACAACACTGCATTCGGGAGATCTCACTTCAGCGCCATCTTTGTGATTCTTAAACCAAATGGTCTCGGGAGCGTGCCTTCCAGTGATAGGCAAAGTGGACAGTGCCAAAGTGTGATTCTTATTAGTTTTACGTAGATAGTAGTTAGGCTGACCATATGAAAAGGAGGACAGGGCTCATGTAACTTTAACAGTTGTAGAGAAAAGGGAATTTCAGCCAGTGTCATTTGTATGCAATTAGTTCCTGGTGAAATTCCCTCTTCATCACAACAGTTAAAGGTGCAGGCACTATACTAGAGTGACCATATACAAAAGAAGGCAGGGCCCCTGCAACTTTAACTGGTGTGATGAAGAGGGATTTTCACCAGGAACTAATTGCATACAAATGCCACTGGCTGAAATTCCCTTTTCTCTACAACTGTTAAAGTTACATGAGCCCTGTCCTCCTTTTCATATGGTCAGCCTATAGTAGTCCTCTGCTAGGTGTGGCCTTCTCCTCCCCTTCGAATGACCCCTGTCCTCCAGTTTTGATGTGTCTTCAGGTTCTTTGGCAAGCTTTGGAATATCCGCTGATACTCGCAACTATCTTTCCAAGTTTCCATCTGTTAATCTGTCACAAAGGTAATTCTTGGCTTTGAGAAGATCTGCACATGGCAGTAGTTGGTTCCAAAGAGAGATGCTGTTTGAAGTGCATGTTTCCAGGGTGGTGGAAATTCTTTGTCGCCTACACATAGAGTGTAATCAGGAATCGCATTTCCCTACTGTCGTTCCACTCCCCCCCTGCTTCTGTCCCGAGGAAGGAAGAGGAAGTAAACAATGACCGCATGGCCCATTCAGCGGGTAGTTTTATCATGCTGCTTTTCCTGCACAAAGCAGGAAATGGCAGCATGTTTTGCTTCTCCCAACCCCCCCAGATTTACCTGGGTCTTATTTTGTCATGGAAAGAAGCTTAGACAGAGAGGGAGATGCGCAGGAGGCAGATGACATCGTCAAAAGGACCTGTGAAAAACTATGAGTGGCCAGTAACGAGTATGCGATGAACGCTCGTCTGATGACGCTCAGAGTTTGTAATGGTTAAAATCAGCTTAGCCTTGTCTGACCTTGATTGCAATTGATGGTTGCTTTACTAATACTACCAACACCCCCCATCAACCCCATAATCTGTTTTAAATCTGTACTTTAAATCTGTATTTTAAATCGCTGCACTGCTGCTTGGTTTTATTCTGGCTGTACTTTTATATTGTGGATTTAAGCTTCCATATTTTATATTTTATACTGTACCTTGTGAACTGCCCAGAGAGTTTCTGCTGTTGGGCAGTATAGAAATGTAATAAAATAAATAAATAAATATCACTTTGATAGTATGATATTTGCAAAACTTACACTGATAGCATCTCTACATTAAGGGAAATCCCATTGTTTATCTGGCACTGGTGTGTGTGTGTGTGTGTGTGTGTGTGTGTGTATGTATGTGTGTGTATATATATATATATATATATATATGGCTTTTCGTCCTGGTACATAAGTCACATAATAAGTCTTACATTTACAATCCATTACAGTTTCAATTTTCACCAGGTTTGTGCTTTCTATTTCTTTGGCGCGATCAATATGAGTTGGATTACCTGGGAGGAGAGAGTTGATAGGCGGAAGATTCTGCTGCCTCCCTGGGACTCCTTTAAAAGGCAGACATGAATCGAGGGAGGGCTGAATCCCTCCCTGGCAAGTGTGCAAAGGAGTGAGGTGGGGAAAAGTCTTGTTTTTGTCTGTTTCCTCACAGCCCCTAGGAAAGCCAGGACTTACTTCTGAGTAGAAGTAAGATTGTGCTGTAAGTTCGCAACCCTCATCACACTTATTTGGGTTTAAGCCCCATTGAACACAATGGGACTTACTTCTCAGTAGACACGTGGGGATCAGATCCGCCTCCCTTTGTTGCAGGGAGGCATTTTACCCTTTTCTTTCTCCCTCCGTTTAAAATCCTTCCTCCCTTCCTCAGCAACTTCATAGCGCAATGCCAGCTTCCTCAGCAACTTCATAGCGCAATGCCAGCTTTACACACTGGCGATTTTGTGCTATTAAGGTTTTATTCCAGATTTTCTCTGATCTATCTTAAAATGGAATAAGGGATGGAAATCATGGGAGACATCCTGTTTGTTTACAGCCTTATTTAATTGACCCAGGAACTTCCATGACTGGTCAGAAACAAACATGCTATAAATAGCTCGTTTAGAGAAGTCCAGAGTCCCTCTGTACTTATCAGATAACTATGAATTCATTTCTTTGAATTGTCTAGCTATTACATTACTTTTAACCTACAATATGCTTGTAAACATCTGCTGTCTTCATATGGAAAGGAGGACAGGGCTCCTGTAACTTTACCAGTTGTATAGAAAAGGGAATTTCAGTAGGTGTCATTTGTATTCATGCTGTCCCTGTGAAATTCCCTCTTCATCACAACAGCTAAATCTGCAGGAGCCCTGCCCTCTTTTGTATTTGATCATGAAGGCAGGGAATTTCACCAGGTGCTGCATGCATACAAATGACACCTGCTGAAATTCCCTGTTCTATACAGGAGCCCTGTCCTCCTTTCCATATGGTCATCCTAATTTAAACGGCATATGATTACATGCACAATGCTTAGTTTGAAACCAAGGCAATGTCTGAGCTGATTGTAACCAGCACAGCAAATCCCTTGTTTTTGAATGGCTTTAGCTCACATGGCTAAAGTTAATGCAATCATGTAGGCTGCATTTCATGCATATGCTCCCACACAGAATGGCTAAGGTGTCCTGCTTTACAGAGGACAGTCCTCTGTTTGAAGGGCTGTCCAGTCTAAGTCTGGTTTTAAAATAAATAACCATAAAAAGAAGGGAGAGTGAGCAGGGGACATGAAGTTGCCATTCAGCAGTTATCACCTGACCAGCAAAAGAGCAAAGCCCACAGTTTATTTGATTTATTGATTTATATCTTTCTACCAAGAAAAATGGCAGTCAAAGTGGTTTACACTCAGAAATAAAACTCAATTAAAACAACAATAAAACAAATGCATTGAAACACAATTCAAAACACAATAATAACAGAAGAGAAAGAATACCCAACCCAACAGAACCACTTACATGCTAAGTGGTTGAATGAAGTGTGTTTTGCCTCCTGGCGGACAGACAACAAAGGGGAATGAAAATAGCCCTCCTTTGGCAGGGAGTTTTATAGTTAGGTAGCAGCCACTGAGAAGTCCCTGTCTCACAGCAGGACCAAATGCTCCTTTGAAGGTGATGGTCATGGAAGAAGAGTCTCTCTTGAGGATATTAAGACCCAGGCAGGCTCATATGGGAGAAAGTGGCCTTTCAGGTAGCCTGGTCCCAAGCCATAGAGGGTTTTATAGGTCATAATTACCACTTTGAATTCTGCCCAGAAACAGATTGGTAGTCAATGAAGATGTTGTAACAAGAGAGTCACATGCCCCAGTCAACAGTCTGGCTGCAGCATTCTTGACTAGATGAAGTTTCGGAACAATTTTTTGAAGGCATCCCCATGTAGTGTACATTACAGTAGTCCAAATGGGATGTAACTAAGATATGTGTGACTGTGGTGAGATCAGACATCTCTAGGAATGTGCATTCAGGTCCAAGTCCAAGTTCAGGGCAGTGTAGCCCCATCCAGCACAGGCTGAATCCCTATTCTCTGATCTGATTTTCAACGGATCAGGAGTACCTTTGTCTTGTCTGGATTAAGCTTCAATTTATTTGCCTTCATCCAGTCCAGTATCAACATCAGACACTGATTTAGAACTAGAACACCTTCCTTAGATTTCGATGGAAAGGTGAGATAGAGTTGGGTGTCACCTAGTCACATGCTAAGTCGCGTGTAGGAATATACTAGACAACTATACATATGAATTAGCATATGCATATCTTTGTCCTTATTTTTGGTGATGAATTTCCAATTTGTCTGTGAAGTGTAAGTGGCCACCCTAAGAATGATGCACCCACAAGGTTCCAAGTTTTGTCAGATTCTACACTGCAAAAATAAAATATGAATTTGGCCTAATAAAAATTACTCACATGAGAGGCCAACTTTATGTTCTTGTAGATCTTCAGGCCCTTTGATTATGTTATATTGAACACACACACACACACACACACACTTTACACACTCTAGGAGCTTCTCTATAAAGCCTTACATGACTTGGGACCACAATACCTGACGGAACTCATCTCCCGACACAAACCTATCTGTACACTACAATCAACATCTAAAGTCCTCCTCTGGGTGCCTACTCCAAGGGAAGCTCGGAGGATAGCACAAGGGAGAGGGTCTTTTCAGTGGTGGCCCTCCAATTATGGAATGATCTCCCCGACGAGGCTCGCCTTGCTCCAACTTTGTTATCTTTTCGGTGCCAGGTCAGGAATTTTCTCTTCTCCCAGGCATTTAACAGTGTATGTTGAGGGTTTTTGTTATTGTTGTTTGACCCAGAATAGTTGTTTTAAATGGATATTATATTTATAATCTGTTTTTATGCTTTTTATGCTTTTCAAATTTTGCATATTGGTTTTTTAATGTTCAATGTATTGTAATTTTTGTAAACTGCCCAGAGAGATTCGGCTATGGGGCAGTATATAAATGCAATTGATAATAATAATAATAACAATAATAAGAAGAGTGATTTATTGCATACTTTTGATTCGCCACTCACAGAAGTTTACTGGTACTTTACATGACACTGTCATCCTCCAGGACTTCTCCCACACTTTTCCCAGGTAATCGTCTTTTTTTTTTAATAAGAAATAATGCAGTTTTTAAATAATCACAGGATTTCCACAGTGTGTAAAGCTGGTGTAGTGCTATAATTCTGCCACTAGATGGCAATGTTTCATTTAAAATAATAGTACTGCCAAGAGGGGAAGTTTTCAATTCAAAATCACATGGTCAACATCTAAAGGAACCAGTTGCAAACACAGAAAGACCCCAGAAGGGTTTTTTTCCTTAATGCAGAGGCACTCTAGCTCTCTTCCTTCCCTTACACATAGTTCTTACAATATTCAATGTAATGTTGAAAGAGGTGGAATTACTACTCCCACTGGCAGAGAATTGCACGAACCCTTTATTCTTTTGTCAACCTACTCATTGCATATTTCTTAGGCCTTTCAAATATGTCATCTAAGTAACCTCAATGGACAGTTATAAGATTCTGGGGGCAAGGGTTGGCAGAAGGTACATTGGGATGTATTGTTAGATCTCTGGGTGATTTGCACTAGATCAGCAAGGTATTCTGGTACTCAAAATCTATCCCTGGGCTCATAATTATATAAGTCTACAGTAAGTGTATGTCATTTGTACCCAACTCTGGTTGGTGAATCTCCAGTAAATAAATAAAGTAAATCCCTCAAGCTTAAAGTATGCTCGCCCTTGGTCTATGGGTCCTGAGGCAGTATTGTTTACTTTATGTTAGTACACAGCCAGCCACACAGTAGTGGTCTGATTTTGCATACTTCAAGATGACTCAATTTTATCTAGTTGTATCTATGCCCTAAAGTTTGGGCTAATGTAGGAAGTTAGTATGGGCCACAGAAGAACAAAAAATGGAGAGACATCTAAAATGGTTCTGGCCATTGTTCATTGGAGAGTCACGATCCTGATATATATCGAGCAAAATCTTTTCAGGGGAAGGCTTGTGAACTGCAATAATGCAGCCCAATTCTGTTACTGGAATCCATATGTTGTTGTTCATCATCCTTCCAGTGAAGAATAGCTTTTGCTCAAACTGCATTGGAATTAAGAGTATCCAAGAAGCATGGGCCAGCATCACTTAGGAGTATTTTGGTCTTCTTTCAGTCATTTGAAGCTTGCCATTTCCAATGCCCAGTGTCTCTGGGGACGTGGCTACTGGAACTCCTTCACTGGAGAGTCAGTGTGGTGTAGGGGTTAGAATATTAGGTCCTGGATACTAGTCCCCACTCAGTTATGATGCTTACTTGATAACTTTGGGCCAGCCCTGGACTCTCAGCCTAACCTATCACACAGGATTATTGTGAGGATAAAATAGAGAGGAGGATCACGTATGCCACTGTGGACTCCTTGGAGACATAAACAGAACAATCAAACTATAAAGAGTAACATGCAAACCCCAAAATGATGCAGACCTCAAAATGAGAGTCTCGGGGTTGGAACTTAAGAATTAAAAACGTTTTTGTGTATTGGATTAGGGCTAAACGACATGCTAATGTAAATGCATAGCATGTAGCTGATCCTAACTTGACTTAGGCCCTTTCTACACCATAGCGGTGGAGAGGGAGGGAGGGATGGCGATCCTGGAAGTACCTAATATACACCATCGGCGCACAGGGAGCAGCCAGGGGCCAACCCAGGCAAGAAACCTGGTGTGGAAAGGACCTTTGTTTACTGTAAATGCACCCCCAACACAGATTGGGACTACCATATATAAGGGGATGGAGTAAACCTTCCCACCTAGCTGCTTCCTCCCATATCACATTGCTCTCCATGTGTGTGGAGGCTGAAGAGGGGGGAAAAACCTCCTTTGGCACCAATTAAGTTTTCCCCCCCTTTGCAGGCACACCCAAAAATGTCGTTTCGTTATTGGAATTTCGGACCAAAAAATGTATCATCTCTGATTGTATTGTAGGTGAACTATCGTATTGTATCATATTTCCGATAATTATCGGAAATCCGATAGTATATCGTTTCACCATTTGCCTTAGAGACTCTACTCTAGAGTTGATTTTTGAGTCAGAAAGGCCTAAACTTCTTAATTTTCCAAATTACAGGTTTGAAACTTGGTCACAGTGCAGACTGAGTGTTGCTAGTCTTGTGTGCCAAATTTTAGAGCAATCGATGCAAGTGTTACTCGGAAGTAAGCTTTCAAATACACTGTTTCAGGTGGCTGAAATGTGGCCCTTTTTCAAGAGACGTCATCCAGTACTCATGGGCATTTCACAGATGGCCTTGAGGGGACTCATCTGTGCCCAATTTCAGATGCGCAGCTGCAGGCGTTACTCGGAAGTAAGCTCTCAACAACATGCACTGTTTCTGGTAATGCACTCCATGCTGCTGCTGCTAAGACTTATAGGTACTTGAATAAATTAATAGAATATTAAACCAGACTTGGACTGGACAGACTTTCAAATAGAGCACTGTCCTCTGTAAAGTAAACCACATGGCCACCCTAAATTCACCGAATTTCATAAATGAATCTTTGTTTTGTGATTCCTGCTGATAGAAAAAAATCACAATAGGCATATAATGTTTACCTTTTTAAATTTGCAGGGATGGTGGCCACATTTGAAGTGACAAGATCAGTCAAATTTCAGAGAAATAGGTCTAGAATTGTTTGTGCCAAGCACCTTTAAAATTGGAGCATGTTTGCCACCCGCTGTTGTTGTTTTAAAACTTTATTATGCATGAAACTCACTGGAAATGAAGAGGTTCCCTTTGCTAAGATCCCCACAAAATGTTGCTTGGATATGTGCAGAGATTCAGGAGTTATTCAATATCCATCAAAACCAGGTTTCATTTAATATATTTGAGGTTTCATTCAATACATTTATGCCCAGTTGGCATAAAGTCACAGAAGATGCAGAACTGAGGCTAGGAAAGTGCCTTGCAAAATTGCTGCAGGGGCTCCTAGGAAATTTAGTCCTCATGGAAATTTACACTGTCAGTTATACCGCCGGCTTGATCTCAGCCACTCCTTCACCACCAGCCTCCTGGCATCATTCTTATAAGAAAGGTTTGGTTGGAAATGGCTACAAAATTAGGGATAGCCAGGGCAAAATAATAATTTAAAAAACCCACCAAACCCACCTAGCTTCTAAGAAATAAAGGAAGCTTAGTTTTCTAAGCACTTTTGTTCCAGCCATTTAGTCTCTGCGTTGTGTCTCCCACGTCATTGCAAACCAATTTTAGTTCCGAATTGGAGCCAAAGCAATTGCACAGCTCTACTACCCAGGCAACTCAGGGCTATACTACACACTTCATTAAATGAGTAGCAGTAGCTCATCCTATTTTGTTTTTTTAACTTTAGTGTAAACTCCACATCTATATCAGGACTAACACACATGGGTAGGAGATGTCAAACCTTCAAACTAGGGATGTGTATCATATCGTTAAAATGTACGATAACTATACGAACTGCGGTTAATGATAACGATACGATAGGAAACCCTACGATAATTATCGGAGATGATAAAAAGTCCTACGATAATTATCGTATTTTATCATTTTAACAGAAGGCTCTTTCTCTTTTGCCGCCACATGGATGGAGCTAGAAGGTGGGGTGTGCTTGATGAGACTGACAGATTCAGTGACCAATCATGCAGCAAGGATTCCAGCAGGCTCCAATCACAATGTTGGAGGAGAGCTAAGTGAAGTTGTCCACCAACAGAACATGGGCAGCAGACTGAGCAAGACACACAAGTCACCTGGTCACCTCAGAAGTTAGCTTACGACGTAGATATGAAATCAAGCAACAGATGCCTGTAAAGCAACAGATCTGAATCTAAACTGATTTTATTTTTCCTCCTCCTCCTTCTCATCTTCTTCTTGCATAGCTTTACTGGGCAGTGTCTACTTTTGTAAACAGTTATTCCAAGCAACTACTCACCCTCCCATTTAGCTTGCTTTTCACTTTGACTGTCTCTTCCGGAGGAAGTTCTAATTTCCACATCTTACACCACCCAGATAAGCTAAATCAAAACCGAGTGGGGTGGGGAGGTAGGGGAAAGTTGTTCTACATAAACAGCCTAGTAGCTGGCTTTTTGAGGCCCTGCTGATACAGTACATACAAACTGAGCAACATAGCGTTCCTTCAGGAAGCCAAATTGTTATTAAATGCTGTTCTATTTATTGACTAATGCTGGCAACGTTTTGGTGAATGTTTGAATCTAGGAATCTATGTAAATGCAGTAACTGTCAAGAATGTGAGCTGCAGAGCAACAAAAGCCACCTGCAGGACTCATGATGGTCTGGAACCAAAGCACCGGAAAAAGGAGGTTAGATGTCAAGAAGGTGGAGGAGGAGGATATTTTGTGTGTTCATGTTGTGCACATGGAGCAAGCCACAAAGCCTAGGCAGATGAAAAGCTGCTGCTAATTTTAGTGGGATGTTCTTTGACTAATGGGGCATGTCAGTTATAGGTTCTAGGGATACGTCCCAGTGCCTGCTTGGAACGAGACGAGAAATTTTTGTCTCCCACATGGACACGTTGCAAAACTCTGTCACGCCAGTCAGCAGCTGCTCTGCCTTTCAGATAATGTTGGAGGAGCGGAGATGAAAATGCATGCCGCTTTCCCTGAGCCCCAAAGACGGTAATCGCGGAGCCATCATGTTGCCAGAGCTGACTTCATTTGCACCTTGGCAGGTCTGCAGGCAAACATGAAGTCCAGGTATTATTAGCTTCAGTCAAAATTCCATTAGCTGACATCTCTTGCTACTTTTCAAGCAGCCCCTTGGGACAGCTGGTGCTCAAAGGCTCTGCCACAGTTGTGGGAGCTGAGCCACTAAAAATAATACCAATCAAGCATGTGCCTACAAGATGGCTGAGTCGGCATGGGGGTTATAAAACACAAGGTGGCTGTGTGGTTTGCATTGCTACCTCTTCCCCACCCCCTCCTCCTAAGTTGCAAACAGGAGGCTGCCAAAAACCAGAACCTGTTTGCTGATTTCTTCAGAGCTGTGAGCAAAAAACTGGTTTTTCTGTTCTTAATTTATGTCATGGAGCCTCAACAGCAATTTAATTTGAAGCTTTGGAGTCTAGAAAAGCCAGCTACTGATGCCTGCCGACTGGTTTAAATGTGTAGCTGGCGCAGTCCTGAGGCAAGAAGCTGCAATTCAAGCAGCTTCAAAGAAAGTGACTTGTCAGTACCGAGACAGCCTGATTGGTTTCTTCCAACAGGTGACACGAGAGCTGGTCCAGAAATGAATAAAAGGGAACATGTGGAGAGTGCAACTCAGAATGAAACAGAGACAGCCGTTGAGCCTGCTCCCTTTCATTACCATCATAACCAACTCTGCTCCCCACACCTTTAGAGGAAGAGGACCTAAAACTCCAGCTAGACTACCGACATAAATATGGTCCCAATTCCTTTAAGATTAGAAACACCAACGGTGTTCTTTGTCCAGTTTCAAAATAAAGAAAAATATCAACATGATTATGGCGAATACCAATGTCTATCAGGCACTGACAATATTAACCAGGCACTTAAATAAAATAGACAGAGCTTTGCCTGAGAGAAATGATATTATTGAAGAGGAAAATCAATGCAAAGGAAATCAATAGGTTAAAAAAGTACACCAGGAAAACGTGGTGGTGGTGAATATGTAAGGAAAAAGGAGAGTACTAAAAATTAACCAAGTAAACTATGACTATTGAAATTTTAAAATTTAGAATCCCTCCTCCCTTTTAGCCCTAAAAGAGCCCCCAAAGCTGCTTCCAATTAAGAGCACAATTTTAGACATGTCCCCTCAGAGGTATGCCCCACTGAGTTCATTGGGACATACTCCAAGGTGATTGGGAGGATTAATATGTTAACTATAGATACATTTTCAAGCCTATTTTTTTTAAAAAAAAATCTGGGAAATGTAGGAAGGGTATGCATTGTGACAGGCAATAAATTAAATTGATATGATGCAGCTATAAAAAAATAATGAAAGTGGGTTGGCCCAAAACATTTTGCTGCCTGAGGTGGACAAGATGCCCCCCCCCCCCAATTCCATTACCCCGTGCTGACTGGATTGGAAATGAATCTTACTTCAGGATAGCATTCTCCACCACACCTGAAGGCACACACAGCCACGTACTCCCATACCTTGTGATCACTCATTACCCCCAACATCTGCTGCATGAAGAGACTTCCCCACACTGCCTAATGGCTGGCCCTGTTCGTTCACTCCCCTTCCAGTCATCCCTGAAAAGAATGATTTTCTTTACTTTGGTTTCTGGCTTAGAATTTATCTAGAAGGAATAAAACCCTCCCCTCTAATGATGGTGTCAATACACGTGCCCACTCTACTAGTATTCCCCCCCACACACACACAGAAGTTATATGCCCATCCACTTTTGACTGATACCCTTTTCACCACCTACCTCAGACAATAGTGACAAGGACAGATCCCTCTGCAGCGTTTACTATATCACTATTAATTAATTAATTAAAACTGTTTTAATCACACTTTCCCACTAACAAAAGTCTTCAAGTTGGCTTACAATGTTTAAGACAAATGTAAAAATACAAAAAAGTAGCTAAAAGATAATACAAAAACATTATTCTTGCATTCTCCACAAGGCACTAGATGGATTTTGTTCAAAAGCCAGGGGCATGGTAGTAATGACATAACAGGGATTTTCTTCCCCTTGATGGCTACGTTTTGTTTTCATGAGATGACAATATTATTTTATAGTGAGCTACCATGTGATTAAAGATTCAAATCACCAAATGACTCTGTGATATGTGCAACCTGCTGACTATCTACACTACTGCTTTAAAACTGTTATAAACTGTTTTAAAGCAGTAGTGAAGATAGGCTTTTAGATGTCTCTATTCATCCAGAGTTCTTCAATATAGCTACAAAGAGAAAAGGCAAGATTTTTGTACTGATTCTTTCCGGATCTTTCTTTTTTCCATCTATAAAACAAAAATGTTTTGACACACGTGTTTAGAGAATGTGAGCACAGTTGGAATTCTGAGCATCGGTGTGAACAAAATGCTCTCTTTCCACTCATCCTGACAATCAGTAGTACACTACAGACAATAACCACATTGGCTACTTGTAGAGACAGAGGGCCCATGCAACAGAAGAAGGTAAAAACATTTGCTAAGTTACCCTCTCAAACTAAATTAATAGGAGTACCTATCAAAAGGGACTCCTACATAGGGTGACCATATAGAAAGGAGGACAGGGCTCCTGTATCTTTAACAGTTGTATAGAAAAGGGAATTTCAGCAGGTGTCGTTTGAATGCATATAGCACCTGGTGAAATTCCATTTTCTATGCAACAGTTTAAGCTGCAGGAGCCCTGCCCTCTTTTGTATCTAGTCACTCTAGCTATACTTCTGCAGCTTTGACTGTTTTGATGAAGAGGGAATTTCACTGGGTTCTTCATGCATACAAATGACACCTGCCGAAATTCCCTTTTCTATGCAACTGTTAAAGATACAGGAGCCCTGTCCTCCTTTCCACATGGGCACCCTAATTGACACCAAATAGATGCTGTTGCTGTTGTTATCATCATCATCATCATCATCATCATCATCATCATCATCATCATCATCCCATTGTTCTAGCAATAAGTACCCGGACTGGTTTAGTGGAAAAGAAAAAGGACCCAACAAAGGAGTACTCGGGGATGGGTAACTTGTGGCCCTCCAGATATTTTGACCTAGAACTCCCAACAGCTCTCCCAACAAGGATGAGGGATGATGAGACCAACAACATGGAGGGCCATAAATTGCCCAACCCTGAATGAAGCCAGATCAGTTAAAATAATTGAAAGCAGTTATTAAAAGGTGGTTTGAATAAAAATGTTTCAATTTCTGTCTGAAAGGCAACAGAACAGGAGCCAGGTGAATCTCCACAGGGAAGGCATTCAAGGCCTCTCTGCCACCATCTCATACTCATTCACTTGAGCACTTGTGAAGATGACACAGAAAACAGGGCCTATGGGGCAGTTCTAAAACTCTGGGCAGGTTGATATGGGACCATACTGTCCTTGAGGTAAGTCAGCTCTGAACCATTTAGGGTTTTAAATGGCAAGACCAGGACTTTAAATGAAGCTTGGGGGGGGGGGGGAATCCCAAGACAGGCATAACATACTCTAATCCCTGGGTGCCACTGACAGATAAAAGCATTGTGCCCCAGTTGACATTACCAAGCTGTTTTTAAAGGCAGCGCCATGTGGACTGCATTCCACAGCCTACATGCCACAACCAAGTAGGCCTTCTTTGTTTTGGATACATGTCATATATCCATGACATATGTGATTATGTGAGGTGAAAAAGACAGTAAAAAGCATTAAAATTGTCAGTCATTTTATGTGAAATAAATGCACAGCAGAAGCACTATGTACATATGTGGTAAGCTTGTCATCTGAAGTTATTTTTATTCGTTGATCAGCTGTACTGATATGGCTATCAATTACACCCTTCTAAATTTAAATATAATTGAGGAAAATCATAAAATGTCATGATCTGATTCAAGAATAGACAGCAGTGGGATTACAGATTAGTAGTATAAGGGCCAAAACAGACATTACTTTATCGGTTTCTAGCAGCTACGAGGTTTTTTGTTTTTTTTTAAGTTTTTACTCTGGCGTAGGTGCAGGACTTTTGCTCTGGATAGGGACCCTAGAGTGCTGGGTTGAGCAGCTTTAAAGATCCAGATCAACCCTCCTGGGCTGCTAGATTTGGTTTAAAAATAATGCTTGATTAGTCCGTAATTGAAAAGTCTTGATTGATCAAATAAGCTTAAACTGCCTGTCTAAAAGCAAACAGAGGAAGAGTCTGGCAGGCCACCCCAGAGAGGGAATTCCACATTGAATATGCCATCACCAAGAAGGTCATCCACCCAGTGAACCTCCACTGTTGATGGCAGATGGAGTAATATCTTTCAGGCAGTGTTGCAGTCCTAAATGTTAAAGTGCAGGAGCTCATCATAACAGCCCCAAAGCCATGACCCCCAAGGAGAATCCATAATCATGCTGCCGGGGAGATAGACTGGTCGTTTGCTTTTCTGTTATTTCTACTGAAGATGCTAACAGTCTGGTTAAGAACTCCATAATAAAACAAAGAGTCTAAAGCAAGCAAACAAACAAACAAACAAACAAACATACCACTAATAAAATCTCAGCATTGAATTTATGGGGCATGACTACAATTGTATGCATCATTACTTCAGAGCAATTATTGAAACTCCATTGAATTCAGTGGTGCTGACTTCTGACTGCATGAGTTCAACTTGTAAAACCCACTGAGATCTTTGGCCAATGGAAACTCAGCCATTAGCTATGAATAGGAGAGTAATATTGTGCTTCTCCTTGATTATGTTCCTTATTCTTCTATACTAATCTGCCACATAAAGAGTAGAACAACTCAAAAGCCTTGTTATCACCTCATTCACTTGCCCGAACAAGGAGGGTTTATCAATTATCCTGGCACTCCATCAGATTTGTGCTCTGAAAAGAGTCCTGGAGATGTACTCCCCTATGCTTTTCTCAGTCAGATCTTTAAAGTCTGGGCATTCTTGTGTGGGAGAAAGTGGGCTTTAAGGTATTTTATTTTAATTCATTCATTCATTCATT
This sequence comes from Anniella stebbinsi, assembly GCA_029215795.1. Classification (NCBI taxonomy): domain Eukaryota; kingdom Metazoa; phylum Chordata; class Lepidosauria; order Squamata; family Anniellidae; genus Anniella; species Anniella stebbinsi. The sequence continues at coordinate 130,769,271 of JARDYH010000003.1, read as the reverse complement.
CATTATATTGCTATACCAAGCAATAGCTGAAGCACTCTGGGTAGTTCACAAAACAAAACTTAAAATCATAAAATACTTTAACATAGTAATATACACACACATTGCATTTTTAAAAAGAATAAAACCAAAGTAAAAAAAAAAACAGGGTAAAAGCCAGCTGTAGTGCAAACCAGGGAAAATAAAAAAAGATTTTCATCTGGTGCCATACAGATTACAATGTAGGCACCAGACAAGTCTCTCTGAGAAGTTCATTCCACAACCACGGTACCACCATTAAAAACACCCTCTCCTTAGTCATCATCCACCTCACCTCATTTATTGGATGCTGCCCGAACAGTAACTGGATGGTCATGCATTAGGAAGAGCATTATATATGTATATATGTTTGGCCGTAATGTGTTTGATTTGTGTTTTTGCTGGTGAAGTTTTGAAGTATTTTAGCGTTATCAGTTACCCTAGGATGAACACCCTTAAAGTTGTAATCAGCTCCTTAATTAGGCTCCATCCTTCACATCTGCATTCTAATTGTTTTAAGAATTTAATGGGAGCCTTAAACAGTTATAAGCTGCGCCAATAGCCAAAAAGTTACTGTTTGGGTAGCATCCTGAGCTATTTATTATTATCTGACATTTGTATGTGAAAATGTGATTTTATATATCTATATTTTTAGCTTATTTTAAATCTACATATCTTTTAAATCTATATATTGGTATCTTATATATACCAATATATATATATATATATATATATATATATATATATATACACACACACTTCTAGGACTACTGCAGCCTCTTGTCAAACTAAAAAAAACAATCCTCCTTGGTGGAGCATTTGGCCCCCTTACAGTCACCTATTTTATAAAATGTACACTTCTGGAAGGCTACATATATTAGAGGAAGGATTGGCAAGAGTCTTAAATTGGTGATGATTTTTTAAAAACTTATCTTTGGATATATTTTACTTTGATTTTAAGTAGGAATCTTTAATAAAAAATAATTTAAAATATAATACTGTCTTTGTATTTACAGGTTTTAACACTGCAGTAGTGCCTATTGATATTTGTGTTTATGTATTGTTGATATATGTTTATATAATTGTGAATGTTCATTTTATCACTGAAGAAGACCATAGGTTAGGGTGACCAGATTTTGGAACCCAAAATCCCGGTCCCCCCCGCCACCCAAAACAACCCCTCCACCAAGCCACCCACCCACCAAAACAACCCCCCCAAGCCACCCGACCCACCCAAAACACCCCCCACCAAGCCACCCCCCCCAAAACAACCCCCCACCAAGCCACCCACCCCCAAAAAACATCAGCCCGGACCTACCGGGTTCTCTTCTGCCGCCGCCCCCGCCGGGTCCGCCGCCCCCCCATGTCCCCTGCCGCCGCCGGGTCTTCCTCCGCCGCCGCCAGGTCCCCCACCGCCGGGTCTTCCTCCTCTGCCGCCGGGTCCCCCGCCACCAGGTTTTCCTCCTCCGCCGCTGGGTCCCCCGCCGCTGGGCCCGTAAGGCCAGCGGCCGTGCGGAAGAGGTGGGGGAGGCCCAGATCTGGAAGTGATGTAATCGGCCCTCCCCCGCCTCTTCCACGCGGCCTCTCTGGCCTCGTCGGGGCTAGTCGCGATGGCGACAACCCCCGAGGAGCCCGGATGCCCATGCGGAAGAGGCGGGGGAGCTCCCCCACCTCTTCCGCACAGGCGTCCGGGCTCCTCGGGGGTCGTTGCCATCGCGACTAGCCCTAACGAGGCCAGAGGCCGCGCGGAAGAGGCAGGGGAGGGCCGATTACGTCACTTCCGGATCCGTCCCTCTCCCGTTCCTTCCGCACGGCCTCTGGCCTTATGAGCCCGGCAGCAGCGGTGGAGGACCCAGCGGCGGCGGACCCGGCCGCCCCAGCAGGTAAGTGCTCCGTGCCTCGCGCCCCGCGCTCCTTACCTGCAGGGGCATCCACTTCCCTCCAGTGCTCGAATCTACTGAGAAACAGGCTTCGTGGCCTGTCTCTCAGTAGTGCGCCAGGTGATGACGTCATCACCCGGCGTGCTACTGAGGGACAGGCCGCGAAGCCTGTTTCTCAGTAGATTCGAGCACCGGAGGGAAGCGGACGCCCCTGCAAGTAAGAAGCGCGAGGCGCGAGGGAGGGCACTTACCTGCTGGGGCAGCCGCTTCCCGGGCTCCTCCGCCGCCACCGCCGCCGGGTCTACCGCCGCTCATCTCTCGTTGCTACCGCCGCATGACCCCCTGCCACCCCGGTTTGCCCCCACCGCCCCCCGGTTGGGCCGGATCGCCCCAGGTTTCCCGGTTAGGAAACCCTACCATAGGTCGAAACACATTTGGTATTAGTGAAGTGTTTGTATAGAAAAGATAGTTTTTAAATATTACAATATTGTGTTTTCATTGGCCTGATATAAATATTTTTAATAATTTTATTACTATTGTTATTACTATCAACATTATTATTATTGTATATATTATCACCAGTGTACCCAACCCAGCTGCTCTGCTTTACTGTTGTATTTCTAGGGGTTGGGAGAAATTTCCTGTTCTGTGATAGCATATAACCGTCAGGGCTAGTAGCCCCTGATAGCCTTCTCCTCTAGGAATTTATCCAAGCCCCTTTTAAAGCCATCCAAATTGGTGGCCATCAGTACATCTTGTGGTAGCAATTTCCATCGTTTGAATATGCACTGTGTGAAGAAGTACTTCCTTTTTCTGTCCTGAATCTCCCACCTATCAGCTTCATGGGATAACCCCATTGGGTTCTAGTATTTTGAGAGGGAGAAAAATGTCTCTCTATCCACATTCTCCACACCAAGCATAAGTTTGTACACCTCAGTCATGTCTCCCCTTAGCCTCCTTTTTTTCAAGTTAAACAATGCCAGATGTTGTAACTTTCCTTCATAGGGGAGATGCTCTAGCCCCTTAATCATTTTAGTTGCCCTTTTCTGTACTTTTTCCAGCTCTATAATATATATTTTTAGGTGTGGTGACCAGAACCATACACAGTATTCTAAGTGTGGTCACACCATAGATTTGTGTAAAGGCAGTATTATACTGGCAGTTTTATTCTCAATTCCTTTTCTTATAATGCTTAATATGATGTCTGCCTTCTTTACAGCTGCCGCACACTGGATTGACATTTTCATCGAGCTGTCCACCTCAACCCCAAGATCTCTTTCTTCTTTGGTTACCACCAGCTCAGATCTCATCAAATTATACTTGAAGTTGGATTTTTTGCCCCAACGCACATCATCTTACACTTGCTTACATTGAACCGCATTTGCCATTTGGATACCCACTCTCCCAGCTTGGAGAAATCCCTTTGGAGCTCTTCACAATCCATTTGTGTTTTAGCAACCTTAAATAATTTGGTGTCATCAGCAAGCTTGGCCACTTCACTGCTCACTCCTAATTCCAGATCATTTATGAACAAGTTTTAAAAAAATAGGTCCCAATACCGATTCATGTGGGACCCCACTATTTACTTCTCTCCATTAGTAGAATTTACCATTTATTCCTACTCTCTGCTTTCTGTTCTTTAACCAGTTACTGATCCATATGAGGACCTCTCCTCTTATTCCATGACGGCTAAGTTTGTTCAGCAATCTTTGGTGAGAGACTTTTTCAAAAGCCTTTTGGAAGTCCCTGAAAAAAATGTTCACTGGATCTTCCATCTACATGTTTGTTGACACCCTCAAAGAATTCTAGAAGATTAGTGAGACAGGACCTGCCTTTGCGGAAGCTATGTTGATTCTTCTTCAGCAGGACATGCCTTTCTATATGCTTACTCATTTTGTCTTTAATAATGCTTTCAACCAGTTTACCTGGAATGGATGTCAAGGGACATATTGCATATTTTTGTTAGAAGGTAAAATAGCTATAAGCAGAGAGACGGCTGGCAGCAGCAAGAAGGGAACGTTGGGCAGTGGCCATAGTAGTAAACCTCCTTCCAGGTTTTTTGGCTGCTATGGTGGCTTCCACAAATAATAATAATAATAATAATAATAATAATGATGATGAAAGCAGTCATACTTAAAACATGTTCAATAGCCAGGAAATTTCTGAATTAGTAAAAGATAGTATGACATGGCAGAGCCTGTCATGTTCATCTAGAAAAACAGCCATGGCCGAGAAAAGAGAGATAATAATAATAATGCAGATGGGTGAGAATTTTATTTCAGTTTGTTTTTGAAAAGTATTTACCAAAATGCACACATTTCTTCATATTCAGGAGAGGAAGAATGTGGGATTTTTAAAAAAGCAAATGTGGGAGAAAGTGAAGTTGACATATTCACGTCTACATTTAACTCTCCCCACCCCATCCAATGCACATTTACATTAGGGATGTGCACTGGATCGGACCCGATCCACGATCCGAGTCCGGTCCAGTGGGAAATTGGATAAATTATCCGATTTCCGATCCCGCAGCTGGATCGGCCGATCCAATCCGAACCGGTCCGAAAAAGCTCCGAACCGGTTCGGCGGATCGGCGGATCGGCGGGCGCCCACTGGCGCCCACCGCCGCTTCCATTGGCGGGCGCCAGTGGGCGCCCGCCGATGAAAGTGGACAGCGGGGGGGGGGAGGGGGGCACTTACCTTCTCGGCCCGGTGGCTCCCGTCCGGCGCCGGCGCCTACTACTACTAGCAGGCTCCGCGGCCTGCTCTAGGGTGGCGCGCCGGGTGATGTCATCACCCGGCGCGCTACTCTAGAGCAGGCCGCGGAGCCTGCTGGTAGTAGTAGGCGCCGGCGCCGGCCAGGAGCCACCGGGCCGGGAAGGTAAGGAGGGGGTGCGTGGAGGGGAGGAGGGGGCGCGCGGAGGGGGGAGGGGGGAGGGGGGCCCTTACCTGCCCGGCCCGGCGGCTCCCGTCCGGCGCCGGCGCCTACTACTCCCAGCAGGCTCCGCGGCCTGCTCTAGGGTGGCGCGCCGGGTGATGTCATCACCCGGCGCGCTACTCTAGAGCAGGCCGCGGAGCCTGCTGGAAGTAGTAGGTGCCGGCGCCGGACGGGAGCCGCCGGGCCGGGAAGGTAAGGAGGGGGTGCGTGGAGGGGAGGAGGGGGCACGCGGAGGGGGGAGGGGGGAGGGGGGCCCTTACCTGCCCGGCCCGGCGGCTCCCGTCTGGCGCCGGCGCCTACTACTCCCAGCAGGCTCCGCGGCCTGCTCTAGGGTGGCGCGCCGGGTGATGTCATCACCCGGCGCGCTACTCTAGAGCAGGCCGCGGAGCCTGCTGGAAGTGGTAGGCGCCGGCGCCGGACGGGAGCCGCCGGGCCGGGAAGGTAAGGAGGGGGTGCGTGGAGGGGAGGAGGGGGCGCGCGGAGGGGGGAGGGGGGAGGGGGGCCCTTACCTGCCCGGCCCGGCGGCTCCCGTCCGGCGCCGGCGCCTACTACTACCAGCAGGCTCCGCGGCCTGCTCCAGCGTGGCGCGCCGGGTGATGTCATCACCCGGCGCGCTACTCGAGAGTAGGCCGCGGAGCCCGCTGGTAGTAGCCGCCGGCGCCGGACGGGCCGAGAAGGTAAGCAGTGGCGGGGAAGGGGGCTTACCCCCCCCCCGGAGCCGTCCGCTTCTATCTGCTGGCGCCCGCGGGCGCCAGCGGATGGAAGCGGGCGGCCCCAGGGGGGGTAGGGAGCGCGGGGGAGGGGGTTTACCTGCCGGGGAGATAGACTGGTCGTTTGCTTTTCTGTTATTTCTACTGAAGATGCTAACAGTCTGGTTAAGAACTCCATAATAAAACAAAGAGTCTAAAGCAAGCAAACAAACAAACAAACAAACAAACATACCACTAATAAAATCTCAGCATTGAATTTATGGGGCATGACTACAATTGTATGAATCATTACTTCAGAGCAATTATTGAAACTCCATTGAATTCAGTGGTGCTGACTTCTGACTGCATGAGTTCAACTTGTAAAACCCACTGAGATCTTTGGCCAATGGAAACTCAGCCATTAGCTATGAATAGGAGAGTAATATTGTGCTTCTCCTTGATTATGTTCCTTATTCTTCTATACTAATCTGCCACATAAAGAGTAGAATAAATGCAATAAATACATACATACATAGGTAAGAGGAATTCAGTTTGATTTTAATCTATTTCTTACTCCCCACCACATAAAAGTGAAACCAGGAAACCCAGTAGATGAATTAAATCAACCAATAAAACTAGAAAACATTTCCCCTGCAATTTCAACCCCGCTATTCCCCATTTCAGCAATTTTGACAAATGCTGGAGTCCAGATAAGTGTATAGAGCTCCCATGCTGAAGGGGAGCCTCATATCATTGGAGACCAAAGATCCAACAAGTGCCCTTTTTTTGTATATGTGGCTGGCTCATCTCCCTTCATTTTAAATAAGTGGGGCAGCTCTTACTTTTGCACAAGTACAGACAGAATAATCTTTCCTTTTCAACAAAGATAAGAGTGATCAGCTGTTCTCTTTTCAACATTGTAACTGTTCACATGGAAGGGAAGCCCCATATTGGCAGCAGCTAAAGATCCATATGTGCCTTTCTTTGTGCAAGGCTCTGGAGAAAAGGTGGCCTGTATACACTTGCAATGTTCTCCATTGACATTGGTAGAAATAGGTCACTGGATTATTCTTGCCCTCATTGAAAAAGAAAGGTTATTCTGAGTGCATGCACTATAAACCCAAGCACAAAATTGGTAGCAAGGTAGTTTGTCAAAGGTAAGGAACTTTTGTCTATGATAACTGCAGAAATTCTGGATCATTTTAACTTTGTTTTTCCCACTGGGCAGGTAGGAGGCGCCATTTGATAGCACGTGAAGTAAACAAGCACACTCTAGTAGAGAGAAGAGTCAGAGAGCATTCCCCCCCCCACCTCCTTGGAAAACCTTTTTAACTGTGCCAAATTCTGCAGCATCAAATGTTAAAATGTAGATGTAGAATCTCTTTTAGTATAAACTCCAAGAGATAAATGACTGAATGAAATTAATGTGCTGTGTTTCGATAGCTCATCTGCCGATGCTTTAAAGGCAGAAGGAAATGTACACAGCTATTCCGGGGGCTGTCTTGACGTCTTCGTTGCCCCAGGGTGGCTTCAAATCTGTGCAGTGTCAGTTAGATGATGCAGCTACAGATTCAAAGCCACTCTGTGTCAATGAATGTGTGGCTGAAAAGTTGGGGACTTACCCCAACTTTTCCAGCCAGAGTAAGGGCATCCCAGCTTTTTCGCTGGTCTGTCCTCACTCAGAAGCTGCTCTGGGGGCATTCCCAGTGGATGGTGACCCCTAATTGGTCACTATCCACCCAGGCAGAGGGAGGGGGTGGGCTGGTGAGCAGAATGAGAACACCCCATGCTGCCTTGCCCAGGAGAAGAGTCATATAGTCATATAGATGAATTAATAGACATTTATGTATCCATTGCAAAAATGTAAGGAAGATGCTGAAATGCATACTTTGATCTTACTCAGCTGTTAATTGATCAGAAAATGAGCAACTTTGTCACTATTTATTTATTTCCTTATTTTTAATGTTAATCGATCTCCTCTCTGCTCCTTGAGGCGACTCTAAAGGTTCAACAAAAAACAAAACAAACCCACACTTCAAGATAAGGTGCAACTTATAGTTATGGAAATTGATACTTTCTTTAACTTTTGAGTGAGTCTGGGAACAGGGATGTAGGATTGCAGAATGGGAAAAAGCAGGTAGGTTTGAGAGACTTCCAGACCAGTTTTGGATTGGCAAGAGAGATGGGACATTCCTGTATTGCTCCAAGGCATGTAAAATGGTGGATGTATCCAAGGTGTTGGCTCACTTTCTCATGGCATCTTTAGCCCATCATGCATCTTACTCTTTGGAGTTCACTGCATTAAGGGAAGATATCAATTACAATGTTGTGATCTAGAGAGTACACTGAATTACACCCAAGTATGTTTAAAATGAAATTTTCTTAGAAACACCAGAAAATCAATTCTGGTCACTCATTATTGTGTCACTTGTTCATGCATTTTAGTACTATATAATTCAGTCTTCGTCAGTCATGCTGAAACTGACTGCAACATAATTTGATTTCTGTAATCTAGTGAAATGATAAACCTTATAGGAGCTTGCCCTTGAATTTCACAAAACAGTAATGTTATTTTTTATACCTGACATTTTGTGTTAGCTGTCATATGCCATGCATATTTAGTGCTATGAAGATAAATGAACTTACAACTGTCTTGGAAATAATATTAAGTGTGTGTATATATATTCAAGCTCTTTGGAAGTTTAACCATGCAAGAACTCTTGTGACTGTCTAATACCTATGGTATTAGTTTAAGACATCAAATTAATAGGATATTTTTAATACAATGTAATACACCCCCCATCAAGTTTTCAAATGATCTAAAGGGGGAGCTCCAGGCCATTGCAATATATCTTAGAATTTAATGGTCAAACAGGCATGGAAATAGTAAATTGAATTGTCAGTGTTTTTTATTTTTTACTAATCAGACAGTTCCCAAAAGAAATTATAGGCAATGAAGGTAGTGGAATTCCTTCTCTCCATGAGAGAAAGAATAATATCCCCTTTGCTTAAAGTGTATACTTTGGGTCAGCTGGGATTCTCAACTAAAAGCAATTCCATAATACCTTTAACTTTAAGATTCACATTTTAGACGTATTCCATATGAACTAATGAGACTGGAAAAGTTACATTATTTTTGCATGACTTATCCATTGTCTGGCAAACAGGATTAGACCTCATAGTAATACACATAGTAGATCTGTAACACTACAATGGTGCCTGTGAACATGGAAGGAAATATTTAGACTCTTTGCTTGAGAAATTGTCGACTTCAATCCACCGATGTGGCTACCTGCCTCATTAACATTTGCCTGCTATTTTTATGACAGCAGTCCCAAAAAAAAGAAATGGTTTGGCACTAGTACATTTCTGGTTTTGCAGGATGTGTCCATTGAATGAAATGGTTCTCATTCATTGTTCATTTGTGGTTAAAGAGGAGAATGTTATCAGAGATACTGCTCACTCAGCATGACAATAGCATTCAAGAAGACCCCTTTTGAACCAAGTCAGTTGTTTCCTTCTGAAGCCTGGAAGCAGAGGTTTGCTATAATGGACGATGCCTGTGCATTCAGAAAAGTATTGAAATGCTCTCTGATTTTGCATTGTATCAAGGATGTTTCATGAGATCTGAACAGAGATAATTCACCATGAGTTTGTTTTTTTTAAAGGCAAGTGAAAACTTTTAAAAAGTGGATTAAGGCTAGTTGGAAATTCAGACTAGCAATTACTAACCTTGTGTGTGCGTGTGTGCGTGTATTCCATATTTTTATTTTTAAATGTGACATTTCTATCGTCCATTTTAAACACAGAGAAAAAGTGGCCCAAGATTTCTAGTATCAACCAGTGTGTTCTTGTATTGCAGAAAAATATAACTGTGAAAATGAGGAAAAATTATTTCAGAGTTATACATTTATCATGGCATTACTTTGACAAGTTGCACTAAAGAAAATACTGTACTGTGAGGTAATGGCTGTCACTTACATTCATTCAGGTCAATTTTTAGACAAATTCAAAGACAAATACTTGATGTTGTCATAAAACCTCACTTTTAGCGAGTCTTCAACTCCCGACTGTGAATGAATGTGTATAATGAGATACAAATTGTGATCACCAGGATTTGTTTGCTTTTTTTGTCTTACCAATTTTTAATCTTTGTTTTTTAAAGTACAATCTTATGAATGTCTACTCAGAAGTAAATTCCATTTGGTTCAAAGGTGCTTACTTCCCGATAAGTGAGTATAGGATTATAGTTTTAGGGGCAATCCTATGCATGTCTACTCAGAAGTAAGTCCCATTACATTCAATGGGACTTACTCCTAGGGATATAGGTTTGCACCTTTAATTATTTGTTTAGCAAAAACTAAAGATATATGTTAAAGTTATCTCTTATTCCTCGTTGAACAAAATCACTGACTTTTATTTTACCTATCAGTTTTGATTTTTATTTAAAAAAATAAAAATAGTATTATTTAAAATACTATTTTATGTTTGATAACATGGACCAAAGACATTCATAACCTGAATGAGAAGGTAAGATTTGTGCACTAACTTATGTATTGACAAAGAATCTTACATTCAGGTCAGTGCTTAATTGTTGTTTATATTTCTTTATTAGCCAGAGGCCTATAAGAAATGCTGAACCAAATCCCCTTATCAAACAATTTCAGAATAAAAACTGACCTGGTGAACTTTAAAGCCTCCTAGGAAGAGATATTTGGCTTTTAAGAGTTTAATCTCAGGGAGACATTCCATTCCAAAAATAATATATAGATGTCTATAGCAAAAAATAGAAGTGTTGATTCTATTATTGTCAAAATAATATAGAAGACTTAACATGAAACCCCATAAAATGTGAGATCTCGATTATGAAACCATGAAAGGGGTGACATGAAAACCTTTTATTGGACCAATTCCTTGTTTAAAAAAAGTTTAATGCTCCTGTCTTCATTAGTTGCACAAAGTGGGGATAAAAATAAGATATTAAATGCATACTATCATTGGAGAGCAGCCAGAGGTGCTTTGGAATTGCAAAACTTTTAAGATATGGGCGGCAACGAATTTGTGTGCAAATAAATAGCAAAGATTTGAAACTTGTTTTGGTCTATAATTGAAAACACTTTCTAAAAACAAAGTCATCCAGCATGAGTTATTCATGTAAGGCATGACATCTTAAATTCATGGCAAAAAAATGTTTGGCAAATGTATAAGAGGAGGGGGCAGAAGTGTATACTCTGAATGGTGTGAGAAGACTAATCTAATCTTCAGCATGTTTACTCAAAGGTAAGTCCCAAGTGCAATTTACTCTCCTGAAAGTGCGTTTCGGGTTGCAGCCCAAATCACTGATCCCCCTCTCCACTAGTATGTATTTAATTATTTAATGATTTAATTAATTAATTTTGGCTAGAGCTAAACTGAACAGGAATGGCTAAGAACAGCATTAAATGTAGCTAAATGTTGGTTCTTTCTACCTATTCATATGAAACATAATATCTGTATGGGTAGAGGAAAAAAGCAACAATTAAAACTATGAATTGTTAAGCAGTATCTGAAATAATAAGGCAAAAGAAGTGCTAACTAAACCTTTTGCATAGTTTTTTTTAAAAAAGTGAAGGTAAACTGCTGTTTAACAGCTTCCCACTGTTATATAAACTTTCAAACAACCATGAAATGTAGGTCTCTGGACATCACTTAAAAGAACCACAAATAAATAAAAGAACGTACCACACTTCTGTTCTCTGATGTTTAACTAAGGTTTAGCTGAGACAGAGAGGGAATCCAATCTTTCTTTGTTATCTGCTTCCCCGTGTACTGTAAACACAAACAAATAAAGCTGGGTCACAGCTCTGTAGCAGAAGCACGGCCTGATGGAACAAATGTGTAGAAAGACAGCCGTGAAGTAAATGGAAGTGGTTTAATGTGTCTCCAGGGTCAACTTGCCTTTGCTTGTGTAGTGTCGTGAGGCAGGGGTTGCCTACTTAAATGAAATGTGCAGCAGTTAAGGGTGCTTTGCCAATAAAATCTTCAGGGGCCTTGCGTAAATTTTATGGAAATCGCCTTAATTAACAACTAGATGTAGCTTAAGTGTGTTCCCTTCAAATACTGAAGTCTAGCATGGCTACTTAGGATGTATTCTCATGAAGGAATACAAGCCAATTCAGAAAAACCTAGAGAGCCATGGTCCATGAGGGGGGAAAAAACCCAAAATCCATAGATTAGCAATACATTTCTTAGGACCAACCAAAATTTCACAAAGTATGCAAGCTTTTTAAATTCTCTGGTACTCGCCATCAGCGTAGGTAATTTGAAATGTATGGAATGGGGTGGGGGGATAGTAAAGTCCAAAAGCATGGGCAGGTATGGTGGCCATGAGGTCTGCAGATTCAGACCCAGTCTCAAAATGGAGATCTGCAGACTGAATGAATTAGGTATCACAGCTATCATATTATACCAAGCAATGCATTCTGGGAAAGAGAAGCAATGGCTGCTTTCCATTTCAGAGACAGCTGTAACTCAGATCTGCCTCTTGCTGTGGATGAAACACATAGGTTCTTGAGTCAGCATAGATCAGAATTACAGGGAAACATGACACTCTTTATATTATTGAAGACGGAGATTAGCTTTAAGTGGTTGAAGGTAAATGATATGCACATATATCAGACCAAGGGTTCATCTAGTCCAGCACTCTGTTCACACAGTGGCCAAACAGCTGTCAACCAGGGCAAAGTCCTTCTTCAGGTCATAGAAAATCATTTTTAACTGGTTTGGTGGTAGATTCTTACCTTTTCCCCCCATCTAGCCTGATGAAGGGTTCGAGAGAACATAAAAGCCTTGACATTTGTATGGAATTTTGGCTGCATCTGACCACCCTGTAATATGAACATTCTATGTATGGCGGCCTTCCCCAACTAGATGCTCTCTTAATGTTTGGAATACAACTCCCATAATCCCTGACTATTGGCCATGCAGGCTGGGAATGATGGAAATTGCAGTTTAACACATCTGGAGGGCACCAGTTTGGCTAAGGCTGATATATGGTGTTTGATCTGTGATGGTTCATTCACACATGTTATGTGAACCAGCCTTAAGATGTGTATGAAGAAAATCTGCTCCCTCACTATATTGGCTAGATATTAATATTGCAATAGATCGTGGCATAGCCTGGCTAAAGCTGAGTTCCTGTGTATACTTTCCTTGGAGTAAGCCCATTGAGCTCAATGGGACTTACTTCCAAGTAAACATATCCTATAAACATATCCTATACACATCAACTAATTTTCTACCAAGGGCACCATGAAGACCACAACATTAACATGACATCATGATTTACAATACCATGCTAATACTAATACAATATAATATATTTAGAACTTTTTTTTTAAAGTAGGGAAAGGCCACCAAGAGTGTCAACTGTAAGACACCTCTTACCTTTAGCATAGGCACTTTGTTTGCCATGGTTATCTCGGCTGCATCAGTCAACAGATTTACAATTGTGACAGTTTGGAGAAACAGTGGTAAGACTTTAATAAGAGCAGACATTTACCACCCCCAAGTAGCTAAATAGATTTAAAAATATTCCTTGTTTTAATATTTCTAAGTTCCCTGGTTACTGATATGTTTAAATTGCTGTCTGTTTGAATACAGGAACTCCCTTGACAGCTTTTTGACAGTGGAGAGTTTTGTTAACAGAAAGGTTCAAATCAAGTAACAGATCCAATCTACAACACTATTTTAGCTGTCCTGAAAAAGATGTGCCCTCTGTGTTCTCCTGTAAGTGCAGAAATTTGGAGTTTTAAGACTGATTTGATTTGACAGGTTATCTAACTCAGTGTATTTCCAAAACAGATTTACTTCTGATCTTTTCTGGGTTTGTGCTCCATCTTGTTATAAAAAGGCTCACACCACTTGCCTCTTCCTCCATAGTTGATCTGTCTTACATTCTCTGATCTTTCCTCCCTTCGTTTTTCTCTTTTGGGAAATCCCTGATTGTCTAAATATACTTCTGCTTGATTTAAGTCCATTTTAAGGAGGATCTTATACGCATACACATAATGTGAAGTTCTTAAGCACATCGGGTCTTCAAATACTCAAAGCACTTATTGCAATGTAGTTCCAATGGCACCTGTGAGATTACATACTTTTTCTTTAGACAAGGGTCCCCTCTACAAGGATTCGCTTTTGCGCCTGGTTAGGCGATTATGTGCATAATCGCTAAAGCACATTTACGCCTAATACCTCTGCACGAGAGGCGGCGAGAGGCGGCGAAGCGCATTAAGGATGTCCAAAATGCGCTTTCCAAGTAGTTAATGCGCATAAGCGCTTATTCACATAGTCAAAATGCGCTTTAATGGACAGAGCAAAATAAAACTCGCTGTTTAACGCGCATTCGATAATGCGCATAATCGGAGAGATAACGCACCTCTATGCCCGATTTGCGCTCCGTTCTTGTAGAGGTAATTTTTTTTAAGTGACTTGAAAGAGCTTTAAACCTCTCTTGTAGAGGCAGCCAAGGTCAGCTCTAGTTCAAGTTAACTGAGTTCTTGAATTAGGGAGCTTTCTGATAACAAAATGTGTCTATTTGGATGAGCAATTGTTTTTGAGGCCATGTGTGTCTGTGAACTGAAATCTAACAAACCATCATCCTTTGTTAACTATCAGTAAGAAATCTATTATTCTGATTTTAAAAAAAGAAAGAGAAACAGTTGGTAGTCATAGATTTGCAATACAATTCTATGCATGTCTACTCATAAGTAAGTCCCATTACATTCAAAGGAACTTACTCTCAGGTAAGAGATTTTAGGTTGAAATCCTTTGTGTATTTATTTGGGAGTCCTATTAAAATGAGTGGGACTTACTTCTGAGTAAAAATATGTGTAACATCAGACTGCAATCAGCCATCCTATTGCTCTTTTTGAACTGAAATTCATGGTCAGCTTTAATCTAGCTAGTCAGATTTACCTCTGATCACTCAACGGATTAAGGCTGCAATCCTATACAAAATGACTTCATTCCAATAAACTCAGTGGGGCTTACTTCTGAGTAGACCTGTTTGGGATTGCAGTATTAGGGTCTTTGCAGAAGGCAGCCTGCAATATAGAATGCATAAAGGCTCTGGGAAGTGGCCCTTTTTATACACAGCAACGTTAAGCAGAAGCATCTTAACAAAAGTATTGGAAGGTAATGAAGCAAGGGCCTGGAGGCCAAAGAAAAGCAGAGAAGCTGTGTTCTCAGGCAGCAAGGACTGGAATTGTCCAAGAATATATCTATAAAAGAGCCAGTGTGCTTCTCTAGAAAAATGCTGGCTGGAATAGAAGAGTTACAGTGCAATCCTATACATGTCTATTCAGAAGTAAGTGCTGTGGATTTTAATAGGGTTTACTCCCAAGTAAACCAACTTACCTTGGAGTACACCCCACTGAATTAAATGTAAGCAGCTCTATAGAACTGGGCTATATTGTAAAACAAAAAGTTCCACCACACCAGCGATTTATTGCACTTTCACCATGCCTGGTATGTGTTTTTGCAGCAGGTACTCACATGAAGTCCCTGTCCTGCACTCATTTTGCCTCTTCCCCTCCCTTTCCTATCTTATATTGGAGCGGGGAAAGTCCATTTACCCACCCCTGTGCACAATAGAGCTTCTCTTTCCCCCAGTGTATTGCTGTCCTTGCATTATATCGGACCATCCCATTTTTTGTTGGGGGTGTGTGTGTCCAAGGGCAGTCTCACTGACAAACTAGGAGGGTGGTGCGGTTCTCCGCTCAACAGGCTCAACCGTGAAGGGGGAGGGAGAGAGGGGGCCCGAACACCCCGCAGAGAAGGCGAGCATGCCTGGGACTCGGTCCCATTCAACTCTATGATTCTTACTCCTGAGCAGGCATGTCTAGGTTTCCTGACCAGAACAATATCGGCTTCCCCTTGCCATGCCAACATTGACCACAAACTTTTCCAAAAACCTAATTGTAATACTTTCTCTTTACTTATATTGTTCAATATGATCTTAGGGGAAAGCATAGTGTGTTGTTTAACTGTAATTATACAGTTTCAGGCTGCTGTACTATTGTAGTTGCGCAGAAATAAAATAATAATAATAATAAAAAATAACTGCAGGGGGAAGGAAAACCTAGAGGGTGTGGTGGGAGATTTTGCCGGCATAGTAGCGATACAGGAGGAAAGATACATGAACTGAAATAGCGCAACAACGGACAGACATAAAAGTGCCCAGCGCTTGACTCGCTAAGGAAACAGAGGGGGAAACTGCGGATGCAAACCGGGGGGGGGGGGAGTAAGTGTGATGGAGCCCTATGACAGTCACAAAAAGGTGAATACAAGGATATTGAACACAAGAAGAAGCTCTTTGGGCTGAAAAGTAGCTGTATTACATTTTGTTAGGCTTGTATGTTCATCACCCTCTTGTGATAAACATACTGATCTCACTGCTATTGAGTTATTGAAAAGGCTATGATGGGCCTTCCTTTGCCAACTTCTGATGGAAAACCATCCTCCTCCTCTGTTTTTTGTGTTCACTCCAATCCACAATAACCTGACCCCATGCAGTTGTCTTCACCCATGTTGAATAACTGTGCTGGGGATACAGTTGTAGTAGAACCTTCCCCAACCTGGTGCCCTCCAGATGTTTGGGACTACAGTTTTTATACTCCTTGAGCATTGGGCACACTGTTTGGGTTTATGGAAGCAGTAGTTCAAAATATCTGGAGGTTCCCAGGTTTCCTCTCCCCATTCTTATACCCTGTTGTCTGTATAGTGAAGGAAACTCCTTTGCCCAATATTCAAAACAGAAGTATACCTATATCACACAGGACTATGTTGGCTTTAGTTTGCATTTATCCTCTTTAGTGCAAGTTACCTTAGGAAAGCAAAAATAAAATAAAATGTCCTTTGGATAGCAATTTTACAAGACAGCCCACCTTAACTGTTTACCCTTCCAGTACAAGATTCATGCCTGAAGGCATAGTGGGGTGCCAGAGCTTTGTCCAAATTGATTTTGACTGAGCAAATACTCTGCATGGTAATACTTAGATTAAGTTTTCCATTTTTTTATTTCCTCTCTTTACTCTTTTAATATCCCAACAGGCCAAACTAGCAAGGTCTCACCATTCTAGGTATTAACACTTCAAACATTTTAAAAGTATTTGAATCACACACCCTTCCCCCCAATGCTGTTTCTACAATTGGCCTTTTAATGGGAATTGATATCTGTTTTTTTTGTTTTTTGTTTTTTTTAGCTTTAGAACGCCAGATGGCCACTTCAACCCATTGATGATCAGATCCAATTCTTACATTACCTTTTAGTGTGGGCATCACTTCTATCTAATTTGTCCTCTTGTGTAATAAGGAAACATTGTAACAGGGAGTATTTTATCAGTGTTGAACATTTTTGCATTTCACCTTTCCGTAAAGGACTTCCAAGCAGTGTAAATTAGGGTTATCCTATTTTATTCTTATGACAACTCAGTAAGATATTCAGGGCTGAGCACTATTATGTATTTATTATATTTCTCTACCGCCCCATAGTCAAAGCTCTCCGGGCAGTTCACAAAGATTCACTGGACAGTTCGCGAATAGCTTGTCCAATGCCCCTTGGTGATTTTTGTGGCTGAGTGACCTCTGCCAATTAGATTAGATACAAGAACAGGCAGACTATTGCAGTACTTCCCACATTGGTACCTCCGGGACGTTGTGGCACTGGAATGGGAAATAATCACATCTACCCCTCTCCCACATGATTTTCTGGGCTCATCTACACCTAAGGGTGAAGAGTGAGGGAGGATCGTGGACTTACCTGCTTCCATGATCTTCCCCCAGCGTCTAGACAGCAATATCCTGGAAGGGAAGAGAGACATTGTGGCCACCATTTTTTGAAGAGGAGCTACGTGGCTCCGATCCACAGGAAGAGGTAGGGGGGAAACCCCACACCTACCTGCCTACCATCCCAGGGATGGTGAAATTGCTACCCCCATGGGCATGAAGCCACCCTGTGTGGCTCCATGCCCGTTTTAGGCCCCAGGAGCACACGACACATCAGGTGCAGACCTCAGGATGGTCCCAGGACTGCAAAAAAATACTGGAATATCCCTAGTTTCCATTATCCCGGGGTTATCCCTAGGTTGTCCCCGGCTGATCCTGGCATCCCCTGTGCGTCATATGGATGCACAGGGACGGCCCCGAGATAAATGCCTGTTGTAGACATGATCTCTGTTTCAAACATTACAAGAAGTGTAACTTATCCCTAACCGAATGGAAATGGCAACCATGTTGCAAAGATAATATAAGAATCAGAACTTAATCCTGAAGTCACCTCACTATATAATTGAAAGTGGCTTTGATCTGAACCATCAGGCTGCATAGCCCTCAAAAAACAAGTAGAATATATGATTTGTGACAAAAATAATTAAAAAATATTCTTGGCAAGATATTTAAGGTATGTTTCACTATCATCTTTTGATTGTAGTTTTTAATATTTTCCTTCCTCTCTTGGAGGTATGATTCCTCCCCCATCCCCCGCTAAACAAAGTGTGATACAATGAAAGACTCATACAGACTAGATATGCTGCTTGTATGGATGGCATTTTTACAACTCAATTGAAAATTGGATAGTATGGAATTTCAGGAGAACATTGCAGAAATATTGCTTTAGATCATGGGTGGAGAATCCATGGCCCTCTACATGTCGTTGGAATCCAATTCCCATCATACCCAGTCAGCATGGCCCATAGTCAAGAATGATGGGAGTTGTAGTCAACGACACCTGGAGTGCTACAGGTTCACCATCCTGCTTTAGTTCAACCATTTCTATTGTCCCTCATTGACAATGTAGAAGATGCTCGCTAAAAAAGCTGCATCATATCCTAGGGCCTAAAGGCACGAGGCAGCCCACGTTGTTGAAGCTAAGCAGGTCTGGGCCTGGACAGTGTTTAGAGGCGGGACTATCTGGAACCACATGTAGCCAACTTGAGTTCCACGATGGGATAGAAATATAATAATAAACAAAGAAATAGTATTTATTGAACAGTATTATTGATAGAAAATCCAAATATTGGGAATTCTATTTTAAAAAAAGGTGTCAGGGTCTGAGAGAAGGCAAGGCTTCAAATAAAATATATGGTGTAAAATAAGGAGCATCTATCATTCCAATAAGAAAAAAAATGCAATTCTATACTCATTTACTTGGAAGAGACCCCCGTTGTACTCAATGGAACTTACTTCTGAATAAACATGTATAGGACTGTGCTGTCAACCTTATTGTTAAAGTGGGTTGTCCCTTCTAGATCCACACCTCGTAGAAGTAGATGTAAATCATGAAGGTGAATAGAAATAGGTACAGCAAAAGGTACTCCCCATATTCATCTGCTTTTCTCAACTGAAAGAGAAAAACCTTTCCTAAATTTTCTTCAGATTTGGAGTCCCAGGTTCTCAGGGAGGAATGGGTTTAATACATGTAATCTCATTAACACCAGCAGTCCACCAAAGGCAAAGTTAAGTGTACATATATTTCAATGGAGTTCAATCTTGATTTCAATGGGATTTCAAGTTCAAGAGTGCTAGAGATGGATTCTCCAGGCCCAGCTCTTTCAGTGTAACTTCCAGTGTCCTTTCTAAAACACCTTTGCTCTAAAGCACCAAGAGGCTGCCCATGCTCCTCCCACTGCACAGGCCCATTGTTTACATAATTCCCATGCTGCAGTGGGGGTTGCCGTGTAGTCTGAACCCGGCGCATGGCAGGGGTGGCTTCATACCCACCCCACAACCCCTACTTCATGTCGTGAGTTGTAGGGTGTGTGTGTGTGTGTGTGTGTGTGAGTGTATATATATTGAAAAGTATGACATAGTATCTAAAAAAGGAGAAAGAGCATTTTCTAATAGCAGGCCTTTTACGTAAGAGGGGTGCCATTGACTAAACATCTGATTTGAACATGTGGGGTCTTAAATGTGGGCTATTTGAATGAAATGCTTCTCTTCTTGATCCCATGTCTGACCTCCCATACTTTATCTTCTGAGAATCAGCTTTGTGGTGTTAATTATGGGGCAAGTAAGCAGTTACTTCCTAGCACAAATCAGCCAAAGTCCAGGTTTGCTATAAAGGTCCTGGAGATCATAGTTCTGTGTTTCTTCAGGTTTCAATTTACCAGGCTGAGAACACTTAAAAGCACAGGGAGGAGTGGTTGGGGAATGATCAGTTTACAAATGACCTGGGATTTCACGGCCTCCATCTCTTAAAGTTGCAGGCGATGCACCCGCTTTTCTGCACACAACACTTTTCTAAACTAAACTTTGGATCTTTGCAATTTCCACTGATTTCCACACATGGACCCAGTAAATGGCACTGAAAGATACTTACTCAGGAGAAATCACATTGAGACAAGTTAGATGTTAGAGTAATGGATTGTTGGTTTTTAACACTTTTTTGACATTGTATGCATGTTATAGCCCCTTTGTGCACAAAATTTAAGCAGCATACACTTTAAAAGTGCAAGTAATTACATTAAAGCAATAAAGCAAAGAATCATATTCTCTCTCTCTCCCCCCCCACCCACACACCCACCCACACCCACCCACCAGGTTAAGGTTCAACAGAGTTGTCTCATAGATATTAACTTGTAGTTGAAAAGTATTTGAATTGCCAACTTGATAGCCAGGATAAATAGGCATGGAAGGGTCAGGGGAGACAGGCTATCTTTTGTGTTGCCCATCTGGCTAAATAAAGGATAATAAATTACAGGTACAACTCAGAAAGTTGTCTAGTGAACTTCTGAATGCTTGAATATATTCATGCTTTGTGGAGGGAAGATCAAAAACATTTAGTACCGGTAGTGAAAACGCAGTTCATTATAGTCAATATTAGTGTCAATTATTAGTGACAATCATGTGACAGAAGCCAATGAGGAATAGTAGAAGTGATACCTTTCCTGTGCAGAGAGCTTAAAATTTACATTTTAAGGACTAGGGATGTGGGGAAAGGTCATAGACTTACAATGAATAATATCTGTGGAGAAGGATTATGGTGAGATTAGGATTGTTTAAAAAAAACAGGGTGAGATTAGGATTGGGTGTGAAAGCAATCCTTTTGGAATTTGGTTAATTTCCCCTGAGTAATGAAAGCACATAAACAAACCTGATTACCTAGTATGTATTAGAATTACATCATCTAATTCACTATACACTCTCCAATGAACTGGAGTAACCCATCTGATTGGTGCTGAAAGTTGCCCTCACTCTCAATTGGCTTTGTTGGCTCTCAGTGGCATTGTCCTCTAGCCAAATTTGATTGGCTGAACAGCATAAGAACTTTATCCCATTCTATACATGACCTCCAGTTAGTTAGAATTGCCGATCTGAGTAAATCAGGAAGGTGAGGATCTCATAATTTGAAGAACAGAAATAGAAAATAAATAAGAACATCAAACAAGTAAACATTTACCTAAATAATGAGGAAAATATGCTCACCAAGCACTACTTCACTCTGAAAATGGAAAGTGTTGATTTTCAGCTCAGTCTTATACTTAATAAACACCAGAATAGATAACTATTCCAAGCCCAGAGAACAGGATGGTGGGTAGCATAGCTATGAAAATGGGACAAGTAGACTGAGGACTTTCATGGTACATCAGCATGTGAAGAGCAGAAGGATTACAATAACATGCAATGAGAGACAAGGAAGAAGAGAAAGCACCTTTAGTGGTGGTGTCATGGTGTGGAACATCCCTACGAAAGTGGTCTCCCCAAGCTGCCTTTTGTAGATTTTTAGGGCCCTTGGGCAAGATGCCCTTAAGGGGGAAGGGGCTGTCTCACTGAGTCTACCTTCTCACCACCATTGTCCCCAGCTGCTATTGCACATCATTCTCTTCCTCATCATTGCTACCACTTGGTTGCTTGACAGACACATGGTATAGAACTGAAATGTTTTAGGGGGGGAAAAGAGAAAATGTGTTAACTCAGACCCTATCCACATTGCCCTTAAAACAAGTTATAGTCTGTTTAAAAATGTGTTTTTTAAGCCGTTTCATTACGTGGTAGGACACACTGAGCAGTACTTACGTTTCATAGTGACTGCTTCCTCCGTCCTCAAAGTGTTCACTGGTGTATTACAGGGTTAATTCCTTGACTCTTCTTTCGTTTTTGTTTTGCAGGCTGCTTGACCCGCCCACTTCTGTCTCCCTAACTCAAGCAGCCTTCAAAACAAAAACGAAAGAAGAAGAGTCAAGGAATTAACCCTGTACTACACCAGTGAACACTTTGAGGATGGAGGAAGTAGTCACTATGAAATGTAAGTACTGCTCAGTGTGTCCTACCACGTAATGAAATGACTTAAAAAAACACGTTTTTAAACAGAATATAAGTTGTTTTAAGGGCAATGTGGATAGGCTCACAGTTAGCCTGGAGGCTGCTTTTAGTCTTCTCTGTGAAGTCTGTCTCAAGTTTGTCATCATGTGGAGAAAGCTCTTGTTCCACATGGTCAACCATTGCACAGAGCTTGCCAATGTGAATACATGGTTAAGAGGATGAATTGGAAATGGTTTCCCAATGGCAGCCATTTTGTCTGCAAAGGCCCATTGTCAGGGAGAAAACTCTGAATAATCTAATTGACAAAATATGAAAGTGATACTTAAGCAGACAAGAGGCAATTTTAGTAGAGCTTTACATTAGAGTGATTTTTTTTTGTTGGTCGTTGTTTTAAAAATGAATGGATTCCAGGAGACTGGTCTGGAGTCCTCCGGCATTTTTTAAATTAAGAGCTCAATAGGATGCAGAAGCAGTAAGTACTCACATGTTTTTCCCATTTGTCCCTTTTTATTGGCCACAGAGATTGAATTTGTAATGACAATTTTATATTAGGCCAAGAGAAGCTTCTTTCTCTTGCCATTCGTGACCCAATATGAACAACTGAATCACTTCAAACAGTGTTTGACACTTGCCAAGCTTTACAAAATTCACTGAAGTCTTGACAAAATATTTGTGCAATATGTGGCTATGCCCTCTTGTATTTAGCTCTCCTCTAATCATGCCTTTTTGTTTGTTTGTTTGATCTCATGAATTATATTCTGCTTCGGCTTTCTCTTGACAAAAATATGAAAGTATTTTTTAACCTCAATGGAAGCCAATGGCAAAAATTCTGAATAATTAAATTGTTGTTTTCTTTATGCATCCTGCTCAACCTTTTCTGTATAGTAGCAGCTGGTCCTTGCCAAACCTGTCATCCCAGGAGGCTTTCTTTAAAGCTGCCTCTAAAACTCTGTCACCTGAACAGAAAGGTGTTAATAAAAGCCTTTCATCATAACCTAATCAGAGCAGAATGCCAGTAAAAAGCACAACAAATGTTGACACCTGCCTTTAGCTAAACCACAGGAGGAAAATGTGAGGTGATAGGAAAAGAAAAGGTAAAGGTAATGGTGTAAGCCAGGGATTTGCAAACCATCTCACCATAAAATAGGTTGACCATATGAAAAGCATGTAACTTTAACAGTTGTAGAGAAAAGGGAATTTCAGCCAGTGTCATTTGTATGCAATTAGTCCCTGGTGAAATTCCCTCTTCATCACAACAGTTAAAGTTGCAGGCACTATACTAGAGTGACCAGATACAAAAGAAGACAGGGCCCCTGCAACTTTAACTGTTGTGATGAAGAGGGAATTTCACCAGGAACTAATTGCATACAAATGACACTGGCTGAAATTCCCTTTTCTCTACAACTGTTAAAGTTATAGGAGCCCTGTCCTCCTTTTCATATGGTCAGCCTACATAAAAGAATGGTTTTGTCTACCAATGAACTTGTGCATCTGCCTTGAAACCCTTGAATGTTACTCGGACAAAGGGTTTTCATTTTGTGTGAGCTATCAACCAGTCGTGCATTTTACAACCTTGAATCCAGCCAACCTTGCGTGGCCACAGGTTGCATCTTCTTCAGGAGGTTATTCCAAAGTTGGGGAACCACAGAAAAGCCCTTCTTTTTTGGTAGATGTATAGGGTAAAATCCATCATAGGCTAGGCTGACCAGATAAAATCCAGGTCAGGGCTCATGTAACTTTAATGGTTGTAGAGAAAAGGGGATTTCAGACATTGTCATTTGTATGCAATTAGTTCCTGGTGAAATTCCCTCTTCATCGCAACAGTTAAAGTTGTAGGGGCCCTGCCTTCTTTTGTATATGGTCACTCTAGTATAGTGCCTGCAACTTTAACTCTTGTGATGAAGAGGGAATTTCACCAGGGACTAATTGCATACAAATGACACTGGCTGAAATTCCCTTTTCTCTACAACTGTTAAAGTTACAGGAGCCCTGTCCTCCTTTTCATATGGTCAGCCTAAATATGGGCCTTCCTCTAGGTAAACTAGTCAGAATCTTTGCAGATGAAAAATGAACCAGCTGAAGCTCTCAACCCGTTTTCAACAGCAGCCTCATGCAGAATGCATCAGAATAATACAATCAAGCGGTTACCAGAGTATGGATCACTTTGGCTAGGCTATCTCTCCCTCAGGAAAGGCCACAGCTGGTGAACCAGCCTAAGCTGGTAAAAGGCACTGAGCCATCGAAGATTCTTGGATCTCTAGTGGCAATGATGGATCAAGGAGCACCTCCAGACTGTGCACCTTAATCAGATTTGACTTAATTATTTGTCAACTAAGTTTGCTTTCAGCCATGTTCAGGCATTTGCCTGAATGTGTGAGGGCTTGAAGTGTATAGAGAATGGGGGTTGATGTTTACACTGGCCTTAGCACTGCATAGAAAGTCTTATCAGGGTTCCTGATCGTGCAGAGAGCTCTACTTGTGTTCAAGTGAATGCGAGTATTACTCCTTTTCAGACATTGCCAATTCAACATGGCAAGGTTTGAACAGAGTGGGCAGGACCAGTGTGCCCAGAGACATAGGGGACAGAGACATAGTGTGCACAACCCCAACCCTCTATGTATTTTAAGGCCTCATGTATTCAGGTTAATGTCTGAACAGGATTTTAGTTTTTTAGCCAAATAGGGGTTTCACTGTTGCTCATCAGTCTGGTGAAGAAACTCCACAGTGGGCGAAGTTGCTTTATTTGCCCGGCATTACATCAAGAATAACCCCCCTTTTTAATGTTGAAGCTGTAGTTTGGGGAAAAGGAGCAATTCTGAACAGACAGTGACTAGCATGCAAAAGATGTACAAGGGTTTTTTTGGGGGGGGGGGTGAAACTTTTTTGTCCCTCTTTCAAACCCTCCCCCTCCCCCACCCCACCAATTTTCCTAGGTGAACATTCAGTGCAGCTCTAATCATATTTCAAAAAATGCTATCCAAACATAATCTCTGAGGAGCAGTCATAATCAAAACGCGATAAGTAAAGATTTCAATTTGTTTTCCAGGGAAAGATTTCTGGGAAAACGAACTACTCGTAAGAGGAGGTGGTTTGACAATGACCTCTGAGAGACTGTAGGGAATTCTCCTGCAAGGCTGATATTTGGCTGGTTCAAACCCTTCTGTTTCATACCAGAAACATAAATTGGATCCAGTGATGTCCAGCTAAAATACTGCTAAAGTATCACTTTCACTCACAGTTTCCAGAATTGCAATGAAACATATTACTGGGCTTTGAAACACAATGGGAATATGACACAGAAAACGTAATTGAATTTAAGGTGGGTTCCTTTTTGTTGTCTGCTAAATTGCACCACCCACCCTGATGACAAACAGAGTTGCCTATTTAAATGCCAGTAAACAGAGGCCATAAACATTATTAAAGCATAGCTGAATTGTCTCTGTTCCTCCAGAGGCTGCATTCTGGCTGTGAGAAGCTGAAGGAAGTATACATAACTGCAGTAATCTCTCAGCCAAAGTGAGGGGAACTTCAAGCGATTATATCCTAAGGTGTTTCCAGTGGCTAAAAAACCTCAAATGCAGCTTCGCTAACCTAATGGGAGTGCTGTGCATTGTCCCTTTTGCTTTGTGAAGGGATGAACAGGCTTGAAGTGAGGCCTGCAAAACATATACATGAAACTGAGTAAACAATTGCCAAATTAAATAAGCTGCCAAAAGGAAATGAGGTGTCACTTAGATATAAACCGAGGTTATACTGTGTAATAAAATGAAGGATCTCATTTTCTTTTGAGATTTGTAGGCCAAAATCCCTGCTGGTGTAAATTGGCACCGCTCCATTGTCTTCCATTGTGTTTCAACTGTGTATATTAAAAGAGAAATTAGCTTGCTACAGTCCAGATTGTTTGCCTTAAAAAAATTCATCTATGTAAACATTGTACTTGAAAGTAAGTGGACCACACGGCTGCACTGGAAAAAACCAAACACGGAGCTCCGCGTTCACAGTGACCAACTGGGATAAAGGACAGAAAAACAAGTGCTATAATTGTAGATGTGAGATGGCCTAGCAAATTTCAGTGAGCCTTTAGCTCATCTCTGGAAATGGCATAGAACAACAACAGAAGTACGGGTTCCTAATCAAAGAATTGGTTGTTTTGTGTTGTGAGACATGCATGATGGATGGCATGGGCCACATCTTAACATGCCATGTTGTTGTCCCTCAACGGGTGGGAGTTTATGGCCTCTGAGATCCTTTGTCCAATTAAGACTCAGAGACTGGAGAATTCAACTTAACCATTTATTGACTCTGCTGCAGCAGGGAGACTCCGGCTTTCTGCAAATCAAGAGTCTCTCGAACAAAGGACTTCACAATCTTATATAGACTTTGATTACAGAAGTAAAAAACACTTTCATTGGTCAAACGCCTCTACAGTCTAATAACACTGACATAGGTTTGTGCTCAAGGGATTAGGTTTCAAATGCAAAGATAAAATATTCATATATGAGTGAGTTATAGAATCTGCTTTATCTGATTGGCTATAAGTAAGTCATGCGGACTACATTCGACGTTCTATTGGCTTTAAAACTTTTCTCTTTGTCTTCTTCACACATTGCATTGCCATAAATCTACCTCCTGTCAGGCGTTAGATTTAACCCTTTCCATTACACAGAGGCAAATGCAGGCACACAACAGGGAGGGGACATTTCTTTCTCTAGCTTGAAATTCCTTCAGTGCCTATCAATGTCGCTGCTATTGTCCAATCACTGTGCAATGCATGCATTTGAAACACAACACAATTCTCTCCTCCCAAGCCAAATACTTCCCTTTCTCCCTGTAATATCTAAAACACGGGTAGGCAAACCCAGTGCACTAAAGATATTTTGGCCTACAACTCCCATAATCCCAGACCATCAGCCATTTTGACTGGGGCTGATGGGAGTTAAAGTCCAAAACATCTAGAGGGGCTGGGTTGGAGAAAGTGGCTCTAATACAGTAGTGGTTAGAGCCCTGAGGGCAGTGGAAGTTCTAGTTTTTGAGCGCTCCTGGGTAAGATACCCATAATGCCTTCCCCTTAGTGAATCTACTTTCTCACTGCCATTGTCACCAGCAGCTATTGCTCCTCACCCTCTTTCCCATCATTGCTACCATTTGCTTGCTTGTCAGGCCGAGTGCCAGGGAGCAAGGAGGCAGTGGCATCCACTACACCTCCTTCCCATCGCCACAGTTGTCTGAGCCACAGCAAGAAGCAGATGAACAAGCAGCTTGCAATGGTGAAGAGGTGGAGCAACTCTAGGGGGCTCTTGTCAGTGCCCCCCCTGCTGGGATGTGGGCCACCAACAGGTGCCCAACCATGCCTGCCCTGGGCACCATCTTTGCCTAATGAGTGGCGGAACAACATCAGAATGATATAGTTTGGACTGAAGAGATGGTGG
Source organism: Anniella stebbinsi (assembly GCA_029215795.1). Lineage (NCBI taxonomy): Eukaryota > Metazoa > Chordata > Lepidosauria > Squamata > Anniellidae > Anniella > Anniella stebbinsi. The sequence continues at coordinate 130,742,024 of JARDYH010000003.1, read as the reverse complement.
GGAATGAAGCCAAGCACATTCATCCCACCCCTTCAAACCATTCTTACCTGAGTTGAATTTTCCTGGAATCAAAGAGCAGTCAAATGCAAGGTTTAGTGACATGCATATAACATGTACTTAGACAACTAATTCCAGCCTAATATTAACTTCCCTGCACTGAAATCTAGTGAAGCAGCTTTCATGCACATAAAAGAAAAATGCATATTCATCCAGAGTTTTTAATTTTAAGACTCAATTGCGTTCTAGGCCCCTTCCATCTCTACTATTCTATGATTTATTTGCGGCTGGGTAGATGGGAGATTGGGGCAATACAGCGGTGATGAAATAGAACAAAAAGTCCCGGTTTTCATATGTGAAACTGGCACAGGCAAAAATGTGGATTGGCTTTTGACAAGAGCTTTCCTTTTTCTTTTGAAAGAACTATTCTTTTTTATTTTCAGTGGAAACCATTTATTTGTTGTTGCTGTCCCCATCCCACCCCAAAACACACTTTCAATGTCCTCCTAAGTTTGGCCATTAAAAAACCTTCCTTACTTCAGGTCACTCAGCCAAACTATTGCTAATGGAGAGCGGGAGTAAAAGTTTATTTCTGAGCTTTTTAATTTATGGCTTGGATCCAAGCTTGCACAATGGGGGATTTACCATCCCCTTCCCCACACTGCAGCTCCCTGTGACTTCCCCACCCCCCCAAAAAAAGAAGAGGAAAAAGGAAGAAGCTGTTCTGAGGGTCAGGGTATCCTCTGAAACCCAGCAGGATGTAGCTCAGGGGCCGTAGTAGGAGGGAGCAACTGGTGGGAATCAGTCAGGCACCTAGCATGAGTGTAGTAGCTCTCCATTCCTTTGATCGAAAACTGTTCAAGGGCATCTCACAACAAAAGTGATAAAAATTAAACTAAAACAAAAATGAAACAACAGAAACAAACAAACAAACCCAGACTAAAAAGGCAGCAATAAAACAATTTCATTAGAGGTTAAATACAAGTGAAAATAAATGGTATTTGGTGTTGAAAAGAGAACAAAGTAGGGACCAGACAAGCCTATCCCGGGGGAGTGTTCCATAAATGGGTGCTATAATGGACAAATCCATATTTTCACCTGTTTACATGTACCAGGGAGGGTGCCCTGACCATTGGTCTTGCTAGTTGGGGTGGATTAGAGTTGTAGTTCAAAACATCTGAGGGGGCACCAGGTTGCCATTTAAAAACGTATATGGGTTGAAGCAATGAGTAGAAGCAACCCATAAGAGGGCTTTAAAAATATGATTCATGTGTCAAAAATGAATAGACAGTCCATTCAAGTCTTCAACTTTGGGGGGGCCCATGGACACATTTGGCCATTGGGGGACCATCACAAAATGGCTGCTATGGTAGGATGACCATATTTTGGAAACCAAAAAGGAAGACAAAATGGTGAGCCCCCAAGGGGGTGTCCCCACCAATATGTCTGCTGCCATGGGGCGTGTCCAGCACCAAGGGTGTATGCCAACCTGAACATAGCCTTGGTCACATGTCTGATTTTACAGCACACAATTAAGACAAACCTGTTCTACATAACATTACTGAAATAACAAGTAATACATCCAATGTATCTGAAATTAACTTCACTCACTCCTACTTTTGTAGGTTTTGCCATCCTTTGTTGCTATACACTGTGTGATACATTCTCCACTTCCCTCAAATATCTTTTCTGATTGTATCCTCATACCGCTGCAAGCTGCTGCTTAACAGGGTTTGTTGCCAGCCAGTTGGCTGGCTTTTTAATTTTTTTTAGTTTTAAAGTTCAATTTTGTTTTGAAACTTGCTAAAACTCAACAGATGAACAGTTCTGCTTCAAACTTGGCATGGATAAAGCCCTACATAGGAGCTATCAAGTGCCAAGTTTCATCTCTTTATCTTTAAAAATGACATTTTCTATTGAAAAATAATAATTTTAAAACCTCAAATTTAAAAAAATTCCTAAAAATCAACGGATGAATGTAATGCTTCAAATTTGGCATGGCTAAGCCCTACCTAAGGGCTATCATGTTGCCAAGCTTCATCTTTTTATCTTTAAAAATGAAGGATCTGTAAGCATGTTTGTTGATTCCCTTTGACTATAAAGTAGAGCTGCCCTTTGGGTGCAGGTAGGATGGGAAAAATCTGGATTTTTCTTCAAATTTCATAATTCCCCCCTTCCCGGATTTGTTACCAAAAATCCTGAAATGTCCTGGTTTTTCCTGACATATGGTCACCTATGGGAAGTGTGGCTAGTTGGAAAGGACACGTAATCTATCCAAAATGGCTCCTGTGAATCCCTCATTTTCTGTGCCAACCTACTTTCCAGAATGTAAACGCTTCTCCCCTTTCACTCTGCCAGCCAATTCATTCTCCCAGGACCGACCCCACCATTAGACACAGGGGAGGGGGCAGGCCTATAAGTCAGCCTGCTAATCTTCCCTGGCTTCAAACTGTGCTTGTTCTTTTATCCATACACAGGGCCGTGCAGGGGGGGGGGAGGTAGTGGGGCCAGTTGGCCGTGACATTTTGAGGGGACAATGAGGAGATCCCCCCTAGCTTATGCTACTGCTTCCGTAGTGGAAGCGGCCCATCAAGAAGTGAGGAGCCCGCCTTGCGGAAACAGCACAGAAGCCATCTGTCGTGAATACCACGGTCAGACAACAAGCTCCAGAGGGCCATGCTGCACGCAGGACAAGGATGTATGTGCCTTGAGGTGTTGTAGAACAGGTTTAATATGAAGGTGTTATGTAGAATGGACATGTTGGTGGGCACGCCCCCTTGGGGCAGCCATGTTGTCCTTCCCATCTGGCACGGGCATATTACCAGCTCTGCACGGCCCTGTTCATACATTAACATGGTTCCCGCCCCCCCCAGCCACCCAATATTTGAGGCTTGTTTTTTTTTAATGTCTAAAAAACATGGATGTTGTATGGTTAAAGTATGCTCACTGCAGTGCTGAATCATGATGTGAAGTGTGGTTGAAATCGATCAAATGGTATTGCAGTATATTTTGATTTGCTGCCTTTTTGGTTTAAGAAGGCAGTCGAAATTTTCACTGTGCCTAAATCCATCCCAGACAAAGGTTGTGACACCTCCCCATCTTTCCTCCTTTCCTCCTATTTATCAAAGGATCCCAACCAGGGAGGATATCATTAGAATGCTGCTCACTGATTCTGTGACTCACCAACTTTATATGGCCCCACAGCAACCAGCCCAGCACCCTGTATTTACCTGTTCCTTAATCGCTGCCACCATTGAACACTGTACCCTACCTCTGGTACGCCAAGAATCCACTCCAGTTTGTGAAACAGAAAGAATTTTAACTAACAAAAAGTAAGGTTATTCAAGTACAAAGCTTGTGGTTTCCATTGTTGTAATGCTAGTTTGGTTAATACAGTTTCAATTGCAATCCTGTCTACTCTACCCTCTAGACTACACTCTCTCCTCCTAATCACTCTGTTCCCCAAAGTAACAAAATGCATTGTTCCTTTGTTTGTTTGTTTGTTTGTTCGTTCGTTCCTTCGTTCGTTCCTTCCTTCCCTCTCCCTCTCCCTCTCCCTCTCCCTCTCCCTCTCCCTCTCCCTCTCCCTCTCCCTCTCTCTCTCTCTCTCTCTCTCTTGGCCCTTTTCCAGGCAAAATCCAGATCTCTGTCCTCTTCACATACACACTATATATTGCTTTCTTAACTCCTCCCTCTGACCCTGAACTGTCAATCCAGACCTTTGTACCACCAGCCAATCAGCATTCACTTCACACATTTTACTCACTCACTCCCCCCTCCCAACAGCATTAACCACTTACCATCTGATGCATTTGAAGTCTACAGCACTTACATTCTAAATGGCAATAATCATCAACACGTTGCAAATACTTACATTACATATAACAGGCAATAAACAGAAAAACATCACAGAGGTAGAACAAAAACCTAAAAGATTCATAACAATCAGATGTATGGTTTTAGAGTCCATTGAGGACACACAAACAAACACTTTCTTTTATTTATATAGACTGGGAACGTTCTTGGGAAATGAAGATGGCAGCGGCTGGAAGCCCTCGTTTTGCTTTGAAAGCAATCCCAGCTGTTGGTAAGAGAATGTTACTTTATTTTTCAAAACTGGGAGGGATAGGGAACCTTGGTGGACACCACAAAAGGCATCTTGGAGTTCATTAGTGTCTGAGGGCACCACGTTGCCTACCTTTACAACAGAGAATGCTAGTATTCTCTCTCTCCTACAGCACATGACAAAGAAAAGGAAGTGTCTCTTCATGGGACTTCTGCAATTCAGTGCAACAGGATGTGGTGATACCACTGGCCCAGATTCCACAGGATTAGACAAAGAATCTAACAACTCCTGTCAATTTTGGTAGCTAACAATGGAACCTCCATGTGTAGAGGCAGCGTACCTCAGCACCAGATGCTGGGAAGAAACAGCAGGGAATGGATGTCACATGAATGCCCTGTTTGTGAGATTCCACAGGCAATTGACCAGCCACTGTTAAAAGACAGAATGCAGGTCTAGATGGGCCTTTATGTTGATTTTTCTTTAAGGACCCCCCACCTCCAATGCAACAACTTTCCTATAAGTCTTTAAATTTTTGCCTGAGAAGAAATATGATATTGAGTGCCTATAATTTATTTTCAGATGACATTTTTTTAAAAAGTGATTAAAACATAATTCTTTTTCTAGATAGCATGTTCTATTGGGAAAGACGTTTTTCTAATCAGGACTTCACCTGCAGAAATAAAAAGCATTAAACATTCACTTCTGACAATTTGTCAAAAATGTCTCAGACAAGTCTGTTTTTACCCCTTCTTTAAAGGAAGCTGCCTTTTAAAATTCTGTGTTCTTTATGAGAATTCTCTATTGTGATTAACCATCCAGTTGCCTGGGTCACTATCATTTATCTAATTATTCGACCAAAAGAATGAATTAAATGTTTTAAATAGTATACTGTTGAAGGTTGGAGTCTCCCCCCTTTTAATTTTTTCCCCTTTTCCAAAGGCCCATAACAAAAATAAATTTAAAAATCACTAACAAGTATTTAATGAGAAAGTTTGGTCCCAGCACTGTGCACATTAGATGCTTTTAAATCACCACCGAAACATTTTTGGATTGTTATTTTTCCTTTCAATTTAAGTTGGTGAGCAACCAAGCGATAATTAACACTCCAAAACTCTGGATGACCACATCCAACACTTTAATGTAGATGTTGAACAACATGGGGGACAAGACTGACCCCTGAGGAACCCCATACTGGAGAATCCACAGGGCCAAGCAACGTCCCCCAAGCACCACCTTCTGGAGCCGACCAGCTAAGTAGGAGCAGAACCACTGCAATGCAGTGCCTCCCGCTCCTAACTCAGCCAGTCGTCCCAGAAGGATACCATAGTCAATGGTATCGAAAGCCGCTGAGAAATCAAGAATAATCAACAGAGTCACACTCCCCCTGTCTTTCTCCTGACATAGGTCATCATACAGGGCGACCAAGGCTGTTTCTGTGCCAAAACCAGGTCTGAAACCTGACTGAAATGGATCCAGATAATCAGTCTCATCCAGGAGTGTCTAGAGCTGGCCCACAACATTCACTCAAGGACCTTGCCCAGGAATGGAACATTTGCCACCGGCCTATAGTTATTAAGATTTTCCAGGTCCAGGGAAGATTTCTTCAGGAGTGGTCTCACTACAACCTCTTTCAGACGGTCTGGGACCACTCCCTCTCACAGAGAGGCAATAATCACTTCCCTGGCCCAGCCGGCTGTTCCATCCCTGGTAGCTTTTATAAGCCAAGAGGGGCAAGGGTCCAATACAGAGGTGGTTGCACAAACCTGTCCAAGCACCTTGTCCACATCCTTGAGCTGTGCCAACTGAAACTCATCCAAGAAAACAGGACAAGCCTGTGCTCTGGATACCTCACTTGATTCACCTGCTATAACACTGGAGTCTAAGTCCTGGTGAATGCCAAAGATTTTATCCTGGAAGTGCCTAGCAAATATATTACAGCGGGCCTCAGATGGTTCTACCATGTCCTTGGGGCCAGGATGGAGACGCCCCCAGACAACTCTGAAAAGCTCCGCTGGGAGGCTGACTGATGATTTAGTAGTGGCAGCAAAATATTGTTTTTTTTTGCTGCCCTCACTTCCCCTGAATACAGCTTACCAGTGTTTGATTGCATCCACTAGGAGTTCGTCTCCATCTGCACTCAAGTGGTCTCCTATTTTGTTTCATTACTCTCAGCTCTGGGGTATACCATGGAGCCCTATGAGTTCTACACAGGAGAGGGCACTCAGGAGCAATTGTGTCAACTACCAGGTCAATTTCTGCATTCCACAGATCAACCAGGATTCAACAGAAGAGCCAGCCCTATTAACCCTGAAAAAATACACATGGAAAGGAGCACAAATTCGGGTTTTGGAAGCTGACAGGGTTGCTGCTGCCCCTAGCAGCCCCATTCCTGCACCCCCGTTATTTCCCTCCTCCTCCCAGTGTCTGAAAACAAACGAATTGTGGAGGAGGTAGTCAGCTCCCGCCCTGTTCCCCCCCCCCCCTGGAGTTTTGGTTTTAATTTTTAGTCCTCTAATTGTGCAATTCTAGAGATGCGTGGAGACGAACCACCACCTCCCCTGTGGCCCATTTGTATTAATATTTTTATTTATTGAAGGGAAGCTCCCCAAAGTCCCTGGAAGTGTGGAGGCAGTCCAGAGGCCATTCTGCTTGCTGGACCACCCCCTCCCAAGCAGATGGCACCTAATCAGGGGGCGCCATCAGCTGGGAGATGCCCCTCCACCACAACTCCAAAGCAAAGTGACAGACGGCAGATGCTGTCATCCCGTCGCTCCAAGAGAAAAAAGTCATGGTAAATCTATGACTTCTTTAACTCAAAGCATCGGGGGTTTGCATCATATAAATGGGCTGCCATCACTGCGAATTCACCCTGGGGTAAACCCCTCATCAAGACAAGCTCCAGGAGAGGTGCCTGTGGACATACTTTTGAAAAATGTGCACAAATATGCTTTAATCAATGGGAGATGAATGTGTACATTTCAAATTTGCACACAATTCATCTGTACATTTAGGAAAGATACACACAAATACTACGGCAAGAAAAGAAAATAACAAATTAAAGCTCACAAGCTGATATGGACTCGAGCTTCAAGATGGAATTTGGAGAACTTCTACAAGCTTGAGTTTTGCCGATTCTCACATCCCCAGCTCCTTTTAGCCAACGCTTTTGACATGACTGCGAATGCATCTTAACAGCACAAGTCCTATAAATAACTACTCAGAAGTAAATCTCACTGAGTTCCAGTAGTTGTATTAGTCCCAGGTAAGTGTGCATAGGACTGTAAGCCTCAGTTGTGAAATGGTGAAGGGATCCAAAGGGCAAAGGGAGAAAGAACTACATTAGGTGCACAAAGAAGGCAGGGATTGGAGATCTTGTTGGGGAATCTTTTTGATGGTTTCTGTTGTTAGGAGATGGGACATGTCTCTTTTGTAATGGAAGAAAATGGTCTTTCAGGATAACCCCACTCTAAAAGCCATTTGTCCTACCTTTAGCTATTGTTATGGGCCTGCCATCTACTGTTAGGCTTGATAAAATCCCCAGGGTTGCTTTCACCAAAAAGTGAGCCCACACCTAAGCTTTATTGATTAAAACACCACACACACATACTAAAAACTAGTGTGTTCAACCGAGATTTTGCATCTGATGAAGTGGATTCTAACCCATGAAAGCTTATGCCATAATAAATTTCTTGATCATTAAGGTTCCACAGGACTCTTTGTTGTGTGTTCAACGCAGTTTATGGTTTGAAACATTTAATCTGTAGGCTATGCAACATAATGGAAGTGTATCATGTTTCAGTCTTTTTCCAGTCCTGCTATCCAGGACTGGAAAAAGACTGAAACATGAAGGGCTTGAAAGAAGGCAACCTAAGTCTTATATAAATCATAGTTCCACACCGTTTCTGAGACGCTGCGGTAAATGCACTATTAACTGTATTTTTGTCATTTGCAGTTAGGAGAAATTGCTTCACCTATTCATTAATTCCATATTATCCAAAATGGGATCAGTTTGAGACAGTCAACTAAAGCTGAAAATCAGAACACAAACAGTTATTTCACGCATATTTTCTGCTATCATTTGGCAGGTTGTTGTGTATCAATTTAAAACAGCTGGTCCAAGTGAGTTAAACTGACTTTAATATCCGGGATATATCACCAAGGGGATAACTTATTAAATAAAAGAAGTGATCTTAGATTTCAATCGTGGGTTATTATTCAAAATTGCTTTGTCTTGACAACAAATTGTAGCTTTTAACTTTCAGGTTTTTATTTTACATTTTAATATTGTTGTAGTTTATTAAAATCATAAATATTAAGATATTATAGTTTATTGTTTCAGAATTTCAACAGAGACTCAATGGAAACTAGTATTGCATCCAGCTTCTGATGACAGTGAAAATATAACATAAACTTGATATAAATGTCTATACAGTTCCTTTATCTAAATACTGCTTTTCTTTCTGCTAAGAAAAATGACCACTCAATGTCAGTATAATTAATATGTATTTTTCAACCATGAATATAAATTTCCTTTGTGTATGTAGACACTCATCTCGTGCTAGCATGTTATGTCTTGTATGATATCCATGTTTAATACTTCAGCAATATTTTTTGAATTAGCATTAATATGTTTAGTTTTCAATTGTATATATGCCATTGTGCATGTGTGTATATATATATGCTATTGCCTTCTCCATGTAATGCATCACATAAATAGGCTGCGGGTTAGAAAACCTCAGAATTCAATGTGCCAGTTAGTCCTTAGCAGCCATTCTATAGACACTAATGACTAGCCATGTTTTCAATTCTGGATGCATCTTAAATTCTAGAAGACTGGTAAGTTGGCAGATCTCTCCTGGCAGGTCATTCCACAGAATGACCACAGAAGAGAAGGTCCTCTGGGTAACAGTTGACAGCCTAGTTTTGGCTGACCATAGTAAATTCTTTCCAGAGGACCTGAGTGTGCCGGGCGGATTGTATGGGAGAAGGCGATCCCGCAGGTAACCTGGACCCAAACCATGTAGGGCATTAAAGGTAATAACCAACACTTTGCACTTCGCCTGGAAACTAATTGGCAGCCAGTGGATTGATTTTAAAGCTGGTGTGATATGGTCACCCCTAGGTGTACCGGTGACCAACCTGGCTGCCATATTTTGAACTAGTTGAAGTTTCCAGACTAGGCACAGAGGTAGCCCTATGTACATCGCATTGCAGAAGTCGAGTCTTGAAGTTACCAGCGCATGCACTACTGTATTTAGGCCTTCCAACTCTAGGAAGCGGCACAGCTCGCATATCAGCTGAAGCTGATAGTAGGCACTCCTGGCTGTTGCATCTATCTGAGCTGTCATTTGGAGCGACGGATTCAGGAGCACCCCCAAGCTGCGAACACAGAACTGGTTGGTTGATACACCTCCAAACCCAGGTTGGGACTTTTAACAGTAAGCACCTCCGTCTTGTCTGGATTCAGCTTCAGTTTGTTTTCCCTCATCCAGCCCATTACCGCCTCCAGGCATTCATTCAGAGGAGACACACTATCCTTAGCTATAATAATATTTTTATTATATTTATATTTATTTGTATCCTGCCTTTTTCCCAATGCTGGGCCTCAAGGCAGCCTTACAAAATTAAAACATATACAGCTAAAGCCTATAAATAGAAATATACAAAAGGTAACAATATAATTAAATACATCTCAATATTAAAACATTTAAAATATATAAGGATTTAAAAGTCCAGGGTATAGACAGAAGTCCAGATTGTTTGCCAAAGGCCTGTTGGAACAAAAATGGTTTTGCCTGCCTCCAAAAACACATCAAGTAGGGAGCCAGTGTAGATTGCAATGATTAGAAAGAAAATATATGTGTATACTATGCAAAGTACACAACATTTTAACTTTTTAAAAAACCTTATTAGAAAAACTGTGACTAGGCCGAAACCAATGTTGTAGGTCCAGAAACACTTTGAAAGGTTTCAAAATTGTACTTAAAACTGACACCGGCCCAAACTATTTATTTATTTATTTATTTTATTCCATTTATATACCACCCCATAGCCAAAGCTCTCTGGGCGGTTTACAAATATTAAAAACATTGAACAATTAAAACACCAATATACAAAATTTAAAAGCATAAAGTATAAAAACAAGTTAAAATTACAATATCCTTCTGGGTCAAAGCACAACAACAACACAAAAACACAAAAACCCTCATCATATGCTGTTAAATGTCTGGGAGAAGAGGAAAGTCTTGACCTGGTGCCGAAAAGATAACAATGTTGGCGCCAGGCGAGCCTCGTCAGGGAGATCATTCCATAATTGGGGGGCCACCACTGAAAAGGCCCTTTCCCTTGTTGCCACCCTCTGTGCCTCCCTTGGAGTAGGCAACCGGAGGAGGACCTTCGATGTGGATCACAGTGTATGGGTAGGTTTGTGTCGGGAGAGGCGTTCCATCAGGTATTGTGGTCCCAAGCCGTGTAAGGCTTTATAGGTTAAAACCAGCACCTTGAATTGAGCTCGGAAACGTATAGGCAGCCAGTGCAAGCGGGCCAGAGTAGGTCTTATATGCTCGAACCTTCTGGTTCCTGTTATCACTCTGGCCGCTGCATTTTGCACAAGCTGCAGCTTCTAAAGTGTTTGAAGTGTTAAATGAAGTGTTTGAAGCTTTCAACTTTATAGCAGAAAAATATAGAAAAGAGGGAAGGAGCACACTCTGTGTGTTTGGGGGGTGGGGGAGGTGTTTTTTTTTTTTTTTTAAAGCAGTGTATAGCTACCTATTCCCAAGGGGAGATCTCAAGACCAGGTTATCATGGATCCAGAGAAAAGATAGCCCCAAATACTCTTAAAGCCAAAGGAAAGCATGTTCTAAAAGAGAAAAGAGAACTCTTCTTCTCTCTAAAGGGAGGCAAGAAGCAGGCTGAGTCTGCTTCTCAGAAAGCCAGGCCTGCTTATAAACTAAAGTTTTAGTCCCATTCCATTCCATAGCTTCCTTGTGGTAGGGTCGGAAACCAGGCTGCTTAGTGGTCAAACTAAAACCCAACAATCATAAGGAATAATAACTAAGAGAATTCCACTAAGGCTAGAGAAGGCAGGCGGCCATTTTATTTCCAACATTCTAATCTGGCTGAGGCAGGAGGGAGGGGGAGAGTGACGCTACTGAGCTTGTCTCACACCATGCTTGAAGAGAAGACCTCTGCGTGGACTTGAATGAGATGAAAAAATATTCATTAAAATCAACCGAAGGGAATTTTTTAAGAAAGAAAAGCTATCCCACAAACTGCAAGGAAGGAGGAAGAAGACACCACCACTGGATTACTTAGTAAGGGCTTATTTTTTACAAAAATCCATGGCATATATAATCACCACTCATAATTATCAGAATCGTTCTGATTCAGAGAGGGTTTTTTCTTTTCAAATTTAAACTACCATCTTTCCCTCAGTCTTTCACCAACCTACTTGAAATATTCAGGTTATGTAAAACCAACATTTCTTTCTAGCTCTTGTAAATTTCAGGAAGATTGGTGAAATATTTTCGATTTTATGAATGTTCGAATGACCACCACCCGAATTACCCCTTTAACATGGTAGAATGTAGGGATGTGCACTGTCCTGAAAATTGTATCGGAATCAGAATCAGGACAACCAGTTTTGACCTGTATCGTATCGGATAAAATTAGATGTCCTTCAAATCGCTTTGGATCCAATTCCGATACGAAAATCGAATATCCGATTTGAACATCGGATGCCTATTTTCGCCTAAAGGCTTGCGTTGGGGGAAAGAAATGGCTATAACTTCTTTATTTTAAAAGTTAGAGACGTGTAACTTGGTGACCTTGGAGATGTGATGTTGCTAGTCATGTGTACAAAATTCCAGAAAAGTCAGTTCAAGCGTGTCGTGGCTATCAAGTTTTGAAAGATCGTACTTCTGGCTTTGACAGCTGACTTTGACAGCTGTCAAAGTCAGAACCACGATCTTTCAAAACTTCATAACCACGACACACTTTCACAGATTTTTCTGGAATTTTACACACATGACTAGCAACATCCCATCTCCAAGGTCACCAAGTATCATGTCTCTAACTTTTAAAAGTTATAGCGGTTTCTTTCCCCCAACGCAAGCCTATGGGGAAACTCCAAAAATGGCAGTCCGATTCTCCGATTCTATCCGATCAAAATCGGATCTAAAAAAATTGGTTAGGATAAAATTGGAGCTCTTTGGACCAGCATCGGAATCGGAAATCAGATGTCTGATTTCCCTCCATTCGCTTCGGAAATGGACATCGGATCCGATAAGATGCACATCCCTAGTGGAATGTTTTTTCCCGGTTCGCGCTTAACAAAAGAGGCACTAGTATGCCTCCATATATATATATATATATATATATATGATTACAACACATGTCTCACATTATATTTTACAGATGGCAGCACATGGATACTCCTGTCCCATTTTGCACATGCTATTTCCAGTTCAATTCCATCTCCAGAATTAAAACTGTATGAAACATCAATAATAACATAGCTGGTTTTCTAGATCCTGTCTTCTATGAAGTTATTGGGTTTTTTTTAATGGAAAAGAAATACAGAAAGGTACAATACAAAAACAGGTATCACACAAAAATATCTCACAAGATATGATTACAATGTGTATTCCAAAAAGTATCATGAAAAGCTTCCATTTTTTTTCAAATTAAAAGAACTGGAGGTTATTTTCAGTTACTCCTTTGAACATAAACTGTTAATTTATCCATCTCAGTGATCCCTAATATTTTAATAAGCCATTCCTTTACCAATGGTGCAGAAAGCTACTTCAAGCGTCTAGCATATATGATATTTGCAGGTACTAATACATTCAAAATAAGGAGGCTATGGGAGAGGTGAAGTGGTTTAGCTAAATTGTTTAACAAGACTTGCAAGGTTTCAGATTTGTAGCAATTCCAGTGTTTTCGTATAACACACCCAGTACAGGAGAAAAACAAAAAAACAAGACTGAACCACCTTATAGGACATTTCCAACAACCAACCCTACTTTTATGATAGATCTTGTGTCATATACCATCTGTGTAAACTAGTGTCATGTGGGCTTCTTCTAAAGCCCTATTCAGGCATTCCTTATCCAGGTAGGCCTGGGATGGGCAACTTGTGGCCCTCCAGATATTTTGGCCTACAACTCCCATCAGCCCTAGCCAGCATAACCAATGGAAAGGGATGATGGGAGTTGTAGGCCAAAACATGGAGGACCACAAACTGCTCATCCCTGGGGTAGACTAAAGACATGAGGAGGGGGGCATGCTACCCCCACCCCCTCCTCATGCATTTCTGTCACTCTCTACATGTGGAGGCTGACGTTCTGAAAAGGAGAGCCTCCTGTACCCATGGAGGTTCTCCATGTGATCAGAAAATCAGAGAAGGGGATCCCCAGTATCCTATGGCCCCTCAGACAATGTCTAGGGGCCATAGGCTTGCTCCATGAATGAATGAATGAATGAATGAATGTGGACACCAGTAAATTCATGCAAATTGCATTTTGATTCAAATGTCAGAGTATAGGTGGAAGCCCTTGAATCATTTGTCAGTGACAGATATTAGTGTCAGATGCTGGTTAAGAATTTTATGTCCTGTTTTGTTTAATGTATCATGCCCATAGTTTTGTACTAAAATGTACCTTTAACAATAGGCAGACATGCTTCCAAAGGAGCTTTATTCTATACTGCAGCAAAAAAGCATTGCTTCGGATTTGTTTTCTGAGCACTTCGGGTTGTAGATCAGGGAGTCAGTTTGCATTTCAAGTACAGCCACAGTGTTCAGTCCGTGTTATCCTGAGTCAAGATGAATTAAGTCAACTCATTTTCCGTGTAGGCATCTCCTCCACATTCTTTAACAACATATCTTTATCCACCTTCACTTCAGATTACTCTGCAGCTTTGAATCAGCTTTGCTTCTTGTCTTTTTAAACCAGGATATGCCTACTGCTGGATTTCCGATTACCACATGTTGTAAATCACACCTGGTGCAAGTTCCATCATCCCTTTGATTGTTCTTTGAACTGATCTTAACTAATTCCTTCCACTAAGGAGTTTGAGGAGGAGGACTGGAAACTGCTTCTTTGATGTTGTTAAATAGTATCATTGCTCGTTTTCTGAAGGGTGAATTGGCACCTAGTTTCAGTAGGCATAATACTTTAAAATACCCCCTTGAAACAGCTCAACTAAATAATTTCCTTATAAATGACTGTACATAGAGAGGAGATTTTTTTTAAAGAATTTGCAAATGAGCGCAGAAACAGAATGGAACAGAATTATGGTTGAAAACATGCAAAAGTGACATGGTTTATAGATAGCCAGATTCCAGAGGACATAGATGAACCAATGGTCTCCAGAGGACATAGATGAACCAATACTAAGTTCCAAGGATATGGGGCAGTGTCTAGGGAGATTTTGCCAGTGCACAATTGCATACATACCATACTGCCATGTTTGCGTATGAATACAAGACTGATAGCTAGAAACAGAAGCAACATAAACCAAGGGAACTAAAAGGAACTGAAACGATACCAATCACATCCTTTTGTTGGGGTGGGAGTGGAAGGGGCCTGTGTTAAATGTTTGTCCTGGGTCCAAAGGAATGGTTTTGAGCACCAAGTATTAGGGCTTATCATCAAATTACTATTCCCATCAGTCTGAAAAGCAGAGGGGGAGAAGAGGAGCAAGGCTGTTCCATCACCTCTTCTGAGAAATCAGCTGTCCTTGACCTCCCTCAATTGTCACAGACTGGCAGCCATTTTATCAAGTTACCTGAGCTGCTTGCTCTCCAGCTGGTTGTGATAAGAACTGCAGCTTTAAGGACTGTTATGTGAGCCTGCTTTTTTCTTCTCCCTCTCCATTCCTATGTCATTGTGTGACATGTTTTTAGATTGTAAGCCCGAGGGCAGAAACTTTCCTTTGAGTGATGATTGAAAGCTGCTTTGAGACCCTTTTTGGCTAAAGAGTTGGGATAAAAATAGGTAAACCAGGGGTGGGCAACTTGTAGCTCCTCCGATGTTTTAGCTTACAATTCCCATGTTCCCTCACCAATTGGCTATGCTGGCTAAGGCTGATGGGAGGTGTAGGCCAAAGCACCTGGAGGAGGACACCACAAGTTGCCCACCCCTCTAAATAAATGAATAACAATACATCACCATTCTTCTGAGCAAAAAATGGATATTTTAACAGCCACATTTCCTGAAATTCTCTTTACAAAGTCATTCATGTAACTGTTAAATGCAAGGGCCTGCAGCCCATCTGGAGAAGTAACAATGTAATGTGTACCATGAGTGTTAAATTTACAGTGTCACTCAACAGGTGCTGTGCTATGTTCCGTACATCACTTGGCTGGCATATGCCACAGCAGCTAACTAAAGAAGAATAGTCAAGAGCTGGAGCATGCACCAGAAGACCTTTGAACTAAGCTGAACATAGACATACACTGAAAATGTGTTGTTACAAGCACCCCATTCCAAAAGAAATGAACATGATTAAATTCTCAATAATAAACATGATTAAATTCTCCTTGCCTCCTCTCTCATCCCACAAAATGGAATGATAATATTTCCAACTAGATCTCCTGAAAAGCTTTTGAAAATTCGAGTATCCTGTGTTTTACGATTGTCTTCCCCAGGGAAATGCATGCCTCTCTCTCCCTCTCTCTCTTTAAGAGGGCTATTTTTTTTCTTTCTTCTGAATTAAGTAAACACTCCAGCATTGTTGGCTGGGGAAGCCATGGACCCGTGAGCTGCTCCATAACCAACACTAGCCCTATTCAGACCTTGTTTTTCATAGAACAAACACATGGAAGGGGCTCAGGATCATGCCCATATTCCCAGCTTCTGCATGTTCACCCTAACTGGTCCTCACATATATGAGTGACATATATAGGCTTTGTCTGCAGCAGGTGAGGGCAACATGCAGGCCACATGTGCTCCGCCTGGCCTTTTTTTTCTTTTCTTTTTGGCAGTCCTGCCATTGAAATTTAGTGATGTGGTAGCGGGGATGGGGGGAATAGCTCCCTTTAAAAGTAAAAAGTGGTGGTTTGCTGCTGAAATTCGGCAACGGAGCAGAGGCAAAAAGGGGCTATTGCAAACAAAATAGACTCAACGTGATCTATAGCCTGATTTCTGACATGTTGCATGGTACAGAATAGGGATGTGCACTGGATCGGACCCGATCCACGATCCGAGTCCGGTCCAGTGGGAAATCGGATAAATTATCCGATTTCCGATCCCGCAGCTGGATCGGCCGATCCAATCCGAACCGGTCCGAAAAAGCTCCGAACCGGTTCGGCGGATCGGTGGATCGGCGGGCGCCCACTGGCGCCCACCGCCGCTTCCATTGGCGGGCGCCAGCGGGCGCCCGCCGATGAAAGTGGACAGCGGGGGGGGAGGAGGGGGGCGCTTACCTTCTCGGCCCGGTGGCTCCCGTCCGGCGCCGGCGCCTACTACTACTAGCAGGCTCCGCGGCCTGCTCTAGGGTGGCGCGCTGGGTGATGTCATCACCCGGCGCGCTACTCTAGAGCAGGCCGCGGAGCCTGCTGGTAGTAGTAGGCGCCGGCGCCGGCCGGGAGCCGCCGGCCCGGGAAGGTAAGGAGGGGGTGCGTGGAGGGGAGGAGGGGGCGCGCGGAGGGGGGAGGGGGGCCCTTACCTTCCCAGCCCGGCGGCTCCCGTCCGGCGCCGGCGCCTACTACTCCCAGCAGGCTCCGCGGCCTGCTCTAGGGTGGCGCGCCGGGTGATGTCATCACCCGGCGCGCTACTCTAGAGCAGGCCGCGGAGCCTGCTGGAAGTAGTAGGTGCCGGCGCCGGCCGGGAGCCGCCGGGCAGGGAAGGTAAGGAGGGGGTGCGTGGAGGGGAGGAGGGGGCGCGCGGAGGGGGGAGGGGGGAGGGGGGCCCTTACCTGCCCGGCCCGGCGGCTCCCGTCCGGCGCCGGCGCCTACTACTCCCAGCAGGCTCCGCGGCCTGCTCTAGGGTGGCGCGCCGGGTGATGTCATCACCCGGCGCGCTACTCTAGAGCAGGCCGCGGAGCCTGCTGGAAGTAGTAGGCGCCGGCGCCGGCCGGGAGCCGCCGGGCAGGGAAGGTAAGGAGGGGGTGCGTGGAGGGGAGGAGGGGGCGCGCGGAGGGGGGAGGGGGGAGGGGGGCCCTTACCTGCCCGGCCCGGCGGCTCCCGTCCGGCGCCGGCGCCTACTACTCCCAGCAGGCTCCGCGGCCTGCTCTAGGGTGGCGCGCCGGGTGATGTCATCACCCGGCGCGCTACTCTAGAGCAGGCCGTGGAGCCTGCTGGGAGTAGTAGGCGCCGGCGCCGGCCGGGAGCCGCCGGGCCGGGAAGGTAAGGAGGGGGTGCGTGGAGGGGAGGAGGGGGCGCGCAGAGGGGGGAGGGGGGCCCTTACCTGCCCGGCCCGGCGGCTCCCGTCCGGCGCCGGCGCCTACTACTACCAGCAGGCTCCGCGGCCTGCTCCAGGGTGGCGCGCCGGGTGATGTCATCACCCGGCGCGCTACTCGAGAGTAGGCCGCGGAGCCCGCTGGTAGTAGCCGCCGGCGCCGGACGGGAGCGGACGGGCCGAGAAGGTAAGCAGTGGCGGGGAAGGGGGCTTACCCCCCCCCCGGAGCCGTCCGCTTCTATCCGCTGGCGCCCGCGGGCGCCAGCGGATGGAAGCGGGCGGCCCCAGGGGGGGTAGGGAGCGCGGGGGAGGGGGCTTACCTGCCGGGGCCGTCCACAGCGGACGGCCCCGGGGGGGGAGGGAGTTAGGCCCCCCCTTACCCACCCGCCGCCATTTTTTCCTCATAGACTTGCATTGCAATGCAAGTCTATGGGGAAAAAAATGGCGGCCGATCCAAAAATGTATGATTTTTGGGTCGGGATCGGACTCGATCCGGTCCGGGGGGCCTCCGATTTTGTCCGAACCGGTCCGGGACAAAATTGGAGGTCCCGATCCGGGTCCCAATCCGATCCGGGGGGTCCGTGCACACCCCTAGTACAGAATGTGCACACTGCATTCAGAACTTCTTGTGAACACACAGAGATCAGTACAGTGGGTACAACCCAGAACCCCCGTTGTATTCACAGTGCGTCACTTAGAACAATTAACATGAAAGCCTCCAGCGGTGTGTGCAGTAACCAGCCCCTGGATCACCGCTCTGGTTTAAGAGAAAGTGAGAATCCCTTTATTAGCTTTCAGTCTTGCTATCCCTATCCAAAAACTACACCTCACCTAAGATTTGTCTTTAGCACCCAAACTAATTAATTGCTCTAGAATTTGAAAATCCCTTTGCCAAAGTAACTATTTCCTAATCCAGCCCAGTGGAAATGTCTCTCTCTCACCACAAAGTGACCAAATGATGTGTGGAACAGGTGAAAAGCCCAAACACACAAGACTTCATTTACATTATACAACTTTTCCCATAGATAATGTGCAGTCACCTTGTAAAAAAAGGAATTTGGATACATAAGGTGCAAATAATAGTGTTTCTGGTGTGCAAAATGTACACTTGCAGACTGTATCATGTAGAAAATACAATGAAAGCACCCCCCCCCCCCCCGGCCCATCATGATTTGTTGTCTTAGGGCACAGGATTGTCATCTGGATTTCGATGGGCAATTCATCTCCCCATATTTAGTCTGAATTTTGTTAATGTCTTGATTTCACTGCAAATGACACATTTGATGTAATGTGAAGTTAGGCCCTCAAGGGTAGAGCACATGCTTTGCATGGAAAAGGTCCCCTGTTAAATTTAGAATGCTGTACAAAATGGCCTCTTGAAATTCTTCACCCTATTTGTAGGCAAAGGGGGAAGAGAAATTCCATGACAGTTTCTTAGGTGTGGGACTCACCATAAGCAGTAGCACAGCTCCTCCCACCATCACCACCACCACCCTCTCCCCCAGTATCATCTTATTTTGTTGCTGTGATGTTCAACTGTTTGTAGTTGTACATATATTGCAAAGTTTATTGTTCGTGATATGCATTTGTTTATATCTTTAAAAAGGGTTAAGAATAATAACAGGTAAAGTAAATAACTAGGCCAAAATGTACTTACTGTTTGTGGTTATAGGTCCTGGATTGGCTGGCTGTGTGCCCGAATGGAAGGTGAGTGTTGATTGGCTGGTTGGTTGGAGTTCCTAGATTAGCTGGCTGTGTAAGAGTGGGTGGAGCTAGAAAGCGAGTGGAGTGTATATATGTGTCTGACAGAGAGAGTTGACAGGTTGATTGGGGGGAGATTTGAGGGGGATTTTTGAGAGAGACGTTGAAAGGGATATGAGAGATTTAAGAGATTAAGGTAAGATTTTAGAGCATAGAATAAATAAGGAACAGTTTGTTAAAGTATAAGAGTTCTGACAGAAACCACTAAGCATTGAAAACTTGTAATTGCTATGCAACTGAACTGAAGTACCCATTAAGATTGTTGACACATGATTTCTTATTAATAAATTCTTGTTAATTCCATCTATTGGTGTGGTCTGTGGGTGTACCTGAGAAGGTACTGGTGGCAGCAGAACAAAGAAGTTATCTGGAGGCCAGGTTGCTGGGCTGTGGTGCCTAAATAGTAAGGTGAGACAAGGGCAGCAGCAGCAAGTGGTTGAGGATAACCTCACAGTTGTGTTAAGTGGTAACAACAGCAGCTACTCTATTGGAAGCCCCCCCCCCCCCAATCTCTACTGTTCCCACAAAAGGCATTGTTTATGGGAGGTGGGGAATGGTGGCTACCACTGAAAACTAGTGGAGAATATTTGGAGACAATTCTAAAACTTGGCCTTTTGGAGTGGGGTGGAGTGGAGTGGGGATGAGAAAAAGAAAACTCTCAAGACATTTCCCCAGAAAAATACCTGAGAAATTTCAGTTCAGCTCTGGTTCAAATCCCACCAATTTAAGGTAGCACTGGGAAAGACTATGATCTGAAAGCCTGGAGGGTCTTTGCCAGTAGAGCTCCATATATTTGGGATATCCCAGCATTCCTGACTATGGATGGTGCTAGCAGGGGCTTCTGGGTGTTGAAGTCCCAAACATATGGAGATCTAACTTCTGCCCATCCCTGATGTGGATATTGATAGACCAATGGTCTGACTTTACAGCTCCCCATGTTTCCTTAAGTAGTACCGTACCAACTTTTAGAATTACTGGTGAAAAGAACTGTATTATGTTTGAACAACAAGGTGAATTTGACCAACTATAAGAGAGCCAGTGTGGTACAGAGGTTAGTGTGTTGGACTGGGACTTGGTAGATCCGGGTTCTAGTCCAAACTGACAAGCTCACCTGGTGACTTTGAACCAGTCACTGACTCTCAGCCTAACCTACCTCACAGGGTTGTTGTGAGGATAAAACAGAGAGGAGGAGGACCATGACCATGTAAGCTGCCTTTGGTTCCTTGTAAGAGGAATAAAGATGGATAATAATAATAATAACAATATAAACCATAGACACAATAATTACTCAGACTGGAGCAGGATAGAATATTAATGGGATGGGGAAAGAGAGGGTGAAAAGGAGGTCAAAATAAAGCAATGGGTGACTTCTTGTGAATTGTCTGTCACCTAATAGGGGGAAAATATGGGAAGAGTTATTATTCTCTGCGGAAATCAAAGCAGAAGTATGCATTCCTTTCTTCAATATTGTTGTGTGGTAAAAGGATGTTGTAGGGAGCTTGACAGAGAGCCAGAAATAAGCTTCTCTTACCCTGAGAGACAAGACAGATATATATGGGGAGGAGGTTCAGGAGCTTTGTAGCTTGCTGAACTCTGGCCAAGTATTGTTGGAGGAAACTTAGGAAAGACAGAGAAACTCCAGACACTGCACTGCTTTGCCTTCTTAAGACTGACAGATTATCTGTATTCGTGTCCATGAGTTGAAATTTCAGAATGTAAAGGCTTAAATGAGTGGCGCTATGAAATGGATCTTTCTAAGGGTGAAAAAGGAACCACCATGGATTGCGGATTGGATTACCAAGGGCTCTTCTTCTTCTTCTTCTTCTTCTTCTTCTTCTTCTTCTTCTTCTTCTTCACTCAAACAGGGCTGCGGCACAGATCAGTTAATTATTCTACTCTTGATTGGCAGTGAAATTCACAGGGCTGGCCCAAGAAATTTTGCTGCCTTAAGCAAAGAACAAGATGGCACCTCTTGCCATTCCATGTATGAAAATTAACAAGACTGGCAGCTGCATCACATCTGTCTTCTACACTAATAATTGGACAACATCCTCTCCTGCACCTGAAGGCAACAGGTTAATCTAGGCAGTAAAGAGCAGGCTGCATGGCACAAAAGTCTTTCCTCCAAAACTTTGCTCCTTCTCCCAGCATACTGTATGTTGCCTGAGGTTACAACTTCACTCTGCCTAATGGTAGGGCTGGCCATGTGAATGTAAAAATTATTAACTCAATGATGATGATTTTTATGTTCTCCCATATCGGGCCTGTTCAGACCCATGGTTAGGCTACTAACCCTTTTGCAGAAAATGGCTAGTGAGCATGGTTATATAGCCACCATGGTTAAAATCGTTCACACAACATGCTACATCATGGTTCACACAGCACATTACACCATAAATGTTTAGCTCAAAATGCTTAAATCACTGTGGCTTAGTGTGTCATCTGAACAGGGTCATTTTCTACTGGAAAATATATAAGGCAGCTTACAAAGTTGAAACTATACTACAAAACAATAAAACAAACTCACAGAGCAAAATTTTCATAAAGCAGTTATAAAAGTAGGTTGTTTAAAACCAGCAGACAGATTAAAAAGCAGACACGACAAGCTGAAAACTAAGATCTGACCCTAAAAGCATGCTGAAAGTAAAGTGTTCTCAGGAATCATCTGAAGAGAGAAAGAGAATGGGTTTGGCAGATCTCTGCAGGTAAGGGATTCTACGGTCTTGGTATTACCACTGAAAAGACCCTGTTTTGCATGCATAGATGTCTAATCTCATGTAGCGGTGGGGCCAAGAGCAGAATCTCTGCTCTTGATCTTAGTTGATAAATAAGCTGATGCAGGAGTGCCTCAAGCTCATGTGTGATGGCTCATTCGCATATGCAAATCACTCACATTGTTCCAGTCACTATGCAATAAACATGTTTCACGGAAGGGTTGTAGCAATTGAATGGGGGCTGCATTAAATCCAGCTGCATGCCATTCCTGTTTAGGACTTACACTTCTTTTGCTGTTTGCAGCAGCTTGGGGAGAATTACTGGTTCCATCTGCTGAGTATCCATGTGGGTAAGTTTAAAATTACCGCAAAGAACAATATCCCTTCTACACGCTCCACCAACCGGTCTTGCTCAAGGAGCACTCGCTTGGACTAGTTTGGTTTGCGCTATCGAGTCCTGTTCTCTCATGCCTTTAGCGACTTTTAAAATGTCTCAGACCTTTTCACATGATCTTTTTGCTGCCTATTTGATCTGGACTTCTATCTGCTGATTTTTTTTTTTTAATCTGCTGCTTTTACACAGTTTTATACTTCTTAAAAAACTTTTGTATTTTAACGTTACTTTAAGTGCCTTGAGTTTGGTGTTAAGACAGGTTATGAACACTGCAAAACATACAAACAAACACACATATAAAATATTAACCCCGTGTTTTGTAAAGAATGCCAAATTAGTTTTATTTTTGAAGGAAGCCAGAGCTAATGATTCAGTGATGTAATATAATCCACTTAAGGCACAATCCTATCCAGATAGTCACCAGCCTCCGAAATCAGAGGCTGCCGACTATCCTATGCAAGACAGCTGGTGCACAGAGGAGATCCTCTCCTCTGTGCTGCTGCCCTGCATTTTTGCCTAGATGCACAATTTCGCCTGTCTAGGCGTGGCTTCGGGGAGGGTGAGGGAAGAGACATGGAGACTCACCAGGAAGCTGTGTAAGTGGCTTTCATGGTCTCTTCCCCTCCCCGCTTTGCCCTGTCCCAGGAACCCCCCTTTTGCCCTCTCTGCACTTCGGTCCCAAGCATGGAGATGTAACTGGTGCAGTGAAAACCATTCTGCTTATGAGGGGCCGAGGGAGGAGGCAGGGAGTGCGGTTTCTGGGACCTGAACAGTCCTATTGCTGCCTAGACAGTGTCTAATGGCCATAGGATTTTCTCCATGGGCTGAAAATTCTGCTGAAATTATGGGCTGGCTTTGTGTAGCAATGGAGACAGTGTGAGTGGTAAAGTCTCAGATAAAATGGTATCTCACCTTATTATTATTCCCAATCTCTGCCTCACATCTGTAATATGAAATTGTTAATAAAACTGACCTACCTTACTTAGTGATTTATGTGTGAACGCTGTAACGTCCCTCCCCGCTCTCTCCCTTGTGTGTATTATTATCTTTATTGAAATTATTTTAATTCTACTTTTCTACACCAAAAATCATCTCCTCCTTCTCTGCCTCCTCGTATTAGGCAGGTGTCAAATTATCTCAGTAGATCGCAATCAGTTCTATTAGGGACAGTTGTACTATGAAGATCCTTCCTGGAATTGCTGCTATTTTCTTCCCACTCCATCAGTCCATCAGTTCCCTCCCTGCCCCTCCATGTAAACTCTTCCCCCACCCCTGTTTTATAGAGTGTCTTGGGGATTCACATGGCAAGCAGAAGGGCTTCCAAGTATCTTTCCTTTCATTGCATGTTGGGTGTATTGACCCTTACCACAACCCATTGTGCATTTTGCCTGCATTTCTTGCCCTTTCTGACCTCTATGATCTTTAGGCCATTCTGCTCAGCACAACCATTCCAGAGTTCCCTTATGACTAATTTATAATCCTTCAGCCTGTGATTTAACCAATGCCGGCTAAATTCATAAAGAAAGTCATTTGAATTAAAAAGAATATCAAGTGAGAGCGATTAGAAAAAATGGTTAATTGCCCCAATGAAGGAAGGTTCAAGGAAGTGACAGGCTGACTCATTAGTGTCTTACAAAAGCTTGTGATTGGCTCTCATTGAAAGTTAACAAAAAGCTAAGTATTTATTGCTAAGTTGTATCAAGGCAGAGGCTGGATAGCTAAAGGAACATACTTTTCTTTCTCAGCCATGTTTGAAAATGCTTATGATACCTTGCTTGTTTTAAAGCCTATATCCAGAGGAGGAACTCAAGGTGGTGAAAAGACAAAATGAGCCATAGTTAAAATAATTCCTTTCAACCCTTTACTCATACAACAGCTTTAAAAACTGAGATTAATAAACAAAAACAATAGTAGCTTGTAACAGTGAGTAACCATCACTACTTTTATTAAAACTTAACAAAATGCATTCTTATAGAGACAAATTTGAACATACAGTCTGGGCCTGACCAAACTCTTTTGGCAAAACATTGAACAAAGTAGTTGAAATCACAGATCTAGACCAGGGACAAATTCTAATCTGTGAATAGTCTTGGGGCCCACATGCTGTCTATGAGTGGAGCCAAAGGTAGAGTAGGTAGGGCCAAAATGTGATTCTGACAGATTGTAAGCCTACTCAAGACTAAGCAAGAATGAATCACTCAGTGGCACTTTACAATAGCATTGCAAATACCAAGGCCAGATCTATAAAAAGCAGGATATAACACTTTGCAAACGGTAATGTGTAATGTGTTCTGGGCCTGAACAATTGTCAAAACCATTATTAAGCAGTAGTGTAGATCCTGCCCAAGTCTCTGCATGTCTCCTCACAAGTAAGCAAGGCAAGCCTCAGAAATAAGGACTGAATCACTCAGCAGCTTCCTCTTCAGGCCCTGCCCCCTCTCCCTGGCAAGGAGAAACTGTTATCTCCAACCAGCTACTTGGGTGCATTTGGTAGAAGTCTTTATTCCTTCATCCTCCTTTGTTTCCTTGTCACAAATAAATTGTTGGCGCATAACGGCGGATTGGGCACACTAAACAAAGACAGAATTTTTACATCACCTCAGACACAATGGCTGCGTTTAGACAACACACTAGTCAATGATGGTTTAAGTTGTCAACTGTGAGTTGAGCAGTCAATGGTTGGTTATTGTGTTGTCTGTTGGGCAAAAACCACACCACGGTTGACTATTTTCTCAAAATAACCAACTAAGAAACCCAACCTGCTGCAGATTAGTCTCACAACCATTGGTTAGCATGTTGTCTGTCAGGCTCAGTGGACTATTTTGCAGGGTTGAGTGGACTATCTCGTCTGGCTACAGAGTCCCTTGGCAAGAGTGACCAAAGCGGCGGCTGCCACTCTAGTCCAGCCAGCAGAACTTGCAATGGCTGCTGGGATAGCACCAGGAGGACTGAGGGAGAAGGGAGGGTGGGGAGAGGGGTGGGGGCTGTGTCAATCAAACACCGGGTTGACTATTAGTCCACTCAATGCCAGCACCACCCACCCAAAGTTATATCTTGTGTAGGGAGTACCCACAAAATAACCAACTGTGAATTGGCTACTCAACCCAACATTGGCTGGTTTCGGATGACACAATAATCAACAGAGGGGGGAAGAGGCAACCCTCAGTTGTGTTGCTTATTGTGTTGTGTGGAGGGTTACACACAACTGACAGTATGCTATTCTGCCCAATTAAGCAATGGAGAGAAACAACGGGCTTGCACGTTGTTTAGCCCGAAGCCCGTTGTTTAAAGTGTTGTCCGAAACCAACCCCCCTCTCTCTGTGCACTATTCCGTTTGGGCATAGAGTTCTGCCAGCCGGAGCAGCCAACCCCCCGGCTGCTCTGATACAGCCGGCAGAACTTGTGGTGCATGCTGGGTTACGACTGGAGGACTGAGGGAGGGGGAGGGAGGAGACGCTGCAGCCAAGATGGATGTTGGAACTTTCAGCCGCTCAATGGACGGCAGAGCAATGTGTCATGTGGGTAGCACTGCCTACCTAACACACAGTCAGTACGCTATCTCCCCCTTCGTTGCCTCGTATGTCATGCAAAACCAGCCATTAACTAATGTGTTGTCTGAATGCAGCCAATGAGTTGGATCCAGGCTTAGTCTCACTCAACATTGGGAAGCTGTGAATCATCAGGTATTGAGTAATCAGGTCATGAGAAACCAGGTGATGTTCACATGTGTCACAACTACTTCTTTCCTACGTGGCCTAGTTGAAACTGAGGAATAACCGTTGCCTGGGCTGTACCACATCAGACTGCTGGTGTTGGAGCCTCTATATAAAATTGAATAAAATTCTAGTAAATAGAAATTCTAGCACATGAGGGACAATGCTAGCCTAGACCTCCTCTTCTTCTTCTTCTTCTTCTTCTTCTTCTTCTTCTTCTTCTTCTTCTTCTTCTTCTTCTTTGTAGCGATTATTTTAATTTTGTATGCAGAAGCCTTGTGAACCCTCACCTTCCCTACACCTTTTGATCTTAAGTGGTTACAGCCTAGACACTGGTTTCCTATCTCAGAGGGGACTAGACTTCACTTAAAACCAGAATGCAGAAGCCTTTGCCTAAGCTAAATTAGTCTACTTTGCTGTCTTGTTTTTCCTATGAGTTCCTAGCCTGGGAAGGGGAGGCCTGTGAAGTACTGTAAACAGGAGCTGAAAGGCAAATAGATTTTAACTTTCATGTGAAATTGCACACTGCTCCTGGATGGCCCTTTTCAGCCACAGCAGCCGCAGCGACCTTAACAAAGACTGTGTGCTGAGGCGCTGGTTCTAGCATTACCTCCATTTCCTCCCCTTGGTTATAAATTCTTCTGCAGAAAGTAAAACTTTTGTGTATTTTGAAAAGTCAAAACATCGCTTTAAAATTTCTTATTCTCTGAGAGAAAGCATATTGCTTTTCTATTGAGTCATGCTATGGGAATAGAACCCAGACTGCCCTATTAGGAATCCTATGAGAACTCGCAAGAACTTGCATAGACTGTATAGCAGAGAACCAAGGGACTCAGCTGTAGTTAATTTTCATTTGCTGTTTGTATATAAATGCTTTTAATACTTAAACTAAATTCAGTTCAATTAAACTAATGTTGTTTGACATAATATTCCTTGTTCCAAAATCAATATTCCTTCATTTGACAGGCTTTTTTCTTGAATGCAGGATGTTTATTATTCTTAAAGCTTACCTATAGACCTGTTTTTTGTCTTGGATGATGTAAAACAGTTCTTCCTTGCGCAGCCTAAGCCAGAATATAATGGGGTTCACATTTCTCTGGTAAATATCTTTAATTGTAAGATCATGTCTCCATTATAGTACCGATTTCCTATCCGATTCCCTTTTCTTCTTCCCCCCAGACTGCATTCTTCCAAAGATATCAGCTGAAGTCATCTTATATTATTACATTTAGTGGGAGCGGGCAGGTAATTCCATTCTGGAATCTTCTTTATGGCAAAAATTGCTCAGTTCACCACTTCAGGGACTATTTCTAAACAGAAAGTTGGATTTTAAGGGGAGCAATTAAGCGCCCCCCCCCAGTGAAAATACCAATTTACCATAAAGAAAATTCTAGAAAGGTATTAACTGTCTGCGGTCATTAGGCTTCTGTTGTGGCTCACCACCACCTTAGGGCATCATTTAGAGAAGGCAGGGAATCATCTCTCTCTCTCTCTCTCTCTCTCTCTCTCTTTCTCTCTCTCTCTCTCCCTCTCTCTCTCTCTCTCTCTCACACACACACACACACACACACACACGATTATTCCTCAGGACAAGGGTGGGCATCTAATGAAGGCCCATACCCCATCAGGGGCTCAATGACAAGAACCCCTGGATTTTAATATTGCAATGTTAATGTTCACCTGCCTCTCATTCTGCAATGAAGAGTGGTGAATCACATTAATTGACTCACTGGTCGAACTTCACCCATTCATAATGCCCACCTTTTTAACAGGCCTGGACTGGCATTTTATGAATCTGCTATTAAGTTTGGAATTGATAGCGATATTCTGAGCATGTGCAGTCTGTTTTTGATGACAATTGTGGTGAAAAGGTAGACTCACTGAAGGGTAAGGGAATCAGAAAAAACTAGACAATCCGATGGAAAAGAGAGAATAAGTCCTAGGATATAGGAAAATAAAGTTTTATTTTTCAAAGTAGCCCTCACTACTGCCTCAGGAGCATCTACATCTCTGTTGATTGTTATGAGGTAACAAAAAGTTATCACAACAAATGTTCTTAAAATGCTTCTTTCTGACAGTTTAATGTCAGATATCCCTCAATTTTTTCAACTTTGCCACAAATTGCTATACATATCCACTGACATTACTTTCCTCTCCCTTCTACAGAAACTAAACTGCAGTGGTGTCTTTGGCTAACCAGCTGAAGCACCTGTTTATTCACACACAATGTTCTAAGCATGTAGAACATCACTGCAAATTCCTTACCTCAGCCATATTTGCATAGTGTTATAAGATAGATAAATTTTATTACGGTTATACAACCAGCATGATTTGCATAGTGTTGTCATTAGCTTTAATCAAGGAATGGCTAGTTCTTACTGTTTACTTGGGAACATCTCTGTTGGGTCAAAATACTTTCCTTACTTCAACAGCAAGAGGGAGGTTCACATGACCCTTCCCTCACATGTTGAAATAACATGGGAAGAGGCTATTCCAGCCTCCTCTGTTGATGCACACCATGGCTATGCCACTCACAGCAGACACGGCAGACATGTGTTGGTTGTGGGAAAAGGCTCTATGCACACAATGATTTATGCATACAGAGCTCCTCCATATGAGGGGGGTCCTGGTCAAACTAATCCCTCATCCAAGACAAGGAGCTCTGCTTATGAACATCGGTGTATACATAGAGCCCTTTCTCATGCCGTATGAACGTATTGATGGTGGTGAAGTGTTTTTGACACAGGCATCAGTGGTGAGTATGTAGCTGTGTCACACAGCAGCAGTGATGTGGGCAGAATTACCTAGACAGCCTTGTGACACGCCCTCCCCCAACATACAGGCATTTTTTCAATGCATCTGGGGTTTCATGTGAACCTAGGGCTTATAGCTGGAAACAGCTGTGGGCCTGTTCAGATAACATGCTAAGCCATGGTTAGGCTATTACCCCTTTTGCAGCAAATGGTTAGTTAGTGTGTTTAAACCATAGTAATGAGGCCACCATGGTTGGGAATGGTTCATACTAAATCATGGTTCTCATGACACGCTAAGCCATAATGTTTAGCTCAAAATGCTTAACCACCATCGTGGCTTAGTGTGTCATCTGAACAGGGTGTGTGTCTGTATGCAGGTTGCTGCACAGCAACTATTACTATTGAACCAACCAATTGAAACCAACTTTGGAACAATAGTGTACTAGCCCCTCTACAAGCTCTAGATGTGACCTAAACTCTGCATAGGAAGCGTACTGTCTAAACTAGATGATATACAAAGACAGTTACAATTTCTCATTTGTTCCAGTTTCCCTGTTCCAATGCTTCTTAAAGGGAAAGCCTGTCCTTTTTGCCTGAGCTTAAGTCTTTTTTCTACATCCCCAGTTGAAATGAAAGCTCAGTGCACGGGAGAAACTAGGCAGGATGCTAAATGAATCTTTGTTTAAACACAATAATAATAAAAAATACAGATTGCTTCAGTTGGAGGCTGCTGCTGCTGACGATTAACAGGACCAGAGCAGGCATGGAGAGAGAATTACATTCTTTCCTCCATTGCTCTAGTCCAGAGGAAAATTCCCCCTATGAATATAGTATTTTCATTGGAATGAAATTGCCCATTGGCACCACTGAAGGATCACCCCTCCATAAGCCAATATCAGCTTCAGAAGAGAGATTTTCCTCAAGGCTGTACCAGGCTAGGAAAGGGTGACATCCCCTCTCCATTCCTGCTCTGAAATTATCAGCCTGCACCTCCCAGCTGATATAATTTTCATTTCAAAAACCTGCAAGTTAAATGTAGGGACAGGTGAACCTGTCAGTTTTGCTTTTTACTGTTATTGAATCTTTAAAATCTTAAGTAATTCCTCTCCTGAATGTGAAGAACATTGTACATTTTTGTAAATTCTTATAAAAACATTAAGTGACCTGAACTTTTTTACCATCTGCACCATTCAAATTCAGTAGGTACAGCTATATCCCTCACAGACCATGATGTACTATACATCTGTTAAGGATAAAGAAACCTGTGAGAAAAAAAAGAGATGGCAACCTTAATTCAGCAATAACATGGTGGAATTCACTGGGATTCAAACCCAAATATCTAAGACCAAAGCACCTAAAGCCCTACACTTGAATGGATGAATCTCTGAGTTTTGTTTCTTCCCACATTCATTTTTTTTAATCTCAAGTTCTTTTTGTAGCAAATATGGAGAACTTTGCAAATTGCTTCAACCCACATGAATTTGCCTAACCACTGAGGTCATGAAGGGCTACTCCAACTTCCACAGATGAGCCATTTCAATGGTAGTGCCAACACAAATAAACACCCTGCCAGAGAAAGTCCAACTGGACGTATTGTTGCTTGCCATTCAAGAAGCAGTTAATATTAGGGGTGTGCACACTAAAAATATCGTCGTTTATCGTTATCGTCATTTCAGACAAAAACATTTATCATCTTCATTCATATAGTAGTGAACCGTGTCGTCTTCACGATAATTATTGTGAAAAAACAATATTTTTTGCAGCCCTATTTTTAAAGAAAAAATGACTATAACTTCTGTATTTTAAGAGTTAGAGGCTTGAAACTTGGTCACAATGCTTATGGGGTATGTCTAAGTATGTGTATGAAATTTGAGATCGATCCCTCCAACTCTCGATTTTATATGAATTTTTTAAAGATCGTTTCCGTTCTGACAGGTCTGAATGAATGCACGTGGCGAGCTGCCATTCTGATCTGTCAGAACTGAAACGATCTTTAATAAATTCATATAAAATCGAGGGTTGGAGGGATTGATCTCAAATTTGGCACATGTGTGTAGCAACATTTGCTACACGTATGAGCCAAATTTGAGATCGATCCCTCCAACCGTCGATTTTATATGAATTTATTAATAGAAATACCCTTATACCTTATGAATTGGCAGTAACATTGTCATTAGCCTTAGTCAAGTAATGGTGAGGGCTATTGCTTTATTAGCTGTTTTTCTTGGACTCTAGTATTGTACCCCAGTTCTAAACCTATTTACTTGGAAATATGTTTCCTTGATTTCAGTAGGATTGAAGTAATTCTGCTTGGTATCCCTGCCTTGAAAATAGTTTCATTGATTCCAAAAAAGATACTGCTTGAGCAAAGCTTTACATTTCTTAAGACTCTCGGATCTCGGCCGGCTAGGATTGTATTTTCCCCTCCTCTGTTCTATTCCCAATTTAAACAAATGACGGGTCAGGCCTCCAGCTCTTCTTTGCCTTTCTACTGTGGTGCTTATAAATCTTTAGAGTCTGTTGTGTCTGGCCCTTTTCCAGAAATAAACCTGCCGAATGAAAAGGCAATGTTGGAATAATTTATCAATGTTAACAGTGGGAATCGTGGGCTGAACAGTAGTTTTGTGCTGTTCCTGAGCAAAACCACTGTGAGCACTTACATAATTGAAATAATATGCCACATGCTCCCATAATTGCTCTCCTTTGATAACTTTGCTTAGGTCATGTTTTCTCAGTTAATTGTAATAAAATGTATGTGTGTTGTTATGTGTGTGTATGTGTATAATAAGGACAAGAGCCACTCTGTGTCTTGTTTTCAGACACAAATGTTTTCTTTAAATTAATTACGATGGAAATGACAAGACTTGGCATGCACTGGAAATGTAATCAACAGCTATGATTACCGGATAGCATGTTCAGAATGGAAGAAGCATTTGTGAAACCTAAGCTTGGCTGTCTCTGTTGAGCTGTGGGAGAAAAACAGATTTTCTAGCCAAGTCTTCCTTTGCATCATGCATAAACTCTGAAATGGGTGTGAATTCTGAAAGGCATTGCAGAGAAGGAGAATTCAACAGATCCCCTTGAAGCCACTATGTGTGTGCTATACAAGACCCGAATACTGTGCTTCCCAGATAGAGGGCAAATTTAAGAATGGGGGAGAAATTCATTTGGTTTGCATTTTAACTGCCCTAATTTCGCACTTTCACACCAATATGTGAAGAACCAAAACTCAATTATCCCTTCAAAATTTGCAATTCTCTACATTTTTTAATGGAGTTCTCCAATCAAATAAATCCATTCAAAACTTGCATATAATGCAAATATGTGTAAAGGAACATGTATTAGGAGAAATGTATATCTGTGGCCATGCCAGGTGGTGATGCTGGGTCTGTCCTCAATGCTGCCCTCCCTGGTATGTAGCAGTGTGATGATACTCTAGTCCAGGATGAGCTTGTTTGCAACCTCAATCGTTTGCATTATTAGCAGCATTTAATAGCAGCATTTTTAAAAAAACAATTGGCTTTCTTGTTCCTTGCCACATTGACATGGTCATGTAATCAAATTGGATCAACTACATGATGACATCACTATTTCCCGGAAGAAGGCCAATTTGAAATGGAATATAGCACCAAAGGAATTATCAATCTGATCAGTAAACAGTAGCAAACTGCCATGGTAATTTGTGGTTGGGGAGCACTGATATTTTGGGGGAGAACAGCTTGTACCCTCTAAATATGTTTTTTTTGTCCTGAAATGTTTGCGGCTGAAAACACAGCACAGCATTAATATGTCTGCAACTCCCATAGAACTCTATGGACCTGAATTACATCCCTCCTAAAATGGCTCCATGGGAGTTCGGAACATGTGCCATATTCATTGCAGCTGTAAAGCACCTTCTCAGAACTGGTTGTATTTTCCATTTACGGAAGCAGTATAAAGACCCTTCCTGGTGATGGTTTTGAATATATGTGCACAAGATGACTTATTTAGATACACAGTTATTACTAATTAGTTGCCGAGAATCCAGCTGCTACCTTGTTAGTTAGAAGATGAAATTGTTTCCCCAGCTAGCCCGTCTATTGCTTTTTCTGTTGCCATGTGTGGAATGTAGTTGCACAGAAAACCACTTTGATACCAGTAATGGCCCCTCCTGCCAAGCCGGTACAATTTTGTGAGTTTAATGGTTGTTAGTAAATTTCTCATTAGAAGCTGTCTATTTTCCAGCTGTACCATCCAGATGCAGAAGTGTTTGCCCGCATCTAGCCCTTGAAACAAGGTGAAAGTAGGAAATACCAACGAGTCCTCAGCTACCCTCACCTAATTTTTAGACAGTACTTTGATGGATGTGTGCAGTACCAGAGTGTACGTCTCCTGACTTCTTTTTAAACATGTCCACTACTTGATTTGTTAGATTGGCAACCATGGACATAAATGAAATGTTTATCCCAGTGATAATGCAGCCTATCCACACTGCATTGCTTTGAATGGAATGCAGATTCTGATGTGCATTCAAATGTGCATTCCAATCCACATTCTTGTATAAATCGAAACAAGTTGTATAAGCTTGTTTACTTGCTATCCCTCCCACACAATGCTTACCCCCTTCACCCATTGGCAGGATCTACACCACTGCTTTAAAACAGGTTATAACAGTAGTGACAACTGTTGGGGCCCAGGACACACACTCCATATACATAGGGTGACCATATGAAAAGGAGGACAGGGCTCCTGTAACTTTAACAGTTGCAGAGAAAGGGGAATTTCAGCCGGCATCATTTGTATGCAATTTGTACCTGGTGAAATTCCCTCTTCATTACAACAGTTAAAGCTGCAGGGGCCCTGCCCTCTTTTGTATCTGGTCACTCCAGTATAGTGCCTGCAACTTTAATTATTGTGATGAAGAGGGAATTTCACCAGGTACTAATTGCATACAAATGATGCCGGCTGACATCCCCTTTTCTCTGCAACTGTTAAAGTTACAGGAGCCCTGTCCTCCTTTTCATATGGTCAGCCTACATATACAGTTTCCAAAATGTTTTCAAAGTGTCATACCCTGCTTGGTGTAGATGTGACCACTCACTCACACACCTCTCTCCTGTGAGGCAAGGGTATCCAGTTGCTGTCAATGGATCAGCCTAGCACAAGTTGTAGTGCTATAGGAAAAGTCCAGATACCCCCTGACCCCCATCTTCTAAGAACCATCAAAGGAGTCTTTTGCATAATGTGAGTGGCAGATATAAGGAAATATCAAGAGAAGCAACTTTGTAAGCTTTTGGAACCCAAATCTGATGTTCCATTGCCCCAAATTAAGGAGGGATGTTATATTTAAATGGTATTGAATCAAAGCACTGAAGGGCAATGCTTTTCACTTGGAATAATAATAGCCAGAACCTGAGCTATCTTTATGCTTTATGAAAAACAGCAAATTAAATTTTGTGTTTCTCATTGGAGATTCTAAAAAAAAAAAAAGACTCCCCCCCACTCCTCTCTCTCTCTTTGTATTTTTTTTAAAATTTATTTTTGCTTTCAAGTCTTTTTGCAAGGAGTGGCTGGGAATTCTTCAAAGAACCCTGACTCTGGTCAGTGGATATACCAAAATGGCACGCTACTTAAAACATCTTCCTTTTCTTGTCCTTAGTTGTTTGGGGCCCTGCGTTGCCTTTGTATAATTTGTTAGTGGGAAATGTCCCAGCTGCTTTCTTGCAACTGCCATTTCTGGCTCCTCTTAGGTTAAAATTATTATTTTTTTATGCATAGTGAATCACTTTGAAAGGAAACCTATGCTACAATTAAGCTGGAGGTTCTTTAGTGAACTTTTAGGATGAAATGGGGTAGGTGGTTAAGATTTCCTGAAACTAGCCACTCTCTAGGGTGACAATATAAAATCCAGATCAGGGCTCATGTAACTTTAACAGTTGTAGAGAAAAGGGAATTTCAGCCAGTGTCATTTGTATGCAATTAGTTCCTGGTGAAATTCCCTCTTCATCACAACAATTAAAGTTGCAGGCACTATACTAGAGTGACCAGATACACAAGAGGGCAGGGCCCCTGCAGCTTTAACTGTTGTAATGAAGAGGGAATTTCACCAGGTACTAATTGCATACAAATGATGCTGGCTGAAATTGCCTTTTTTTCTACAACTGTTAAAAGTTACAGGGGCTACGCACTGGAACTCCTAAGAGTATCAACACAGCCAGTGCTATAGTAGTCTC
This sequence comes from Anniella stebbinsi, assembly GCA_029215795.1. Classification (NCBI taxonomy): domain Eukaryota; kingdom Metazoa; phylum Chordata; class Lepidosauria; order Squamata; family Anniellidae; genus Anniella; species Anniella stebbinsi. The sequence goes on along the minus strand of JARDYH010000003.1, from coordinate 130,707,014 downwards.
CAACCTTTGCCCTTTTGCGATGAGATGCCAACATGCACACACACCTCCCTTTGCAGCATGTGAAAAGAGAGGCAAAATGGAGCAAGGCTCTGGATCAGCCCTAATAGTTCAAAACATTGTAGTTTAAAAAGAAAGAAAAAAAAGCTTCCTTATAAGCAGAGTGGTTCTTGATGCATGTAGCTCCTTGTATTCTGCATACATCATGGGCACATTCCACTTCCTGTCAGTGGGGACTGACCCATGCATTGTCACACAATAGTGCTCATAAGTATGCAAGAGTATCAGTAGAAGTGAATAGCTATCCTTCATTATGGGAGCAAGGAAGATGGTTTGCCCGGGGATTCACTGAGGTAGATGATTCACCTGGTTCCTGAGCCCAAGGATGCCTGTTAATACTTAGGCCCACTCCTATTTGGATAGGATAGGAATTTTGTTTTTCCATCTGTCCCTATCCTGATTCTTTTTGTCTTTTCTTTACAAAAACAAAACAAAACCAACCCCCAAACAAGGGAGGATATGTGTCCTCTTTTACAGAGTACAGTCCTATGATGAAGGAATGCCAGAGGACCATCGTCTGTCTTCTCTAATTCTAGTTTAAAGAACCATAAGAACTGTTGTCCACCAACAGTTATCATCTGTACAGCAGATGGAACAGGCAGGTCACTTGGTCATAGTCTTCCACACTATAGCAAGATATACTGTATTTTTTAAATTTACATTATAATAATTATTTCTAAATTTGCATCTATACATATAAATGAACATATGCAAATTTTATGCATTTCCTCTTTTTTTTTGGCGATTCGCAAGCGGCTACCCTATGTGTCCTGCTAATTTGAAATATTGATGACAAGACCAGTTGTACAATTTTAAAGTCATAAAACATATCAACTTTAATTCAAGTAATCAAAACTCATACTTTATCATCATTATGTAATTCTGCTGACACATAATACTCAGCCAAAGTCAGTGGAGGCTTTTGGGTGGAGTTTTGTGGAAAAAAATGGTTGGGGGGAAGTTTTAACTCCTTCTCCCAGAGCACGGTGGTCCTGATTTGAATCGAGGTATTATTTGCTTACAAGAGGTAAAGAAAATTAGCACATATACATAGGTCTACTATGTGTGCCAAACAGTAGGGGTGTGCACGGACCCCCCGGATCGGATCGGGACCCGGATCGGGACCTCCAATTTTGTCCCGGACCGGTTCGGACAAAATCGGAGGCCCCCCGGACCGGATCGAGTCCGATCCCGACCCAAAAATCGTACATTTTTGGATCGGCCGCCATTTTTTTCCCCATAGACTTGCATTGCAATGCAAGTCTATGAGGAAAAAATGGCGGCGGGTGGGTAAGGGGGGCCTAACTCCCTCCCCCCCCGGGGCCGTCCGCTGTGGACGGCCCCGGCAGGTAAACCCCCTCCCCCGCGCTCCCTACCCCCCCTGGGGCCGCCCGCTTCCATCCGCTGGCGCCCGCGGGCGCCAGCGGATAGAAGCGGACGGCTCCGGGGGGGGGTAAGCCCCCTTCCCCGCCACTTACCTTCTCGGCCCGTCCGGCGCCGGCGGCTACTACCAGCGGGCTCCGCGGCCTACTCTCGAGTAGCGCGCCGGGTGATGACATCACCCGGCGCGCCACCCTGGAGCAGGCCGCGGAGCCTGCTGGTAGTAGTAGGCGCCGGCGCCGGACGGGAGCCGCCGGGCCGGGCAGGTAAGGGCCCCCCTCCCCCCTCCGCGCGCCCCCTCCTCCCCTCCACGCACCCCCTCCTTACCTTCCCGGCCCGGCGGCTCCCGTCCGGCGCCGGCGCCTACTACTTCCAGCAGGCTCCGCGGCCTGCTCTAGAGTAGCGCGCCGGGTGATGACATCACCCGGCGCGCCATCCTAGAGCAGGCCGCGGAGCCTGCTGGGAGTAGTAGGCGCCGGCGCCGGACGGGAGCCGCCGGGCCGGAAAGGTAAGGGCCCCCCTCCCCCCTCCCCCCTCCGCGCGCCCCCTCCTCCCCTCCACGCACCCCCTCCTTACCTTTCCGGCCCGGCGGCTCCCGTCCGGCGCCGGCGCCTACTACTTCCAGCAGGCTCCGCGGCCTGCTCTAGAGTAGCGCGCCGGGTGATGACATCACCCGGCGCGCCATCCTAGAGCAGGCCGCGGAGCCTGCTGGGAGTAGTAGGCGCCGGCGCCGGACGGGAGCCGCCGGGCCGGAAAGGTAAGGGCCCCCCTCCCCCCTCCGCGCGCCCCCTCCTCCCCTCCACGCACCCCCTCCTTACCTTCCCGGCCCGGTGGCTCCCGTCCGGCGCCGGCGCCTACTACTACCAGCAGGCTCCGCGGCCTGCTCTAGAGTAGCGCGCCGGGTGATGACATCACCCGGCGCGCCACCCTAGAGCAGGCCGCGGAGCCTGCTAGTAGTAGTAGGCGCCGGCGCCGGACGGGAGCCACCGGGCCGAGAAGGTAAGTGCCCCCCTCCTCCCCCCCCCCCGCTGTCCACTTTCATCGGCGGGCGCCCACTGGCGCCCGCCAATGGAAGCGGCGGTGGGCGCCAGTGGGCGCCCGCCGATCCGCCGATCCGCCGAACCGGTTCGGAGCTTTTTCGGACCGGTTCGGATTGGATCGGCCGATCCAGCTGCGGGATCGGAAATCGGATAATTTATCCGATTTCCCACTGGACCGGACTCGGATCGTGGATCGGGTCCGATCCAGTGCACATCCCTACCAAACAGAACATTTAGTTTGGCCCAGAGGGGGGTTAGGATGGAGTAGAAGAGGCACTATGGAGAGAAACCCACTAGCAGGCAGCACGTTCACCCTGGAGGCCCCTGGTACACCCAAGGAAATGTCTGAGGTGGCCTCATCCCATGAGCATGTTGGGTGTGGCTTGGATCCACTGGATTCAAAGCCTCTTTGACCCCCACCCCCAAACCAACCACACAATCCAAGATCAAACACTCAACCACCTATGCCAGCTCCTGACTTTTTGTAGAGATTTTTGAGAAAAAGGTGTGAAAAAACTGCCCCTCCCTATACCTTTCCCTGAGCAGGGTGAGCTGGTAAGACTCCGGAAATGGGGTGTCTCCCCAACTCCAAGTTAAGATTGCTCCAATATTGATTTTTCTCACCATAGGTTCATTCCTTGAGTTCTGTTTCTTGGTCTGAATCCTTTGTTGTTTTTCTAGATCTGCTTGGATATCCATTTCTTCATATGATGCCAGCAACATCAGCTGAAAATAAAAATCTGTAATTTTTCATCATTTATCATTAATGAAATACAAAAATGCTACATAAGACCATAGAAATTATACGACAAGGAAATGCAAAATGGGCATTCATGCCTTTTAGACGCAAGGCCTGTTCAAACATTACATTAAGCCATGGTTAAGCTGCTAACCCTTTTGTACAAAATGGTAAGTGAGCATGTTTAAATCATGGTTATGTAGTCACCATGGTTAGAAATGGTTAACACAACATGCTAAGTCTTGGTTCAAATGACATACTAAGCCATAATATTTAGCTCAAAATGCTTAACCACCGTGGCTTAGCGTTAGGGATGTGTATCATATAGTTAAAATGTACGATAATGATACAATATGCTCTTTATCATGCATGCGTTTAATGATAATGATACAATAGAAAAACCTCCGATAAAAATCCGATCCGATAATTTTCAGGTCGATTATATCAGATTATCAGACTGCAATATAAACAAACCTATAACCTCTGTATTTTAAAAGTTAGAGGCTTGAAACTTGGTCACAGTGCTTATGGGGTATGCCTAAGTATGTGTATGAAATTTTAGATCTATCCCTCTAACTCTCAAATTTATATGAATTTATTAAAGATTGTTTAAATTCTGACAGGTCAGAATGACAGCTCGCCACTTACATTCATTCAGACCTGAAAAAAGTTGCAGGATCTTTTAAAAAAATCATATAAAATCGAGGGTTGGAGGGATCGATCTCAAATTTCATACACATACTTAGGCATACCCCATAACCATTGTGACCAAGTTTCAAACCTGTAACTTTGAAAATACAGAAGTTATAGGCATTTTTTCTTTTAAAAAATAGCTCTATAGGGCACAATGGGGCTGCAAATTAAATAACAGAATTTCCGATAATTATCGTGAAGACGATACGATTCACTTACGATATTATTGGAGACGATAATTCTTTTGGTCCAAAATTCCGATAACGATAAAATATGATATTTTCGGGCATGCACATCCCTACTTATCATGTCTTCTGAAAAGGGTCATAAATTTCTCCGAAGTGAAACTTCCCCATGGCACCCTCATACTTGCTCAATATATCAAAAGAAGGCAACATAAGCTTGCTTTATTGATGATGTTTAGTAAATATATTCACTTTCTCTTTTCTTTTTCAGAAGAGAAGAGCTCATTGCCAAGAAATTCCTTTCTTTAAACAGTTATTAAACCATGATACTAATTAATGGTAATGTAGGTTACTTATGTTCTTATGAGATTAAAAGCCACATCAAATACAGTTGCTTTTTCATGTTAGCAAGCCTCTGCATTTCATTGTTATAATTTGGCTTTTTCACAAACGTGTTCAGGTTCCGTTTTTGAAACCTACATAGTAGAGCAGTTATTAAAGGTCTCTTGCTCTTGGGGATGAGAGAACAGGCAATGATTCATTGCTCAGGCCTTGGGCTCTGTTATCTTCATTTGCCTGAATCCTCCTGTGAAAAACAAGAGTGCAAGATGTATGCAAGACAGTATGGAAATGCATATGCAAGAGGGATAGAACAAATATGTAGCCCAAAACAACGATGACCTTTTCATATTAAGGAATGCAATTCTTTTTTTTAAAAGTAGAGAGGCTGAGGCTATATCTCAGCTATATCTTGATTTGGTAGCTCCAGTGTATACATGGAGCTCTGGTGCATATGGGAATCTCCAGAGCACAATTGCTCACATGGACCTTCTTGTAGACCTAGACATCTATGTAGCCTCTGAACTGTAGCAGTAAAGTGTCATGTCTTCAAGTCCATCCAAACAGATCACTATGATGTTACTGCTCGTCATGACTATGAACACTCTGCTCTGCTCCTTGGCACTAATGATCAAATGATTCAGCAGATCCCTTTCACAAATATGGTCCTAAAATAAAATCAGCTTACTTCATCAGTGCCTTTGAAAATGCATATTTATTGACCTTGCAGTGCAAGACCTAGTGAACATGGAAAATTTGGGATATATATGATTGAATCCATAATCTGTATCTTTTAAGAATTTAATAAGTCTTTGTGGGAAACTAAAGAACCTTTATAGAATATACAGCCAGCAGGAAAACTGTGTGGCCTTGTGTTTACAGCTCATCAAGTAGGCCTACTTTATGGAGGACAGTCCTATATTTGAAGTTGTTTTCTGGTTGAAGAGTTGTCCAGTCTAAGTCTGGTTTAAAGATGAAGAACAATCAGAATGGAGAGTGAGCAGAGAAAAGCCTTTAAATAACTCATCAAGAGCACCTGGAAAGTGGACTGAACTGGCACATATAGATCACCTGGAGGCTGTCTTCATGGTGGTGAGTCGGCACCGCTCCACTGCCAAACTCTGCGGTATCGCTGGTGTGGGGTGGCGGAAAGTTATTTACATGGAGGGAGGCAGAGTGGGCTTTCCAGCAGCCATTAGGCTTACCAGGCCCACCCCCTCCAATGGCTTCCGGCAACCAATGAGAGATTGTTTTCTACCCAGGAATGTCCTCCTGTGCAGTGCCCAAGCAAGGGCATCTGGGGAAGAGCTGTGCTGAACTCGCTCAGGCAGGAAAAGCCAGAGTAAATCCCTGACATTTCTGTTGCGGGTCTTTGGCTCTTTGCCCAAGGGTGGATCTGAATCGGTGGCTGTGTCATATAACCGATGCAGCATGGATTTGGAACCACCCCGGGGCTTCCAGAGCATATAGACAGCCCCCCTGGTCCCAGTCTTCCCCATTATGGTGGGCTGTATTATATTTCTATTTCTCTTATAGTAATTATTTCTACATTTACATCCATACATACACATAAGTGTATGGAAAGTTTGCTCACATCACTGTCCTCTCTTTTTGGTGATGCATTTTTCCCCTTCGTTGGCAATGTGTACGTGGTCGCCCTATGTGTACATGGGGCTGGCAGCCTCCAAGTTGGCATAGGGGAGCAGCCCCATTCGTTTCCACAGATTCAACTGTTCCACAGCTCATTTCAGTGGAAGGGGCAGTTCTAAGCATACCATGCTTTGTTTGTGCAGAGCTGACACCCTCATTGTAGAAAGCAATGCACCAGGAAGCTGTACATCTGTGCACAGAAGGGGCTCTGGTTCAGGGCAGAGAGGGTGAAGAGATATTTGTATAGAATTCCCTCCCCCCCTTCAAAATGTTTTCCCCCAGTTTTTTTTTTTAGATTAGCATGCCAAGGGCAAGTATCGAACAACACAAAAGACGGGTTGCTTGCAGTGTTTCCAAATAAGATTAGTATATCAGCATGACACTCTGCAAATGGCCGCGGGAAAATGGGTTGTGTGTGGTAGTTAGCATTAACACCAATGTGAAGGACACACCGAAAAGAATGAAACTTATTGCCAAACATGATGTCAAACTTAGTTACTGTACATCACTTCCAGACTTGAAAGGGGCACTGTCAGGTCAAATTAGGCTCCACATTTTCTCTTACTGAAAGAAGAAGGGGGAGGAATGGGGCGGGGGGAGCATTTGCAATCTTGAGCCTCAAATGGTTTCATGATGTTTATTAAACTCCCAATGGGACTTGTTTTTTAACAAGTAAAATATTCCCCTGCTGTGTTTGCAACACAAGAGTCATACCACAGTACAAGATTGACTGTTGGCCTCAGAGTAGCTGAAATAATTCACTGGGGGAAAAAATAACTTGAAAGAAATACAACCACATTGCAAAAACCTTGATGGTGGGGTGATGTAGGGCATAGAGGAGTTTTATATATATATTTCTAATAGTCAGATATTTAGAAAATATTTAAATGCAACTGATGGTTATTTGATGATTGAGTAATTACTCATAAAATTGTTTTTAAATATAAATTTAGGAGAAGGGCTGTAGCTCAGTGATAGAGCATATACTTTTCACAAAAGGTCCCAGGATCAAGTCCAGGTAGGGCAAGAAAAGTCTCCTATCTGAACTCTGGTACCTGCTGCCAGTCAGTAGGGATGTGTATCGTATCGTATCATTCCGATGTCCGATAACGATCCGATAAGTTAGTTATCGGACATCTGATTAACAATAACACTACATTTCTAAGGAGGCCCTATCTGATCGGATACGAAAGCTATATGTCCGATAACTATCGGACATATCGGATTATCAGACCGCCAGTTTAGAGCCGGCCCTCCCTTCCCCCCCCACTCGCGCTCCTTACCTGTGGCCTTCCCCGCTGCCCTCCGATGCTTCATGACTACACAGAACTAGGCTTTGTGGCCTAGTTCTCAGTAGAGCGACGATGTCACCTGGAGCGTCGTCGCTCAACTGAGAATTAGGCCACAAAGCCTAATTCTCAGTAGTCCAGAAACAGTGGAGGGCAGCAGACGACAGCGGGGAAAGCCGCAGGTAAGTGGGAACCTCTGGGGACCTCTCCCTCCCTTCCCTCCACTCGCACTCCTTACCTGTGGCCTTCCCTGTCACCGCCACAGGTCCGTAGTACTGCTAAACAGGCTTTACGGCCTGTTTGTCAGTACAGAGAAGTGCTGAGTGATGACATCACTCGGTGCGTCTCTGTACTGATAAACAGGCTGCAAAGCCTGTTTAGCAGTACTACGGACCAGTGGCGGGGAAGGCCGCAGGTAAGTGGGAACCCATGGGGAACCCTCCCTCCCTTCCCCCCTCGTGCTCCTTACCTGAGGCCTTCCCCACCACTGCCGCCGGTCCATAGTACTGCTAAACAGGCTTTGTGGTCTGTTCGTCAGTACAGAGAGGCACCGAGTGATGACATCATCACTCGGCCTCTCTGTACTGATGAACAGGCAGCAAAGCCTGTTTAGCAGTACTACGGACCAGCGGCGGCGGCGGCGGCAGGGAAGGTCGCAGGTAAGGGGGGACCCCTCCCTCCCCTCCCCCACTCACGCTTCTTACCTGTGGCCTTCCCCGCTGCCGCTGCCACCCCGTACTACTGCTAAACAGGCTTTCCAGCCTGTTCGTCAGTACAGAGCCATGCCGAGTGATGATGACATCACTCAGAGCAGCTCTGTAATGACGAACAGGCCGGAAAGCCTGTTTAGCAGTAGTACGGGGCGGTGGCAGCAGAGGCGGTGATGATGGAGGCGGGGGCAGTGGGGGTAAGGAGCATGAGTGGGGGGAGGGAGCACGAGTGGGGGGAGGGAGGGAGTGCCGGCCCAGTCTTTTTCCCCATAGACTTGCATTGGGGGAAAGCTTTCTTTCCCCCAATGCAAACCTATGGGGAAAAACACCATAATCAGATCGGAACTTCCGATATTTATTGGATTTTGGATCCAATCAAATCCGGGTACCCCCTGATATGATCGGATCCAAAATTTTATATATCCAAATTTCCAATGACGATACGATAATTTCAGCCGTGCGCATCCCTACCAGTCAGTGACTCCAGTGGGGTGCAACCACTGCATAAATTACTTTGTGAGAGCATAAACTACTGAAGCACAGCACGAATAGCCTTATGTGGTGTGCCAGTTACATTTATGTTGTGTCCCGTTGAATATTGCCCATTCAACTCAAAGGGACTTACTGAGCAGACATATATAGGATTATGCTGCCAGTACATTTCAGGAGGTTGCGGTGTGGGGAAGCTCAGAAGCGCCCAGGAGCAAAACTCCCATTCAGTCAAATTATCTTGGTTGCATCAGCTGGCTGGAAACCTGCAGTCTCATCATAAGCATGCACAAGGAGTGTATCAGGGGTGCCCAAGCACACCCTAATGTCTCAAGCAATAAGTGCTGAATTGAGGGGCCTTTGAGTAGGGATCCAGAGGGAAATCCTGATGCAGTGGAATGGTCCTCCAGCTGCCCTCTGCCACCACGCCAAAGAACCACTGCCTCCGAGAGAGCACCATTGCTCCCAGCAGGAGGAACATAAAGGAATTGCTCTGCTGGGAGCCTCTCTGCTGGGAGCCATGCTTCAAAGAGACCAGGACGAGGGCCCCCAAAGTCTAATATCGCCTCGTAAGTCCCTCCTCTGGCCAGTGTCATCACAAAGCCCCACCAATGCTGGGGCTTGAGGAGCATCTCTTCATCTCCCCCCACCCCCAACTGCGATGGCCCTCCCATGGTCAGGCAAGCTGAATATGGAGTAGAGCATCAGTATCTATAATGTTTAATAAATGAATGAATAAAAATAATGTCCTTGATGACTGAGTAGTCAATAAATGTTCATCTTAAAAAATAATTAAACCCTGGTTGCACAACCTAATGAAATGTGCTGCCTATGAGTCTCATACGAACATGGCTCAAAAGAAAGAGGCTTGAGTGACATTAACTTCGGCTTGTCACTCTTTTCTGTTTAGCTTGTTTGCTTAGTTGGAATGTAGCACTTTGTTTAAAGTCCTGCCTTGGTGGGTTTTTTTGTTTTTGAAGGGCCCAACTTCACACAAAGAGTCCTCCAATGGCTTTCTGTCATCAGCCGAGGAGGATTAAAGGGGGATTGATTACAGAAGCAGGCTGCTGCTTTTATTTACCTCTTCTACATCAACACCTCTTCCTAGACGGGTGAAGTTATAGAGACTACTGAATGAATAATCGGTTTCTCTGCCACAGGATTTGACTACGGGCTCCATGCTGGCTGCTTTTGTCCAAGTGTTTGCACAGGCTGCTCATTGTGGTGCAAACCGCATTATTGGTTTTTCAAGAGCACAAATAAGTTTCAACAATGAGATCCAACAATCCCCCTTTCATGCCTGTTTCGACAATCTGTTTGGTGAAGAGCCTGGGCTGCACTTTTCACCTTAAGTCTATAAGCAGACCTGCAGATAAACAACCTCGACTAGCGCTACCATTCTTAAAGCCATGGCTAATAGTTTGTTTAGCTTAGGCTGCTCCTGGCCAAGCCTTTACGACAAGGAAGAATCATGTAATTATTTTTGTTGAAGCTTAGAATTGGTAGAAAGGCTTCCATTCAGTAACACCTTCTTTGGGTGGCGAGGAAGAAGTAAATTTGGGTTTGTTTGTCTTTTGCTTCCCAGTTGCACCATTTATTTCTCTGAGCTCTTTCAGGTTTTATATAATACTGTTGTCAGTTCACATTTAAATACAATATCACACTATAGAAACAAGTTAAAATAATAAATAGTTGAAAGCATTTTTTTAAAAAAGAAACATTAACACACTATAATAATAAAACAGTGTGGCAACAGAGTCCCTCACAAGTCAGGGAAAAGCCTGTATGAGCAGGTGTGTTTTCAAGAGGCATTTAAAACTTGCCACCATTTCTGCTTTTTGAACCAAATGTTAAAGAGTGTTCCAAAGGATGGGTGCCATCACTGTGAAGGCTGTTACCAGATGGCATTCTATTTGGCTATGGGATGGCCTTTTCAGAAGTTCTTAGGAGTTGACTCAGCATCTATAAATTTGTCTGAGTATCCTACATCGTCTCCCTCTCCCTTTCCCCCCCTCTCTCCCACTTGCTCCCTCAGATATGTCTTTGTTAAGTATTTTGTAAAGCTAATAGGTCTTCGTTGCCCATTCAAAAACATGCCACCCCCAAATATTTTGTCTTACATTATGGGATATATTGTTGCTGGAATAAATCCCCCCCAAAGCTACTGTGAGGATTGCAGCTAAACTAAGAGGGAACAAGAAATCCTGAGGGGGTGGCAGATGTTCCTGCTAATCAAAAAGTCCGGGTGCTTCAACCCTGTGAGCCCTGGTTCCACTATACTGCCTCAATCCACTTGATAAATCATGTGCCCAAACAGAGAGCAGGTAACTTCTTCAGTCAGTTTTTGATCCCCCAACTTCACAACCTTCTTTCTTGCTCTAACTGCTGAGGCATGCCTCGGGGGTGTGCCAACTGTTGGGCTCTGATCCTACTCATTTGTAGGAATGTGCATGCCCAAAAATATCTTATTTCATCATTATCGGAATTTCGGACCAAAAAAATTATCGTCTCCAATAATATTGTAGGTTAATCATATCGTCTTCACGGTAATTATCAGAATTCCGATATTTAATTTGCAGCCCCATTGTGCCCTATAGAGCTGAATTTTTTTTAAAGAACAAATGCCTATAACTTCTGTATTTTCAAAGTTACAGGCTTGAAACTTGGTCACAATGCTTATGGGGTATGCCTAAGTATGTGTATGAAATTTGAGATCGATCCCTCCAACCCTCGATTTTATATGAATTTATTAAAGAACGTTTAAGTTCTGACAGGTCAAAAGTTGCACGATCTTTCAAAAATTCATATAAAATACAGGGGTGGAGGGACTGATCTGAAATTTAGCACATATGTGTAGCAACATGTGCTAGACATGTGTATGAAATTTGAGATCGATCCCTCCAACCCTCGATTTTATATGGATGTTTTAAAGATCCTGCAATTTTTTTCAGGTCTGAATGAATGCACATGGCGAGCTGTCATTCTGACCTGTCAGAACGGAAATGATCTTTAAAAAATTCATATAAAATTGAGAGTTGGAGGGATAGATCTCAAATTTCATACACATACTTTGGCATACCCCATAAGCACTGTAACCAAGTTTCAAGCCTCTAACTTTTAAAATACAGAAGTTATAGGTTTATTTATATGGCAGTCTGACAATCTGATATAATCGACCTGAAAATTATCGGATTGGATATTTATCGGAGGTTTTCCTATCATATCGTTATCGTTAAACATATGCACAATAAAGAGCATAGCGTATGATTATCGTACATTTTAATGATACACATCCCGACTCATTAGTGCCTTCAGAGAGTACCCATGATGGAGGAAAATCAAGACGGGTTTTATCTCACCTCAGTCTCCAAGCAGTGGCTTCCTCTTTAGGTGCACATACTGCTAACTTTTCCTCCTGCATGCCTTCTTCAATAGGGTGGGAAAAATCTATCAGCAGCTCCTCACCACCAAGCCATTGGTGGGCTTTCTCCTTGGCACTCACTTTCTCCTGCTTCAACTCCTGCACATCCTTTTCCCAGCCACTTTGAGATTCTTGGGGCTTTTCCTCCAACTCTCATGACTGCTGGCAGCTCCTGGGCACACACACTCTTCTGCCTCTCTGTTCCTGAATGCTGACTGACCCTCATGGTTGAGGCCCCCTGAGCTGCATGTTCACCTCCACAATGGCCTCTGCAGCTGGGCGACTGGCTCAGCCCTGACCCCTTGTAGCAGTTCAACAAGGAAGGCTCTTAGCTCATCACACTGAGACCCAAGAAGCTGCATCGTATGTATTTGGGAAGTTTCCAGGTTGTTTAGGATTGCCTTAATGTCCTCTTCCAGCTGCTGTCTCAAGGTCTCAATGCTGGATTCAAGGCCCCCCTTGAGCTTCTCCAGGATCGCCCCAGGAGTGTTGCTGCTCCTTCTTCCACTGTGGCTTGTACACCATACCTAATACACACCTAATACATACCAGAGGAATTGTTTGTTAATATTTTCTGATGTACATGTTCTCTTAAATTATGCATCTGCTTCTTGGAAGGTAACACATAGTCAGCATAAATGGATTTTTCATGCCCTCTTGACTGCTAAAAGACTGATACTACAATACTGGAAAGATAGAAAGAAGCTCACTGCCTATAATGCAATGGATTGAAGACAACAATGTTTGAAAGAGTAGTATATAGGCATCATTCATAAATTGACTTACATTTGGATATTTGGTCTGTACTTACTGAAATGTAAGTGTAATTTAGTCCTTTCTTTAGAATGTTGTAATATTTAAAATAGAGGCCTTTAAAATATGGAGTTACACTTGTATTTTTGTTTTGTTTTGTTGAAACTTATAATAATAATAAAAATTAAACACTCAGAGCTATAGCTTCCTGCCTTAGCAACATTCCTTTATTCTTTCATTCTCCTCTCTCTTTCCAGTTTTGAACAAATCTTCATGTACATTTTTGTTTAAAGCTGGATCTTTAGTACAATTTATTCTAGGTACAGAACTCTGTCACAGAATTTGAATTTATCAGTGGAGAGACAGCAGGCTGGTCCAGATAAAATGCTTAGGCATGATGCTTAGGCATACAAGACATTTATTGTACGCTCATTCCCTACTCATGGTTGTTTATGGGTTCTTTAGACAATGTCATGACTTCCCAGTTTCGCTTTTGTTTTTAAACATCACTTTTCGGCAAGACATTTTAGAAGAGGAAAAATGCAATATTATTCATGAAAGCAAAAGAAAACACTTTCCCCATTTCTGTTATTATACCATTTTGCTACATCACAGTGAAACCTAGAGATTATGTAACAGAAAAGCAGGAAAGGGAACTCTTTTTGTGCAGTGCTCTGATCTCAACTGTGCAACAAAAATGAAAGTAGATATAGCAGATTAACAGCCCCATGTAGAAAAGCTCTAAATGAGCCTAAGTCCCTCCCTCCTCCTCCGGGTGGTGGTGCAAGGAGGCATTTGGAAGTTTTCACTTTCTTTTTTGATTAACCATACTCTTTGTTGCTTCATTCAAACTCAACTAACTGCAGTTGATCATAACTATGCTTAGTAGAAACAAGCCATCTTCAAACCATGGTTTACAAAGATGGTTTGCTGCCATCCACTAACCATACCTAAGATTAATCACAGTTTAGGATTAAGACAAGGTGCTGAAGTTGGCAAATGTAAAACAGATGCTTCCAATTTCCTTCTCACAGCTGTGCTGGAGAAGGGGAGGGAAGGGACCATGCAACTGACCTATGCCTTACGACTGGCAGGAGATACCTTGATCATTCCTAGCAATAGCAGATGCTGGGAAGGACTGATTATATGAAATGGGACATTTGCTGTGGTTGTGCCTGATTTATGGAACTCCTCTCCATGGTTCCACAATTTTTTCAAACAAAGGCTGAAGATGTTTCTATTTGTTCAGGCATTTGGACTTCGCTGTAGCGTGTTTAGGTGCAGCCCTCAAGAGATTGTGGCATTATGTGCAAACTAGCTCATAGTGTTGACACAATCATGGCTAAGGAGAAAGTGCACAAACCGCTGCTCCATATGATGGAAAATAATATGTCACATGCTGACATTTGCAACCAGCTGCAAATACTCTTCTGAAATCATAGGCCTATGAAATTCCACTCTGGTATATAGGAATGCCATAGGGGATGTTGATAACACAATGCCAAAGCTAGTAGCAAGGCATTTTGAAAAATAGGTTTATGACTATATTTGTAGATGCATGCAGACATGTAAACATAAATATGTGTTCAGGCGGAGGTGTATTTATTCTACATTTGCCTTTATTATTGAGTGTTAAAAAGTTTCCATTAATTTTGTTGGTGTTTCTCTCTGAGAAGGGAAACTTTAGACATGCATGACCTGTACGCAGGCTATAAAATTAATTTAATGTTTTACTACATTGAACATGGATCTCTTCTTTTTTTATGGTTAAGTGCAAAGTGGAATGTTAAATTCCAAAGTTGGCAACAGCCTGCTGTCAGTTACTTTCCTCCACCATGGAATTTTCTTCAAGGGCATAATTTCCAATCTGGATTGGAGCCATTTTATTCGACTGGTGTTCTACCCAATGGTCCCTGGAAAATTGGTATTCATTTAGTTGTATTCCTGTTTATTTCTTTTTAAAAATATATATTTTTTAAAAAAATACCCAAGTGCTATTCAACCCTGGAAACAAATGCACTGGAAACTAATGTTGAGAATTACTCTCTTCCCCTTTCGTCAAGATGTATAATGGAATATAACTAGGCTTCCATTTCACGTGCTGTAGAAAATGTTTTACAGTATCTGTCAGAAAAAAAAACTTATCTAATCAGGCACAAAATCCAATTTCCAGTAAGATGATAATGGAAAGGATAATGATGTTTGATTTATCGGTATGAAATGTTGCTCACCCTTGTTGGGCGGAAATCTGAAAAATGCTGATTTAGATGTACACCATGCTTCAAAAAGAACACAAGGTTTCAAGAGTTTGGGTCAACCTTTAGTTAATGGTTGTAAGTCACATTTTGTTCAGCACAACTAGTGTTCTGAAAAGAACATCAGCCAGAATACATATCTCTGATTTATGTCTGATTTCCAGATTGAAACTGAATGGTTCATCTTTTAATTGGCTTCCTTGGTGTCAAACAAGTTCCCTCAAAGTGAAGACAAAGGCTGGGAGAGTAGCATGGAACATAGAGCAATTTCTCAATAGTACAGCTGAGAACCTCATGTAGGCTCATATTCATTTCAAAGGTCTGAAATATGCTGTTTGTTCTCTTTGTGATCCATTCTGTAACTCCTATGTAGAACAACTTACAGTATGTTCACTTACTGGCTCCAAAGGTTTAATATGCTGTAAGCATATGCTGAAACAAGCAAACTCTATGAACACCAGCTGTAGAAGTGGCCAGGATCATCAGCAACAGATCTACATGAAGCTGAATGACTTCCACAGACCACACTATCGAGTTACTGCTTTGTCTGTCAGGTTACATTAGATTTAGAGAAAGGTGGGATAAAGGTACACATCTGAGAGACATGATGAGGTCTTGATGTGCAGTGGGAAAAAGGGGACACATTAGCCAATGGGGGAAATAGACATTTTTGGCTCGTGTTTTTTATTTTGTATATTTTTCTATGATTAAATTTGCATAATATTCTGGGGGTGGGGGGAAATGCTCCGCAAGTCTGCAGAATCCACAAGATTCAGGAGAACCCGGTCTGCTGCAGAATCTGTAGGTCAGATTAATAGAAATCTGAATTCATTTGATTGTGGATTTCTCCGATATCCCCATCATCCCCCATCTTGTATAGGCTGAGGGCACCAGGCCATATTTATGAGAGCCACTATTGTACAGAGTGTTGAAACTGTGGAAATATGAGCTCAGATCTCCACTCAGCCATGAATCTCACTTGGACCTGAGAGCTGTTGAGAAGTCAGGGGGAAACCATGTACACTGCCCTGAGCTCTTTGGAAGAAGGGTGGGATATAAATGTACAATCCTATGCATGTTTATCCAGTAGATTGGCCATGTGTCCTATTTTTTACAGTCCTCTATTTGAAGGGCTGTCCAGTCCAGGTCCAGTTTAAAGATAAATAATAATCAGAAGCGAAAGCAGGAAGGTGCCTTGAAGTTGCCCATCAACATCACCAGGACAGCAGACTGAATAGCAGGCACATGGGTCACCTGGTCTTTTGCACTATGGTAAATGTATTGTTTTTCAATTTAAATTAGAATAAGTGTATCTAAATCTACATCTATACAAATACATTCTATGCAACTCTGTGTTCTATTCTTCTCTCTTTGTTTTTTGATGATGTATTTCCTTTTTTTTTAGATTATGCATAAATGTCCACCCTATTAGCTAGAAGTAAGTTCCACTGTGTTCAATGGGATTTACTCTGGTGTAAATGGGTATGGGATTGCAGCATAAATGAAGGAGTGTAAAACCACCCCAATAGGTCACACATATAATCCCCAGACAAACATTTCTGTGAGCATATTTTGTATATTTGGCATCCTGTCTTATTTGCAGGCTCAGAAAAGTATGCTCAGTATTGGTGTATGGTGCTTCAGATGTACGTTGGGTAAAACACTCATCAGATATCATTCTGCGAATTGGAGAGGCTATGCTTTATTTAATAGTTAGCTCTTGGATAGCATGAAAATTACAGCAGTGATTTGTCATGTCCTCGCTGACAAGATGTAGTGGGTGATATTGCACATTGCATATAATCTAGTGATGGACAAACCTGTCAATTTTGGTTTCTTTTGGTTTCTCATTTTTCTAATCCTAAATGCATTCTGTCCTGTTTCTACACCAGTTTGAGAAGATTATTTTTAAAAGTTCACATTTTTTGAAGGCAGTATTCCCTACTGTTTTGAATGTTGTTTTCACAAAAATATGCATTTATGTGTGGACTGCGACCTAATATATGTGTTTTTTTGCACTCATTTTTTTTAAAATGGAGAACTCCATCACAAAGTTTGGAGAAGTGTGAATTTCGAACCATAACTGAATTTCAATATGCGTATAAGTTCAGCTTTTGTATTAGGTATGTTCACATTAAGATGCAAATCAAACACATTTCTCCCTATCTCTAATTATAATATATCCCTTTCCACCACCACCCATGAAGCTACTATTTGGCTTGCTCTGCACATGGGATAAGCTCCTTTAGGGTTCTGACTGGTGCTGACTGAAACCTGAAGTGGATATATGGCGCCACTGACATTGGAGCCAGTAGCCTCCACTGGGAAGGAACCTCCCATTGGCTCCATTGGAAGCCTCCAGAGCATATCAAAAAGGAATTATGTGACCCAACTCAGAGATGATGATGTTTAATTACAAAGAAGAAGGGAAGCAAGAACTAGTTAAAAGGGAAATTAATATTAAATTAAAAGGAAAAATAAAATATTTAGGAATATATATAACAGAGAATTTGGATAAATTGGAAGAGGAAAACTATAATAGATTAAGGCAGGAGGTTAAAAAGAAATTGAAGGAATACCAGAAGATAAAACTTTCATGGTTTGGTAGAATAGCATTATTAAAAATGAAAATATTACCTAAAATTAATTTCTTATTTAGGATGTTGCCAATTAAAATATCAGAAATAGAGTTGAAGAAATGGCAAACAATGTTTAACAATTTTAGTAATGGAGATAAGAAAGCTAGAATAAATAAGAAAATGTGGTATAAACAACAGGGAACAGGAGGGTTAGGCCTTCCTAATTTGAAGGGATATTATTTGGCTAACCAATTAGGATATGTAGTGGAAGGTATTCTAGGTTTGGGAGAAAAGTGTTGGTTAGAATTGGAATCCAAAGAAGTAGAAATGGAAATGGAAAATATATACTTTAATAAAATTAATAAGAATTTTTTACGAAGAGTTAGGAATCCAATATTGAAGAATATTTTGGAGATTTGGGCTAAGAATAAGATTAAATTAATACCCGCCGTCTCCCCATTAACTCCGGTAGAGATGATGGAGAGCTTCCCAGAAAATCTAAAAGAAGTAATGGGGAAAATATTAAGAAAACAAAACATAAATAGATTAGAAGGAGTGATAAAGATGGACAATTTAAATCAAATAAAAGAAACATTAAGGGAAGAGAAAATTTCATGGATTAATTGTATGCAGTTGGAACAGTGGATAAAGAAGTGGGTAAAAGAAAATAAAAAATGTAGAGAATATACGATATTTGAAAAAATGATAACACAAAGACGAGAGAAGGAACAAAATATGGTACTAAAAGGTATAACAAGTGAAATTTATAAAATATTGATGGTAAAAGAAGAACAAGGGGATGGTTGCAAATTGGTGTGGGAAAATGATATGAAAATTTTAATAAGTAATCAGAATTGGGTGAAGTTATGGGGAGCAAGGAATTTGAAAACTTTATCAGTAAGGATAAAAGAAAATTATTACAAATTAATATGGCGATGGTATTTAACACCAATTAGATTGAATCAAATAGATAAAAATATTCGGTATTATGTTGGAGAGGATGTCAACAAACGGGCACGTATGTTCATATGTGGTGGTCATGTAAATATGTACAAAAGTTTTGGCAAATGGTACATAAAGAGATAAAAGAGATAACGGGAATTGATTTGGAGTCGTCCCCAAAGATTGCGTTATTATCAATATATGAGGGGATGAAATGTAATCAGAATACTAAGGATTTAATTACTATGTTACTAACTGCAGCAAGATTAATAATAGCAAGGAAATGGAAGATGAAGGATAACTATCAAATGGCTGAGTAGTATAAAGAGGTATGGGATATTGCTATTAATGACAAACTAACATGTAATATTAAAGTAGAAAAGGGAATATGTAATATAAATGAATTTGAAAATATATGGAAATTATTTTTAGAGCATGTATTGTTGAGAGGGAAAGGACACAAACCTGTGCAAGAAGTATCACAATTTTGGAAAATGTAATGAAGAAGAATTGGTCCTGGTGAGGGTTGCACTTGGTGTATAAAGAATGGAAAAGAATGGTATAATTGTAGTTAAGAGCTGAAATAAAATTAATAAAAGAAAAAAAAAGAAAAAAGGAATTATGTGTGCATGTGTAGGGGACAGATTTTCACCAAGACCACAACATGATCCTTCCCCCTTCCCCAGCTGCTATTTACAGACCTTAAAAGATTCCTACAAGGCCAAGTGACATGTTTATCATCATGTATAATTAGCTGTTTATTGTAGACATTTTGCAGACCTTCACTTCCTAGCTGTCTTCTGTTTTAAGAGCTGTGGCTACTCCACAGATACCTTTGAAAGCTGTTCCACCGTCGGAAGATTCAAAGTGAGGCCATCTTTCCAAAGAGAAGGGGCGGATTATTCACACAGACCTTTAAGAAACTGAAGTCAGAGCCTTTGCATGTATGTTCCTTTTGTTCACAGAGAGCCAACGTGGTGTAGTGGCTAGAGTGTTGGGCTAGGATTCAGGCGATCCGGGTTCTAGTCTCTAGTCAGGAAGCTCACTGGGTGACTTTGGGCCAGTTAATGATTCACACCTTTCCTATCTGACAGGGTTGTTGTGAGGACAACATGGAGAGAAGGAGGACTATATGAGCTACATTGTGTTCCTTGCAAGAGAAAAAAAAGGCTGGATCTAAATGTAATAAATGAATGTAATAATAAATAAATAAAATAAATCTATGCTTTGTTGCACAGGGATCCCAGTGTGTGCCTGCTACACTGAGGCATATTACCGACTACTTCTCTTCAGATATGACAGCAGATATGCATGCATGCAGGCATGCAACCAATATTCACGTTTGTGCATTGAACACACCTGTGAATCCACCCAATGTTTTGCAGCCTTGTGTTGAATAAACAGAGTTGTGGTTTTGTGCATCCTTTAGGGAACAGATGCTGATCTGCTGTTCACACAGACGTCCCCTCAATATAAGAGCAACACAATCCAAGCCATAGCTTTGACGAGCTGTTGACATGCATTGGGGAGGAAGGGAAAACAACAACAGTGTACTGGCTATACAGCACTTCCCTGCTCTCTTCTCCCTGATGTATGGCAACAGCTTTTCACAGCTCTTACATGGATTAGATTGCTAACACATTCAGGGGAAGGCTACGAGGGTCTGCTATTTTAAGTAGCCAAACACACACACATTTATTTACATGCCAGATGTTGGAAATTAAACAACACTCCATCCCACATAATCCGAATCTGACCTCTGCTCAAATTGTAAAGTACTGTTCAGTTACTATGATAATGATTAGTCCGTAGTCATCATTCATATACCGTGTTTAATATGAAAAGTAATTTAAAACTTTTCTCTTATTCATTGCACTAGATACTTTATTGCATTTAAAAACAACATAGCTAATTTGCAGCCTGATCTTATCCTGCTATTTTGCCTTTCTGAGGAAAAAAAAATCAATATGACTTACAAATAAATGACACTGAAAGTACAATGGAATAACACTAAAAGCAAAAATCTCTTAAAAGTTCAAAAGCTTTCTGTGAACGCCTGCTGAAAAAGAATTGTCTTTGCAGCAAATTTAAAAATGGGAAATAATGGGGCCAGATCTTTCTCTTGGAAGAGGCTATTCAAAATTCTGGCTGCCACAACCTCAAAGCCCATGTACTGGACACCCAGAGAAAAACCTCAGAAGTACAAGGAAGTTCTTGGGAAGGTTCATATGGGAAGAAATGATTCTGGGGAGATGCTGATCTCAGGCTATTGAAGGTTCCAAAGGTCTGATGCTCAATAGACAGAGAGCTCTGATCTCAGAGCCCTCCTTTTATCCAAAACCTTGCCAACAAGAGCTAGGCAGGGTGAGTGGGAGGAGTGAAGGAGGCTGATATACCTTCTCCATCATCTGCTGTAGCGTTTTCAGTTAGATGGGACCCTGAGCCCATAGAACATGTTTACTTGGCAGTGGGTGGGGACATGAATGGAGAGGCAAGTACCTCTGATGGATCCATGTCCTCCCCTCTCCCTTCCTTCCCACTGGCATGCCCCCTTTCCTTCCTCCCCAGCCTCTTCTGAGGTTGTGACAGTAGTGGTGCTGCTTAAGAAAGCCACCATGGAGCTGTCCATGGTGGCTGAGAGGGGTGTGTGTGTGTGTGGGGGGGGGAAGAATCCCCACTTGGATTTTCCCCTTCTCTAGTTACAGCTCTATATACGGCTTTGGGGGGGATCCTACCTTTTTGCTATGTGAATAGCTTTGGGAATGTTTTTTTTTTTTTTTGGAATATGAATACTCCAAATCAGGGGTGTTGAACCTTTTTTCAGCCCGAGGACCAAATTCAATTTCCAAGAAGCTCTCGGGGGCCACAATCGAATGATGGCAGGGAGGAAGGCACACAAGTCAGGGACAAAATATCCAAAATACAAGCATATGCAACTTAAAGCTAAAGGTGGGCAGATTTGGCCTGCAGCACTGAGGCACAACACCCCGCTCTAAATAAATAAATAACTCCTCCACCCACACATATGCTTGGGTGCTCATGCGCCAAAAGATTGATACAACAAGCTGTCCTCCCAGCTCCATTTTTAATGATGGCCGGCTTTGTAAATCTCTCAGTCTGGGAAAACTGGCATGAAATTCACAGAATTGTTCCTACACATTCAAAACGTGATGCCCGTGGGAAAAAAAAAAGGACAATGTAAATGTTTTCTGTCATACTGCCAGAAATGTGTAATGCTGAGATTGTCCAGGTTTCAGTCATGCAGTTTACCCTTTCAAACTCCCTCTCTACAAATTTAGATGTCTCTATATTGCACTCACAGAGATTAGGAGATTTGCCTAGGATCATGCTGGAATTCTCAGAAGCCACATAGCCTCCTTGTTGCAATATCCCAGTGTTTCCTTGCTACGCTCACAGCAGGAAAGGATCTTAATACCGGCAGAAGATAGCCATATACTTGATATAATGTGCACCAATGGGGGGGGGGGAGAAAATGATGCCTTTAGAGTAGACACTTCCTCATAAAGTTGAGATCTACTACTGTTTAGAAAGGAGCAGGTCACAGTATTTGACCTGACCCTGACAGATGATGCCTAAGGCACCTGAAGAGAAGACCTGAGGAAATCAGAGAAACTATTTAAGTGAATGATCGTATTGTACACCAGCCTCCTCCATCGTGGGGTGTTCAAGATTTTTGGATTATAACACCTGTAATCCCTGGCCATTGGCTCTATTGGCTGGGGCTGATGGGAAATGTAGTCCATGATGGGGAAGACTGTTCTACACCCATGGATGGAGAGACTGAGAGTGAAAGACAAAGGGAGAAAGAGGGAGGGAGTACTGGCTAGGAAATACACTATTGCGGCATTTACAAGAGCCAGGCTGTTCTTTTCACAAACATGCAACCCAAGATGGCCAGTAGTTCTTAGTGGGTGGGGGTAGGAGCCCACCTCTTTCATAGCAAGGGTGATTTGAATAAAGGAGGTAAAATGTGTGATAAAAATGGTAAGATAAGAATGGCTTTTCCCCAGCAGTTTCGTGGAAATTGGGGAAAATTACATGGTGTGGTGTTGTTTTAAAATAGCTTCATTAGCTTTGGAAAAAATGTAAGACATCTCTTTTCAGCCTGTATTTCCATCAGGCTCCTGATTGTGGAAGATGGGCAATATCAGGATTTCTGCTGCTGCCGCTGCCGCTGCCGATAACCTCTTCACCTCAACATTCTTCTCTGCCTCAGCAAAACATGACTTCTAGAGGTGAAGCAACTCAATCTACTAATTCAAGATCACATCTTGCTGCTTGAGCAAAGGATGTCAGCCTTTTTCGCCTTCGGAATGGTAATATAATGGCCTGACATGTCTCAAAACAGCTAATATCTCTCAAAGTTTGGTCCATAGCTATCCTAAGCCTTAACTGTCACTAAACACAACAGGACATTCCCAGGGAAGCGTCTATACCAAGATTCGACAACCTGAAGCCTATTTCATGCAGACATGTGTGGGGGAGCCCAGAAGGAGAGGAGGAGGATGTGAGGGGAAATAATGAAGGGGGAGAGCCAAAATGGATGGAATGATGGAGGAAGGGAGAGAGAAGGTGGAGGAGAAAGAGACGGGGTGGCAGAGAGAGAGAGAGAGAGAGAGACAGACAGGCAGACAGACAGACAGACAGAGAAGGGAGCAGCAGAAAGAAAATTATTGGTTCTGGCCACTGTAGCTCTGGCTCCATCTGCCACTAGCATGTGTCCCTCAACTGATTTTTTTCTGAGGGAAAATTCCCTACCCATATATATCAGCCTTAAGGAAAGGCTTGTTTGCTTTTGAAGTCAACCTGACATTTTCTATTTAAGTGACTAAAAGTATGCCACTGGCCAAATACCATTTTGAACCATCAGATTTTACCACAGAAATGGAAAAGAAGACCTATGTGCAAACATGTCCAATGGTGGCATGGTCTGATAAAAGGGAGAACCAGGCAATATGCAGAAGCTTAGATAATCCATTTTTCATTAAATAGAAATCAGTTCTTTCTTGCAGTGATTTCATGTTCTGAGAGAATTGTACTATTACTATGTAATCACAAATATTAATGATCCATGATGATAAAATGAATAGCATTCATTAGTTTCTGCATGTATTTACTCTTAAGAATATATATCCACCTTTACTTTTGGGTTCTTCCCCCAGCTAATTGGATAAAAGCCCATGTAATGCTGTGAAATACTATGTCAAGCAAATTTTGCTGATTCAGTTAAATTGCTGACAGTGATCCAGCTCTATTTCAAATGACAGAATCCAACTCTTTTTATTTTGGTTTCCATCCATATTGCTTTTAAAAAAAACAAAGAGCATTTCACTTCAACAGGAATCATCAGGAGTATGAAAGAGTTAAAAGAACATGGGGTTTAAAATATAGTTACTAGGCAATAAGTGCCATTGAGATCAGTAGGATTTAACTTCTGAGTTCATGTGTTTAAGGTCAGGCTGTAAATATCTTAACTGGTAGGAGACAATGCCTGTTTCCTTATGTACAACTCAAGAAATTCATATATTACTTTCCAAGGACACAAGTGAATAATTTGAGCTCTCTAAAGGTAAAAGTAAAACAAAATGGCAAACACAACCATAAAAGGTCTTTGGTGATGAGTCTCAAATTAGAATTATAATATGTCTTCAGACTGTAGTACTTGATTTTCTGACTTCATTTCTATTTGTCCATTTGTACTATCTGGATCTTTTGAGGGAATGGAGGAGGAAGTATCTCTAAACAAATAAAAATGCATGTTATTGTCAAATAACCCCCCATTTGCTGGGGTCCACTGGCACCAGAGTGCAATCATTCTTACTTTGTGGGGAGAATCCCAGAAGGTCAAGGGGTTCTTGGTAGGGATGTGCACGGACCCGCCAGATCGGATCGGGACCCGGATCGGGACCTCCAATTTTGTCATGGATCGGTTCGGACAAAATCGGAGGCCCCCCGGACCGGATCGAGTCCGATCCCGATCCAAAAATCGTAAATTTTTGGATCGGCCGCCATTTTCCCCCCCATAGACTTGCATTGCAATGCAAGTCTATGAGGAAAAAATGGCAGCGGGTGGGTGAGGGGGGCCTAACTCCCTCCCCCCCGGGGCCGTCCGCTGTGGATGGCCCTGGCAGGTAAGCCCCCTCCCCCGCGCTCCCTACCCCCCCTGGGGCCGTCCGCTTCCATCCGCAGGCGCCCGCGGGCGCCCGCGGATAGAAGCGGATGGCTCCGGGGGGGTAAGCCCCCTTCCCTGCCACTGCTTACCTGTTAGGGCCGTTCGCTCCCGGCGCGCCACCCTGGAGCAGGCTGCGGAGCCCGCTGGTAGTAGCCGCCGGCGCCGGACGGGAGCGGACGGGCCGGAAAGGTAAGGGCCCCCCTCCTCCCCTCCGTGCACCCCCTCCTCCCCTCCGCGCGCCCCCTGCTTACCTTCCCGGCCCGTCCGCTCCCGTCCGGCGCCGGCGGCTACTACCAGCGGGCTCCGCGGCCTGCTCTAGAGTAGCGCGCTGGGTGATGACATCACCCGGCGCGCCACCCTGGAGCAGGCCGCGGAGCCCGCTGGTAGTAGCCGCCAGCGCCGGACGGGAGCAGACGGGCCGGAAAGGTAAGGGCCCCCCTCCTCCCGCCCCCTCCTCCCCCCCCCGCTGTCCACTTTCATCGGCGGGTGCCCGCTGGCACCCGCCAATGGAAGCGGCGGTGGGCGCCAATGGGCGCCCGCCGATCCGCCGATCCGCTGAACCGGTTCGGAGCCTTTTCGGACCGGTTCGGATTGGATCGGCCGATCCAGCTGTCGGATCGGAAATCGGATAATTTATCCGATTTCCCACTGGACCGGACTTGGATCGTGGATCGGGTCCGATCCAGTGCACATCCCTAGTTCTTGGTTTGTATGCCCTGCCCTTTCCCAGTTAGAGGAGCCCAAGGGAGAGAGCACCTTACCTGAGGGCCCCCAATCCTGGTGATGGCATTACTCTGACTCATTGGGTTTCAGTCTCTTCAATTGCAACCTACCTGTGAGACTGCAGAATAAATGCTCACAAAGGGACAATACTGAACAGCAGGGCTGGAAGCATCTGTGAGATTCAAGCTTGTCAAGCTTCTCTGCTTTCCACTTTGAAGTTCAGTTCATCTCATTCTGGTTCTGAATGCGAGCAGGCTTGGTTCCTTCTGCCCCTTGCTGTACAGGGAAAGTGAACGTTTGGGTGTGCATTTTCTAAAAGTGTATACCCAAATGCCCCCCTTGACTAAAGTGTGGAAGTGGTTTTTTTTTAATGTACATTTTAAAGTTACATTTTTTGTCGAATGCAAATGTGACAGCAAGCGCAGGAATATATGAGCTTCGTTTAAAAATGTGAAAGCCTTCACATTTGGGGTGTGAACAGGTCAAATCTGATCGAGAATGAATTTAAACAAAATCCCTGTCCATCTCTAGTCCGATTCTGATGCTGGCTGCAGGAAGTCCAATTTCTCCAGATCCGATTTCCCCCCGATCCAATTAATATTGGAAAGAATCGGAAAATCAGATCTCCATTTTACGTGTTTTCGCCATAGGCTTGCATTTGGGGAAAGAAAGCTTTTCCCCAATGCAAGTCTATGGAGAAAACATGGGGGCGGGTGAGTGGGGACCTCCCTCTCCCTCCTTCCCTCCCTCACCCCACTTGCGCTTCTTACCTGTTGCCTCCTCGCTGCTGCTTGCTGCTTCCGTACTACTGATAAACTGGCCTTGCGGCCTGTTCCACAATAGAGCAAGGGTGTGCCGGATGATGTCATCACTCTACTGTGGAACAGGCCGCAAGGCCTGTTTATCAGTAATACAAAAGCAGCAGACGGCAGTGGATGGTGGCAGTAGGTAAGGAAGGTGAGTGGGGGGGAGGGAGGGAGGGGAGGGAGGGAGGGAGGGGGAGGTCCCCCCTTACCTGCTGCCATCCAGTGTTGCCGTCCTGTGCGTCTATCTACTGCTAACTAGGCTTTGCGGTCTGCTTCTCAGAAAAGCAATGACACAACGGGTTATGACGTCATTTGGCACGGCGTTGCTCTACTGAGAAGCAGGCTGCAAAGCCTAATTAGCAGTAGACAGAAGCACCGGATGGCAGTGGACAGCAGCGCAAGACAGCGGCAGGTAAGGAGCACAAGTGGAGGGAGGGAGGGGGAGGGAGGGCTGCCATTTTAGGTGTTTTCCCCATAGACTTACATTGGGGGAAAGCTTTCTTTCCCCCAATGCAAGCCTATGGGGAAAACACCTAAAATGGCTGTCCGATTTCAAAATTGGAACTTCCTATTTTGTATCGTTATCGGATTCGATCTGATAGGACGGACCTCCGATTGTAATGATACAATACTTTACAAAATCTGAAGTTCCGATTCTGATTCCGATTCGATTTTTGACGTCTGTGCACATCCCTAATGTCAACTCATAGACAGTTGACACACCTCACTTTTTTGGTGCCTTACTGGGACAGCAAAACAAAGGGATTGACCAACATGTAAGGATGTTGAGGAACCTGTCTGGGCAGTGGAGTTTGCTGAGCTTTCGTCAACTCAGCCTGCCTGGATTAAGGTTCTCTTCCCCGCGAGCTGGCCCGAATTGATCTGCATTGAGTCAGGCCAACTCATGGATGTTCTGGTTGTTGTTTTTCTTTTCAATAGGAAGTTGCACAACTTGCAGCTAAATTTGTGCAAATGACATAAATGATGGCTGAAATTTGCATCAATTATGCAAATTGCAGTTGCAATTTGCACAGCTTTCTATTAATGAGAAAAAGAAATACATCAATAAAGTTTGCAGATTTTGGGAAAAGCCCATGGTTCTGCTTGTGAATTCAAGCCTAGCTGGACAGCTGGAATCTGTCAGGCCCCCAAAGGGATGGATTTTCAAATGATGGACATCCCTACCAACACCTGGAAGACCAGGATACATAACTACTGGGCTACATTAACTTGATGAGTCACAGATTGTGAAAACTTGAGTTAGGAGAACTGGGAGCGCATTTCATAGTGTAGAGCCTATTCATCAACTCCATGACCTTTTAGTAGTAATTTACTTTATATAACCTGCTATTTTTCATGCAATGAATATGTTCAAATGTGAAAGTACAGTGATGGTTAAGACAAGGCAATTACTTTTTCATTCTGGGGTATCAAGTTACATGGTTTAATCCAGTTCCTTCTAGATGTTTTGGATTACAACTCCCATAAGTCCTGACCATTGGGCATGCTGAATGGAGCTGATGGGAGGTGTTGTCCAAAACATATGGAAGGGAACAGGATACCTGCTCCCTGGTCAACCCACTTTGCTGTTAGATTAGCCATTTCAATTTTCACTTCAGTTGCAAAGTAAGGTAGTTATTATGGAATAACTTCCAAGCATGTTCATCTATCAATTTCTGTTCATTTTTCTTCTACTCTTGCCCAATTCAAATCTTACTGTCACTCATGCTCAGTCTCCTTCAGAAACCAAGCATGTGTAATGAAGTGCAGAAGTCAATTTATTAGAACGTTTGGTCATTACACACTTCAATTCCTCAATTAACAGGCTTCTGATTGTATGTATATATGAACAACCTGTGTATGTACATGTGCACACACACAATACAAACAACATATAAATAATTCCTAGTGGAGTCTTAGAGCATTTATGAGTCATGTGGTGTGAAATATTTTATTTCTGGTTTGTTTTTGGTTGCAAATGTTTCAAGCTGAACAGCTTATCAGAAGATAGGAGTCTGTGTTTGCTACTATCCCACATTCTAAAAAAACCCCATATCCAGATGTTTTGAAGATCCATGCTATGGGGAAAATAAACCCTGAACAGTGTTGAATCAAACAAAACAATCTACAATGGCATAATACCATTTGTTTAATAGACTATCATCAAGGTAGCGAACATCCTTAAATGCCGGCATTTAGTCCACTGTTTAATTAAATTCTCAAGGTTACATTTTGGAGGAGGCAACTCACTTCTAACAAGCAAAACTGTAAGATCTCTCTCTCTCCCTCCCCTTCCCGCTTTCCGTTTCTGTTAGTGGCTAATACCCTTATCAGTTGCTTCCAGTTGAGTGCAAATATTAGTGACAGCTTTAAAATAAGCCATTTGATCTCCCCACCTCGACAAATCTGTTTCATGTGTTTTATGAAAATGTCAAGGGATGGGGGGTGGGGAAAAGATTTGTTTCTACTTTTTTGCACATCTTCATTATAAAGGGACTCTCCTTTTTTCATCTCCTGGCCTCCCCAGACAATATCACAAATGAGTGAA
Source organism: Anniella stebbinsi (assembly GCA_029215795.1). NCBI lineage: Eukaryota > Metazoa > Chordata > Lepidosauria > Squamata > Anniellidae > Anniella > Anniella stebbinsi. Next base: position 130,678,223 of record JARDYH010000003.1, on the reverse strand, counting down.
CTTACTAGGCAGAGAAGAATTGGGTTGTTGTTTTTTGCATTGATAATAGAACTCTTCAACCTTTGTTTTGAAAATGAGCCTGCTAGCCGTCCCCCACCTGGTGCCTTCCAGAAGTATAGAACAACAACTCCTCAAATCCACAGCCAGCATGATGGAGGTAGTAGATCAACATATCTGGAAAGCACCAGGGTGAGAAAGCCTGAAGTACATTAATGAACTTGATCGTGGCTTCTGAAGTTATGAATTTCCATTTGCAGAGAGCTCTTCATCTGACTTTTTAAAAAAGGTATACTTGCTTGAGTGAAATAAAAATATTTGTCTCCCTATATTTTTGGGAAATTTTAATATTCAGGAAAACCAAAAATGCCTTCTATGCATACCTGGTTTCTATGGTTTATCTGTTAAGGAGGGGTGGGCAGAAAGTAGATCTCCAGATGTTTGGGACTTCAGCTCTCAGAAGCCCCTGCCAGCATGGGCAATGGTCAAGAATGCTGGGTGTTGAGGTCTAAAACATCTGGAGATCTACTTTCTGACCAACTCTATATTAAGGTGATGATATATTTGCTAGCTGGTAAGTTTACCATGATAAAAGGCCTTGAGAAGACAGGGGAGGTGGGATGGATTTCAGGAGTTCAGCCAAACACCTGGAGGCTTCCCCTTCGCTCCCTTGTTGAGCTGCTCAGTTGCAGAGCCAGCCTTGGCTTGCCTGCCAGATTTTATCCAGGAGAGCTAAAATCTAGCAGGTAGTTCTTCCCTGGAAGAGTCCAAAATAGGAATCAAGAGAAATTGGGAAGAGGGCATGATAGGAGATAGCTGATGCCTCAAAGCAACTTTCCCCAACCTGGTTCCCTTCGGAGGTTTTGGACTACAAACCCCAATATCCCTGGCCTTGCTGGCTGGGGTTGATGGAAGTTGAAGTCCAAAATGTCTTGAAGGCACCAAGTTGGAGATGTATGCCTCACGGGTGGGATGGGGAGTGAGCCATGAATGATGGCTTTCTTCAGAGCTTCACTCAAAAGATTTAACAAGATGTTGTGAGTGGTCAGATAGGTTCTTTCTTTCTTTTTGTAACACAAACCTCTTCACTCATTCCTCATATTTCCACTACACATATTCGTCTCCTTAAAAATCTTGGGCAGTTCTGATTTTAGTCAGAATTTGTGATACATTCAACACCCTGTTATTGCTGACATCCATTCTCATAATAATTAGAGTGTGTGTTGCAAAGATCTCCAGGATGCGTGGTATATTTCTGTGCACTTCCTACACAGAGAAAGATTGGACTCCTGTACTAAATCCCTATCAGACTAGGTATGATGGACAGGTTTTACACTTTCCCCCCCTGGTGTAACTCCCCCCTTCCCACAAATGAATCTCAGCCACTCACTTTTATAGGAAGAAGTTACTTTGGGACTTCACTGAGATTGGTGCTAAACCTGTTGTCTGCCTCTGATTAAACCAGGCATTTAGAATCAAGTCTTTTCTTATGTGTATGACCGCATTTTGGATTAAATTGAACTTCTGAGGCTGGCTTATACTAAGTCAGACCATTGGCCTATGTAGCTGAGTATTGTCTACACTGTGGCAACAGCACTCCAGGTTTCCAGACAGGAGTCTTTCCAAACTCTATTTGAAGATGCCAAGGATTGAACCTGAATCTATCTGCATGTAAAAGACATGCTCTACTATTTAGTCCACCTTTATAGGTCCTTCTATGAAGTTCTTCTGTTTCTTGGTCAGACCAGAGTTTGACTGAATAGGAGTGGGAGGGAATATTGGGAAATGGCTTACATCTAGAGATGGTAGCTTCTGCTATACAGTTCTTTACACAGAGCTCTTGCACTTTCTTAATGAAAACACATTTTCCTCCATAAGAGTGACTAACTCTACTACCCTTACAAGATGAGACTCATTTCTCTACTCATTCTTGACTGGCCCATTGTTGTGAAGAGATAAGATGATTTCAAGAAACAAATTGAGCAGAATGGTTTTGTCCCTCAACATGTGTGTCGAAATGTATTTCTTACATTTCTATGCTGCCCAATAGCTGAAGCTCTCTGAACAACTGAAGAGCATGTGTGAAGAAGATAAGAATGCTTACATCCCACTGAAACTAGCTTACGCAGGTTCTCCCTATAGTTGAATGTGGCATAATCTGGTTTCTCTATACAGTTCTACTGAGGTGAAATTCAGTTCCTCAGTTTTAATGTTAAGTGAAGTAATGTTCAGGGAAGGATGTGTTTACATACCAACAGGTCTGGGAAAATGATTGCCTGCGAAGGATAATCAACAATGCTGTTATAGCATGCCACTAATGGTTATTTATGCTTAGGGGTGCTTGAGGAACCCTCACATCACAAATTTCCTTTTAGATACTGCTATCCTTCACTATATAGAATGATGGTCCCCCCTGCCCTGCCCCTTTCATTGCTTCAAATCAGAAGATGCAATTTTCTAATATCAATGGTCAAACTGAAGACATATAACAGCATAACAATAATAAATATAATTATTTGTGCATATTATGTATATTTACATTGCTTGGGTTAGACAGGCAACACATGCATTACAACCGTAGAGAAAGCAGGTGCTCTGGCTTGCCAGACAGGAAGGAAGATAAGTGAAAGAGGCAAAATGTTATTCAAGGAAGTTAAAAATGATGCCAAAACTGGAGACAGAAGTAAGTTAGGCAAAGGAGATTTCAAATTTGGTTAGGTGAAGCAACCAGGGTGCAAAAAAATATGCAAATATAAAGAAATTCATTAGGATCGCATTTCAATGTGAACGTATCAAATTCACACCTCATGAACCTAACCATGAACTAGAATATTTTGCCTTCAAAATCCATTCACAAAGTTTGTGATGCAATTCTCAACCACCAACCCCACCCCCAAAACAAAACAAAGTAACAAACTAACTAATGCATACAAAATGCACATATTTGAAAATGCATACAAAAATGTTTTATTCATGGGGGGGAGGAAACACCTGAAAAATGAAAAAGTGTACATAAAAATGCATGCATTTGAAAAGAAAAGGTGTTAAAAATCCTTATTTTCAAAAAATAGTGTGAAAATGCCTACAAATTTTTGTACGTACTAAAAACAAATAGAAATCTGATGTGGAATCAGGATGGAATGAACTTAGCACTGGAAAAAGTAGAATCTGAGTGAAATCAAGCTTGACAGATTTGCCATCCCGAGTGTTAATTATAGGACAAGGTTTAATAAATGCCGTATGTATAACTATGCCTTATTATAAGGCATTTCATGAATGTATAGATGGAGAGCATATAACAATCTACATTATAGAAAAGGAATGACATTTAACTTGGAAAAGGCAAAACCCAGACAGAATGGAAAACTGGAGATCCATCCATCCCTAATTAGTGTAATGTGGCACCACACAATTTGCTGTCCTGTATGGAAAATGTCCCTGGAGTTAACTCAAAAAGTACTATTGTGGGTTATGTTAATGTTAGGGATGTCAGAGAAATCTGGAATGGATTCAAACGAGTTCAGATTTCCATGAATCTGACCGGCAGAGTCCACGGTGGACCGGCTTTTTCCAAGTTGTGCAGATTCCATGGACTTGAGGAGGACCACTTTTTCACTTTGGGGAGGATTTGTGCGAATGCATATTTCTGCATACATTACGTGAATTCGTGCTAAGTCACAGTGATGCATTTGTGCTAATTCGAAGTAGCGCAAGTAGAACAAAATTTGGGGGGGGGATCCAACTCTATCAGTGAGCAGATGTCGGAATGAAAAACACCTGACAATCTATGAAACACAGTAGATTTAACAAAATCCATATATCCCTAGCTAATGTATATTAGGCTACTATTGGTACAGTGCCAATATTGTATTGGCATATTGTGGGGATCTGCTGGAGTTTGTACAAAAAATTCAGATCTAAGGAAATTCTCCTACATCCTCACGGGCGAAACTGGCAGTTTGCTTCTTCTCCTCCTTGGCAGAATGTGGCTGAATATGTGAACTTGGCAGTTAAGCATTCAACAGGCAGCAGCTTCATTGACGTACTGACTGAGATATTTCTGCAGTGAAACATCTAGGCTTTCAGGGTGCATCTTAGCAGAGAGAATGAGGCTGCAAATCCTAAACTAACTTACTTGAGAGGAAGCTGAATTATCAGAGTGGGACGTACTTTTGAGTACCATGTATAGGATTGTGCTGTGAATAACCTTCCTTCCGTGCATGATATTGGTAATCCCAGCAGAGATGCGCTACTGGTGATTAGAGTCCAAAAAGCACTACTATGTTAGAATCATGCAGAAAGACTCAGCTTTAGCATTAAAGTAAAGATGGCTGGCTTCAGCGTCTTGCATTTAAAAATTGGTTTTAAGCTCTAAATGCGTGACAGAAATGGCTCTTGTTTTACTGCCATGTCACTCTTCCTAGTTTCCAGATAAAATTAGCTTCCGTTGAATGAAATGGCTTATCGGACAAGTGCCTAATCTTATCTGAATTTCGCAAATGGTTCAAATGGTAGCTTGTGACTTTGATTACTGATAGAGCAGCCCTAATCAGATGCCTTTCCATAAAACTGTGGTTGATTTGGCTTCCTCGCTCTGACAGATCAAAGCTTTTTCTTTCCCTCTATCTCCAGGGCAGCTCATTAGGAGGAGGTTGTCAGGGTTATAATCATGCAACAGTTTTACTTCTGGGTTAGAACACTATTCCTTTCTTATCGGCCTGTGAGGTCCAACGTGAGAAGGACAAAGTAGGTATTGGTGACATGTGATGCATTATAGGGCTTGGAGCCACCGTGCTTGGCCACGGACATCACTTCATTTCTTCAGGCTCGTTTTGTGATCATCTTTTAATTAAAACTGATGTGAATGCAAGAAAACCAGTTAAATTAGACATCATGAAATAGGATGAATGATGTGCATTTAACTCATTAGGGACAGGTCTCTGTTTTCTTTTCTTTTTGACAGTGTGGTGATTCCCATCACTCTTGAAGGACTACACAGACTGTGATGTGATCAACGGATTTTGAAGCCTTCCTTGGATTTTGGTTTTATTTTGTTTAAGATATTGCTTGTACAGATGGCAGTTCTCAATATCGCTGGATCAGGTGTCACCTGTACTGTTTGTCTTATCTAGATTTTGAAGCGCAAATGGTTGTTATGAAAATGAATCCTGCAAAATATTTCTGCAATGATGAAAATTGACAATTATAAATTTCCTATTAAAAAAACCATGTGTTTGAATAAATTGTGCTAGCCTATTATGCTTCCAGAGTTCAGGAGCCCAGGTTTTAGTATAGAGAAGTCAAATTTCAACTCCCCAAACCTGATTTTTTCTCTCCCTACTTAAAATGTGTTTGCAATATCTGCAGACATATTCTCGGACAATTACAATGGACAGTTTTGTACTGGGGAAAACATTTTGTTCTGGGCGTTTTAACTCTAAAATGTTTTTTGTTTGTTTTTTTGCTTTTGTTTTGCAAAAACATCAGAGTGTTTTCCCTGCCCTCACAGTAAATTAGAAGGTCTCAGATTAAACTGTGGCTGTAGCTGGTTTGCTTGAACAATGTTTGAAGAGCAGTTATCTTGATGTACCCTCCTGCCACCTCAGAACTATTTCATTGGAAAGATAACATGTTTCACATGACACAAAATCCAGGTATTGCTAAAAGACAAGGGGATGAGGCAGGCATCTGAAGTGTCTGCCAGTGAAACAGCCACCCACTGGGGAATGGATCCTAACCAATGGCTGAGTACTGAATTTCTTCTGTTAAGTATACATGACTATTCCTTTTTGTTTTGGGGTCAAATAGTAATTTAGTGCATTGTTAACTCAACTGTCATTCTTTGTTTTTATGTTTTAAACGGGAAATCTTCTATGATAATAATTTGAGGAGAAATTTAGAATATGTTTTTGTTAGGGCAATTTTGGATGCAAATTTAACCCAGGGGTGGGCAACCTTGTGCCATGTGCAGCTAGGGAGGGACGAATTTGTCAATTTTAGTTTTTCTCACTTTCTCATTATTCTGATCTCAAGTTCGGTTCCTCCTGAACTTTGTGTTTATTTATTTATTCAAATTATACCCTGTGTATATACAGAATACCCTAGGTGGCATATATTTTTATATATATATATATATATATATATATTTCATAAAAATTATGCAACTTTGTGTGCATTTGTTCAAATACATGCAATTCAGTCTGCATGCAATGTTGCCCAATGTACAGACTATTTTGAGCAGCTTTCCTAATATTATGCATTTTAATGTTATTTTCACTGATCAACACATTGTTGTGTGCATGTTTTGATTGCCCAATTCAGAGAAGTGTGAATTCCAAAGCATATCTTGAATGCTGGTTTGCATATTGGTGCAAAATTAGAGCAATCCACCTTAAAATAAGAACTGAGCAAATTTGTCTCCCACCCTTACATGTAACCCACAGCCAAATGTTAAAAGTCTTCCACTAACTATCAGTTCAGACTTTTGTCTCTCTACCCTGAAAGCCTGCTGGTCAGGGTGGAGAGAGGGGGGTGGCAGAAAGAGAAAAGGGTGCCCCCACCCACTTTTAATCTGGCCCTGCCCACCATTGCACCCCCTAACAGTTTACCCCCATGGGAATGTGGCCCCCAAGAGAAAAAAGGTTCCCCACTTTTGATTTTAACTCATTAGGATTTCTGGTTCTTGCGGTGATCTCCATTGTGCATGGAAAACTTCCACCAATTGATGATGTGATAAATGCATTCTGAGCCTCCCTTTGGTACAGATAATGATTATCTATCACCGTATCAAGTGCTGCCTGCACGGTCTCCCTTATCTGGATTGGAAGTACAAATGATTGTAAATTGTAACATTCTAAAGATTTAGTATTTGAATGTGTGCCCTAAATATGTGTTGTACAATGTAAATGTTTTACTTACACTGGAAGAATGAACAGATTGCCTGTTAATAGCAATCTTTTCCTCTTGCATAACTCTCTTATATCTGTTAGTTGGCTTAAAAAATAAAGAAAGAAATGATAATGGTTAACCTGACCTGAGGTGCAATCATATGCACACAGTAACTCCTATCAAATGCAGAGGGCCTTATTGCTTTGTGAACCTGCTTAAGATTGCGCTGTTGATAGGGATGTGCAAATCAGCAAAGGTCAAACTCACCACAGTTCTCCAGATACCATCTTGAAGCACACTCCAACTCAAGTCCGTATCAGATTGTAAGCTTTGTTTTTCTTCTTTTGAAATTAAAATCGATCTGAATTTTAATGCATATTTTCTCATATCAGTTCTGTGCATCTTTGACATGTACACATTCTTCTCCTATTAAATAAAGTACATCTTTATGCATTTCCGGATCAAAATGTTTTGACACAAGATGTAGATTTGGCCAGAATGTACTTCTTTCATTTCAAGGCCATTTGGCCCTAGTATTTATAACTTCCCCCTTCTATGACAGACTTCTCCAACCTGGTGCCCTCCAGGTGTTTTTGGACTACAAATCCCTAGAGTATTGGCTATGGTGGCTGGAGTGGATGGGAGTTGAGGTCCAAAACATCTGGAAGGCAGCAGGTTGTGGAAGGCTTCTCTATGCTCATGGCCATCTACCAATTTAGTGTAAAACTTCATGTATCTGAAGATATCCATGAAGGCTTGGGCCATGATAAATCTGGTTTGCTTTTCTGTTTTCACAAGACTCTTTTTGGAAAAGAGCAGTTTTTCACACTTCTAAAATATGTGGACATATTTTTTTCTTGGCATTCATGCCAAGGAATAGAATAGAGGTGAATCTTTGTCAGCTTAGGAAAATGATCATTTGGGTGACATCGAGCACAATTCATTTCAATGCTTGGTTTTTATTAGACAATATATTTTTTTTAGGTGAATATAGCCAAACACCATTTTTTTTCTTTCTTTAAAAACAACTGAAATGTACAGCCAACTGGCCTGTATGATTGGCTGGCTATTTTAACATTTTATGTTGGAAAAGAAATATTACCGTAATGAAATAAAACATCCAACAGAATATTCCATTGTCATCTAGTAGAAAAAGAGTCCATACTTATTAAAAACAGTATTCTCCTCTTTCCCCAAGCTCTAAATCCCCATCTTGGGCATACTTTAACAAACCTGACATAATTCCTGTTTAAAATGTTGTCTTCTCCTCACTTGGCATTTTCAGTTTCTTCAACTGTTCACTTTGGCCTTCTGCTTTGCCCTAGGATTAGAAGGTGGGCCTTTCAGTCACTCAACTGCATTCCTTCGTTCCTGTGCTCACCAGCATTTTGGAGAAATGGACCCAAAATATATGATATTTGAAGAGGAGGCTTCAGGAAACCCACTTTGCCTCATGAAGCACCACAAATGGTCCAAAGTGGGTGGATTCTGCTTAGGCTTCAGACTTCACCCAAATCCAAAACACATTCCTAATAGCAATGAATTGTGTCTGATGTACTGCCACAGGTGTAATTGTCAGATCACCACCTACCTGAGATGAGCACATTTTAAGAGCTGATGTTTTGCTCCTTCAGATCCTGGGTTTGCTTCATACAGTTTCACATAAAGAAGTCTGTGAGTCAGACTGGAAAAGATGTCTGCTGCAGAGAACAGCAGCACTCATTACGCAGTTCATTTCTAGTCTCCCACAGAAGACTGCCATATATCTTAAAGTATCCTGCAATTCATTATATCAAAGCAGTCAATATTGGGCTGGGTGTACCATTGGTCTGTGACTGGAAACATCAGTTGGCAAAGCCATGCTTTGGGCTTTCCTCAATCAACCCCCCCTCCCCCATCCTTTACACAGAAACATCACGGAAGGGGCCCTGACTGTTTATAACATGTCTGTTCAGATTCTACTCCAGGCCTGTCTCCCAGAACTCTATGTTTCATGTATTCATGGGAGTAGTAGGCAATCTGCTTTTGTTTCAGCGAGCCCTGCTTCAATTTCTGGCCATTTTCTTAACTGCCTCTCTGGACATTGACTGTAGAATTATACTCTCTAGCTGCTCTTGGAGTCTGCTCCCCCCACACCCATCTAGGGTGGCCACTTCTGAGGAAATGGATCATGAAAGAAGAGGACAAAAGGGAAGTGTGATTTGCATAAAATTTGCATATGGTGATTGAAATTAGGGGTGTGCACGGACCCTCCGGATCGGATCGGGACCCGGATCGGGACCTCCAATTTTGTCCCGGACCGGTTCGGACAAAATCGGAGGCCCCCCGGACCGGATCGAGTCCGATCCCGACCCAAAAATCGTACATTTTTGGATCGGCCGCCATTTTTTTCCCCATAGACTTGCATTGCAATGCAAGTCTATGAGGAAAAAATGGCGGCGGGTGGGTAAGGGGGGGCCTAACTCCCTCCCCCCCGGGGCCGTCCGCTGTGGACGGCCCCGGCAGGTAAACCCCCTCCCCCGCGCTCCCTACCCCCCCTGGGGCCGCCTGCTTCCATCCGCTGGCGCCCGCGGGCGCCAGCGGATAGAAGCGGACGGCTCCGGGGGGGGGGTAAGCCCCCTTCCCCGCCACTTACCTTCTCGGCACGTCCGGCGCCGGCGGCTACTACCAGCGGGCTCCGCGGCCTACTCTCGAGTAGCGCGCCGGGTGATGACATCACCCGGCGCGCCACCCTGGAGCAGGCCGCGGAGCCTGCTGGTAGTAGTAGGCGCCGGCGCCGGACGGGAGCCGCCGGGCCGGGCAGGTAAGGGCCCCCCTCCCCCCTCCCCCCTCCGCGCGCCCCCTCCTCCCCTCCACGCACCCCCTCCTTACCTTTCCGGCCCGGCGGCTCCCGTCCGGCGCCGGCGCCTACTACTTCCAGCAGGCTCCGCGGCCTGCTCTAGAGTAGCGCGCCGGGTGATGACATCACCCGGCGCGCCATCCTAGAGCAGGCCGCGGAGCCTGCTGGGAGTAGTAGGCGCCGGCGCCGGACGGGAGCCGCCGGGCCGGAAAGGTAAGGGCCCCCCTCCCCCCTCCGCGCGCCCCCTCCTCCCCTCCACGCACCCCCTCCTTACCTTTCCGGCCCGGCGGCTCCCGTCCGGCGCCGGCGCCTACTACTTCCAGCAGGCTCCGCGGCCTGCTCTAGAGTAGCGCGCCGGGTGATGACATCACCCGGCGCGCCATCCTAGAGCAGGCCGCGGAGCCTGCTGGGAATAGTAGGCGCCGGCGCCGGACGGGAGCCGCCGGGCCGGAAAGGTAAGGGCCCCCCTCCCCCCTCCGCGCGCCCCCTCCTCCCCTCCACGCACCCCCTCCTTACCTTTCCGGCCCGGCGGCTCCCGTCCGGCGCCGGCGCCTACTACTTCCAGCAGGCTCCGCGGCCTGCTCTAGAGTAGCGCGCCGGGTGATGACATCACCCGGCGCGCCATCCTAGAGCAGGCCGCGGAGCCTGCTGGGAATAGTAGGCGCCGGCGCCGGACGGGAGCCGCCGGGCCGGAAAGGTAAGGGCCCCCCTCCCCCCTCCGCGCGTCCCCTCCTCCCCTCCACGCACCCCCTCCTTACCTTCCCGGCCCGGTGGCTCCCGTCCGGCGCCGGCGCCTACTACTACCAGCAGGCTCCGCGGCCTGCTCTAGAGTAGCGCGCCGGGTGATGACATCACCCGGCGCGCCACCCTAGAGCAGGCCGCGGAGCCTGCTAGTAGTAGTAGGCGCCGGCGCCGGACGGGAGCCACCGGGCCGAGAAGGTAAGTGCCCCCCTCCTCCCCCCCCCGCTGTCCACTTTCATCGGCGGGCGCCCGCTGGCGCCCGCCAATGGAAGCGGCGGTGGGCGCCAGTGGGCGCCCGCCGATCCGCCGATCCGCCGAACCGGTTCGGAGCTTTTTCGGACCGGTTCGGATTGGATCGGCCGATCCAGCTGCGGGATCGGAAATCGGATAATTTATCCGATTTCCCACTGGACCGGACTCGGATCGTGGATCGGGTCCGATCCAGTGCACATCCCTAATTGAAATGTACAGATGCAAGTTTAGAAAAAATCTAATTTAAATAGAAATACAGTACATCTTGTCATAGTACAGATGATTGCTTGCTGAATCGGCGGTTCATATACCAACGGCTGATGGCTCTTTATCTTTAAACTGGAATTAGACTGGAAAGTCCTTGCAACAGAGGACTGTCCTCTCTAAAAGAGGACAAATGTCCATCCAATTTTTTATCCCTCCTAGGATGGTGTTAGGATGATATCCACATCCCAGCCCCTGTGACATTGCAACACTTTGCCCTCGCTTTCTCAGCATCTGGTGGGGCCCATCCAACTGCACAGTTGTCATGGCCACACAGCTGAGTAGCTCACAGCACTCTGGTTCAGCATAAGGCAGCTCTTTAAATTCTCTCTCTCTCTCTCTCTCTCTCTCTCTCCTTTCCCATTTAGTAAGTTATAGCGGTCCATGTAACTTCGCTGCCGTTCACCACAAAAGGCTTACCTGATAAACAATATTGTCGATTTGGTACATCTTTGATTTATAGCCACATTTTCCATCAAAACAATATTGGGGCTCATCCCTGGCCAACGGGCTTCAAAGAGCAAAACAGTCTTATTTTCTTGGTTCTTGAAACATTTCAGCCAACATCTGCTTTCCCTCAACGTCACCTTCTACTTTATTCTGCCTCTCTTCTCCATGTGCATCTGCCATGGATTGTGGATCATACAAGCCCTGTGAGGTGTTTCATGAAAGTGTACCTTAATACTGGGAAACCCCATTTTTCTTTGTGCACTTGGAAACAGAACATCACACACACACAATCATCGAGGTGGGGGAGAGCGATTCCATCTTTCCCTGTGACAGAGTTACCTTAGGGACAACACACTGATGTCAGCACTGAGAGAAGTTCATTCTCCACAACTCCACAGATATTTCTTGGTTCACCTCTGACTATGATGTAATTGAGTGTGGTTAATCATGGGGAAGGGGATTAGGCCCATTTCCATGAATTAATTCAGATAATCAAGGCTTTGGGGGGATATCAATTGGATAAGGGCAGCCTGTTACAACAGCAAGTCTTGTAGCATCTTAAAGGCTAACACATTGATGGAGGTATAAGTTTTTGAGACCTAGAGCCAGGGCCAGTCTAAGAGATTTAATTATTTCAGGCGAGGGTTCGAGGTGGTGCCAACCCCTCACCTCCATTCCATGTACAGAAGTTGCCCCAACAGGCGGATGAATCTGACTTCCATACAGATTGTGGGACAACATCCTCCACCATACTTGAGGGAAGCAGGATAGTTTAGGGAGTGCAGGGCAGACTGTCTGCCACACACGACTCCATTCTCACTGCCCTGACAGGGTGGCCATATGTCCTACTTTGCAGAGGGCAGGCTTCTGTTTGAAGTGCTGTCCATTCTAGAGATGTAAAACTTCCAGAAATTTTAAAGACATGGAAAACCTTCCCTCCCTGTTTTTATTTTACCCAGAAAACAATTGAAATTTGGAGGGAAATGGAAAAATAAGCAATATTTACCTTTTTAGAGGTCTTTACAGTGCTAAAGTCACTTCATTGCTTTAGAACAGCCTTCCCCAACCTGGTGTCCCCCAGATATTTTGGACTTCAGATCCCATCAGCCCCAGGCAGCATGGCCAAAGGTAAGGAATACTGGGCATTGTAGTCAAAAACAATGTATAACTTGCTTTGCTCATAAAATTATCATTACAATGGGGAAAAAAATGTAAACTCAGTTAGTATACATCACTATGGGTTCCACCCCTGACTGACAGAAGGCTCTGAGTTTGGAGCCCTCCATGTCCTCTACATCCTCCTGGTAAGGGCGAGAGGACAGTGGTGATTTCACCTCCTTCCCTTGTTTAAAACACAAAAAGCAGGCCTCGGAGGCCATCTAACTGACTCACCTTTCAGTGAGTGGGGCGGGAAGGGGAGAGGCCATACCCAGACTCTCCTCTTCCTCATAAGAACATAAGAAGAGCCCTGATGGATCAGACTGAGGGTCAATCTAGTCCACTACTCTGTTCACAGTGGCCAATCAGCTGCCAACCAGGGACCCACAAGCAGGACACGATGCAACAGAACCCTCCCACCCATGTTCCCCAGCAACTGGTGTATAAAGGCTTGCTGTCTCTGATACTGGAGGTAGCACATAGCCATCAGGACTAGTAGCCCATCCCTCTCCCCAGCATGCCTCTTTACCAGGTCACAGTTGTATCCTCCTAACAGAAGCTTTCTGTGTCAGCTGGGAGAAGGGGAGGGAGTAGAGGTGGGAGGATCCACAATCAGACCTCCTCCTCCTCCTGTATGCTCATAGCTCTGCCTACAGGTGTGGAGGAGGTGATCTGCAACTTCCTATGCCCCCACCCCACTGTCCAGAGGACACACACACAGGATTGCTCTCTTAGTAAACATGCAGTGATTATATGAATAAACTATATATTTAAATTTAATTTACCAAACACATAGGCTGACCATACGAAAAGGAGGACAGGGCTCATGTAACTTTCACAGTTGTAGAGAAAAGGGAATTTCAGCTGGCATCATTTGTATGCAATTAGTACCTGGTGAAATCCTCTCTTCATCGCAACAGTTAAAGTTGCAGGCACTATACTAGAGTGACCCTATACAAAAGAAGGCAGGGCCCCTGCAACTTTAACTGTTGTGATGAAGAGGGAATTTCACCAGGAACTAATTGCATACAAATGACACCAGCTGAAATTCCCTTTTCTCTACAACTGTTAAAGTTACAGGAGCCCTGTCCTCCTTTTCATATGGTCAGCCTACAATAATTGTATGAACAAAGCACGTTATACATAACACATTTCAGGTTCTTGTTTTATATCTGACCAGAGGGAACTTCAGGAAGTAATCCCTGAAACTGCTGAATCATCCAAGAAGCTAAAAGAAGCAGGAAGAACTGGAGGCAGAGGAAGACTGGTGAAAATCATCTATTCCTGTTTGTAAGGAAATTTAAACAAATTCCTAAGCCAGTTCCTGTCTGCGGGATGGAGTTTAGGGAAAACTGGTCTGAAGGAAAAGCTATTGGGATTATATTTAGTTGGGAAAGAACTGGCTTAAGGATGGTAAGCAACTATATTTAATTTAAGAACCTTTAAGCAATCTCAATATATTATTTGAAGAGTGACATTTTATTCACTTTATTTGTTAATGAACAGCTTATTTTTGTGTGTGTTCATTTTGAAAGATTATCTCTAGTGGTGGTCTTGACTAGCAGTGGGTACAAAATGCAGCGGGTACAAAAGCTTCTGCCACAATCAATCTGTTAATCTTTAAGGTGGCACAAAAAGCCTTTGTTGTTTCCTTCTGGAGAAAGGCATTTGCTCTCAACATTGAGTCGTGCCTTGAATAGTACAGATGGTATGAATATCATTTATAAGTTCCTTTTCAACATCAGAAGTTGAATATATCCCTTTAGAGATATCATGTAACTAAAAGGCAGAATTAAAGGATGACAAAAATCTGGCAGTCAACTGCCATATGCCATTGTTTTAATTGTAAAGGATATAGAATTTCTTTTTGTTGTTGTTGCTCATCCAGACATGAACTTGTTCTAACAAGCATTAAAAGAAAAAAAACAGCATGAACAATAAATGACATTACAAGAATTCTTTGGCACCGAAGAATCCATGTGACCTAGCCTCCATATAGCTCTCCTGATTTCCCTGAGCAACACCAACTGATTGCATGAGATGGAAATAAGGCAAGTAACTCACAGGAGATATATTAATACAATTACCAGTCTGATTTTAGAAAAGGAGGGCAGTCACTGAAGACCTGACATAAAGCCTCTTGACGTCAGTAGAGAATGAAATCACCAGGAACTTGTGCCTAGACGTCAGCTCAGTATCAGGCATTAGAACACAAAACATTATTTTTTGGGCCAGTGTCTATCACCATAATTGAGATACATTTGGGGCTGTCTTGGAGAGACAAAATAATGACCTTTGGATCCATGCACACAAAGTGTTCTCATTGTGATTGAAGAACATCAGGAAGTAAGTTGATACTTTACATATTGGATTAATCTCTGATGGTGGAACAAAGATTTAGGCTGTCTTAGCCAATGAAAAGTCAGTACAGTCTCTTGAGGAAAAGAGTCTGTACTGACTTCTCCTGGTGCAGAAATCATAAAACAGTCATCATCCTTAAATTCATGAATCATGATTGTGTTACAGCATTGTCTGGGATCAGAGATACACACAGTGATAGGTGCTGAAGTGTGAGGGGGTAGTAAAAAACTGAAATAGGGTGGCCACTTGTTATGTATCACCAAAAAAAGAGGAAATGGATAAGAAAGTAAGAACATAAGAGCCATACTGAATCAGACTGAGGGTCCATCTACTCTAGCATTCTGTTCACACAGTGGTCAACCAGCAGAAACCCACAAACAGGATATGAGTGTAACAGCACCCTTTCACCCATGTTCCCCAGCAATTGGTGTACACAGGTGTACTGCCTCTGATACTGGAGGTAGCACATAGCCAGCAGCCAATTCTTCTCCAGGAATTTATCTAAACCCCTTGTAAGCCATCCAAATTGGTGGCCATCACTACATCTTGTGGTAGCAAATTCCATAGTTTAACTATGCACTGTGTAGAAAAGTAATTTCTTTTATCTGTCCTGAATCTCCCACCAAACAGCTTCATGGGATGACCCCAGGTTCTAGTATTATGAGATAGGGAGAAAAATATCTCCTTGTCCACATTCTCCACACCAGGCAGAATTTTGTACACCTCTATCAGGACTTCACCTCCTTTTTTCCAAGCTAAACAATCCCAGCTGATGTAACCTTCTCCTTTCTGCACTGTTTCCAGCTCTACAATATTTTTGTATAGGTATGGTGAGTGGTGACCAGAAGTGTATACAGTATTCAAAGTATGGTCGACATCATCCATAGGTTTGTATAAAGGCAGCATGATATTGGATAATCACAAGAGAGGAGAAAAGCTGACAACAATTTGCATAGTGTTTGCATTAAGCAATTTATATGCATACATGCAAACTTAAAAAGAATTACTATAATTTCAATAGAAATACCATACATAGCAGTAGAGTGGGAAGACTGTGACCAGGGCTAGATCTACACTGCAGCTTTATAGCAGTTTTGCAGTGCACTGATAACTGTTGGAGTACAATCCAAATTGCATATACTGCTTTCATAGTGCTATTTCCTGCTTTTTATTCCACATTCGTAATGATTCGACACAAGGTGTAGGTCTGGCCCAGGTAACCTGTGTGCCTGCTGCTCAGTCTGCTGTCCTCACTGCTGATGGACCACTTCAAGGCAGCTCCCCGCTCTGGCTTCTCATGGTTCTTGATCTTCAAAGCAGACTTGGCCCTTCAAATAGAGCAGACTTGTTGAACCTCCTTCAACCCGCAGGGCAAATTTAATTTCAGGAAAGCTCTTGGGGTTATAATCCAGTGGTAGGTGGGGACAAAGGGACAGGGTCAAAAACTCCCCGAACACCGAAAATCCTAGCATATTTCAGCTTTAAGCTCTTACTGACAGCAGGCCCAGCACGCATGGTTAATGGTGTGGGATCATGGGAGTTGTGGTCCAACAACATCTGGAGTGCCACATGTTCCTGCTCTAGACAAAGCACTGTTGGGGCCTTAATATTAGTGTTGTATCAAAAAAAGTCTCTTTTTTTTTACCATTCACATTTAATTGCTTTCAAAAAGGAAGACAAAGGAGAATAAAAATTCAGAGAATTTTTCATGGGATGGCTTCAGTGTTTCTTGCATTTACTTAGGAGGTAGGCAAGAAATGTGTGTTAGTGTCCTATCTTCCACTGTACAGCCACCACTCTAGCAGCTTGTTCAGCTTACTGCATTTCAATTAAAGTCCAAGAAAAGACATCAGGAGGTTTATTTATTTATTTATTTATTTATTTATTTATTGCATTTGTATACCGCCCCATAGCTGAAGCTCTCTGGGCGGTTACATAGGATTCCTTTCAGAGGATTTTTCAAATCAGAAAGTTCAGCCTAGGAGACTGAGGAAAAATGGAGAGCTGCATAACAGAAAAAAACTCCCCATATATACAGCACCCTCGGCTGCCTTACAATGATCCTATCTACGCTACTGCTTTAAAATGGTTTATATCAGTTTTAAACCAGTTAATAACTGTTATAAACCGTTTTAAAGCAGTAGTGTAGATAAGCTAAGTGTTTCAGTACGCTGAAAAACACCACAAAAATACATTATAAAACACTCTGAAAATAAGGCTGAACAATGGAAGCCCCCTTCATTGGGAATGAAAACTTTTAGGAGGACAGATTTTGATGCCGCACTAACTCCACCACTTCTCTGGAGCTGGGCATGACACTGCCCACCCCTCACCCCTGCACTCTGATGGATGCAAAATGGAGGCTAGCCTGCCAACTCAGCCGAGGCTGTTGCTAATTGCAGTGGCAACACAACAATAAAAAAACCCCCTAAGGGTAAAAGAACGAAGATGTGCTACAACTAGGGGTGTGCACACCAAAAAATATTATTTTTTATCGTTATCGTTATTTCGGACCAAAAAATCGATCTCAAATTTGGCACATATGTGTAGCAACATGTGCTACACACATGTTCCAAATTTGAGATCGATCCCTCCAACCCTCGATTTTATATGAATTTATTAAAGATCGTTTCCGTTCTGCCAGATCAGAATGACAGCTCACCAGACCTGTCAGAACGGAAACGATCTTTAAAAAATTAATATAAAATTGAGGGCTGGAGGGATCAATCTCAAATTTCATGCACATACTTAGGCATACCCCAGAAGCACTGTGACCAAGTTTCAAGCCTCTAACTTTTAAAATACAGAAGTTATAGGTATATTTATATGGCATTCCGATAAAACGATAAAATCGCCTGAAAATTATCGTCTCCAATGATTATCGTAGGTTTTTCTATCGTATCATTATCGTAACTCATGTGCATGATAAAGAGCATATCGTATCGTTATCGTAAATTCTAACGATACGATACACATCCCTAGCTACAACCCCTGCCCATGGTGAGCCCTACCTGTAAGAAACTGTGGAGAATTTATCCTCACCCATGAGAAATGGGGTGAAATCCCCCCCATTTCTCTGCCCACAAAGAGGATGGAGAATTTCAAGAGGCCATTTTCGCACATCTCTATGACTTGCAGTTGCAATTTCTTCCTTAGTCTAGATGTTCCCCAGACATAGGCTGAATTCGGACAACACGATAGTCAACGGTGGGGTAATAATCAACTTTACAGTTGTTCATCTAGGGGGTACTCCCCACACAACATGGAAATAAATAATCAACTGTGGTGTGGATTAGGATCAGCGTTGAGTTGACTATGGCAGCATTCGGATGACATGATATTCAGTACAACTGACGATTGTTTCCCCACCCCCACCCCAGTTGCTTATTGTGTCGTCCGAATTCAGCCATATTCTTTTTAGATCTTTCAGCCTTGCTCAGTCTCTTTCAGTAGTACTAGATCTCCAATAGCTCTTCCTTGATTTTACTCTGTTGTTCTACATTGGGAGTAATTAGCACAGAAAGTGCTTCCTGCATGATGAAGCCCACTATCTCTTTGTAGGTCTCTTTACCCCAGAGATGTACAGCATCTATGTATATTGAGCTAGAAATCTCAACTTCCTACCAGACCACAGCTGGAAAAGGCTGAATATATATATATATATATATATATATATATATATATATATATCCCGTGTGTGCATCACCTATTGCTAAAAATGCATAAAGAATTTCATGTCATGATGTAATCCAGCGTAGTGTGTCCAAAGCAATATTAGATTTATTCATTTGCTATACGAAAGATATCGCTAGAATTCAGCCTATTTGGCAAATCCTTTTCTCCAAGTTCCGGGCAATGTTTCAATCACTTGTTGCTAGGATACTTTGAAAATATTGTCTGTTTTTAACTGTTCTATCTCTAATTGAATAAACTGTTACTTTGAAATATTGCTGTGGAGGTTCGAAAACTCTTTCAGGCTTGTGTAAGTTTTCATCTGACTGGCAGGACAGGTTGGTAGAACAGTTTAAGTTGAAGGAGCTGAATATATTTTAGTTCTGTTTTTAGAATTATTCTTGGAACTGATTTAAGACAGATGGTACTTCCATGCACTTCATTTGCAATCCTCTCCCTGAACTCCCAAATTTCAGTGGGACTAGGGTGACCATATGGAAAGGAAGACAGGGCTCCTGTATTTTTAACAGTTGTATAGAAAAGGGCATTTCAGGAGGTGACATTCGTATGCATGCAGCACCTGGTGAAATTCCCTCTTCATCACAACAGTTAAAGCTCCAGGAGCCCTGCCCGCTTTTGTTTCTGGTCACTCTACAGAAGAGAACAGGATTCCTGCA
The DNA here is from genome assembly GCA_029215795.1 of Anniella stebbinsi. Taxonomy (NCBI): domain Eukaryota; kingdom Metazoa; phylum Chordata; class Lepidosauria; order Squamata; family Anniellidae; genus Anniella; species Anniella stebbinsi. The sequence continues at coordinate 130,658,924 of JARDYH010000003.1, read as the reverse complement.
GCTTTAACTGTTGTGATGAAAAGGGAATTTCACCAGGTGCTGCATGCATACTAATGACAACTGCTGAAATTCCTTTTCCTATACAATTGTTAAAGATACAGGAGCCCTGTCCTCTTGTCCATATGGTCATCCTACTTTAGCGCAATGCCAAACCTGAGTCAAGGTTTGGAAAACTAAGGCTTTGTGCTTCGTGTTAACTATCATTTGAAATTTAAAAACCACACTGTAACATTTTCTCTTGGTCAGAATTGGATGATAATTGCAGGCATAGAAACCCCTTAGGAGGAGCTTACAATAGGGATGTGTATTGTATCGTTAAAATGCACAATAATGATGTGATAGGGTCATTATCGTGCATGTGTTTAACGATGACGATACAATAAAGCAGAAAAAAATTAAAAGATCAAAATAGCATATTAAAATTGTTCAATTTAAAAATTTTAAACAGTAGATCAATAAAAATGGGCTGGTCAGTTGAGGAATGTTTCCTGGAAAAGACCTGTTTTCAGTGTCCTGTCTTGATGAGGGGAAAGCTCTGGGATGGATTCGCAGTAGCGCTAAGTCATTTGTATGATGCAGCAGCCATCATGGAGCCATCCTAGGGCATTCCCCCGAAGCTCCAGTTTAAAAAAATCGGGAACTTACCCTGACTTTTTCCTATGAGCAAGATGCAGATGCACATTTGCAGGAGGCATGTCCTGGCCAATAGCGACCCCTGAATGGTCACCATCACTGGACAGGAGGAGGGGGAAAGTGGGGGTAGACCAGTGAGCTGAATGGCTACTGGAACACCTCCACACTTCTCCGGCATGGCAGAAGGACACCCATGCCAGAGAAGCACATAAACATAAAAAAGTAAAAATAAGATTATTTTTTAAAAATGGGGGATGTGCCGCGGAGCCCATGGAATGTTGCCTCCATGCAGAAGGATGCCCATGCTGGAGAAGGCATAAATGCAAAAAAAGTAAAAAAAAAAAAGAATTAAAAAGTGGGGGATGCGTGGATGCACCGTGATGCCTATGCAATGACATGCAATTGTTCAGTCGTGCATGAGCATAGCACTGCACAGGCACAGCGGCAGCTCCTTTGGCTGCAAACCCTCCACCTCTGCTCCTTGCCATGGATACAGCTGGCAGGAGTGCAAGTGTGGAATAGTGGGGGCCTGAGGCGCAAATGCGACTTTGTGTAGATACCCCCCAGGAGGCAAATGACACATGGGGACTCCCAGGGGCGGGGGGGGATAGGGATGGGTTTTCTCCGGGATAAGGGATCCCGGGGAAAACCTGATTCTTTCCGCAGTCCCGGGAATGTCCTAAGACCGCAGGAGGTGTGAGCTCCCCTCCCGCCTGGTGCCTGCTTAAGTGGCCATGAGAAACAGGCACGGAGCTGCACGGCATGGCTCCATGCCCATCAGGGGAGGGGGGAAGAAATCCACTATCCCCCAGATGGCGGGGGGTTGGTGCAATACCCGATTTCAGGGGGGGGATTTAAAAAAAATACTTACCATTTCGCTGGAGCGCATGTGCACTCTTCTCAGCGCCTTTAAAAAAATGGCAGGCCCAACTGTGCGACTTCCCGGGAGGAAGCCGGGATGTTGCACTTCCTGGTTAGGAGGAGGAGGACGATCCTGGATGTAGGTATGTCTGGGATCGTCCCCAGGCCCTCCTTCTACACCCCTAGGTGTAGAAAGGACCTCTGTCTGAACTGACTTGCATGCAGTGGAAAGAAAAGCTACAGCCCCCAAACCAACTGCTTTGGGGAGAAAAGCCACCTACTCCCAGCAAGGGTGAATCTACGTGGTGGAGGGATAGGGCCCATGCTGCTCCCTCATGCTTGTATTTCACCACTCTCCTAAGCTTACTTAGTGTATAAACAAGGCCATAGTGTTTTGCTAGTATTGCTCCACATAACGGAGACATTGGTCAATCAAGACATGATTATTCAGAACAAAACACTCCCCCTTTCCTTTCATCATGCACATTCCGTACAGCTGCACTGGAATGTGGAAGGAATTGAGTTGTAATTCAGGATTTAATTCAGCAGTATCTGAAGAAGAAGGAAAAGTTCCTCTGCTATTTCGATTGTAGTATCGGGGGATTGTATCCAATGGTATCCACATCATGTTGGTGGAATGGACTATTTTGTCCTCTGAAGCCTCCCACACATGCTCCCAGATCTGCTCTGGAGGGTTGGAGGCCCCTCCAGAGCAGATTGTGGGGGCACACCAAGATGCAGAAGGGGAAATAATAGGGTGGCCACTAGTGAATTGCAAAAAAAGAGGACATGCCTCACCAAAACAGAGGACAAACGAGGATACTGATTTGCATAACATTTGCATATGCAAATTCATATGTATAGAAGCAAATTTAGAAATATTATAGTAATTTCAATAGAAATAGAGTACATATCACCATGGTGTGGAAGACTGTGACTAGGTGACCTGAGTGTCTTCTGTTCAGTCTGCTGTCCAGGAGCTCCATTACACCAGTGTTTTATTGCACTCTCGTCATGCCTGGTTTGTGGTTTTGCAACGTGGAACTCACATGATGTTGTCACTGTCCTGCATTCATCTTGCCTCTTCCCCTTCCTTTTCCACCTTATATTGGAGCATGGAAAGTATGGTTTATTTCCTTCACGCGGGATTAAAGCACCCTTCTGCTCCTATGTATTGCCATCCTTGCATTTTTCTTTTATTGGGAGCATGTGCTTTGAATGTGTGCTTACTGATGAAAGAGGAGGGTGGGGTGGTTCTCCAGTACACCGTGTTGAATGAACTGAGCTGGTCGAACGGGCTTTTGTTGTTCCAACCCCACTCTCCTTGCCTGCAGAAATGGCGCCCTGCCAATTAAACATTGAATTGGTAAACTGCTAGATAACAAAGCCAGAAGGGGGGGAGGCTTCTACGTCCATCACCCAACAAGAACCAGTGAAGTGGAGGGGGAAGGAGAAGGGGCAGGTTGGGGCGGGCGCAATAACCGGAGAGCAAGCAAGTGAAAAGAGAATCCCTTGGCATAGATACGATTGTGAAAGGGACCAGCACTTGCCACGTTAAAGAAATGGAGGTCAAAATCGCGGGTGCATACAAGGGGAAAAAAGTAGGTGTGATGGAGCTCCAGGTGCTGTTGATAGGCAACTTCAAGTCCCAGCTCCTCCTTTCAATGGTTCTTTATCTTTAAACTGGACTTGGACCAGATAGCCTATCAAATAGGACAGTGCCTTCAAAACAGAGAACAGTCCTCTGGCAGCCCTTTAAATAGAGGACTGTCCTCTGTAAAAGAGGGTACATAGCCACCCTAGGAAGTAATGTCATCGGAACAGTAGTGTGCTTGCATGCTGTTAGATGGAACCTGCTCAAACAGGAACACACTGGATGTCAGGGGTACCTAGTACAGTCTGATACTAACACTTGGCTCCACAACACCATCCATGTTGGACATTTCTGCAAGATCTGAACTTTAGTGAACCTCCTAAGAATGAACCTGCAAACATTTCATAAAGAAAATATCGCAAGTATGTGAAAGGATGCTTGACACGATGGATGAAGGCCGATTATTCCCATCAGGCCAATGGAAATGGAAAAACACAGCGATAAGTTTGAAGTGCAGCTGGGGAAACATAGATTACATATTATATAAGGACTTGATAGACAGATGGCGAGCCAGGCTGAGGAACAGGTTGCCAAAAGAGCCTGAGAATTTCCACTGCTCATGACGTTCAAGGCTAGGCCACCCAACTGTTTAGGAATAGGAATGATTTAGTAATCAGATGTAATCTATCCTGCCACAATGCAGAGCAATAGACTAGATGCCTGACCAGTAGCTACCGTTCCAGCTTTACCGAGCCTGTGATTCATGGGGATAATAAGTCATTGGAGAAAACTCCTGGAAAAAATAAGTATTTAGAGTATATTACTTTTGAAACTGACACTCTAGTCTCTTTGCTGTACCTGTTGAGTCATAAATATGATCTGAAGGAAAGAAGCTTAGAGATGGGTTTCACATCGAAAACCTCCCATATGATGTGGACCAGAAAGACTTATTTTCCCATTAAGGAGGGGAGCAAAGTAAAATCTGATTCTCAGCAGCAAGGAAACAAGGAAAGAAAAGTATGGAAATCCAGGTTGGGATAATGCATGATCATATAACCTTGAAGATGTGATTTACTAACATTTCCTTCAAGCCAATCCTCAAGCTATCTTGCCAGCTCACACCACAGTGAATAAGCAGGCATAACATTGGCAGGCACAGGGCTGGTCTCCTTGATTTGACAAAGTGGATCCCATCACATTGGTATTTCATCTTGGAAGTGTTCTGACCAAGGGTCCAAACCTCACTCCAATTTCAGATAGTACTCATAATCCAGGGGGATCTCTATACGGCCTATTTATCCTGCCAAAGCTGTGCAGTGACACTGAATTGTTTATATGACACAGTTGCTAACTCGCAGCCACGAAACTGCGCTTTGTCCTGATGTGGTTTTACCATGATTTTTTTTTTTTAGTTCTTCCAAGGTCACCACCTTGTTTCTCTATCTGGCAGTGATGGCGGTTCAGGTTGAGCAGTGGGCACTGCTGGGGATGGATCCAAGTAGTGTAGGAACGCAGGGCAGGGGGTGGTCTTGATGTCGTTTTTCAGGCCGCATAGCCAGTGCTCCCTCCTGTTGTTTATATTTATTGATTCCGCCTTGCAGCAACAATGCTGTAGGGTTCTGAGGGAATTGGCTACAAAACAGATAGATGATCAAGGGAAGTTGAATTAATTAAATGAAAAAGTCCCACTCCTCAAGAAAATAAATTAAACTCCCTTCCTCATTCCCCTTGGACTGCATGGTATTTATTTACCTGTGGTGTCACAGGGGACACATACTCCAGTGTTATCCTAGGCACTCTTTCTCAGAAGCAAGTCCCACTGTAGGATTTTCTCCAGGTAAGTGTGCATAATGTGATTTGTTTTATGAAGCAGGCAGAGCACTTGTCCAGTGGGTAAACTCTGGAATAAAATGAAACAAATGTCAAAGTTGAGTCAAAATCCATGCTATTCTCAAATGTCTGCTCAGGGCACACATCCCTGTTAGTACACGTTGAAAGGTTGGACCCAGAATCCTTATTCTGCCAGTGGAGAAGGACTGGTTGTGGAATGGGATGTTTGTGCCCTGCATCCCACTTGTAGCCTCCTGCACAACCTCCAAATCTCAATAGGGTTCCCACCCACCCACTTCGGAACTAGATTTGTAGGGCACATGAGTGCTGGAGAAGACACGGATGTCCCATTCTGCAAGCAGTATCCTTCTGTAAATGCATCTGTGTTTGATGCATCTTGTAATAAGAAGGTGGTGGTGGTGCCAATAAACTGAAGGAACTGAGCACTGTAGCAAACTGTGCATGCTCCAATTCCAGAATTAATTGTAGAAGCTCTACTAGTTAATCCAGAAGGAGTAAACTATAGGGAAGAATGAACAAAGGGAAGAAGACGAGAGCGGAGTGGGGAAAATAGTCTCATCATCAGCCCTAAGCAAATAGCCTTTATAATTTGGCCACCGTGTCCTTATTTCAGAAGTACAGCTGTTCCCAACCAAAGACCTGTAGACCATGATATACCACATTATGAACATTGAGACTCCAGTAGAATAGCCACAATTCGGTGCAGCTGGGTTGCTCAATTGGTAAACAGTGAGAGAATTAAAAGACATGTGCAAGAGTGTTGATTTAATTTCGTCACTAAGCTTTACAAGTACTGGATATTTAATCTAGGTGGAGGGAAAAGAGACCATTTGTCTTTCTCACAGACAGTAATCTACATAGCCTTTTTGTATTTGCAGGATGTTTTGAAGTCGCTACCATCTGAGAGAGCACATCCATGAAGAAGGGTCCAGGTTCAATCTCCAGCATCTCCAGGTAGGACTCAGAAAAGCCCTTGTCAAAAACCCTGGAGAGCCTCAGCAAGTCATTGTAGACCAGACTTCCCTAAATTGGTGCCCTCCGGAGGTTTTGGATTTCAACTCACCTCAACCTCAGCTGGCATGGCCAATGGTCTCAAGAATGCTGGGAGTTGGAGTTCAAAACGTCTAGAGGGTACCAGGTTGGGGAAGGCTGGTGTAGACAATACTATGCTAGATGGACTAATTGTCCCACTCAGTAAAGGTGGATTCCTATGATCACTACAAATTAAAAAAGTGGAAGTGTTATTTTCTTCTCTATTTCTATTCCTTCCTTCTGTACAGGGGAACAGTGTCTTGCTGAAAATCAAAATATCAAATGTGTGAGCTAAAGAGTCACATTTTAGAGCTTTACCAAGAGTAAAATGAAATTCTATTAGAATGATTAAATGTTGTTTTATTCAAAGATGGACATAAAATCCTTTTCATATATTCCACTTTCTTGAGGGCATATATATGTGTCCACCGTATTGACTTAGGGTGCAATCCCATCAGGTTGCCACTTCTTAGAAGGAAGTCTGAAAGGCTTTCGAGTCTCTAATGCCCCGCTGCTACCAGGGCAGGAGACATAATGGGTGGAGGTTTCCCCCTCTCCATTCTCCCCCCCCCCCCCCCATGGACAGGCCTCTGAGCCCACCTAGAGGAGTTGTGCTGCTGGGCTGGGGAGATCATAGGATTTTTCATATCCCAGCCTCTCCCCTCCCTGCCCATCCAAAGCCACTATTGCAAACTTGGAAAACAGGTGCCATGGTTCTTCCTGTGACAGCTGGAAAGGATGTGGGACAGGGAGGGATCCGATCTCGGAGTCTCTTTCCCAAGGTTGTAGCAGGAGGGGAAATCTGAAAAAAACCCCTATGGTCCCTAGGATTGTGGGTCTCTAGGGACCATAGGACTGCCTAAATCATCTTTCAAGTGGGCAACAGATGACTGCTTCTAGGCAATTACTCATTTACACTGACAAATAAAAAATACATAATTTGGAGGTAAAATACTAACAAACAGGATGTAGCCTAAAACTCTGCGTAGGGATGGACAAATCACTTGTTTTTTTATTTTCTTTTTTCAGGTTGTGTCAGTTTCACATGTATTCATTCGTAAATCCATTCGATCCAATTTCAACATCAGTATCCAATTAAACACACATATGCAATTTCCCCTAGCATATGCATTGTGTGTAATTTTCTCTAATATACATTTTTGTGCAAAACTTTCCCTAACGTATATTTTTTTTGTATGCAAATTTCCCTAATCTGCACAGTTGTCAAAACAAATTTTGAGCCGAGAACTGGTATCACAAAAACCAGAGAAGTAAGGCACCTGAAGGATAACTGCGTTTTGATCTGCATATTCGTCCAGAAAGTGCAAATTAGGTCAGTTCACTTAAAAATGTGAACCAAATCAAATTCTTACCTACAGCTGTGCAGAGCATCTCAAAGTTAACCAATTTAGGGTACAATCCTATGCATGTTTAGACAGGAAAAAGTCCGACAACTCCCAGCAGACCATAGCATGAAAGGAATTGTTGGACATTTTTTCTGTGTGAACATGCATAGGATTGCATCCTCAGATTATTTCCTTCTGATCTAGAAATTTCCTGGCAGATGTGGTGGTGGTGGGGGCTCTGATGTACACATGGAGCTCATACACCCACGTGGAGCTTCTCGGTCCTCTACAGTAAAGAGAAGAATGTGTGGGAAAGGATTGTGTGGACAAAACAACCTTTTAAGGAAGCTTTCTCTCACAGGAGCAATAAGTGTGTGCATGTTGAGCTCTGGATCAGAGGCTGTAAATGTGTGCTTAGGGATTTAAATTATTCAAACACCAAACACAACTGGAGAATATGCATACATAAAAGAACATCACACGGTCAGATGTACTCTAAATCAAGTCTGGCCTACATAGCAGACTTTAATTATATGTGTGGGCAGGGAACTTGGCCTAGTGCATCTCCAAAGGCATAATGTTCTGACTAGGAATGCCAGATTTTTCAAACTCAACATGGACAGAATGAATTAAACAAGTTCATTGTGGTTGTGCACCTTGTATTATTTGATAAAATGAAGCATCCTGACTTTCAGTCCAGTTCTAAAACCATTTATACAGAAATAAGTTGATACCCCAATCTGAATTGGACTGACTTACTAGCAAGCAGGCTTTCATCTTAACTTGGTTATTTGTTATTATTTATTAAAAATTTTTTAATCCTGCACCTCAGTGAAAACAAAAATGCTTCTCACAGACTTACTATCGGAAAAGGCTCAGCAAACAAGGAAAAAGCATGGGAACGGAAGAGATAAAGTGAGACGGCTCATCTCCCTCTGTACAGCCTGCATTGGCATTCTCTTGGATTGCAGTCTCTTGTTTATCCCTCAGGCACAGCCCATAGGAGCACAAATTTATGTACTGATTTTAATATTTATATATATACTGTATCTGCTTAAAAGCCTTCAATTTTCATTTCACTCTGTACCTGGTCACTGTCCCTTCTCCCATCCCCAGACAACCAGCATCGGGCTATACCCAAGTGAGTTAAAAGCAGCTGGAGGGGTATATCAGGGGGAAAACATCTAAAAGTTGAAGGGCTAAGCACCCCTCCCCAGAAGATAGGGAACTGTCCTATATTGAGCAAGCAAGCAAGCAAGCAAGCAAGCAAGCAAGCAAGCAAACGCAGGGGAGAACTACATCACACCACACTACCAGTGTGATGTAGTGACTAGAGTGTTGGACTGGAAGTTGGGCGATCTGGCTTCTGGTCCCCATTCTGCTTTGGAAGCTCACTGGGTGTCTTTGGGCCAGTCACAAAACCGCAGCACAACCTACCTCACAGGGTTGTCGTTGTGAAGATAAATGCAGAGGAGGATTATGTATGCCACCTCGGGTTCCTTGGAGGAAAAAAGGTGGGATATAAACCATGACTGAAGGAATAAAATTTACTTGGGCATGAGCACCATTTTGATGTAGAAAAGGGTATATACAAATACCCCCCTCTCTCTCCCCCCCCTCTCTCTCTCTTAGAAACTGTAACCATGTATATCCCCAGTCAGCTGCCCCCTAAAATGTTTTAAAATAAGCTGCCCTGATGGGCCCAGGTGCTGATGCAGGGCCTATTTGCCACTGGCCCCATCACTTGCCACTCTTTGGGTGGCCATTTGGGTCCCCCTGGCCTGCAGGGGCCCTGGACATCTTCCCCAAGGTCCACTGCTGACCTTCATTACATGCTGCTAAAGTAAACAGATAGTTTACCTGTCAATCATTTCATTGTCAGATGGGCACTGCCCCTTTTAGATTTGGTTATACTTCATATATTTCTGCCATAGCAATGCATTCTACTTGTCCTTGTAACCAGCCATCTTTGTCAATTACATAGAATACTGACAAACTAGCTGTGGAATGAACTCCCTAGAAAGGTTTGCCTGGCGCTGCGTCATACTCCTTTCAGTACCAGGTGAAGACCTTTTTTATTTTTCAGCATTTTAGCATCCTGGTCTTTTAGCTCTGCTGTTTTAAGTCTGTATTTCTGCATTGCTGCTAGGTTTTATTCTGGTTGTACTTTTATATTGTGGTTTTAAGCTTCCATATTTTATATTTTGTTCTGCACCTTCTGAGCCCGGATGGCTGAATCTCATGTTGTGTTTTTCCCATATGCGTAGTATTTTATTCTGAAGTCCTTTCCATCTCATTTATGGGGTATCTCTAGATGGTCATTTTCCCCGCAGTAGTTTTGGAGTGGCGGCAGGTGGATTATATGACGCTGCTGCCACTCCGAAGCTACTGCGGAGAAAAGCCCCAAAGCTCCACTCTAAAAAAGTCAGGCATTTACCCTGACTTTTTTTAGCTTGGAGCGGGCTGGGCAGGGAAGGGGATGGACCAGCGAGCCATAAGCTCACTGAACTGCCTCCGCAGTCCTCCCCACCATTTTAAAAAATAAAAATACCCCCCCACTTACCTTGGAGTAGGGGTGGTAGTGCTCCCAGGTGCCCCTCCAGCTGCTGCTGGGCAGGCGTGAGCGTGGCAGCGGCAGCAAGAAAACTCGCTGTGGCGCTCCTTCCGCTGTAGATGGGCAGAAGGAACGTCAATGCGAGGCGCACCACCTGCTGCCGCCGCTTCGTGACGGAAGAAGGGGCATTGTGAAGAGGAGGGCATGGAGACATTTGTAAATGTTGGTGAGCTTTTATAAAAACAAAACAAAGACAAATGAAATTCTTATCCATCCAGTTCCGATGTCCACTTTTATTAAATGTAGCCACCTTTCTCGGATTGGTTTTTCATTTGAGCTCTCTTTTTTCTTTTTTAAAAAATCTTTCTTTAAATAATTGTCTTATCCAGTCTCTTTCAATGGGTTTGAAATGTGGGCCATCTATTCTTTCTTAAGCTTCTAATCCGGCTTGTGTGTTTTTGATTGAACAAAGCTGTTCTGCTCCTTTTGTAGCAGTGATGTCACCTAATTGACTACATGTTGGCTTGCCCATGACGTACATAAAATCATGTGATCTGCTTAAAAAGAGAGGGAGAGAGAGAAAGTTTCAGCTTGATTAAAGCAAGCTCCTCAAGTGGTCTTTTAATAGCAGGGCCCTCTCGAAATTGAAAGATTCTTAAATGCTATTTTGTTGTTGTTGTTGTTGTTCTGTAGAAAGGGATTGCGGGGAGAGGAAAAAATTTCTGTCCTATTAGTTAACCACAGGAAACAAAATATTAACAGTTAGGGGGTATATTTTGGGTTCTCCCCAAAATTTGAACCACAATAAGTTTGTTCTCCTTTCATGTAAAGACATTTTTCAGTGTTTCATTTCCTTGGGCTCCATCTATGTGGAAGAAGCAAAGCTCTTAAATCACCAGTTAGCGGTTTTGATCTAAATCTCATCATCTAATTATTTTTACAGCGCATTCTTGCAGGGGTAAGGAATGGTCCTGCCAGGAGATGTTTCACAATAATTAGAAGCCCCAGCGGATCCTTTAAGAATGTTTAAAGGGTTCCATATGAAGGCTGCTGACACGGAACTCTACCATATGCCACTCTTCATTGAAGCAATGGGTCTTGACAGCTCTTGTTGCATATTGTTAAAGTGAATGGAATCAGTGCCAGCCGCTCATGCTTCTGAAGCTCTGGCCATGATTGACTTGAGGAGAGCAGTGCAAACATCAGCTGCCAAACAGATATGAAAGTGGGCTAGTGATGGGTGAATATCCACCAAAGCAAAGTGTTATTTCCTCAGGAAGTAACAAATTCATCCGTGTAACCTTGGGCAAGTGTTCTCCTTTTATTCAAGACTTCGTTCCCTGTTTATGAGTCTTTGCATTGGCGCAGTATCACACAGCAGCTTGAGAGCTGTCATTTGGAATTGAGTGATGCATCATGACATCATGTGCCACTGCACGATGTACCCCTTCCTGATGGGTTGTTTCCACATAGCCTTTCCACATAATGTTTACTCACCACCACCGGCCAGTATATGGAGGAGAGGTATATGGATTAGTATACTGACATGTATACAACCTATGTGGCTTTGAAAATGATTGGTTAGGGCAAAGAATTCAAATGCCAACCATCCTTTAAAGGGTTAAAGGCTGCCTCTACACCAGAGGCTTAAAGCTCTTTCAAGTCTCTTTAAAAAATTTACTTCTACATGAGCGGAGCGCAAATCGGGAGTTGAGGCTTGTTATCTATCCGATTATGCGCATTATCGAATGCGCGTTAAATAGCGAGTTTTATTTTGTTGCGGCTGTTAAAGTGCATTTTGACTATGTGAACAAGCGATTCTCTGCATTAACTACTTCTAAAGCGCATTTTAAATAACCGGTAAGGCCACCAGTTGTGCGCTCAATTACCTCCCGCATACAGTCATTTACCATAAAGCGCTTCCGAGAAGATGTGCATAATCGGAGAACCAGGCATCAAACCGAATTCTTGTAGAGGGGGTCACAGTGACATCATCACATTGTCTTCTAAAAGAAAAGGGTTAAACCAACAAACTCAGTGCATGCACAGAAATGCCATAGTTTAGATGCAGAATGTGCATGCCCCAAAGCTTACAATCTATTCCAAGTTTCATAACAATTCCGTAATACAGCAATCCAAGCTTGCTACAAAGGTGAGCATTACAAGCAGGTGAGTGTTGACCAACAAGCTGGCTAATTACAAAATATGGCAACATCACTAAGGTGGACTGCTTTGAAAGTGCCTGTGAGGCTGAGGAAGTTCTGGATACTGATGCTGCAGTCTGCCAATTGTCAAATTAATTAGCAGCTACACAAGGGAATGCTCAGTGCGCCATCTTTAAATCCTAAGCATTTGCACTGCAGATAGAATGGCCTTAGATTTGGTGGCAGCTTTTAGATCAGTATATTGTAATCAATAGAAGCAGCAATGGTTCCTATGAAATGTCTAGTCACAGCATAAAATGGCTCAGGATATCACAGTATGAAAGTGCAGAGGTCAGGTTTGATTGTAGCATCATGCAAAATCTAAGTAGGGAATGAGCGAATCAATCTATTTCTGCCCTATATCATTTTCACATGTTTTAGCTCATAAATCTGTTTCATCCCATTTCTGCATTAATCTGTAATTTCTTAAAAAATGCATGAAATTTCATATTTAAATATGTGTTTTTGAAAGCATTTTCATATTCAAACTGAGAAAATACACATTTCTAAGGGTGTAAAGCTCTGCATGTTTAGGCAGGGAAAAAAAGTCCTACAACTCTATCAAATGTGTGCAGTAGACTGTAAAAATGTAAAGACATGAGTCGTGCTCCATGTACCCCACTCCATCTGGCACTACTTTCAGATGTTATAATGTTGGGGAGGGGAGGCATTGTACTGCATCAAGGGCTTTGTTGTTTCCTGGAGCTGCATACACAGTTAGTGGACTCCTCTTACATGCAAAACACAAATGTGTGAAACCAATACTTTCTCCAAGCTCCACAATGAAGACAAAGTGAACGAAATGTTGTGAACACACCAGGGCCTACGTAATGTTATGAGGTAGGAACAACTGTTGCCTACTAAAAAGCCATGCATGTACAGGTAGGAGAAAGAATAAAAAAATACATAAAATGAATTACTTTTGCACCAAGAAAGTTGGTGCTCAGTTAAAAAACTTAATCAGCAAGCTCGTTTTGAGTTTGCAGTACCTGCATTCCATATGGCATAAGAACATAAGAAGAGCCATGCTGGATCAGACCAAGGGTCCATCTAGTTCAGCATTCTGTTCACACTGTGGCCAACCAGCTGTCAACCAGGGATCCACAAGTGGGACATGGTGCACCCTCTCACCCATGTTCCCCGGCAACTGGTATATATAGCCTTACTGCCTCTGATACTGGAGGTTGCACATAGACATCAGGATTAGTAGCTATCAATAGCTACTAATTTGGATAGCTTCAAAAGGGGGTTAGATAAATTCCAGGAGGAGAAGGCTATCAATAGCCTTCTCCAGGAATTTATCTAACTCCTTTTTGAAGCTATCCAAATTGGTTCCTATTACTACATATTGTGGTAGTGAATTCCATAGTTTACTATGTGCTGCGTGAAAATGTCCTTTTATTCAGGCTGAACATCAGGAAAAACTTCCTGACTGTTAGAGCAGTACAACAATGGAAATAATTACCTAGGGAGGTAGTGGGCTCTCTCACTGTAGATGCATTCAAGATACAGCTGGACAGCCATCTGACAGGTATAGTGTAATGTGAATTCCTGCACTTAGCAGGGGTTGGACTCAATGGCCTTATAAGCCCCTTCTAACTCAACTATTCTATGATTCTATGATCTGTCCTGAATCTGCCATCAATCAGCTTCATGGGATGACCCTGGGTTTTAGTATTATGGGAGAAGGAGCAAAATGTCTCCATATTCTCCACACCATGCATGATTTTGTACACCTCTATCAGGTCTCCCCTCAACCTCCTTTTTTCTGAGCTGAACAGTCCCAGCTCTTGTAACCTTCCCTCATAGGGGAGATGCTCTATCCCTTTTGCCCTTTTCTGTAACTGGCATCTGCTATATCAACAAGGAAAGGCCATACCCCAGTGGTAGACCATACCCCAGTGATACATCAGGCTTCACCAATGTGGTTCCATTTAGATGTTATGGCCTTCAATTCCCGTCAGCCCCAGCTAATGTAATCTATGGTCAGGAATTCCAGGAGTTGAAGTCCAAAATGTTTAGAGGTTGGGGAAGGCTGGAGTACATGCTTTGTGTGCAGAAGTCCTCAATTCAATCTAATTTAAAAGAATCAGGTGATGGATGATAGGAAAGATCCTCTGCTTGAGAGAGCTAGTTCCTGGTAAATCAGATGAAACAGGGTTAGATGGACCGACAATCTGACCTGAGATAAGGCACCTTCCTATGTTCCTAACTTTGCTAATAAAAATAATAATCAAGATATCGTGCAAATATGTAAAAGGATTGCATTCGTTCTGAGTAACATCTGGAAGACAATCTGGAGTCCTTGGTAAATTTCTACATCCTGTGTTTTGCAGCAAGTGAAAATGATGGCCATAATGGTTCTGACCATGACATCTCTGGACGTTAAACAAATAAAGAACAAGGATTATCCCATATCTGACTGACTGTTCTGTAATACGCTTGGCTACTTATTTCAGCACTAAAGCCATTGTTTATAGGACCAGAAGTCTGAAAATCCCTTATATACCATACTAAAATCCATGGTTCATATTAAAATGAAAGTCAAGCAAAAAACCACAAGACTCTTCAAAAAGAGGATAATTGCCACCTAGTCTGGACTAATTGCTAGCAACTGGGAAACTGATCACAAGAAATGTGGCATTGCTTTGACATCAATATTGGAATACTTCTATTCAGCAAAATTAGAGTACCTCTTCTATGACACAAGAAAGTTCTTATTTATGAGGGGAAATTGCCTGCCCTTTGCTCCTTGAAGAGAATGAGATATTAACTTCAGAGTGGTAAATTAAGAGGAAATGGGTGCGGTGGGTAGATCAAAATGTCAAAGAAAGTAGATACTGCAGATTTATTTGGTCTCTTCTACTGAAAATTCTGTGGAACGATCAGGTGGAGTTCCTAAAGAAATTCATGTTCTACTGATAAGTCTTGAGAGTGGTCTGCAATATTAGAAACTTAGAAATCACAAGATGAAAATAAATGATCACCACTTGACTCTCCCCTTCTTAAAGTGTTCTTATTTATATTTTTAAACTTTCATTGGAAAGATTTAATAAAAGCAGGGCGGAAATGAATGCCTGAGTTGCTTTAATGGATATATTTCATGCTTCTGGTATAATCTCCAAGGGAGAACCTCATTTTTTCATGTACTTAGCTGCATGAGGGTACCAACGCCTGTTGCTCACACATCTTACCTTGGAGATGTGCACATGATGTCTCCAGACATTTCTCGAAAAATATTAAAGTAGGGGAGGGAAGACTTTAGGCTTGTGGGAACTTTTTTTTTTTTTTTTTTTACTAGAACCCTGAGATCCACCAACCAGAGTCTGGTGCAAAAGACATATACTTAGAATTTGAGAATTGTGAGCCTAGGAATTTGTTTTGCATTCCAGAACTGAACTGAGCTCACAGTCCTTCAGTAATAGTTGGATTTTTTTAAAACTCCACTCCTGGTTACCCCTAAGCTGTCTTTATTTCAGTCGTATAATTGAGATTGGTGATGGTGGTGTCATTTTGTTGCAGCTATTGTTGAATTATTGGGAAGTGAAATCCTTGTCAACCCACAGCAAATCATACAAAGATCTATCACTATCACTGCCCACCCCTGGTGTAGAGCAGGCCTACACAACTTGTGAGACTCTTAAGTCAAATCTTGTCTATCAGCCAAGTCAAAAGTTGGGCCATCACATACTTTGATACTGCTTCTGTTTCTGCAGCTGACAACAGGATGTTTATTGAGCTTCTAGTGGGCTTATTGCCACACATGGCTGATAAGTGTACAGAACCCGGGGTCATCCCAGGAAGCTGATTGGTGGGAGATTCAGGATAGAGAAAAGGAAGTACTTCTTGACACAGCATATAGTTAAACCAGGGTGACCATCAGTCCGGATTTGTCTGGACATGTCCTCTTTTTTGCGGGCTCTGGCAGATCCGCCCGGAATTCCCATAAATCTTTTGAATGTCCGGAAATGGCACAGGGCAGTGCACACATTTCTAAAGCCTCCGGAAACTGCGCAGATCGCCAACGCCATTAGCATGGCTGGGAGGATATCTGCGCAAGCACAGTTATTCTCCAGCCACACTAATGGCAGCGGCAATCTGCGCAGTTTCCTGAGGCCTTAGAAACGTGTGCTCAGCTCGCCCCAACCCCCAGCCAATTGATGCCTAAAGGATCTCTTGTTGTTGCTAGGATAAAATGGAGAAGAGGGGGATTATGTACACTGCTTTAGGTTCCTTGGAGGAAAAATAATCTTTTAACTTGTAGTTAGATATTTTGATAGAGGTATAGTTAACATGAGTTTCTACTAAACCCTAACTGAGGCCATATTGTGGATGCTTATCACCAGTTCTCCCAATAGTGTACACATAAAATCTGCAAAAGGCTATTTCTGGAGCAAAACCTTTAGTTTATATTACATCTCAAGTGTAATATAAAGAGAGACACTCTTCCTTTCTTAATATTAATGAAATCACACTGAAAAGGCTGAGAAAAGATTGCTACAGTGGCTCAATCATTCTTTCTCTCTTCTTTCTCCACCTTTACCTGGGAATAAGTCCTATTAAACTCAGTGAGGTTGCTTCTGGTTAGGCCACAATCCTATACATGTTGGCTGTGGAATGCTGGGAGTTATAGGATTTGTTTTCTGGCTAGAGGATTGCACCTGTTGTGTACCTTTCTAATCTTTCCTTACCACATATTTCCCATTTTCTGTTTAGTCTAGCACTGGTGTACCCCCTCCTAACCACAGTGTTCTTTAGCTATTTTTTTTTCTAATCTAGGACCTGTTTTCTTTAGAAAAATGGAAAATAATAGATTTTATTTTCTGTTGATGTACAGCAACTAAAAATACATGTTAATTTCAGATACATTGGATGTTTCACTTGTTCTTTATTTCAGTGATTCTAACATTAACATATTATTTAGAACAGGTTTGTCATAATTATGAGCTGTAGAATCAGACGTGACCAAGGCCATGTTCAGGTGGGCACACCCCCTTGGGGGCTGGACATGTTGGTGAGCACACCCCCTTGGGGGCTGAGCATGTTGATAGGCACATCCCCTTGGGGGCTGGGCATGTTGGTGGGCACGCCCCCTCGAGGGTGGCCATGTTGTCCTCCTTTTTGGTTTTCAAATTATGGTCACTCTAGTTAAACTATGGAATTCACTACCAAGAGATGTAGTGATGGCCACCAATTTGGACGGCTTTAAAAAGAAATTAGGCAAATTCGTGGAGGACAAGTCTAGCAATGGCTCCCAGTCCTGATGTCTATATGCTATCTATCTATCTTCAGTATTTGAGGCAGTATGCATATATGCATCAATTGCTGAACAGGGTGTTGCAATTGCACTCATGTCCTACTTGTGGGTTTCCACAGGCAGCTGGTTTGCCACTGTGTGAATAGAATGTCGGACTAGATGGGCCTTTGGTGTGATCCAGCACCGTTCTTTTTATGTTTTCACGTTCTTGACCTGATGTGGTGTCACTCACACATCTCCATTTGCTGCTTATCTGTAATTCCTGACACCGCTGCATTTTTTAAAAAAGGCAACAACATCCTGATCATCTATAACCATGTACTGTGTGATTGATGCTTCTTCCTTTTAAAAAATCCATATAGTGGCTCCAAGAATATAAGAGACTTCAGATAGGCGATGAACGGGTCTTGCCACCCTCCATCAAGGAAGCCATCTGTGTATGTGGAAATGCTCTGTGCACCAACTGGCAGGAACCTCGTGTTAGTTAAATAAATAGATAAATAAATAAATATTCATAAATAAATAAATAATTATTCATAAATAAATAAATATTCATAAATAAATAAATACATATTCATAAATAAATAAATACATATTCATAAATAAATAAATACATATTCATAAATAAATATTCATAAATAAATATTCACAAATAAATATTCACAAATAAATATTCACAAATAAATAAATAAATATTCATAAATAAATAAATAAATATTCATAAATAAATAAATAAATAAATATGCATTTTCTAGCCCCCATACAAAAAGAGAAGGAAGTCCGTGTCGGCTCCAGGGTTTTGAGGCTCCATGGGCAAGATACCCTCAATGGGTGAGTCTACTCTCAGTGAGTCCACCTTTTTGTCGCAATGGCAACTGCTGTTGCTGCTATTGTTCCACAACCTCTCATATTATTGCCACTACTTTCTTGCTTGCTTGACAGGCAGACAGTCAGTGAGCAAGCAGGCAATGTCACCACCTACTCATCTTTCTCAGCACCACCATTGTGTGGGCCAGAGTGAGAGGCAGGCAGGTCAACAAGCAGGTTGCCATGGTGAAGAAGACAAGCAAGTCCAGGGGATTCTTCTCAGTGGGGCACTACTTAGGTGTGGGCACCCAAACATGCCTTCCTTTGATGCATACAACATGAGTGCCATAAGGTGAAATTTCTTCCTAGGCCATTTCCTAAGATGCTCATTTTGTTAGGTGGTCAGCTGAGGTCTCATATCTGCTGTGCCTGATTTTGCCGGGTTGGAGGAAGAGTTAACGGCAGGGTGTATGTAGACAGAAACCCTTAAATAGTCCATTTGTTGAGAAAAGGATTTTCAGCTTGCTTCCCAAAGCACTTGGCACACAATCAGAGCTTCACAAATAACTACAGCTGGTGAAAAGGAAAGTTGAAACAATTCTTAAAGGGAAAATCGGCTGTCACAATATGATTAAACTTGGTGCACCATAAAGAAATTAAGACTTCCCCCCTCCCCAGAGGCGATAATTCTTGGCTTATTTATTTATTTATTTTGCAGCCAAATGGAACCACTGCTTTTTTTAAAAAAAAAGCAAACAAACCCCTAAATGTTATTACTCTTCCTGGCTTGAAAGTCTTTGTGTATGACAGTCAACCCAATTCGGATGATATTACATAGCGCTGAAACGAGGTATGTGGCAAAGAATCCATTTTTCTTTCAGAAGTAAGTCCAGCATCTGACTCGACTCCATTTTATGAGCCCTGAATCCAAATTGATGAATGTGCCCAAATCAAGCTATTCATTTTCTATCAATAAAACTTGAGGAAATTACTGACTTTAAAATTTATAGTTTTAATTATCTCCTTGGCAGAGGGGTAATGTCATTATATATATATATATATATATATATATATATATATATATATTGTATATAGGAATATGAGAACATGGTAATGTGCTGTATTCATAGTGGCACAATGTACCAAGAAAAGATTTTGAAAAATAGAATTTCAAAACACAGAGATGCCAAGGATTTATTGATTAGTTAATCAGTCATTAACCGAGATGTCAATTTATACTAGTCATAATCTCTAAACATTACAATAAAGGCTAGATGTAACACTTTCACAAGAAAGCTGTGACTTGGGAAAGGATGAGAGATTTTTCTTGCACCAGCTTAGGTTTCCAGCCAATGTCACTGACAAAAAGCCTCAGAAGAGACAGGGCTCAAAATAGTGTGCTTTCAAAACATTCATAGGGGCTGCTTTTTATGAGGTGGCTTTTGGCTTCGTGGGCCATATTGCCATTTGCTTTACTCAAGTTTCTCTTAACAGTAACAATGGAAATGTCCTTTTTAAAAGCCGAATTTTTAAAAGCTTTTTATGTGGGCTTGCCTTTGAAGATCCAGAAACTGAAGATGTTCAGAATACAGCTGTCAGACTTCTAACTGGGGCTGCCTACTGGGAACCAATCTCACCAGTACTGATTGGGCTACAGTTCCTAGCATTCCCCACAGGAAAGCTCACCTGTATATCTTTCAGGTGTCAGGGACTTTGTGAAGTTAGCCCTCTGCTATTTCATTTGTGGTTATTGCTTGATATATACTATTTGTTTTAAATATGGCACACACAGCCCTAGAATTAATGATGAAAGGTGGAATGGTATATTTTTTAAAAAATAATTAGTGAATACGGACAAATGCGGGCATATCAGCACTGTTATATGTTTATGAATCATGGGTTTCCTTTCAGAATATACCTGAACAAGGATGTATCCTTTCTCAGCTTTCATATGTATTTTGAAGCTTCCACTATGGGCAAAAGAAAAAATTAAATGAATGAAATGAAATGAAGGAGTAAGTTGCTCTCTCTCTCTCTCTCTGTCTCTCTCTCTCTCTCTCTCTCTCTGTGAGTGTGTGTGTGTGTGTGCCTATGATCCCTATAACATAATATTCAGGTATCAGGACATGGACAATTTATAAGAAGTGCCCCTGAGATTAAGGTCACAATCACATATCTAGTTACCTGAAAGTAAACTCCAATGAACACATAGTAGAGATGTATAGGATTGCATTGTTAAGGAACTTTCTGCTTCACTAGAGAGCTGCCATTAAACATAGATTTAGGCACAGACATTCACCTGTTCAACAATTTGGGCCCAGGGATTCTAGGAATGGGCAAGAGAGAGAGAGAAGCCTTGAGGAACTATCACAATAGTTGCTTCTGAATGTAAGATTTCAGAAAATCGTGCAAAAAATATTCACTGTCCTGTGTGTGCAAATTTGATTAACACTAATACGAGCGCAATAAGAACACAATCAATTTGATCCAGTAGTAAACTGTCAGCAATTCAACATTTTCCAAAAAACAGACACAATCCCAGTGTGGAAGGGTTAACTACAAGCTAAGTAGATACCAAGTTCAGGACGTAAAATTCTTTGTTAGTGAAAGCAAATAAATCAGTGAACATCAGAAGGTAATGAGAAACAGATTTCCCTTAGTTAATTTCTGGGATATGTCATGGCTTTGGCTAAAGTCTGGCATAACATATTCATGATGCACAAATTCTACCACCCATGATAGACTGTAGTTTATGAACAAAGCAAGCAATTATTCACATCTATAACAGAATGAGCCCATTTTGAATTTCAATTACATTATTCTAAATCTGGAATATTTCAGCTAAAGTCATATTTAGACAACCTCTACATGCACATAGTCTTATAATGACCATAGACACATTTGAAATACCATGGCTGGGATCCAACTGCCCGTGGTATGTGTGTGTGAGTGGAAAACATTTTCGCGTGTTTGGGAGGAATGTTTCCTTCCACTAGCAGCCCCTTGCACCTCATAAGTTGCTTCTCCAGAGACCTCCAAAGACCTTCAGCATTGAGCACTGAGCCATTGTTTTGTTTCTTTTTGTGCATGGGCTATGAAACCAGAAAGTCCAAATTATCCAGAAACGCGACATGTGGCAGCTATGCAAGTAACTCGGACTGACGGAGGTTCAGAACACATGGTATTCACTGTGCATCATCATCTAAATTTCTACTATCGCTCCTCTTCTCTAGAAATGTCTCAAAAACAAAACTTTGGGTTCTGTTCATCGGCCATTTGGACCATCTATAGATATACACTGGCATATGCAATTTCTATACAAATCTGTGTCCTCTTTTGCCCTCTGTTTGTGTGATACTTAAGTGGCCACCCAAAGTCAGACTACTCCTTGCTTGCTTATTTGCATTGTTGTTTTTGCTGCTGCCTCCCCCTTCGGCTTGGAAGCACAGTGCCCAAAGTGCCTGAGCTAGGAGGTGACGTGATGCCACTCCCATCTCAAGGCACCCAGATTCAGGGCAGGTTATTTCAAAGATGGAGAAGGAGGGAGCAGAAACCAAACACAGTGGTGCACTAGGTAATTGTAGATCCTGGACTTAATGGTCTTATGGAGGACTCTTCTTGAGACGGTAACGTGGATTATTTCACATTCTTCAAGATGTGGTAAGGCAGCCGTACTCTGTGTGGGAGCCCTCCTGCTCCTTCTGCTGACTGTGGCCCTGAACTTCTGCCCCCAAATCCTGCCCTAATGGCACCACTGACCAAGCAGGCAGGTCACTGGGGAGGAACAAGGCTTAAAGATCAACATTCAGTGAGCTGGTGTGCTAGAGGCCGACTTTAATACCAGAAGAGTGCTGATGGTGTGTTTGCAGAGGAACGAGCTCCTCTTCTAACCATGGCATGGATCTTCAGCCAAAGCTGACTTCAGCATTTGTTTCAAGTATTTAAAATCCAGTTCTAGGATCTCCAAAAGGAAACATGCTTTCTGATTATGATGGAATTAGATTACACATGTAACTGAAAGAAGTTAAATTATTGGTGGATATTTTATATACTGAATTATCATTGCAGTAGGAAGGCCAATTTCCAGCACATGAAGGAACATAGGAAGCTATCTTATGCTGTGTCAGATTATTTGCTCATTTAACCCAGTATTTGTCCATTTAACCCAGCTCTCCACAGCACAAGGTAGGATCGCTGAATTAAAATATTGTCTTCTCTCTCTGGCAACTGCTCTCCAGGGAGCTGCCTATACAGCAGTGGGTTGCTGCAGTGATATGCGAAACCCCGCACTTTTGCTGCGTAGGGGTGGCAGCGGCTAATCTCGAGGCACAGCGGAAGCACTGGGTTTCTGGCAGCCAGGCTTGCCCTCTGCCCGTGTGAACGGTGACCAATCAGAGGTCGCCATCCACCCGGCTATACCTCTGCATCAAGGATGGAACAAGGTTAGATGGCTGAAGGCCCATGTTTGCCTTGCTCCACCCTGAAAAGCAGTGGGTTTGAGGTGTCTGCTGCATCAGGCAAGGGGCTTTTACATCATCTGCTACCTGCTCTTTTTAACCGGAGATGCAAGGGACTGAATCTGGTACATGCAAAGCATATCCTCTACTACTGAGCGATAGCTGCTGTCCCAAATTTCATCAGGAACAAATTCCTAGTTATTCATGGTGGAGGCTGGCGGCTCCGATTTTGGCGGGGTTGTGCATCCATTCTGAGTTTCAATGAGAACCAGCCAGAACTGTAAGTAAACTATCCACAGCGCTGAACCCAATCCCCCAAATAGGTTCTGCAGCTGGGATAGTTCCTTTAGAGTTCTGACTAGTTGTGACTGAGACCCAGAATGGATTCACAGCCCAACCAAAATCACAGCCACCAGCCCTCACTAGTTATTCATTGTCCTCCTCCTCCTCCTCCTCCTCCTCCTCCTCCTCCTCCTCCTCCTCCAAGCCCTACTTAAATCTGCTCTAGTTAAAAGTTATTTGGGCCGCAACCTTGTGATCCCTGGGAGGGTGTCTAATGGACCATGGGATTTTTTCAGTTCTCCCCCTCTGAGGTCAGAGAAAGAGAGGTCTGCCCTTGGAACTTGGCTCTGATCTCAGATGCCCCCTCCCAGCCTCTGTGGGGGCATTGGAGGGGGCAGGGGAGGGGGCATGTTGGGGGTGGGCCTTTGAGCATGTTGGGGAAAGCAGTAGATTCACAGGATCCACACCTCTGCTGGCCCCTAGACTGGCTCCTGATCTAAACAGCTCTGGAACTGGCATAGACCATTTCCCTCCCATTGCTTGCAATGGGAGTGTATTCATAAAAATATTTTATTATTATTTATTACATTTATATCCTGGCTTCCCCCCCCCCCTTCTGCAAGGAACCCAAGGTGGCATACATAACCCTCCTCTCCTTTTTATCCTCACAACAATCCTGTGAGGTAGGTTAGGCTGAGAGACAGTGATTGGCCCAAAGTCACCCGGTGAGTTTCATGGCCTAGTGGGGACTAGAACCCGGATCTCTCGAGTCCCTGTCCAACATTTCAACTGCTACACCGCACTGGAAGAGGAAAAGAGTGAAAATGCTGCTCTTCCATTCGGCCCAGTTTGTTCTGGCTTAGCTTTGGATTCCTCAAAGGCTCTGAAGCTCTCTGTAGCACAAAGTAGGATTGCTCTGTTAATTAATTTGTAATCTTTTCAAACCTTTCAAATGCCTTATTAAAAATACCTCCTTACCGAAATGATTTCCTGAAGATAAATATTTTGCAGCCATTAAAAAAAAAAAAAGATTGTTAGAAGAGGCAAAACCTTTATCAGGTCAAAGTCTATCTGACCTAGACCTGCCTATAATTGACCAGTATTCAATTAAATGTTGAATGTCACATTTTATGGCTTGCTTTAACTAATTTGTCTTGGGGGGGGATGTTTTCTATTACATTCTAGAATGCTTCATAGGTTAAAGTTCATGACGCTCAGCTTAAAATGAAGCATGAAATATGGGGCATCTGATCCAACTTCTGGCCCCTTTGCTAAACACCAACTTGTACAATGCTAGGCATGTTTACACAAAAGTAAGCCCCAATGAATTCTTTGAGACTTTCTTTCAGGACTGCAGCATGAAAGATTGAAAGTGCATTCTACCAGCAATATGCCCCATGGAATTGAATGGGAACTATCCAAAAGTTGGATCCAGACCTAGACATATTCTGAGTAGACCCATTGAAATCAATGAAACTTCAGTTAGTCATGATGAACTGATGTTCCGTTGATTTTGGTGGCTCGACCCGAAGTAGGTCTAAGTAAGGATCCAACCCCAAGAGCAGTGTACCTCTGTCCTGTTAATTTCAATGGGACTTGCACTTGAGACTCTCCCATTTCATTGTATCCAGTAGATACATCTGTGGTTAAAATGATAGATACAGCCTATAATTTAATCAGTTTGTGATAGGCCTTTTACATTTCAATATTTGCCAAGCTGACAATAGCCAAGGAGAGAACAAGAAGCCAGATGGCCAAGGAGCAGCTCATATTATTTAATGTGGATGTCAGCGTTCTCTAGCTTGAAAGATGACTGAAGATGAAACAGTGTGCAGTGAAATTGCAGAATTTGCTTCCCTGGTGTTCTTAAAGGGCTAATTCAGGCATTACATTCCCAGTTGAGGGTTGACTTGCACCATGGCCATGTATCCCATGAATACGCTGCCCCCAAAGTTCAGACACAATATTGTGGGTGAGTCATTTCAAAAGTTGTCCGTGGTTATTTTTACAACAGGGATGGGGAACTTCCTCCCTACAACCTGGGGTGGGCGGGCGTTTCTCCCCACCCCCTGTCATCAGACTCCCTCTTTGGGAGCCCATCCCCACGCAACTACCAGGCTTTGAAAAAGGCTCCATGCACATGGCAACGAGGGGAGGGAAACTTTCATCTTCCCATACCCTCCCTGTGTGTCCTGTCTCAGAGGCCTCTTCCCTGCCAATCCCTGTGCATAAATTTGGCTTTTTAAAAGGAGAAGTGGGTGTTGTTCTGGGGATCCAAGAACTAACTATCTCCTCCTTGGGTACTGTGACACCCCCCCCCTTATGGAATCATAGAACTGTGGAGTTGGAAGGGACCACAAGGATCATCTAGTCTAACCCTCGCAATGCTCAGAAACACCAATTAAACCATCCATGAGAGATGGCTGTCCAGCTTCTTCTTAAAAAACCTCCAGCGATGGAGAACCCACAATCTCCTTAGATAGACGGGTCTATCTCATGTAAAAAAAAAATCACCCCTGCACAGCACTTACGCTGTTTAAAAATAAAATTTTAAAAATATCCTCCATTAGTGGCCATGGAGGATTTTAAAAGGCTAATTTCTGCAAAGGGGGGGCAATGGGGGTGCAGCTGTGGAAAGAAAGGTTAACTCTGTCCTCCCCATGCATTGCAACCTCCTCTCCCCCCCCCCCCAATTGCAGAAAAGACCAAGATTCAGCAGTTTTAGGAGGGGTTTGGGGCTTCATCACACCTACTTTCCCCCCAACTCTGGTTTGCCTCCACAGTATCCACCTCTGTTTCATTAGTACATGAAGCTAATGGTCCCTTTAACCTGGGTTTGTGGTATCGGTGAAGCCTCCTTTCGCTTACTCCTCTCCCACTCCACCCGCCCCTTCTCCTTCCAGTTCATTGGTTGTGACATTGTGATTGATGTGGGAGCTTCCCCCCTTCACTCTGGCTTTGTTGTCTAGCCTTTTACCAATTTAATGTTTCATCAGCTGGGTGCCGTTTCTATGGGCAATGAGAGAGGGGGTGGAGCAGCAAAACCCCATTGGACTGACTCAGCACAAACCCGTTCTTCCACACAGGGTGCTGGAGGAGGAAAACTACCCCTCCCTCTCTTTCATCAGGAAGACCTCCCTTTAAAGCACACGTCCCCAACAAAGGACATGGCACGAGGACTGCAATACATGGGGGTGGAAGGGCATTTTAATCCTGCATGGAGGAAATAAGCAGGACTTTCCCAGCTCTATGAAAACACAGAAAGGCAATGGGGGGGAGGCGGGGTGACTGCAGGACAGGCATGACGTCATGTGAGTACTGCGCTGCAAAATAGCAAACCAGGCATGATGAGAGTGTGAGAAAACTCTGGCGTGATGGAGCGCTTTGTTTTTGTGTTTTGCTGTCTGTATGTTTTGTATTTATTCCTATGCACTTTGTTCTTTTGTTTTGTTTTGCTTTGCTTTGTATGATTTTATCTAATATGATTTTGTATCCGATAGCAGAACTGATTGATGATGATGGTAGTGACGGAGAACTGGGAAAAGGTTCTTCTCTGAGGCAAGGATCTTGTGGGGAGATTAGAATATGGAGGGTAAATGGCAGATAAGAAACAGCAGTAAAACTGAGGGACATCTAGTGAATGTTTCATATACATCACGTTCCCTGCCCCCCCCCCAATAATCAGGTAGCTATTGTAACCACACTTAGTAATAACCACTCAAGCTTCCTGATATATGTATGTAGGGTGGAGAGAGAAGAAATGGGATGTAGCCACTATCACACTAGTAAATAATATACTATATGATGGGTGTTTGTTCCCTTTTCTGTGAGATAAGGGCAGTAGTGCTTTTGTCTTACTCTGTGATATGAAGGTAATAATAATTACACAGATTATTTACGGCGCACCCAATAAGAACAAGAAGATGTCACCTGTTGGGCATTATCTTGAGTCCTACATTTCCCAAAGACCAACTCTTTCCTCCCCCTGATAACTGCCTTGCTTTCTAAAGGAAATTGAGGGAACACTCTTGACCATCTGATTGGTCTATCATGTACATCCAGGGGATGACTTCGTAATTATGAAATTATTTCCTGAAGACAAACTAAAGCCTAAATATCAAAACTGCAAAATTACCTGTTTAGGTGGGCTTTCAGGCCAGGGTTGACAACAGGGATTGGTGAATCTGTCAGGTTTTATTACTGCGGGCTGGAAATAATGGAAGCTACAGTCCAACACATCTGGCAGTTCTCAGGTTGGAGGAAGCTGGGTGGGAGTGGGCGGGGCTGGGTTAGAGTGCCACAGTAGGACTGGAGAGATGCAGACTCCAGTCCACACTCAGCCTTGAAGTTCACTGGTTGACCTTGGATCAGTCACTGCCTCTCACCCGACCTACTTCACAGGGTTGTTGTGAGGATAAAATGGGGGGGGGGAGAGAACTATACCCGGTATCTTGAGCTCCTTGGATGAGATACAGATTATAAATGTATGAAATAAGTAAAATAAGCTGAAGCTGGTGAGGGTATTCTTGTTCGTTTCCCAGCTTGTATTTTCCTGGCATTTACCTTACAGCTCTTACCATCAGCTCTCTGATGACCGTGGACTGTAATGCATTGGAGGCTCACATTTTATGAGATATGTTAATGCAAAAGATTCTATAAGCTGATCTCCAGAACACAGCAAACTGCAGTTTAAAAGCATGCTATAGGGCTGTTACCAGTCACCACATCAGCAGCTCAGATATTCGCTTATGATTTAAGTCTCAGTGGCCTGAGCTTTTGATGGGGGGTGGGTGGGTTAGATGCCATAACTTTAAAAGCAATCAGGGTTTGCACTGTCTAGAACTACAATGTAAGCAGCATTATACTGGTCTCGCTCTCAGAGCCATTAAGCCATCTCCAGCGCTCTTTTGTACCACATTAAAAGAATTCCCAGTAGACAATAAACCTAGACCCCTCATCTGTGAATCAGAAGCATTACATGCTTGACGGGCAAGCTAACAATGGTCTTTGTGGGGAGGCTGACATTATACAGGTGCTCATCATCACAGTAAAGTAATTAACAGATACTTAAAGAAATGTACATTTAAGCTCAGAAAACCTGTTAAGGGACTTCCTAAGTGGGCTGCTATTTCCCCCCTCCCCCACCCTTTCTACCTCTACTTTTTATGACCAGATAAAAAGGAGCATAGAGCACAAATCCAATCTAAGAGTAGCTGAGCAGTCATTAGGTTCTCTATCAGCACTAGGCTCTCCCCATCAACTTTTTACAACTCCAGAGAGTTGCTCCTGACTAAAGATTTAAAGCACATAAACAGCTGCTGCTTGACTTCTGTGATAGCCAGAAAGGAAGGCAAGGTACTTCAGCAGGATGTGTTGTTTACAAAAGCCTACTTGGGGGGTGGGGGCTTTAGCATTAAGAGACAAAAAAATACCACAAATCATGGTTTGGATCCAGAGTTGCACTGGAGTTCCCTATTCCCTTCCATCCTATGGCAGCCCCTCCATGCCCCTGAAAATGCTACACAGAGGGCCGTTTCACATGATCAAACACCCCACCATGGCTGCAGCATGCGCTGGTGCATGTGGACAGACATTTTAAATATTCAGCATGCCATTTTAGGGGATTGTCCCTCCATCCCACAGCTTACTCCATTCAGCAGGGTCTTCTGATACTCTGACCTGGTTTGCATGATCAAAACAGCCCATCATGGGCTGTGGCACAGGTCGGTGTGCACAGTGGGCAGAATTTGCATATTAAATGCCTGGCCACAGCTTGCCATGCAACCCAGGTGGTGGGGCACGTGCAAGGCTTAAACAACTCTCCCATAACCCAACAACCCTTGCATAACCCAACCATGGTCTGTTGTTGGGGTGAGCTATGGGAGGGAGGGGCAATCTTTCATTAGTGGAGCCTTTTCTGTCATGGAAAGCAGATCCTGGATCCAACCCGATAGCCATAAAAGATCAACAAATAACTATATCTAGGGATCACTTAAGAAAAGCACATTATGAACAGGCTTGTCATAATCTATGTGATTACACATTATCAACAGGCTCCCTAACATTCCATTGCAGCCATCCCATTGTCAAGAAATTGACATCAGTATTAGAACTATGCTGATGAAGCTATGGAACTATGCAGATAGGAGTATGCTTGATTCTCAATGACTGGGGTGGTGGTGGAGACACCAGAGGCATAGAGCAGGTTTAAATCAACCTAGTGGTAACTCTGCCTGAATGCATCTTTTCCTTGTCTCCCATTTGAGTGAATGGCTGCCATTCACTCCATGGGGAAAGTGAAGTACTGTTCTGGGAAATATAGCTGGAGTGAAGGCTAAATCTGCCCTCCACCCCTGTCCGTGGGTGTCTTAGCACTCACTGACAGGATTCCCCTAGGAGTCTATGCATTATAGAGTGACAAAAACTCTTCTGCCATCTATATAATCTATCTATTCATCTATCCATCCACGGCTATTTTCCCCTCCTGAAATTTTACTCTGGCCTTAATCACTGTACATTCCATGTCAGGAAAGACATGCCAGGAAAGACCCTCAATCCTCTGAACCTTCTCTCCCTGTTGTCCACCAGTCATAATACACTTTCAATATCTAATATATATAAAGTATGTGTAGATTTGGATGAATAAGTCTAGTCACATGCTTTCAGTTGTAAGCCCGTTATATCCCATTTCCACATTAATCTGCACTTAAAAAAAAAAAGTCAACATGAGAATTCATAGATAAATATGTATTTTTGAATGTACTTTCTCACAAAATACATATTTCTAAATTATTTGCTCTCTATGCATTTCTAAATGTATTTTGTTCATATATATAACCAACTGTATGCATTTTGGTGCTTTTTTGAGTTCAGAACTGTGTTCCGATCCAATAATTAATCTAGGAGATGTGGGTCAGGTCAACCCAACAACATATGGACCCAAATAGCATCCTCAGACATCCCTAGGGGTGTTTGTGTGTTTCAACATGGTAAAGGGTTTTAAATAGTAAACTTCTACAAAATCTACCTCAGCCAGTGACCCAAATACAAAATAGCTGTCATGTGCATAGCTCTACTATACAATATGAAGTGATACAGTTCTTAAAAAGATATGAATTGCCATAACTGTAGAATTACACCCCAAGTGATATCATCTGTGGATGTCGGCCATGGGCGTTGACCTTAGTGTGAGTAACAGTTGAGGAGTTCAAATTCATGCAAGAATCCAACATTTGGGAGTCTACCTAGAATGGGAAATGAAGGCCTACCAGAACATTCTATCGGCGTATATATATATATATATATATATAATTTGCAAATACAAAAACTCAAATATTAACATAATACTGAAACCATACATGCAAGGCATAATTAATTACATATGCTTTTTTATAAAAAAATAAGAAAGAAAATGTTTCTCTGAGAGTGCTATTTCCCATACTATATCGTACCACTTCCTTATATTTAATCCTTTTGCCTCCGTCCAGCATTTAGCTATCAACATATGTGCTGCTATTAGAAGATACTCAATTTGCTTTTTGTGTAATATAGTTTGGGTTTGGCCATCAAATTTATTAAGTAATGCCAATTCTGGTGTTTTTATTACTGTTGTTTCCATTATGATGGATACTTCTTCAAAAAACTCCGTCCAAAATCTTTGAATACGTTCACAGTCCCACCACATATGAACATAGGATCCCCAGACCCCACATCCTCTCCAGCACATTGGTGAATAGGACTTGTCTATCTGTGCTATTCTAGATGGTGGTAAGTACCATCTTTGTAAGATTTTAAGTGATATTTCTGCACATTTGGCTGATGTGGCTTTAAAAGGGAATTTTCCCCACATTTTTGTCCAGTATTCTTGGTTTATTTTAATAGCCCAGTCAGATTCCCAGCAAGTTCGTAGCCCTTGTGATCCTAAATCCAGTGTGTGTGTGTGTGTGTGTGTGTATATATATATATATATATATATATATATTCTTGCAAAGTTTCACAGTTAAAATAATGTGGTGGTTATTTTTTTTTTATTTTTTTTTTATTTTGTTTAATCTTTCCTCCAAGGAACCCAAGGTGGTATACATGAACCTTCTCCATTCCATTTTATCTTCACTGGGTGACAGGCCCAAAGTCACCCAGTGAGCTTCATGGCTGAGTGGGGACTAAAACCTGGATCTACCAAGTCCCAGTCCAACACTCCAACCACTACACCACTCTGGACATTTGACTGCTTCTCAGATTTTATGTTTGAAGCTCGACAGAGTTGAAACAACCAGACGTCAAAAATATCTACAGCCTTCAAATGTCAGAAGCAAAGAATTACACATTAAATGAAGTAAAGAATTACACATTAAAATGCAAATTTCAAATATTGAATTCAGCAGTTTTCAATCAAAATTTCAACTGTGAAATTGGCAAGCTCACTGACGCTTCAACATTTACACATATTCAT
This sequence comes from Anniella stebbinsi, assembly GCA_029215795.1. Taxonomy (NCBI): domain Eukaryota; kingdom Metazoa; phylum Chordata; class Lepidosauria; order Squamata; family Anniellidae; genus Anniella; species Anniella stebbinsi. The sequence goes on along the minus strand of JARDYH010000003.1, from coordinate 130,627,594 downwards.
TTGGGTTCTAATGATTTATTGCAAAACCACGAAGTGAGGCAGTGCAGCGGGGAAGGAAGAAAGCCAAGAAATTGCCATGCAGTATTTTTCAGAGTAGTCGGACTTCATTATAGGATATGCTCTTTGGTGAAGAGTAAAGAAAAAGGGACTGTGGTCATAATAAGTTATCACTTGCTTGTTTGGGAGCTTAAGGCTGCAAAGAATAACAATGAATCATTAGGCACATTTGCAAATGCTCAGGTTATCGTATTTGAAACAACAATGTCTCTAATGTTAATAAGGGAAGCAAGCCAACAGCTTTAGAAATTGCTGTTCTTGAACAAACATGATGGATGTGATTTGGTTGTTGGTTGTTTTTTTTTGTTTTTTTGTTTTAAATATTGACTGTCATGAGCCAGACATACATAATTATATCATTTGTCTCATGCAAGTGAACAAGAATAAATTAAAAGTGGACATGTTGCAACAGGACTGTTGACATTATATACCAAGTCTGCTTATTGTCATAAGACACTCTTAACCTTTAAGCCAAAATCTTTCAAAACTATTAGTGTTAAATCTCACAGCTGTTGTCAAATTTCTCCAGTTCCCTGGTTTATGCATTGGACTTTATTTGAAATGTTTGGTGTATTTGTGTATATAACGTTCTTCAAGCTGCCCTTTGAAAGCTCCGGGGATTTAACATGAAGGCTGAGCCAGATCAAAGGGGAACAAAAAAGTTAACAAATTAAGAGAAAAACGTTCCAAAATGAATGTTTAACCAATTTAAATATTTAGCGGCATTTGCATTGTATAGTCCCTCTCCCGCCCCATATCTAAAACAAGATTCATTCTTTAAATAAATGAGGCTAAGGGAACGTTTATTAAAACATTAACAAAGGCTGATCTCCATCCTTCAAAGATTTCTGAGCATGCTGAATTGTATATTGTAGAGGCGAAAGCAGGACATGCGAAATCTCAACATAGGAAGCTGCCTTATACTGAGTCAGACCCACGGTCCATCTAGCTCAGTATTGTTGACCCTGGGCTCGTCTTGCTGGCATTACGACAGCAGCGTGGCAGCGGCGCAAGGCGGCGCGCTCATGTATTGGCACTCCTCCTGGCCAACTACATCGGAAGGAGCACAATTGAGGGCTTTTAGGAAGGTGGCACTGCCACTGCGGCTGTGCCCGTCCACCCGAGCCTTCCCACATTGGTGCAGGGGAGCCTGGGAGCATCGGCGCCCCCCTTCTTCAAGGTTGTTTTTCCCATTTGTTGTTTATTCTTTTTTAAATAAATAAATAAATCTGTAAATGTGAATCCTCACATTTACAGATAAACGAGAAAAAAAGTGGGGGGAGGAGGAATGGGGCACACCGGTTCTGAATATCCACCCCCTTTATTTTTATTTTTAACATTGTTCCACAGAGGCACGGAGGTGCTCCAGCGACCTTTTGGCTCACTGCTCCACCCCCTTCCCTGCCCAGCCTATGGCGACCAATCAATGGTCGCCTGGCTGTGGCACGCCTCCTTAGCAGCTCTGAAGCAAGAGCGACAGATGGCAGATGCCATCGTCGCCTCGCTCCAAGCTAAAAAAGTCGGGGTAAGTGCCCGACTTTTTTTAAAGCGGAGCTTTGGAGGTTTGCCCCAGATGGCTTTGAGATGGCAGCTGCATCGTGTAGATCACCTCCCGTCACCCTGCAGCCACTCCAGGGCAAATCCTTCCTCAAGGTGTACTCCTTGACTGGCAGCAATGGCTCTCAGAGGTTTTAGGCATGAATTTCTTTCAAACCCTACCTAGGGAAGCCAGGGATTGAAGCTGGGATCTTCTGCACGCAAGACAGGTGCTCTCCCACTGAGCCACGGCCTCAAGTATGCAGGGGTGGTCATAGAATCCTGCCCTCTGGGGCTCCCTCGCACCCCCCCCTTTCCCAGCTACTAGTTGTTGGATGGTGTTCTGGATTTGGGGAAGTGTTTTCCCCATTCTAAAAGGTTGGAATTCCTCTCCTGAAGCTTAATTACTAGCAGTAAGAACTTTAAGCTAAAATCAACTGACATCCTGTTCCTGACACCCAATCAGAGGGCTTCTTCTAGAGTGACCATATGGAAAGGAGGACAGGGCTCCTGTATCTTTAACAATTATATAGAAAAGGGAATTTCAGCAGGTGTCATTTGTATGCATGCAGCACTGGGTGAAATTCCCTCTTCATCACCAAGGTTAAAGCTGCAGGAGCCCTGCCCTCTTTTGTATCTGGTCAAGAGGGCAGTACTCCTGCAACTTCAACTGTGGTGATGAAGAGGGAATTTCACCAGGTGCTGCATGCATACAAATGATACCTGATGAAACTTAGGGTGACCAGATAAAATCCAGGTCAGGGCTCATGTAACTTTAACAGTTGTAGAGAAAAGGGAATTTCAGCCAGTGTCATTTGTATGCAATTAGTTCCTGGTGAAATTCCCTCTTCATCACAACTGTTAAAGTTGCAGAGGCCCTGCCTTCTTTTATATATGGTCACTCTAGTATAGTGCATGCACCTTTAACTGTTGTGATGAAGAGGGAACATCACCAGGAACTAATTGCATAGAAATGACACTGGCTGAAATTCCCTCTTCTCTACAGCTGTTAAAGTTACATGAGCCCTGACCTGGATTTTATCTGGTCAGCCTACTGAAACTCCTTTTTATATACAACTGTTAAACATACTGGAGCCCTGTCCTCCTTTTCCTATGGTCACCCTAGTTCCATCTGCAATTGAAATTGCTTCGAAACCAAGCTGCCTATTTTAGTTTTAATCATTTGAGTTAGTCTGCCAATATAAAGATACTTCCCTCTTCCTCATCCAAGGATGACCATATTTACTGGGAGGACTGTGGGGGGAAAATATCATAACGGGAAGGATTTTTGGGCACTCCTGAAAATATTCAGGCAAAAGGGAGTCGTTTGGGCTCAGATTAAAGAATATGGAATGGTTGCAATGCGATCATACAGCTGCTGTCAAGCCCTAGGGCAGCTTTCCCCCACTTGGTATCCTCCAGATGTGTTGGCTTGTAACTTCCATCATTCCCAGCCAGACTTGCTGGATGGGAATGATGGGAATTGCAGTCCAACACATCTGGGGTACACCAGGTTGAGGAAAGTTGAGCTTGTACCATGAAGCCTACTATCTTGATAAACCAGTCTTCCTTCTCTCTCTCTCTCTCTCTCTCTCTCTCTCTCTCAAACACACACACACACACACTTACCTAAGTGGAAACCAGTTTATACATGAAGTTATTTAAAACAAAGATCCAAATGGGATCTTTCCTTGGGTTTATGAGTCACTAGACCATCTCATAGTCACATTTCCAAGCCTTCCTTCATGACCAAGAGATTGTTTTTCGAAAGTGACATTCGATATTGTTCCTAATATTATCACGAACCAGGCAATTGAGGGCCTTTTTATAAGACCTTTGTGAAAACAGCATGAGTAATGGTAAAGTCACATGATTTGGCACTGTGATATTCTGCTGGCTCAAAAGAGGAGTCATCTGTGGGGAGAAAAGACAGAGAGATGGATTACAGTGAAACCATCCTGAAAGATATGAGTTGGGATGAATTGTCTTTTGGGCATTTGTTATGTGAACTGAGCTAATTTGCACCTTTCAAGCTAATAGGCAAATAGGAATACCATTATCCTTCAGATTGCACACTTATATTTGCATATTTTAGGAAAGGTTGCATACAAAGGTGCATGTATTATTAATAGATGTATATCATTATCATAATTATAATCATCATTATTTTAACTAAAGCCAGAAATTAGTGGAGAAAATGTAGCTGGAGATCTTCCTTCAAAGGAGTCAATGAATCAACAGCACACCAAACAGAATTAAGGTAACCTTCAAAGTAGAGAAAGCCTAAAATAACTCGTGTGCAATCCAGAATGCCAGGCTGATATGAATATGGAAGGATGTAGTGCTTACTGGAAGTAGATTGGCACCTTGGTTTACTTTAGGGTGACCAGATAAAATCCAGGTCAGGGCTCATGTAACTTTAACAGTTGTAGAGAAAAGGGAATTTCAGCCAGTGTCATTTGTATGCAATTAGTTCCTGCTGAAATTCCCTCTTCATCACAACAGTTAAAGTTGCAGGGGCCCTGCCTTCTTTTGTATATGGTCACTAACAAATCCAATCCTGTCCACATTTTCTAAGAAGCAAATTGAAATGAGTTCAAGTGTATATAGGATGAACAGCCCATTTATTTAGGATTGAATCTTACAGTTCAGTGTGTCCTACCCCTAACTGAGTATTGATGGGAAGTCAACATAACTACATTCTCTAATGTAGGGTGACCCTCTGAAAAGGAGGACAAGGCTCCTGTATCTTTAACAGTTTATAGAAAAGGGAGTTTCAGCAGGTATCATTTGTATGCCTGCAGCACCTGGTGAAATTCCCTCTTCATCACCACAGTTGAAGCTGCAGGAGCCCTGGCCTCTTAACCAGATACAAAAGAGGGCAGGGCTCCTGCAGCTTTAACTGTGGTGATGAAGAGGGAATTTCACCAGGTGCTGCAGGCATACAAATGACACCTGCTGAAATTCCTTTTTCTATACAACTGTTAAAGATACAGGAGCCTTCTCCTCCTTTCCCTATGGTCACCCTATCTAAATCTCAAGTCTGCCCACAAATTTTGGGAGGCCTAGACTAACATTGGGATCCAGTGCATACTTACTTCAACATAGGGATGTATGCAAAAATTCACTTTTGCTCCCAAAAACATGCTAGCAAGCCCTTTCGAAGGTCCCAGCAGGAGGGTGAATACGTGTCAGCCAAAAATATTCGTAAATTGACAAACACGTGCTCGCCGTCATCTCGATCCTGATTCCCAGTTTGTTTTGTGCACATTTCCTCATTTGGGCAAATTTCCTGTTGGCAGAATCCGTTCTGCTGTTGTCTACACACAGCCACTGTTCAATGCTGCTTGATTTACGTACGTTTTCCATTTGCTCAGAGCCAGCAGCGATCACAAGTACAAATGGGAATTGGGCACAGAAGAGACAAGAGACATGCTTGGAGAAACATGGCAATCATGACCATTGCTCATTCTGCCATCCCTACTTCAGAGAAAGTTCCACTGAACACATGTGTCTAAGTAAGCATGCACAGGAAAATGTTTTAAAGTCTAACGAGTATGCACTCCTTTACCTATGCATCTTATCTAGAATTTCAAATCAGTATTTTCTCTTAACGGGGGTGGGGGGAATCCTTACACACTCTCCTCCCACTCAAAAGACATTTCCCCCACAAATATAAAGAATGCAACCTTTAAGGCTTGATGTTATCAGTCCAATCTGCTGGGTGGATTAAGATCAGTTTACTAATCTTTGTCTCCTTCTGTTGATTTGTTATACAGCCGTTCTTTCTCATTTATGTCTCCTCTGATACTTAAAGACAAAACCAGTGAATGTCACTCTACTTGATGTTTCCAATGGCTCTACTAGCGTAAAGCACATATTTAAGATGAACTCGAATTCAACGCTAGCTAGCTAGCTACTTCTGATTGCAATGCAGATTAAGGAAGAACAGCCATGGAGCCTTCAAAAATGCAGAAGGCATCATTAGATGCCAGTAGTGTGTGTGTGTGTGTGTGTGTGAGAGAGAGAGAGAGAGAGAGAGAGAGAGAGTTGATTTGTAAAATAATCTCTCATCCCAGTGAACTAAAAGCTAGTGACCCATTCAAGTAGGGACTTGTTCCTAACAGGATGTGACCAATTTCAAAAATGTACATGTGAATAGGTGACTGATAAAACAGGGAGGCTTAAAATTATGTAAACATTCTGGCTTCCACTTGTGTCAGTTGTTTGCTGAACATGTTGCATCTAAGGTGTTTGTATCCTATGACATATACTACATAGCTAGATTTGCAGGTGTTAAAGTCACAGCTTCTGACAGTTTCCCTACAATAACACAAATAATAGCTTTGGTGGAGAAGGTGCTTTTTAAGTTTATGGAGTTTTCCTTTGAGGTCATTTAAATTGCTGTTGCAGATACATTGAAATGTAAAGACTAAACTGTATATTTATTTATTTTTTGGTTATGTTTTGGATGACAGGAATCCCAGGTGAAATCCAACCCTGCACAAGTGAACTTCAACTCTTGCAATGGGATTTTCTCTTCCTCCCACCTGCAGCCCTGCCCCCAATCTGTTGACCCCAGTCTGCTGCTCCCTCTGCAGCAGAGTTTGAGGGCATGCCGGTGTGTGTGTGCTCATGTGGGAAGGAGAAATTGGGGAATTTTCCACCCCCCCCCCATTCCACTGGCAGGAGGAGTAATTTATTTATTTATTTATTTATTTATTTATTTATTTATTTATTTATTTATTTATTATTGCATTTCTATCCCACTTTTTTTCCTCCAAGGAACCCAAGGCAGCCTACCTACACCTTCTGCTCTCCACTTTATCCTCACCACAACAACCCTGTGAGGTAGGTTGGGCTGAGAGTCTGTCACTGCCCCAAAGTTGCCAAGTGGGCTTCCATGGCCGAGTGGGGACCAGAACCCGGATCTCCCGACTCCCAGTCCAACACTTTAGCCACTACACCACACTGGTTCTCCAGTGTGGATACCACCCCTCCAGTTTAAGCCATTGGTTGGTTTACCATCAGTAGGTTGTTGGAAAAACTATTGTAAACTTTTGTTTCTAGTTCAGGTATTACAAATCAGCAATCATGAAAATAAATAGCTTGACCATGTTGTAAGACATTTCATTTTAGCTGCCCACAATCTTTCATACCTGGAACCCTTTCCAGCAACATCCACTCCTGAGACGCTAGTAGTGATAGAGAATTTTCAGATATACAGACAGAACACTGTATCACCCCATGACCTTAACTTGGATGATAGTACTTACATGTTTTCCTATTCTTTTATCTATTTGTCAACTGTTCTTTTACATCTATAGTAGATTAAGTATTTATATTGTCCACACTGTAGGTACTATGTGTGTTTAGTACCAAGGCTGGATTAATCATGATGTTCAGTTCATCAATGAGCATTGTGAGCAATTGCAGATGCTGTGCTTCCTGGCTGGGAAGACTGACGTTGGCAGGACCTACACTACTGCTTTATATCAAAGTGCGCCAACAACTGTTCAGGCCCATATACCATTTTCAAACTGCTTTCATAGTGTTATATCCTGCTTGGTGTAGATCTGGCCCTTCCTTCAGTTGTGAAGGAAGCCCACAAGTAACACTAGGCACTAGATCTTCTCTAAGGTCCCTTACAGCTCTATGTTTCTAGGTAATTCAGAACTTCAACCTACAGGGAGAAGTTTGGATGAGGAGAAAATTTCAGAAGCATCCCTAATCAATATATTAGCTACCTAAAGTTTGGCTGTCATCCGGGTCAGAGTAGAGTGATATATATCTATCAAGTAATGGGAATAGAGAACCACCAGGAAAACTATGTAGCATTTATTTGTTCAGATAGTGTACCAAGCTTTGCTGGGCTAATCTAATCCTATAGAAAGCTTCATTTTTTATTTACTTAAAAAAAAAATCAAGAACATCTGCTGGGATCTTCAATTTGTTTTCAGATCAGTAAAATGGCCGTCTAAATGGATGCTATTGGGGGATGACGTTGCAAAACATTGTGGGTGGAGAGGAAACGCTTGATTGTGATGGTAATGAATCCCTTCACCTCCGTTTGAGGCCATGAGCTCGTCAGCAACACACTAACACAATAGGTCCGTTTGTGCAAGGCAAGCCCAACGGATCCCCAAATGCAGATTTCATTAGGAGATAAGGAGTTTGTTTACCTAAGGAGAGAAACAGGAAGATATATTGCAGGAAAAGCATATGGTTGCTATTTAATTTATGCTTTATCATTTTTCATTCTGACATCAATGCTGCGATACTAGCAGGGGGAGAGTGCTGTACATTGTACAGCGTAATACAAAATGAGGGCTACTTCTCCTTGCCAGAGGAAACGTGATTCAGAAACAATTTGAGGGCAATTGTAAGGTGATATGGCACAGAAAACCAGAAGCCATTGTGACCTGAAAGATGATTTCTGGACAGGATAATACTTGCTGCAAAAAGGACTGGCGAAAAACATGAAAACATTACTTTCTAGGCCATAGAAATCTTGAAAATGTTTGGATAAACAGTTGTTCTTGAAAAGCGATGTGGTTTTTCCTTTGCTTGCTAGTATTTATTGTGCACAGTTTATTTAAAGTCTGCAAAAATAAAAGGGAGATGGTGGCGCTGGGAGATTAATGGCCTATTACACAGAGGAAATGTGATTGCGATATATGATGCTGTCTGTGACCCTGAATGCTTAGGTTAAATAGTTAAAAAATGGCTTTTAGATGTATAAAAAAGGAACAAAATAATTACTATTCCATAGCATGCAAATGAGTAAGCTCAATGGGGCTTACTTCTGAGCAGACATGTATATGATTGCACTGCCGTTAGGCATGTATTTAAAACGTGTCCACTGCAATCACTAGGATTTTAAAAGTTCTGAACTTTGGTTGGACAATGTTCTTACTTCATTGGTTGGATGATTCTCACTTGCCCCTTATATTGCCAAACTAAGGGCCAAACTAAATGTTTGTGCCAGCATTCACTAGGCAGCTATGCTTGCTAGATCTCCTTACCTCCTTGTAAGTGTGTGTGACCCCAATTTGGATTGGGACTCCAGTAGTTCAGGAGAGGACGCTTTAAGCCCCTTCCCCTATTTTTGCCCTGAACCCCCCCCCCCCACACACACACAAGGTGGGGATTTTTTTAAAAAAAGGAGGAGGGGGAAGGTTCTCTTGGAATCCTTTAGTTTGCTCCTGAACATCTTCTAAAAGGGGAGCAAGATGCTTTTATCCACTTTGACTTTGGGTGGTAAGGGTTGGGAAGAGATAAGTAAAATTAGAGGATAATCATTGGGTTGGATCCAGAGCAATTTAGTTGAATGTTATTATTTATTTATTTATTGCATTTTTATACCGCCCCATAGCCGAAGCTCTCTGGGCGGTTCACAAAAATTAAAACCATGAAATCATTTTAAAATATATAAAACAAGGCACAATCCAAAAACACAGAATAACATACAATATAAAAACACAACCAGAATAAAACCAAGCAGCAGGAATGAATACAGATTAAAATACAAATTTAAAAGAGCAAGGATTAAAATTGAGTTAATTTAACTGTTAAAATACCGGGAGAATAAAAAGGTCTTCACCTGGCGACGAAAAGAGTACAAAGTAGGCGCCAGGCGAACCTCTCTGGGGAGCTCATTCCACAGCCGGGGTGCCACAGCAGAGAAAGCCCTCCTCCTAGTGGCCACCTGCCTCACTTCCTTTGGCAGGGGCTCACGGAGAAGGACCCCTGTAGATGATCTTAGGGTCCGGGCAGGTACATATGGGAGGAGGTGTTCCTTTAGATATCCTGGCCCCAAGCCGTTTAGGGCTTTAAATGTTAGTACCAGCACTTTGAATTGGGCCCGGACCTGGATCGGCAGCCAGTGAAGTTGGAAAAGGACTGGCGTAATATGGTCTCGTTGGCCAGTCCCCGTTAACAATCTGGCTGCCCTGTTTTGTACCAGCTGAAGTTTCCGGACCGTTTTCAAAGGCAGCCCCACGTATAATGCATTGCAGTAATCCAAACGAGAGGTTATGAGAGCATGGATAACTGTAGCTAGGCTATCTCTGTCCAGATAAGGGCGCAGTTGGTATATCAGCCTAAGCTGGTAAAAGGTGCTCTTTGCCACCGAGTTCACCTGTGCCTCAAGCGACAGTTCTGGATCCAAGAGCACCCCCAAACTACGGACCCGATCCTTTAGGGGGAGTGCAACCCCCTCCAGAACAGGGTGAACATCACCTCGCCGGACAGACGAACCACCCGCTAACAGTACCTCCGTCTTGTCTGGATTGAGTCTCAGTTTGTTAGCCCTCATCCAGTCCATTACCGTGCTCAGGCACTGATTCAGAACAGCCACTGCCTCACCTGGGTTTGTTGAAAAGGAGAGGTAGAGTTGGGTGTCATCCGCATATTGGTGACATCTCAGCCCACATCTCCGGATAACCTCTCCCAGCGGCTTCATGTATATGTTAAACAGCATAGGGGATAAAATAGAGCCCTGTGGAACCCCATGGCTTAGATGCCACGGCACAGAGCAATAATCCCCCAGCACCACCTTCTGAAAACGGTCATCTAAGTAGGAGCGGAACCACTGCAGCGCCGTGCCTCCAACTCCCAGCCCAGACATCCTATCCAGAAGGATACCATGGTCGATGGTATCGAAAGCCTCTGAGAGGTCCAAGAGAACCAACAGGGTCGCACTCCCCCTGTCCCTCTCCTGGCAAAGGTCATCCCACAGGGCGACCAAGGCAGTTTCTGCTCCAAAATGTTGTTATTGTTGATGATGATGATGATTCTCCTGTCCTGCAAGGAACCCGAGGCAGCTCACATGGTCCTTCTTCTCTACATTTTATCCTCATTACAACCCTATGAGATAGGTTAGTGTGAGAGCTAGTGACTGGTGCAAAGTCACCCCATGAGAGTTTCGCAGCTGTATAGGGACTAAAACTCGGATCTACTGAGTTAACCACACTGGCTCCCAATGGGACTGATCTTATTAATCATGCCTTTTTCACATTGATTTCATGAAGACTACCGGGTGACCTTGGGTCAGCCACCACCTCACAGCCTAACCTACTTTACAGGGTTGTTGTGAATAAAAAAATGGAGGGGATTTCTGCTACCCTTGACTACTTGGAAGAAAGGAAGTCTACATGTGTAGTAAATAAAAATAATAATGTAAAGTATTAATGTAGTTTGAGAAGGAGGATGAGAAGCAATAAGAGCTGGTGACCATGGTGATGAGAAGGTAGACTCACTGAGGGAGGGGTCATTAAGGTGTCTCTCCCAAGGGCCCACAAAAACCTGGAGCTGACAGTGGCTGAATTTGGATGACACAATAAGCAACTGGGTGAGGGGAAACAGTCGTCAGTTATATTGACTATTGTGTCGTCCGAATGCTGCCATAGTCAACTCAGCGCTGATCGTAATCCACACCACAGTTGATTATTTATTACCATGTTGTGTGGGGAGTACCCCCTAGTTGAACAACTGTAAAGTTGATTATTACCCTACCATTGGCTATCGTGTCGTCCGAATTCAGCCACTGACTGCATCATCCCCTCAGAGTTTCAAAACATTTAAAGGTACATACAGCCCAGCAATCCTGTACCCATTGGAACGAACTGTGCCGATATCTGTTTCTCAGTGTTTATATAAGTGTTTGGGAAGGAGTCTCACCTCACTGCACACGCAAGCACTATCTCTAGCCCAACTGCAGCAACTGGTATATTTATTGCAGCAGCAACATTATTCAGTATGGGAGCTTCATTAAACAAACAGATAATCTGAGTCAGGGAAGAGATCTCCGGCTTTCTTTATACTTGGCCTTCAAGCTTAGAAGCTTTATTATATAAGCCAAAGATAAGTCCTTCTTGGAAGATGTGTTCCAGCAAAGCAGTCGATTTTCCATTCCTTAAAGTCTTAAAAACCCGACACTGTGGAGATAAAATGGACCGTAACTTTGAAACATCTCTATTTTAGAAAAATGTGGCCTTGCTTCTCAAGTATAACTTTCTCGCCTACTCCCTTGCCAGTTTGCAGTAAGCTTCCCTTTGGAGCACTAATAAAAGTCTCCACAGATTTAAAGTCTGCCATTAAATATTTCCATGTTTGAAGGGATTTGATGGCATTAACGTAATAGAATAATGGACTCTAAGTAGTCCCATCAGTAAATAATCTACAATTAGGGAGTTTGCAGACTGATAGAAAATAAATAGACGAATTTTGTGTAATTAAGCCACCATCAAATACCTTCCTATATACAAGTGATAAAGTGTTCCTTTGGGTCATGGCCATACACGGAGGCTTTTATTCCTTTCAAAGAACTAAACCCCCCGAGTGCCAAGTTTACACAAGAGAAAAGTTAGCTAATAGATCTGATGGATCTCTTTCGTCACTGTAATCATCTGAGCCAGGGACACTGCTGTAGTTCACTTTGGGGATATAGACATGTTTGGAACCACTTCAGACTCCCTTGCTGACATTTTCATAACAGCACGCTACTTACTGAATATGTCTCCATTGTGCACTATCCATGAAACTGCCCTTTTCTTCTACATCTCACCATTATAAGCAGCCTACAGTGTTTGATTGTTTGGGGGTAAAATAAAAGATGGAGAGACCATGTTTGGCCAAATTTTAGCATCACCTTCAGCAACCACTGCCCCCTGTCACAAGCCACACCTGGACTGTTCTACATGGACAAATAGCCCGATTGGAGTCCACCAGGAGAACTGTCTTCAGGGTGGTGGCCACCTTTCTGTGGAGCATCCTGCCCCTGGAGGTCAGGCAGGTGCCCACACTGTATTATTTCCTGCACCTCCTGAAAACACTTATTCCTTGATTGTCAGCCATGGTTTTTATTGGCATTCTCTTATTTTTGTTTTTTTAAGTATAATTTTAATGCTGTTCTCAGTTTTGTATCTTTTACTGTTTTAATTCTTATGTTCACCACTCTGGAATCTGTTTCAGAAATGGAGCGATATACACATTTTCTAAATAAATAAAATAAAATAAAATGTGGAAAGTCAACCAAGATTACCACTCTTTACTAGAAAGCTTGAATTCCACACATTCCAGCTGCTTATATGGAAGTGGAACCCTCAACTCCAAAGCCTTCTTCAGCTAACAAACAGGTACATTAAACAGACGTGAGTAGTGGACTTTTGGGAAGGATGAATCCATCTGTTTTGCTTCCTCATGCCTTTGGAGCTTTAAAATCTCATATTCTTTCCATCCCAGATATGAAGGGATTGAGAAGTTTGGTAAATTCTTACAAAAAAGAACCCATCCATCTCTAGGATAGCAAGGTCATGGCAGCAGGGCATTTGCATTGCCCCTAATGCCCATAGTATCCGATGAGCCTTTGTGGATTCTTGACCTTTCATGCACATGGGCTCAGGTGAACGTGTGGAAGTCAGACTGGTTCCTGCCACCACAGTTCAATTCCCTCACTCTCCATGTGTTCAAGCGTACTATGTTGTTGCCTGAACAGGGCGATTGTCTCTTGTCTAAGCAGCTTTCTAATCTACCATTCCCTCCAAGTAACTATGGAATTGCATACAAGTTAGGCTGTATCAGAACCAGTGCCAGGTAGTGGCCAAGAGCCAAGTGACAAACCAGACAGAGATATGTTGAAGGAATCCCTGATGTGTCCTTCTGAGCAGCAAGTGTGGAGAATTGTGACAAGATTGTGACAGCTCTCTCTGTCATCCTCGGCTCCATTTCTTTTGGCCTAACAAGCTCTTATAATTATAATGTCTAATCTCTTCTCTAATAAAGCAGCCTGATTATCTGGCAGCGGTAGGGAGGTCTGACTGAAAGCTTCTTTGTAAGACCTCTGTTACTCTGTCCTTCCCTCCCTCCTTGGCATTTTGAATGCTGTATCAGCAGCATTCCAGGCCCCAGGCCCCTTGGGAAATATATATTTTTCCAGATACCAGACTCCTTGAGTATGGCTCATGTGAAATACAGTTTCCACGATACTGCATCTCCACTCTGAGGCACCCTGGAAAACTGGGTTGCTAGTGCCTCAGACACCTCCATTGCAATATCCCATGTACCAAAGACCCAGCTACTACCTCTACCTCTTACACTCCCATCAGCCCTACCCTGCTTAGTCAATGTTGAGGAATCATGGGAATTGTAGGCCAGAACGTCTGGAAGGCCGCAAGTTGCTCAAGGCCTGTCTTAGAAGCTCTGTAATTCTGAGCCAAAGGAGAACCTTTGATGACATTACTAGCTGGGGTATCAGTTGGAAATAAAGGGACATGGTAGAGCCAGGAAAGGCATATCTGTTCTCTGTTCAAACACAGCAGAAGAAGCATTTATAACATGTCCATTTCCAAAATGATTTTTTTTAAATAGAAGATAATGTGATAAACTGGACACTTCTTCCTGGGAGTGTGTGTGTGAGTAGGGATGTAAGGATTTTGTTAAATTCATTGTCTTCATTCATATCATAGGTGAACTGTATCGTCTTCACGATAATTATCGTGAAAAAATGATATTTTTAGCAGCCCTATTTTTAAAGAAAAAATGCCTATAACTTCTGTATTTTCAAAGTTACAGGCTTGAAACTTGGTCACGATGCTTATGGGGTATGTCTAAGTATGTGTATGAAATTTGAGATCGATCCCTCCAACCCTCGATTTTATATGACTTTTCTTAAGATTGTTTCCATTCTGACAGGTCTGAATGAACGCACGTGGCGAGCTGCCATTCTGATCTGTCCGAACAGAAACAATCTTTAATAAATTCATATAAAATCGAGGGTTGGAGGGATCGATATCAAATTTGGCACAATTTCCCTCAAAAGTGATAAAAAATTGTTTGCATGTCTCTAGAATCCACATGACCCAGAAAAGGCCAGACTGCAGGTCAGATTCAAAAAAATATGAACTCATTTGAATCTGTTGCAGATTTATCCAACATCCCTATAATGTGTATATACGTATGGTTGTGAGAGTTTGGGGTTTTGTCCCTGACATAATGTGAGTTTAGTGTAACTACATTAATACCTCATGTTTTCCCCAGTACTGCATGCACAGTAAAATTATTTTAAAGCAGATATACCACTTGACAAAGATCGGACTATTTTTCAAAATGTGGGATGAGTAATGAGGCAATTTATTCACATTCCCATGAGGATAAATGGCTTAAATCAAAGGAAGGAAGAGCAGTTTGTAAAATGTCATGATGTGAAATCCAGGGAACTACCTAATTTAGGGAGCCTACAGTACTATTCTAGCCATGTCTACTCAGAAGTAAGTCCTACTGAGGTCAATGGGACTTATACTCATGTAAGTATACATAGTTTTTAGGGATGTGCACTGACCCCCCGGATCGGATCGGATAGCGGATCGGAATCGGACCTGGGGGGTCGGATCGGATCGGATCGGATCGGAGGCTGGTCGGATCGGATCGGACCAGATGTCTGATCCGGATCGGACGCCATTTTGAATGCTTTTTCCCATAGCCAAGTATTGTTTTACAAAAACGCCTATAACTTTTTCATTTTTAAAGATAGAAGGATGAAACTTGGGCACATTGTAGACTGGTTAGGGGTAGTTATCTGTGAGAAATTTCAGAAAGATTGGTGCATGCATTTTGTGGCAATTAATTTTTTAATAAATACCCAGGAATGCCTATAACTTTGTCATTTTTAAAGTTACACACATGAAACTTTGCCACATTGTAGGGGGTACCTTGGGACCTATGTGTGTGAAATTTCAGAAACGTAGGTGCTTGTCTTGTGTGGCAATTAATTTTTAGAAAAATGGGTAGTAGTGGGGTAAATACAATTACGCCTCCCATTTTTTTATTTTTGAAGATACAAACAGGAAACTTGGGCACATTACAGGTACCACTTGCCTTGATATGTGTGTGAAATTTCAGAAACATTGGAGCTTTCCTTGTGTGGCAATTAATTTTTGAAACAATGAGGAAAGAAACACCTATAACTTTGTCATTTTTAAAGTTACACACATGAAACTTTGCCACATTGTAGGTGGTACCTTGGGACCTATGTGTGTGAAATTTCAGAAACATAGGTGCTTGCCTTGTGTGGCAATTAATTTTTTAATAAATACCCAGGAATGCCTATAACTTTGTCATTTTTAAAGTTACACACATGAAACTTTGCCACATTGTAGGCGGTACCTTGGGACCTATGTGTGTGAAATTTCGGAAACGTAGGTGCTTGCCTTGTGTGGCAATTAATTTTAGAAAAATGGGTAGTGGTGGGGTAAATACAGTTACGCCTCCCACTTTTTTATTTTTGAAGATACAAACAGGAAACATGGGCACATTACAGGTACCACTTGGCTTGATATGTGTGTAAAATTTCAGACAGCTGGGTCCAGGCATGTGGTGGCAAGGTATTTTTGAAACAATGAGGAAAGAAACGCCTATAACTTTTTTATTTTAAAAGTTAGAAGTCTGAACATTGCTCACTTTGTAGATGGGTTAGGGGTAGATATGTGTCAGAAATTTCAGAATTATAGGTCCAGGCATTTGATGGCTATGGAATTTTTAAATTACATGTTTCAAAAAAATTTCTACAGAGGCCAGGTCTTCCCCTCCCGCTTCCCGCGAAGAAAAGGAAACACTCTCTCGTCTCGATCCCTTTGATCCTTGCTAGTAGTATCCATTACAGGGCTCGTGTTTCCTTTCCTACTTTCACTTTTCAAGCAGAACGGCTGAGCCTAGCTGAGTTTTGCAGCCATGCGTGCAAGGAAGGATCACTCTGGTCTCGATCCCTTTGATCCTTGGTAGTATCCATTACAGGGCTCGTGTCTGCTTGAGTACAAAGTGAAAGCAGACACGAGCCCTGTAATGGATACTACTAGCAAGGTGTTTCTTTCCTCATTGTTTCAAAAATTAATTGCCACACAAGGAAAGCTCCAATGTTTCTGAAATTTCACACACATATCAAGGCAAGTGGTACCTGTAATGTGCCCAAGTTTCCTGTTTGTATCTTCAAAAATAAAAAAATGGGAGGCGTAACTGTATTTACCCCACTACTACCCATTTTTCTAAAAATTAATTGCCACACAAGACAAGCACCTACGTTTCTGAAATTTCACACACATAGGTCCCAAGGTACCCCCTACAATGTGGCAAAGTTTCATGTGTGTAACTTTAAAAATGACAAAGTTATAGGCATTCCTGGGTATTTATTAAAAAATTAATTGCCACAAAATGCATGCACCAATCTTTCTGAAATTTCTCACAGATAACTACCCCTAACCAGTCTACAATGTTCCCAAGTTTCATCCTTCTATCTTTAAAAATGAAAAAGTTATAGGCGTTTTTGTAAAACAATACTTGGCTATGGGAAAAAGCATTCAAAATGGCGTCCGATCCGGATCGGACCTCATCGGATCGGATCGGATCGGAGGTTGTCCGGATCGGATCGGATCGGATCGGATTTTCCCGATTTTGGGTCGGATCGGATTCGGATCGTGGATCGGATCCGATCCGATGCACACCCCTAATAGTTTTGCAACCTCAGGAACAATCATGTTCCTATCATTTTAATAGGAAACTATCCTACCTCTCTAAAGTCTCTGGATTTCCAGCACATTCCTACTTCTCATGTTTATTTGTCCCTCTGTTATTGCACTGGGACAATTCCTGAATGTGGCTAAAGGCTCTTGATTTTTTCTGTGATTGTGGCCAACACCAGGTAGAATACCATCCAAGCAAACAGTGAAGAAATATACCCTCATCTGTTTTTCACATTCAGATCTAACATAGAGATGGATAATGAGAGAGAAAACCAGCTGTCAAAAACTATGATTGCATTGCCCTTGGATTATGCATTAGGAGAGTCAGTCCTTACTATACCTTTTGGGCTCAGGTTTCAGTGTCCAAATAGTACAAAATGAGGACTGATGTAGAATATAGGCATGGTCAGGCACCTGCCAAGGCCCCCCCCCCCCACTGACAGGAGCACCATGGAATTGCTTCTCCTCCTCCTTCTCACCACTGCAACCAGCTCGCTCACTTCCCTCTCGCTCTGGCCCAGACCATGGTGGGTGGTGAAAAGGAGGAGGAGCCTCTGCCTTTGCCTACTCGCTCACTGGCTCCTTGCTTGTCAAGAAAGCAAGTGGAAGCAAAGAGGAGAAAGAGGAGCCGCAGCAATAGCAACTGGTGACAATGGTGGTGAGAAGGTAGACGCACTGAGGGAGGAACGGTCCACTGATAGGGTGGCCACCTGTGAATCGCCAAAGGAAGGACAGAAAAGGACACATAGTTGCATAATATTTGCATATGCTATTTTCTGTGTATATATCAAATTTAGAAGTCATTATTATAATTTCAATAGGAATGCAATATATCTCCCATAGGAGGGAACTGTGGATTCCTGCATGTTTACTGTACTTTCTATAACACTCCAGCTATCAGGGGAAGGGGTGGGATGGGGGAGAACAACCCCCGCAGAGCCAGGAAAAAGCATGTACGATAAAAGAACGAACCCTCCATGGATGTCACCAAAGCCATGGGATACCTCTGTGAACTATTTGTCTCCCAGGAACTGAGAATAGCGTCCAGATTGTAGCTCTGTTCTGAATTCCTTCTGATGACCATGGGTCTGATAATGGCTTCGTCCATATGTTACTCAATGTAAAGTCAAGTCAAGTCAAGTAAACTGGATGGCCATTTGTGAGTTGCCAGAAAAAACAGGACAACCAGGACACCTATTTGTATAACATTTGCATGTGCTAATTTATACGTATACATACAAATGTAGAAATCATTATTATAATTTAAATAGGAATATAGCACATCTCGCCATAGTGCGGCAGACTGTGACCAGGTGACCTGTGTGCTTTGCTCAGTCTGTTGTCTAGGTGCAAACTCTTGATGGGCAACTTCCAGGCCCAGCTCTTCCTTTTGAGGGTTCTTTATCTTTAAACCAAACTTGGACTGGGCAGCCCTTCAAAGAGAAGATGCCTTCAAAATACACAAGTGTCATCAGTAAAATAGGGTGCGTGTCTTGCCCAAGGGCCCTCAAAACCCTGACTTCAACACTGTACAAAATATGCATGCCTCTCATCAAATCTGAAATGGACATATATGTAAAATGCATTGTGCATTCCTTCAAATGTCCCAGAAGAGATGATGAGGAAAGAACTGGGCCCTCACTTCCATCCATTTTTCAAGGCATAAGCACTACATGTTTACCGCACTAAATCTTGCCTCTCCTCACCTGCAGTCTCCACAATCTCACGCCACTCGCTGACATCTGAACTGGCGCTCCCGTCCATTAGAGCTCTTGCGTGTGCACGAGGCCTCACGATCAGGGTTTAAGCCTCTATAATCTTCAAAGAAGACTGTCTCCCTCCCTCCTGCGTGCAGTAAATATAATGTGCAAGAATCCATTATGAACATTGACAAGAAGGGGAGGGGGGAATCAAAATCCTTGCAGCTTAATACCATGTGAAAGCCAAGAAGTGTAATAGATGAGAAATGGTCACATTCTGTTATTCTCCCGTTACCTAAGAAACTATCTTCAAAACAGAAGCCCTCATAAATACTCTGGAGAGGCATCAGACACTTTCTGCTGCAGTATGAATATGTTGCGTGTATATGGCTTGGCAGGAGTTCATCCCGAAGAAGATAAACTAGCGCTCAGAGCCAGGATTGTATTGCTCCGGACCCTGCCCTTTGGCTGCACGCGGCTTCCAGTTGCACTCTATCTTAGGAAGAAGGAAGAAGACAGGAGCCTTTGTTTCCTTTCCTTTTGAACTTCTGTTTTCAAACGTTGTCTGCAAGGGACACTTTGCCTGACATGCATTTGACAAGCGCACTTTCAGATATCCCACTGAAACAAATAAATACGTACATAAATAAATTGTGGGTTTGTTTTTGTTTCTTTTGCAGGGGTCAGGAATCATCCACACAGCTGGGATGTTTGTGCAAAAGCTAATGCAAGCATTCAGTATATATACTAGGGGGGTGCGCTCCACCCTGAAAATCGGGAGGAGGGAGGGGTCTGATGGACCTCTGATGGACTTCTGAAATTGCACTGTGGCTAGGGGGCAGTTTCCAAACCGTCAGAAACCCACGGTGCAGTTGGAAGATCATTCGTAGCCCTGAAGATTTTTTAGGTGACACGAGGGCTCGTTTTATGTTGATGGACAACTAACTGAACGCTTCCATATTAGGAAGACGCTGTTGCTAAGGGGTGAGGGAGGAGTAGTTTAGCGATTGACATTTATGGCTAACCAATAGCCACAGTCTCCCCCCTGTCCCCTCTCCAATCACGTTGCTTAAGGGGAAGGATTGCAATTATATAAAAAGAAAGAGCCCATAGCACTGCTTTTTTACAATGCGGCTGAGGCTGACTGAATGTCTTGGAAATGGGAAAGTTCCATCAGCTTTTCCTAGCACCTTCCTGTCTGGGGGCATTTTGAAGCCCCCTCTGCTTTTGCCCCACTGGTCCAGCTTGGACTGCCTCTGGGTGCGGGTGGGGGTAAGGGCCTTGCCCACTGCACTGCCGCTGCCAGCCTGACACTGACCGCTGGCTTGAAGGGGGTGCAGACTCTTAAGATCTAGCATACCTGTGATCCTCTGACACCAAAGAAAAATGATCCCAGGCACTAGACTTGCATTTTTCAGGAGAGGGTGCGGATGGAGCCTCAAGACCACCCACGCCTGACTGCTTCTCCTGCACTTCAGAAGGACCACTGGCAGCAGCAGGGAAAAGGGTGTGCCTAATTTGGGGGTAGGGGGAACTAAAAGAAACACCTCTCCCTCTCCCAACATGGCCAGAGGCAACTTTCTTTGCTGGTTCCCCTCCCCCCCATGTGTGTCTGTCCACACTCCCCTTTGTGTGTTATTGAGTGTGTGTGTGTTCGTGTTCCACACATGGAGACAAGGGACTTCAATTTTCGTAGGAGGTTTCTAGTTTCTGAAAGTTCTGCAAGCTCTATTGAGAGAAGATGAACTGCATCTGAAGTGTGTGTTGGAGTGAGTGGTGTGTGTGGGTTGGAGAAAGAATGAGAGCGATTTTTTAAAAAAAAAAAATCCTAAAAATAAAGGGTTGAAGTGATCCCCTTCAAACTTGGCATGGCTAAAGCCCTGCCAGGTGCCAAGAACTGCCAGGTGCCAAGTTTAATCTCTTTATGTTTAAAAATGACGGAGATGTAAGCATATTGTTCCATTGACGATAATAGTACGGTTACCCAAAAACAGACCGGCTTTCTGATGGGTAAACTGATGGTGCGAGGAGAGGGATGCCCTCCGAAAATTGGAGAGGAGAATCGCCTCATCAGAGCTCCGCCCTGAATTTTGGGGAGGAGTAGAGCCACTCTCCACACCCCATATATATTATATTATATTCACACACAGAGTTTGGTTTTTCTGAGCTCAGTGATACAAAACAATACAGGCACCATTCAAGGGTAAAGTCCAATGTAAGTACACTGTAGAGTAGATCTATTGAAATGAATTGCACTTAAGTTAGTCAATAAGTCCAGGAATCCTATGTGGATTCCTGGAAGCCTCCAAACTATTAAGGTGGATTCCTAGGTGGATTCCCAGAGGTCGCTGAGTATCCAATGCAGGGCGGGAGGATGCCCTGCATTTCTGCTAGATGGGTGATTTTGTCTGTATAGTAGTGGCACCTTAGAGGGGGAGGGAAGGAGGCTGCGGTGGGCATACAATATGATGTATCACAGATACCTCAGTCTCCTTCCTTCTCTGCCTCCCAGGAATGCCCCCTTTCCCCAGCTCTGTGCTCCATTTACTGAGTACAGAGGGATAGCCAACATGATTGTCTCTTCTCTGGCTACAAGGGGGAGGGGGCAGGGGGCAGGGGGCAGGGGGAGGGAGCGTGGTTTCCTGGCCTCAGGTCTAAGAAAACGAATGATCCTATGCCCATCCTACACACTGTAGGGGGGCATAGAATCATCCCTTTGGTTAGTAGGACTTATGTTGGATTTTACCTAGGATCAGGGCCAGCCCTACCATTAGGCAGCTATCTTAGGCAGTTGAATTTGAGTGTCATGAAAGGGCTTCAAACTGTTGGTGATTGAATTTATTGTGATTGCATTTTTACTTCCAAGGAGAAGGTGCTTCTGGGATCTTCTGGCTCAGGTGCCAAATGAACTTGACCAGCTTTGGGTCCCATGCACTTGGACTTGGGGTAGTGGTGGGGGTGTCATTTGCTGTTCTGCCTCGGGCTGCAAAATGTCTTGGACCAGCCTTCATGAAATTCTAGAATTGTCATTCTAGGCTGCTCTGATTGCAACCTTGGCCATTCTCCTCTTTCAAACCAATCAGCAACAAAAAGACATTTTGTTTTTTTAAAGAGACTGAGGCATAAAGGTATCTGCTTCCTCAAGACTAGCACAATAACATCCTCACCAAAGTTTCACCAATTAAGATAGGGCCTTGCTTGTAACAGCCCTCCCATTACCCGAAGCACCCTCATCATCAAAATTATTACATATGCCTGAAATTTCTACTCTGCCTGCCGTATTCATTTGTCCCACATTAGCCTTTCCTCCACTGATTAAAAAAACCAAGATGCAACCCCCACCCAACCCCAGTTTGGGTTGAAAATATATTAGAAAAACAAACAACCCCCAAATTGTTCTACAACATGTTGTCACAGTAGCACTCAGCATTCTTGGGCAACTGACGAGACCCCAGAAGTCCTTACCACTGAAATGTCTTCAGACCCTCTTTTTCATTTTCCCCCCAGTTCAGCACTCTGACTGGAACTGGGAAACTGCATCAAGCCACCATTTTAATTTCTCACAATGTCTCTGACATGACATCACTCCAGTGCATTGTGGGAAATTAAAATGGCGGCTAGATCCAACTACCTATCACTGCTTAGAGTACAGCCACTGTCAGGCAAGCCCACTGGGGTCTACTGATGGAGGAGGGGGCCACCAAAGGGCACTATGCTCAGAACTCCCCCAAATCTGGAGCTGGCCATGAGCTGGTGAAATATATAAAACCCAGCGCTATCAGCCACCATTAGGCTGACCATATGAAAAGGAGGACAGGGCTCCTGTAACTTTAACAGTTGTAGAGAAAAGGGAATTTCAGTCAGTGTCATTTGTATGCAATTAGTTCCTGGTGAAATTCCCTCTTCATCACAACAGTTAAAGTTGCAGGCACTATACTAGAGTGACCATATAGAAAAGAAGGCAGGGCCCCTGCAACTTTAACAGTTGTGATGAAGAGGGAATTTCACCAGGAACTAATTGCATACAAATGACATTGGCTGAAATTCCCTTTTCTCTACAACTGTTAACGTTACAGGAGCCCTGTCCTCCTTTTCATATGGTCAGCCTAGCCACCATCAAAAGCCTACTTAAATCAGTGGGGGGGCTTCCTTGGAAAGAGTGTTCCATAATGTTGGTATCATAACTACAAAGGGCCTATCCCTACTGCTAAGAGCAGAACCTCTGACACAGATTGGAGTGCAAAGAAGAGGGCAGGTCCTTAAGTTGCCCATAGGGATGTATGAGGAATTGGTTTCAGTTCATTTTTGATCAGCATTTATCCAATTCATACCTCCTGGAGCCTAATGCAGACTTGAACACAGTCTACAATCCAAGTCGGGATGTATTCAGTTTGTGAAATGCATCCTATATGTGTTTCATGGATTGTGCAATGTTGTTCGTTCCGGCGCCCATTCACAGTCTGATTCCCCCCCCCCCCATTATGCAGAAAAACACACAAATAATTTCATAATAAAGTTTGCAATAATTTACATAAATTATGTTAGTACGTAACATGTAGTGTATTGGTTGCATTTCATTTGACTTTTCCCCATGTATATTTTCCATTATGGCATATCTCTCAGCAGAAACTTGCGTATTTTCTTGCAAATGAGTTCACGTAAATATTAGGAAAGTAAAATAAATAAATAAATCTGGAGGTTTGTAGGCTCTGTGTGGCCTGGGAAAGCCAGTCTGCAGCAGATTCCAGAGGTTGGATTCTTGCAAATCTGAATTTGTCTCAAATTTTTCCAGATCTCTTGAAGTCCATACATTTCTGAACTTGCAATGCAATTTACAAAACACTAAGTGCATTTGATGTGTACATTTGAAAAATCTGTGTGGAAAAAAATGCACTTAACCCCACTTTAATCAATCAGAGAAGAATGAGCACATTTCAAAAATGCACATTGATATGTACATGTGTACATTGGAAAAATATACATTTTTTTGTGCGAAAAGCAAAAGTCACAATCTGAATGGGCGTATGTTGAATGGGTTTTGAGGTGGAATTTGTTGAACTTTGACAAGCTCACATTTGCTGATTCACACAGCGCTGGGTACTACCCACGTACCAAACTATTCTAGGCTTTAAATGTGAAAATTGAGTCTATACCACTCTGTCCTATGTGAGATCTTTAAGTGGCCTTGGATGTCACTCAGACCCATTTCTCTACCTGTACAATAGGAATTATAGAGACCTACCTTCCAGATTTGTTGTGAGGGCAAACAAAGAACATGACTTAAAGTACTTTCTAAATTTAAAAAGTGTTGTCGACAGCATTAGTAAAACAGTAGTAGTAGTAGTAGTAGTAGCAGTAGCTGTTTTTGGATATTTTCGGATGGACTCTGGAAAAGGAAAATCAACACTGGCCAAGCTAGCATTTATTACTCCCTGGCCTACCATGTTTAGGCTGATCATATGAAAAGGAGGACAGGGCTCATGGAACTTTATCAGTTGCAGAGAAAAGGGAATTTCAGCCGGTGTCATTTGTATGTAATTAGTTCCTGGTGAAATTCCCTCTTCATCACAAAGTTGCAGGGGCCCTGCCTTCTTTTGTATATGGTCACTCTAGTATAGTGCCTGCAACTTTAACTGTTGTGATGAAGAGGGAATTTCACCAGGGACTAATTGCATACAAATGACACTGGCTGAAATTCCCTTTTCTCTACAACTGTTAAAGTTACATGAGCCCTGTCCTCCTTTTCATATGGTCAGCCTAACCATGTTCTATAATTTGTTAGGGTAACACACATGTGGGGAGCATTGTCTATACGGCTTTACCAGTTCAATATGTCTGCACAGTACCTGAAAGGGAAGTGTGTGTGTATGCAAATAGTCTTTGGCCTGCTTGGCCAATGCAAAACCAGATCAGGATGTATATTTGCATCTTTCAGATCTCATTGGCTGGATGTGACTTTTGATACAAATAGACTTGTGCATCGCCCCCATCTGTAGCCATTCATAGCTGTGCATGACTAATTTGTGTATGGCTAGAGTTTGATCTGGTTAACGGCATTTACTGGCTTTCAACTTCATCAAACTATTTTAAAACACATGAAAATATGGTTAGCCTGAAGAGTTCCACAGAACGGGTATACATTTGCATAAACACCCTTCTCTGTAATTGTGGAAAGGTTTGGGAAACTAATGCATCAACTCCAGATAAAGATCACTAGTGTTTTGCAGTTAAAGGCAACAAATATGTGTTGCAAAAGAGTTTGCCCAAATGTTTAGTTTAATTCAGAAACAGTCAATGTTAACACGGTAATTGCATATTGTTAATATTGGCTCGTGTTTTTTTATGACCCAGACTGAAATTGATATAAACAAACGCTTTCTTGCAATGATTTTTCTTCATCCTGACTGTCTACTTTTGGCGAGGAGAACAGTGAGACATGGTGTACTTAATGGAAAGAAGCCGTGGAAAATTAGAGAAAAGGATAGCTTTGTCATTGAAGCATGTGATGTAGTTTTCAGAGGCCAAGATTCAACTTTCCGGCATGAGAACTAACCTTGCAATTTAGGTTAATTGTTTTCATCTCCCCTCCCCAAAGCCTGCACTCAGGGTGCAACTTTCCCTATTCCAATTCATACACCTTCCATGGATAGGCTGGGTCAAGTGTTCCACATGGCCTGGGCTCTAATTGTTCATAGATCACTTTCATAATGAATTTGGGAAATGGGGCACGCATGCGTAGTTTGCTCCTCTCACAACTTCCCGTTCTTTCTGAACATTTTCCCTCCATCCATTTATTCAATTAGTCCATTTATATCCCACCACATTTGTATCCTGCCTTTCTTCCATTGTGGTGCTCAGTGGTCACCCATCCAGGCACTGACCGCACCCAGACTTGCTTAGCTTTAGCAATTTTGCATATGTTCTGAGAGCATGCCCTTTAAGTAATACGTATACATGATCAATCACATTGGAATTCCAGGCAATTACATTTCCCAGCATGCACATGTACATACAATCGCATTAGCAATCCTTTCAGGTCATGGAAAACCTGTGTGGATTAGGTATGGAAGTATCACTCTTTAAAACCTGACCAGTGCTCATATACTTCCATGTTTTTAGTCTTCTCCAGCTTGCTAGTATTCATTATAGGATTTCTATCACAACCATTAGAATGCACAATAAGGTTGACAATCCCAGGCAATTTATTGAGCATGCATAATCACATCAACAACCAATTTTAATTAATTTCATTTTCCCAAGGCTAAGGTGCAAATCAGGGATCCCCAACCTTTTTTGGGGGTCCCTGGGCACATACTTGAATTTTGGCAATGTCATGGGCACTCTCACAAAATGGCTTCCATGGAGGGGGCTTGCCCATTCATAAAATGGCTGGCATTGTGGGCATGGCTGGTCGCAAAACCCTCATTTCCCAGAAAGCAAATTCATGAGTCTGAAGGAAAAGTAACTCCCCAAGAACCTAAGTACAAGGCAGAGGCTGAGGCTGAGCACCAAAACACAGAAGCACTTTTTGAAGTCAAATACGGATGGTGCTGGAGGGCAGTACTTCACTTTGCAGCATGCCAGCCTCCAGTTAAAAAGAAATCATTAAAAATATATAAAGAAAACAATTAAAATATATTAAGAAATCTATAGATGGGAGGGAGCCTGGCAAGGCTTTTTTGGTTTGCGGTTAAAAGTCCTTTAACAAGAAGGAGGAGGAGGAGGAAGAAGACCACAACCACCTCTCACTCAGCTATCAGGCACTCAGCAGGCAGCAGGACTGGATAGATAGTGCTGGCCGAAAATTTTGCAACTTAGGCAAACTTTTGCAACTTAGGTATATCCCCACCCCGCATGCGGCATGGCCCTCTGGAGCTTTTAGTCTGACCATGGTATTCACGACGGATGGCTTCTGCGCTGTTTCCGCAAGGTGGGCTCCTTGCTTCTTGATGGTCTGCTTACACTACGGAAGCAGTAGCATAAGCTGGGGGGGACCTCCTCATCAGAGTGCCCCCTCAAAATCATGGGGCCCTGGGCCAACTGCCCCCCCTGCCCCCCCTGCACTGCCCTGATCACGGTAACACTATATTCCTCTTATGCATTTATACCTCATAGGACCCATAATGATATTCATCGTGATATTCTGAATAATGTTGAATAAAAAGCAGGAAATCGCACTATGAACTGGTGTCTGTAACATGTGGTGTGCCCCAACAGATACCAGTGCACTTCAATACCGGAATAAAGCAGTAGTGTAGATCTAGCCTTGCTCACTGCGAAATTTCTCTGAAATTCTCAAACTTCCAAAATTTTTGAATTGCGATTTGTTTTCACCCTCTCCCCACCCCCCCATGAATGGTCAAAAATAAATAGACAGAAAAGCTCAGCATGGTGCTAATCTGTAGGACCCTCATATTTTACCATGTTCTTCAGGACCCAATGCTAGAACAATGCTCAGAACAACAGCCCTTTTGTGGCTGTGCAAATGTTGCAGGTATTTTGCGACGGAATAATAACGCGCAGAGCTGGAACTATTAATAATAGCACAAATAGCTCGGGAGTGTTGGAGTGTTAAGAACCTTGGTGAATCATATCTACAGACACCTGATCTGTGAGACATTTCCCCCCCCCCCCCACTCTCCCCTGTGAATCTTTCTGGACCAATGCCAGAAGTTCCAGAAAAGAGGAGGCAGGATTTGGCACAGCACTACAGCAAACCCCTACATAGGGATTTTCGAGCTAAATATGGCCCTTTTGAGTAGCCATAGTGGGTTGCCTCCAGGCCACATATTGCCTAATCCTTTTTATAGGGTTGCAGATGTGAGAGGACAAAGTGGGGCTTTCCTTCTAAAAAGACAGACAACCACTCTGGTAGGAAGCAATTTAAAAATATGAGATGTATTTATACCTCACTGGAAAGGAGAGGTATACACCCTTTGAAGGTGCAAAACCAGGGAGAAAGAGGGGGAAATATGACAGAAGGGACTGGTGGGCATTGTTCTCATGGTAGCTGTGATGTCATGTACACTGAGCGATCAGTTTCTGTGGCATTATTAGAAACAACACCCACACAGCAGTTTGGTTCATATATCTTAAACAGGAAGGAAATAAAAAGAGTCTTTGAAATTCAGAGCGCAAGTTAGGGGGACCATATTTTGGAAATTGAAAAGGAGGACAACATGGTTGGCTCCCAAGGGGGCATGCCCACCAACATGTCTGGCCCCAGGGGGCGTGTCCAGCACCAAGGGGGTGTGCCCACCTGAACATAGCCTTGGTCACATATCTGATTTTACAGCACATGATTAAGACAAATCTGTTCTACACGACATCTTAATGTTAAAATCACTGAAATAAAGAACAACGTATCTGAAATTAACTTCACTTACTTCTACTTTTGTAGCTTTTGCTATACTTTGAAGCTTTTGTTATACTCCGTGTGATACATTCTCCCCTTCCCTCAAATATCTTTTCTGACTGTATGCTCACTCCGCTGCAAACTGCTACTGCTGCTTTTAACAGAGCTCCCTCCCATCTATACATTTCTTAATATATTTTGATTGTTCTCTTTATATATTTTTTTATGATTTCGTTCGAACTGGACTGCTGGGAAGCTGCAAAGTGAAGTGCTGCCCTCCAGCACCATCCGCATTTGGCTTCAAAAAAGTGCTTCTGTGTTTTGGTGCTCAGCCTCCCCCTCTGGCTGGTACCTAGGTTCTTGGGGATGGCTTTTTTATTTTTAAATTTCATTTTTTTTAACCTTGTATATGATTGTCACAAGTTTCTCTACTCTAACATTAGGGTGGGTGTTATGGGCGGCAGACACTACTTTGTCCATTCACACTTTTCTAGGCTGACCATATGAAAAGGAGGTCAGGGCTCATGTAACTTTAACAGTTGTAGAGAAAAGGGAATTTCAGCCAGTGTCATTTGTATGCAATTAGTTCCTGGTGAAATTCCCTCTTCATCACAACAGTTAAAGTTGCAGGGGCCCTGCCTTCTTTTGTATATGGTCACTCTAGTATAGTGCCTGCAACTTTAACTGTTGTGATGAAGAGGAGATTTCACCAGGAACTAATTGCATACAAATGACACTGGCTGAAATTCCCTTTTCTCTACAACTGTTAAAGTTACATGAGCCTTGTCCTCCTTTTCATATGGTCAGCCTACACTTATCACTAATATACATTATATTCTCAAGGCTTGTGCATTGACACCACTTCTCACATACAGATTTTGAACTCCTGTCTACTTCCTGCACAAACATGCAACTCTGAGACCCTCTTTCTAATGCCCTGCATTGCCTGTCAACACCATAGGGCTAAGTTAAAGGTGCATGCACTATACTAGAGTGACCATATACAAAAGAAGGCAAGGCTCCTGCAACTTTAACTGTTGTGATGAAGAATGAATATCACCAGGAACTAATTGCATACAAATGACACTGGCTGAAATTCCCTTTTCTCTACAACTGTTAAAGTTACATGAGCCCTGACCTGGATTTTATCTGGTCATCCTAGTCTGGAAAGGTCTTGTGAAGAAGATGTTCAAGGATCCCTGTGGACATTGTATAGTGTTGTTGTTTTAAGAGAGGAAGAGGAGGAAGAGAAGAAGGAACTCACAACTCTTTTCAGAAGGAAGACTGCAAGAATCAAGGTTTGCTTTTAAAAAATAAACACTTGGTGGTATATTGCAACAGGCAGTGGTGTAAATCTGTAGAAGGCTGCAAATTGTCCACAAGGTCTCAGATTAATTCCTGGAGGTGCAGCAGGAAGAGATAAACTTCCCTGGATAGAAACACAAGCTGCAAACACACCTGCAGTTTTCTAGCCTTCTGAGAAAAACAACAACACCTTATCTAAGCCACAAAACATTCTTTTAGCACTATCCTTCAGCTAATCTGAAAAATGCACTGTGAGGAGGGGGAAATTATCATCTGCATGCTTAATGAAAAAGTTTAAATGGAACTCTAAGAATAAGCAGCAGTTTGGGATCGCTGCTGTTCAATAAACCCTTTCTCTAGAAGCTGAGTCAAGGAAA
Source organism: Anniella stebbinsi (assembly GCA_029215795.1). NCBI lineage: Eukaryota > Metazoa > Chordata > Lepidosauria > Squamata > Anniellidae > Anniella > Anniella stebbinsi. The sequence goes on along the minus strand of JARDYH010000003.1, from coordinate 130,597,752 downwards.
AAACCTCTTTGGGACATGGTGACGGATCTAAACCCACTCTCCCATGTAAACTATTTAAGCAATATTCGGGATAAAGGAGAAATGTGTTTGGTTCACATTTTTAATGGCAACATTTTCACGGTGTGCTTATGCGGTGCTTGTTCATAGGCAATCTTTTTTTTTGCTCTGTTCGTTTAGTAGAAACAAACAACTATGCATTGAACTGTCACACTGGGCGGAAGGCAGCTGTTCTGTGTATTCTTCACCTCTTGTAACCAAGCGACATGGAGAGCCACCTTCTATCTTCCCTTTCCATTTTTTAGAGGAATAGTAACTTATATGTCTCCCCCTGCTCACTCAAATTAATCATGTTTTGTTTTTGTTATGCATGTGTATACAGATATATATATTGAGTAGCGAAATGACTACCGTTTAGTAAATATTTTGATGCACAATTTAGTGGTTGGAAATCTTTCTAATGGCGCACAGGCAAGTTTTCTACTAGAGAAGAAAAAGCTGTAAAGGCCCATGCGAAAGGGAGGAATATTTGCAGGCTGAGTCACTCGTATGGAAGCAACTTCTGCTTGTCTTGTGAAAACATTCTTGTAAATCTTCAGAAACAAATGCAGCCACTCTCCCAGGACCAGTTTAGACATTCCAAAACCCTCTCCCCATGATGCGGCCTGACAGTTGCCCAGGGCGGATTTGTGTGGAGAATGTAACGTTTGACCCATGCTGTCCGAGGATAAAATCACAGTGTCCCAGAGGCAGTTTCTGTGACTACAGCAAGGCATTTCTCAGTTGCCACTATCATAATTATTAATGATGATGATGATCATCAAATAGTAAGAGTAGTAGTAGCAGCAGCAGTATAATCTACTTTTCATTTTTTTTCAGTCAAATAAAATATATGTTTAAAATTTCAAGGTTACAACATTGTTAATACAACAACATCTAAATCCAGTGCTGACTCTAGGCTTTGGAGGGCCCATGAGCAAAACACCTCCTGTGGGGTCCCTCTTCTTCATGAGTGTACCTTCTTACCAGCATTGTTGCCAATTGCTGTTGCTCTTGCTCCTCCTTCTCTTCCTTATTATTGCTACCATCTGCTTGCCTGCCAGGCAAATAGAGAATGAGCAAATAGGCAATGGCAGCTCCTGCTCTTCCTCCTTTCGCCCCACCACTGTTGTCTAGCCCACTGTGAGAAGAGAGAGGGCAAGCAGGTTGCAATGGGGAAAACGAGGCACAGGTCCAGGGAGCACTTGTCAGTAGACTCCCTGCTGGCATGTGGGCCCTCAGCAGGTGCCTGGGCATGCCAACCATTGTCTGAAACTAAAATCTTCAAAATTTCACAAAAGGGTTAGGTCATAGCAGTTCAAGCAGACATAATATCAAGAGATCAGTGGGAACATTTCAGCTCAGGAGACAAAAAAGAAGGAACATCTTAACAAAGTGATGGAAGGCTGTAAGAGAGGAGGCAATGGAAGCCTCTATAGGAAGGACGTCCTGGAGTCAAGGTACAGCCCCAAGGAAGGCTCTCTTCCACTTCTTGCGAGTCATGCCTCTGTCAATGGTGGTATTCAAAGGAGGCCCTCTTCTGAACATATTAAACATTGGGCAGGCTCATATAGGAGGAGACCAAAAGTTTAGAAATAGACCAGGGGATCAGCTGTCCTAAACCTGATTCCCACCAACAGGGAAGAACTTGTTGATGAGATGACAGTTATGGAGATCCTTGCTGGAAGTGATCATGTCATCGTGGGATTCTTGATACCGAGGAAAGGTCGAGCTGAGTCTAGGAAGTACAGATTTTGTCAAACCTGTTCTGTCTGCGATTTATGGATTGTCAAGCATCTTTCGCTCCATTGTCAGCTCATTGATTTTTTAAACCAGAATTTTTTCTACTTGCATTAATTTGCATTAGTGCTCATTTGCATGAGCACAAATGCTCAATAGTGCTAATTCTCAGTGACGAATGAGAATTAGCACTAATGCAAATTAGTGGAAATCTCTGCCGCCCCATTGAAAAACTGATCTGCAAGCCCACAGAACCCATGTTACTTGAAAAAAGCCAGGTAGGTAAGATCAAATGCAGAAATGCAGGATACATGACATCTGGCTTGACATCTGAAAAGGACATTGAGGTTTTCGTAGACCAGAAGCTAAATACTGGTCAGCAGCACCGTGCATCGTCCAAAAAGGCTAATAAAATTCTAGATTGCATCAACAAAAGTAGAGTGCCCAGATGATGGGAAGCGTTGGTACCACTCTATTCTGCTTTAGGCAGGCCTCAGAAAGGCCTGGAGACCAACTCCTATGAGGAAAGATGGAAGCAGTTGGAGGTCTATTTCCTCACTTCAGGAAAGTTTGGGGTTCTAAGGAAGATGTTGCTTCAACAGTGAGTTAATGCAGACTGAGAGCTTATATAGGAGCTAGAAGCTCCACCCCTTCCTAGCTTTCATCCACATCAAGTTCTGGTCAGGTGCTTCCCCTCTTCCTGAATAGATTCACATACAGTCACCCAGGCACTTTCCTAGTGGCCCAGACATTCCTGCCTTGCTCACTCTCTCCTTTGGCCCTGGGGTGATGAGTGGAGGTGTCCAAGTGCCAGCGAGGAGTACAGGCAACCAGTGTGGAGACCTTCAATCCTAGGGAGTGGGTGCATGGATCCAACAGGTTCTCAGGATCACTGTTGATGCAGTGAGGTCCTGGTTCTCTGCTCTTCCTCCAAGGATATGCTAGGTTCCAGTCTGGACAAATTTGAACCCTGACATAGGAGAAGAGACAATTAAGAGGTGACATGACATTTGAAGGGCTTTCACATAAGCAATGGACCACATTTGTTCTCTGTTGCTCCAGAGAGCAATCCTTCAAACAACAGGTTCAAATTACAAGAAAAGGGATACTGACTAAACAATAAGAACTTCCTGATGGTTCAAGCAGTTTGACAGTGGAACAGACTGACTATGAAGTTGAAGGACTCTCCTTGCTTAGAGGTTTTTTAAAGCAGAGACTAGATGGTTGCCTATTAGGGATGTTGTAGCAGTCAATTTCCTGCATTGGGAGAGGGTAGGTCAAGATAATCTTTGAGGTCCTTTCCAACTCTATGATTCTATGTGATGCCCTTTTAGCTATCTAGGACTCAAGCTATTTAATTAGAAGAAGCACTTTGAATTGTATCTGGAAACAAACTGCATGCCGGCTTAGCTGTTGAAATATGGGAGTCACATGTTCACAGGGGTCGGCAATAATGTAAAAATAATAATAATGGATATTACCCTTAAAGTGTGGTTACTGAAATACTAAACAACACACATGGAATTATAGGTCTGACAGTGCTTTTGTCTTCATGACCATCTAATTGAATTTGAGCCTAATATTTCCTTGCCACTACCTGCAACAATTTATATGTTAAGGTATAGTATACAGAAAAGTAGGCAAGTGAGTTCATAAGCACACTGATTTTAATCTCAAAGACCTCACAATTTCTGCCTCTAGAGGCTGCTCTACAAAACTGTAATTGAATATATTGATCTCTTAATAACATATCTTGTACCCTACCTTCCCTTCAAAAAAAAAGTCTATTCAAGGATCCATTTAAAAACAATTAAGCATGGCATGGAGATTAAAACACATGGCATCAAAAATGTCTATTCAAATGTTAAAAAATATTTTCATGATTAAAAAGTTTAAGTTCTAAATGAAAGGAAATGGTGGAGTCCTACATCAGGAGAGGTATTTTTTATTTTTATTTTTCTCCTAGGTAATAAAGACTCATTCTGGTTTTATATATTCTAGATGTTCCTAGGAGATTTAAATAATAATAATAATAATAATAATAATAATAATAATAATAAGCTGCAACTAACATGAAGACAAAATTGGCGCCCAGAGTAGGGTGGCCACTTATGAATGGCCAAAAAAGAGGATATGCTTCACCTAAAAGAGGTCAAAGAAGACAGTGCTATGCAAATTTGTATGTATTGATGCAAATTTAGAAATACTTGTTAGAATTCAAATAGAAATATGGTACTTCTCAACATCCTGTGGAAGACTGATCAGGTGACCAGTGTATCTGCTTGTTCTTTCTGTTGATCAGATGTTCACTGTTGATAGACAGCCGATCTCATGGTTCTTTTATCTTTACACTGGAATTGGACAGGACAGCCCTTCAAGAAGAGGACTGTCCTCTGTAAAAGAGGACAACTGGTCACCCTAACAGTCTAAGAGAATGTTTCCAAAGGGACTGAGTAATTCTTAAGAAATAAACATGATCCAATTTTGGATGCATTTTTTTTTGGGGGGGGGGGTTAAAAGGAACTACCAATGGAGCTACTGTAATATAAATTCAGTTCTGTAGGGCTAAAATCACAATTTCATGGCCAGGGATACAAACAGGAACTGAGCAATGTGCAGTGGATAATAAACTTTGAAAAATATGCATTACATGAACCATTTAAATGCAGAGCATCTTTTAAAAATTAAATCTTAATTACCAGTTACAGATTTTCTAAAATAAATTAAGTCATATAGCATAATTATGTTGGGATGACCTAAAATCATGGAAATACCGTTTATAGCGAGGCAAAGCTCAAGTTCACATATTTCCTTGCTTATACCTGGAAAATGTCAGCAGCTCACTGCAGCTTTATCTTTAAAAGCAAATTCATGCAAATAATAAAAAAGTAAAATGAGATAAAGGCACAGTGATTTCTCCCTCAAGAAAACATTTAGAATTACAGGCCAGCATGCCATTATCATCCATGAGACTGGAAACAAAACACTGATATAAACATAGAATCCAAACCACAGAACATGACTTGTTTTGTTTTTTAAAAAATGTCTGTGAAGTAAGGCAGGAAGCGAGATTTATCCTTCTGGGAATTTTTTGGCATGGTTATAGAACTAGGCATGCTCAGAACCTGTCATATCCTTCATCTCTCACAGCGCTCTGAAGTAAATCATATTTTACTCTAGCTAAGGCGAAGGGAGCACATTCGCCATCTGAAATGTGTAGCAATCCTTCTGTTTGACATGGCATTAAACAGAAGAAGGCAAATTATACAGTGTTGCCTTAAGGATTATTGTTGCACATTTTGTTCCTCCTGCCTATGACAGTTAGTTCCTCCCAATGAAATGAGCTGGGCACAAGCCATCATTTCAAAATAGAAATGGTGGCGTGTGGGAATTTAATGCTAAACATGTCACTTGGAGCAAGGTGCAAATCCTTTCAAGAGTCTTCAGGCAAAGTGGCAGCTGGAGCAGAAAGGCAGCTGTTCCTCAGAGTCGGACATACACCCATGGCTTCCATAGATGGTTATACAACTGTACAGATGGAGAGAAAGAGGAAAAGGAAGAGGTGGGTGGGGTAGGGTAGGGTGGGGAGGGGAGGGGAGGGAACATTTCTCAGAAGACGTTTTTCTGAGAAAATTCTGAGACTTGTTTCTTTTTTCTCATCGCACTACAAAATCAAGGCCACTTTGCAGAACATTCTCCCAAAGATCTACACCATGTTTTGGTGGCACCTGCCATCCCTTCCAAACCTATTGGAAAATGTGTCAGAAAGAAAAAGTTGGAGAAGATGGATCTTAATCTGGCTCAGAATCGCAGTTCTTGTGTCTCCACATCACTGAAAGAGAAGACCCATTGATTTCAACACAGAATCAGAGTGCCAGGTTCTGACTAGGGCCACAGAGCAAGGCTGGCTTTACCTTGAGGTGAGGTGTAGAAGTCAGGGCCAAAGCATCTTTGCAGGGGACAAGTATGAATTTGTAACATGCCCCCCAGCATATAGCATGATCCCATCCCATGCACCCCATTTCATGAGTCATGAAAGGAAAATTTCACTTTTGACACTGAAACAGCATTTTCTACATTTCTGAACATATACCTTGGCTCACACTGGGGCTTTTCACAACTGTGCCTAATCCTTTTTGATTTTTTTGTTTTGTGTTACATAACATCCAGTCTGAAGAAAACTCCCACAAAGCTGCAGACACTCTTGAACCTTTGTTTGACAGGCAGCAGCCCTGGCTCCCACTGTCCCTGGATCAATATCCCTAATTTTTATAGTGCTTTGTCCCTCTCAGCAGTTGTCTTTTTCTCCTGCCTATGCACAAGGACACTTGGAAATAAATAGTTCTTGTATAAGGTGGCCATGTGTCCTGCTTTATCTGAAGAGCTGTCAGAGAGAGGACAGTCTTCTATTGGAAGGTGTCCACAGTTGGAAGAGCTGTCTGGTCCAACCACAGCTTAAAGACAAAGAACTATTAGAATGGAGAGCAGAGACCTTGGAGTTGCCCATCAACAGCAGCTGGACAGCAGGCTGAGCAAGCCATGCAGGTCACCTGGTCACAGTCTTCTCCATTAAGGTGAGATGAACTATATTACTATTTAAATTAAAGGGTGGTATCACTATCAATTAACCCTGCCCATCAACAGAACGGCTTCCATCAGTGGAATGGAGAGATGGTGATTTCCTCTTCCTCTGCAGCTTCCCTCACACCCTCAGAATCTGATCTGAAGCAGATGCGGAGCAACATGGAGGGGCTACAACACTAAGGAGAGGAGAGGAAATCCTGTTGTGTCAGCGGAGGTCGGCTAAACCAGCATTGGATTTTGCCCTCAATAAATATGCATGTCAACATATAAATTAGTTATGTACATTGTATGCAAATCTGCATCTTCTTGTTCTGCTAATGTCTTTCTTTCTTTCTTTCTTTCTTTCTTTCTTTCTTTCTTTTTGGTGAGGCATAAGTGTCGATACTATTTTGAGAAAGCATGTCACATATGGAAACACAAATCTGTCTCTCAAATGGAAAGTCCTAGTTGAACTGCACAAGCACATTATGGCTGGTTTCGGACAACACTTTAGTCAATGGTGGGTTGAGTAGCCAACTCACAGTTGGTTATTTTGTGGGTACTCCCCACACAACATATTCCTACACAACTGTGGGTGGTTAGGGCTGGCATTGAGTGGACTAATAGTCAACCCGGCATTTGACTGACACAGCCCCCACCCCTCTCCCCTCCCTCCCTCCCCCCTCTGTCCTCCCGGTACTATCCCAGCAGCCTCTGCAAGTTGCGCCAGTTGTAGCAGAGTGGCAGCCTGCACTTTGGTCTCTCTAGCCGCCTGCCTCTATGGGCTTGTGTTTTAACCCACTCACCACACGTCATTAACCCACTCATCCCTCCACACAACACTTTAAACAACTGGCTTTGAACTAAACAACTTGCAAGCCAGTTGTTTCTCTCCATTGCTTATTTGGGCAGAATAACATACCGTCAGTAGTTTGTGAGTGGCATGTTACCCTCCACACAACACAATAAGCAACACAACTGATGGTTGCCTCTTCCCCCCTCCATTGCTTAATGTGCTGTCCAAAACCAGCCTATTTCTGATCAGGAGAAGGGCCAGGACTAGCCATTTTGTGTTCAGAATGTTGCTTGCTCTGCTTTGACACTGCTTCTTATTGGCTCCAGCAAATCTCACCAGATCAGGATAACAGTCACAAAGATATAAGGAACCAGTGAGGTGTAGTGGTTAGAGTGTTGGACTGGGAGTCAGGAAATCCAGGTACGAGTTCCCACTCGGCCATGAAAGCTCACTGGGTGATTTTGGAAAGTCACAGACTCTCAGCCCAACCTACCTTACAGGGTTGTTGTTGTGACAATAAAATAGTGAGGAGGAGGATTATAATAAATAAATAAATAAATAAATAAGAAATAAGTTTCCAGAAATATCCTCAAGCATTTATACTTTAGCCTCCTATGCTCCCCACTGCATTAGGTCTCTGGGCCCCAGTAAACTGCATCCTTCTCTCTTCCGCTATGCTTCAATCTTGAAAGCAGTTGAAGATTACTGAGGGGCACCACTTATGCTGTATTTTCCATAGAGCAACTAAAACTGAAGGTAGAATGAGTGGCATTTCATTTAGTTCTTTATTCAGGTGCAAAAGTGTTTAAAGGCTGGTACAGGTACAGAGCGTGTATTCACACAGGAGGATGAAATCATCTATAAAGACGCTTGGTGCTACCTTAGACCACTTCAGTATAAAAATTTCCCACTGAATATTTTGTCCAAGCTATGCAATTCCATTGTCATGTTCAAATTTAATGACCGGCCATATTCACTTCTTCATAACTCCATGGTGGGTGGAAGTAACTTTGAATTTCATATTGGTCAAGAATAGGTCGGTGTCCATTAAACAAGTGGATATAGAAAAACAGTGGTGAATCTGGCTATGCAGACATCACTTTTTCCTTGAAAAATCATGAGAAATAGAATTCTGATTTGTATTTGGTATTAAAACAAAGTGGAGACTTAAGACTTAAAGCACAGTCCCAAATATTGGCTTAGATGGAAATCCCATTGATTCAATGAAACAAGGTCCATTGTATGACTGCTGTCTTGGCCCTTTACATGCACAGTAGTTTTTATGGTGAACAGTAGTTCCTATCCTTAAGAAACCCTTTAAAACCTATGTGTACTGCCGCAAAAACTGTAAGTGTGAAATCAGAAAATATGTCATTTCTGATCTCTTTTCTGACGCAGTGAATAAAATTAGCAGACACAGTGGTGGCTTATGGGAATCCCCCACTGGGAATCATCTAGCAACCAGCCGTTGGTTACTGTAGCAACAGGCTCCAAGGAGTCACTTCCAACAATAACAACCCAAATATTTACTGTTATTTTAGGGTACATTATTTGTTATATCATATTAAGTATAATGTTATTTGTTATATCATATTAAGTAGAATGAACTGGCATAGTTAACCAAGACCCCAATTTCACAAAGTATAGCATTTTTGCTCAAACAAAATTGGTTGCCTATTTTTTGGTAGATTTTCTTTATGCAGTTGATTTCATTTCAGTTCTAGTGCATGAATAACTTAATCATTTTTCTAAGACTTAAAATCTGAATAATATTTTAACTGAGTCACCCTCCCTTACTTAAGGTCTTTTTTGGGGAATTAAATTATTCTCTTAACTTCCCCCACCCATACACTTTTTGTTAAAATAATTGAAGAGCTGAAAGCTATAGAAGATCACCTGGAAATGCTTTCTTTTTTTTCTTTTTAAAACTAATTTATTAAACAACCAACAAAAGCCAGGCAAACAGGACTTCATCAGATGGACAATGAAGAGATTACCAAATTACAAAATAATTCTGAAAGTTAGACAACCTTCCCTGTATAAAGCTCATACCCTTCTGTTATATAGGTAGATGGACATCATAGTTCATACACCAGATCTTTCTGTAAGTTTACATGGGATATAAGTATGCTGCATTCATCAGTATTCCTATTAGTGTAGGAAATAAATGGATACCAGATTGCATAGAAGTCTCCCTCGTGTCCATCATTCCTCAAGGAATGTACATACAGCCTAAGTTTTTCCATAATCCTGGAAATGCTTTTGATTCATTTGCCTAACATGTTTTGTACCAGCTTGAATGAAACTAACATGTTTTGTACCAGCTTGAATGTAACTCAGATGCTTTTATTCTCTTTGGCCTATGATGTTGATCTAGTAAAAGTTACCATAGCTAGTGTTGTACCAAATTTTCAAAAGTTTCCCTGTTCAATATGAAAGTTGCAGAGAGAGTCCCCTACCCCTTATATTTCATTCTTTCACACATTTTGCATGCCTGTTTCCTCCTCCTCCTCCTCTTCATCATCATCATCTTCATCAAGAGCAGCAGCAGTGTATTTAAATGCTGCCTTTCCAAGGTAAAACCATACTCAAAACTGGCTTGCAGCAACATCAGAAAAAAATACATAATAAAATACCGCAACACTTTCCAATAATTCACTAACAATTACAAGTCATAACAAAATTTAAGTAGTCATACTGATATGCTAACCATATTACATTAATAAATGTTCAGTAAGATTAAACAATCATATTGAGGCCTAACAAAAGAGAAATAATATTAATAAAATATCTAAATAGCAGCAAACATACATTTTATCAGAGCCAATTGTTGCCTCGGTCACAAGTGCTAAACAAGAGCCCATGATGATAGTCTTTAGGCACCTTCAGGAGCAGCCTTAGTAGCCAAAATATGTTAGGGCCCCACCATCCTAGGCCAGGTGGAATCAGGGAACATGTGAACATGATGTCACAGTACCATGCATCCAATCAGATTTGGCTATGAAGGAAAAATTCCCATTGACCAGGCAACTCAAACACCTCTTGCCATACTGTGGTAGCTAATTCGCTTCCCACCAGTACTGCATAGCAGGATTTTTTTTTTGCCCTGATCCAACCCTAGTCACACATAGTTATGCATGGTTAGGGTCAAACTACACATTATGTTTAGTACATGGCATGCAACTGCCTTTCTGTTTTGTTTTTGCTTAAAAGTAAGCATGGGGGGTTGATCTGGATTGGGTCACAGCATGCACAGAGGCTTAATGACACAAAATTGGGTGGGATCGCTAATATCCTGGAAAACAGAAACAAACTCCAAAGTGATCTTGATAGACTGGAGTGCTGGGCTGAAAACAACAGAATGAAATTTAATAGGAATAAATGCCAAGTTCTACACCTAGGAAAAAGAAACTAAATGCATAGTTACAAGATGGGGGATACTCGGCTCAGTAATATGACAAGTGAGAAGGTTCTTGGAATTGTTGTAGATCACAAGCTAATATGAGCCAACAGTATGATGTGGCTGCAAAAAAAGCAAATGCTATTTTGGGCTGCATTATTAGAAGTATAGCTTCCAAATCACATGAGGTACTGGTTCCCCTCTATTCAGCACTGGTTAGGCCTCATCTTGAATATTGTGTCCAGTTCTGGGCACCACACTTCAAGAAAGATGCAGATAAGCTGGAGGAGGTTCAGAGGAGGGCAATGAGGATGATCAGGGGTCTGGAAACAAAGCCCTATGAGGAGAGATTGAAAGAACTGGGCATGTTTAGCATGGAGAAGAGAAGACTGAGGGGAGCCACAAAACTTGAAAGGTTGTCACACAGAGGAGGGCCAGGATCTCTTCTCGATCATCCCAGAGTGCAGGACACAGAATAATGGGCTCAAGTTACAGGAAGCCAGATTCCAGCTGGACAGTCAGGAAAAGAATCCTGACTGTTAGAACAGTATGACAATGGAACCAATTACCTAGGGAGGTCATGGGCTCTCCCACACTAGAGGCATTCAAGAGGCAGCTGGACAGCCATCTGTGGATACTCAATGGCTTTATAGGTCCCTTCCAACTCTACTATTCTATGATTCTAATCCTTCCCTGACCATCTGAGATCCCCTCCCAAATTTCACCCCTGGCATGTACCAGTTGCAAATTATCTGAAAAGCTCTATTGGCCCCTTTTTGGTGATTTGGGGCAGGGGGTAGGGATATGAATCTGTCATGTTTCTTTTTCCAGCATTCAATTTTTTAAAAAAATCTCAAGTTCTTTCCATCCGGAATATGAAGATATTTGTGAGTTTTGTTAAATTCTTATCAAAACCAAACTGAAATGATGTTTTTATGATGTTTTTATGCAGTTTTAATAATGTGTGCCATGTTTTAATCAGTTTTATGTATTTTATCATATTTTATATTTACTGTTGTTCCCCGCCTCGATCCAAATGAAGAGGCGGGTAAGAAATAAATAAATAAATAAATAATAATAATAATTAAACCTCACTCATCTGTACCAGCCCAATTGAACAGGTGATACAGCAGTTCCCAGCATGAAGAGGATCATGTTGTGTCTGGCTGCCATATAGCTGTTAAAAATAAGAACTAAGTACTGAAAGAAGCACTCTGCCTAGAGGAGAAATCTGCCAGTTTCACTTTTGCCCACATTTGAATGTTTTGAATCTCTAGTTCTTTCTATCCCAAACATGAAGAAATATGTGACTTTGTACTAAATTCTGACCAAAAACAAACTGAAATGAAATTCTCTCTGATCTCGATGTCCTTGCAGCCTTTTGAAAAAGGGAACAGAACTGAAAAGGGAACCAGTGTTGGGGGAAGAAGGAGCACATGGCCCTTTCTGAGTCAACAGGACCCAAACTCCGTCATCACAATCCAGTGCATGAAAATGTTCATAAAATGCACCCCTCTCCCCATGTTGGTTCAGCTGTGAGCACCACACCTATTTTAACACTATATATTTAATCTGGAAATGTCCACAAGTTCAAATTAGGGATGTGTATCGTATTATTCCGATGTCCGATAACGATCCAATAAGGTCGTTATCGGACGTCCGATTAATGATAATGATACTTTTCAAAGGAGGCCCTATCTGATCGGATCCGAAATCCATATGTCTGATAACTGTTGAACATATTGGATTATTGGACAGCCAGTTTAGGGCTGGCCCTCCCTTCCACCCCCCACTCGCGCTTCTTACCTGTGGCCTTCCCCGCTGCCATCCGCTGCCCTCCACTGCTTCTGGACTACTGAGAACTAGGCTTTGCGGTCTAGTTCTCAGTAGAGCGACGACACGGTGATGATGACACTCGGAGTGTCGTCGCTCTACTGAGAACTAGACAAAAAAGCCTAGTTCTCAGTAGTCCGGAAGCAGCGGAGGGCAGTGGACAGCAGCGGGGAAGGCCGCAGGTAAGTGGAGACCCCTGGGGATCCCTCCCCTCCCCCACTCATGCTCCTTACCTGCGGCCTTCCCCGCTGCCACCGCTGGTCTGTAGTACTGCTAAACAGGCTTTGCAGACTGTTTGTCAGTACAGAGAGGTTCCGAGTGATGACGACATCACTCGGCGCAGTTCTGTACTGATGAAAAGGCTGAAAAGTCTGTTTAGCAGTAGTACGGGTTGGGGGCAGTGGCAATGGAGGCAGCAGTGGCGGTGACAGAGGCGGCGGCGGGGGTGGGTAAGGAGCACGAGTGGGGGGAGGGAGGGAGTGCCGGCCCAGTGTTTTTCCCCATAGACTTGCATTGGGGGAAAGCTTTCTTTCCCCCAATGCAAACCTATGGGGAAAATACCATTTTCGTATCAGAACTTCCAGTATTTATCGGATATCGGATCTGATCAAATCTGGGTACCCCCCTAATATGATAGGATCCCAAAAATATTTATATCGGAATTTCCGATAACAATACGATACGATAATTTCGGCTGTGTACATCCCTAGTTCAAATACATAGCTCTTACTCTAGTCTGTAAGAGATTTGATGCCCTTTCATATCAATGCCTTTCATGCCACTTTCATTAATCATGCACAGAACATGATCGAGCAACCTGCGCATAATTCCCTTTATATGTCTGGAAACTATTATGACTTACCTGGTTTTCCAAATTAAGGGATGGGGAAGAAATTAGTTCAGTTTGCAATTCAATGAGAGCTTACCTAATGTCACACTTTCTAACCGATACGTGAACTGAAACTCAAGTTATCCTTTGCAATTCAGCCTTCTCTGAATTGTCAAGGGAATTCTCCTTAAAAAAAAAAAAAGCATTAAAAATTAGGGGTGTGCACGGAACCCCCGGATCGGATCGGGACCCGGATCGGGACCTCCAATTTTGTCCCGGACCGGTTCGGACAAAATCGGAGGCCCCCCGGACCGGATCGAGTCCGATCCCGACCCAAAAATCGTAAATTTTTGGATCGGCCGCCATTTTTTTCCCCATAGACTTGCATTGCAATGCAAGTCTATGAGGAAAAAATGGCGGTGGGTGGCTGAGGGGGGGCCTAACTCCCTCCCCCCCCGGGGCCGTCCGCTGTGGACGGCCCCGGCAGGTAAGCCCCCTCCCCCGCGCTCCCTACCCCCCCTGGGGCCGCCCGCTTCCATCCGCTGGCGCCCGCGGGCGCCAGCGGATAGAAGCGGACGGCTCCGGGGGGGGGTAAGCCCCCTTCCCCGCCACTGCTTACCTTCTCGGCCCGTCCGCTCCCGTCCGGCGCCGGCGGCTACTACCAGCGGGCTCCGCGGCCTACTCTCGAGTAGCGCACCGGGTGATGACATCACCCGGCGCGCCACCCTGGAGTAGGCCGCGGAGCCTGCTGGTAGTAGTAGGCGCCGGCGCCGGGACGGGAGCCGCCGGGACGGGAAGGTAAGGGCCCCCCTCCCCCCTCCGCGCGCCCCCTCCTCCCCTCCACGCACCCCCTGCTTACCTTCCCGGCCCGGCGGCTCCCGTCCGGCGCCGGCGCCTACTACTACCAGCAGGCTCTGCGGCCTGCTCTAGAGTAGCGCGCCGGGTGATGACATCACCCGGCGCGCCACCCTAGAGCAGGCCGCGGAGCCTGCTGGTAGTAGTAGGCGCCGGCGCCGGGACGGGAGCCGCCGGGACGGGAAGGTAAGGGCCCCCCTCCCCCCTCCGCGCGCCCCCTCCTCCCCTCCACGCACCCCCTGCTTACCTTCTCGGCCCGTCCGCTCCCGTCCGGGGCCGGCGGCTACCACCAGCAGGCTCCGCGGCCTGCTCTAGAGTAGCGCGCCGGGTGATGACATCACCCGGCGCGCCACCCTAGAGCAGGCCGCGGAGCCCGCTGGTAGTAGCTGCTAGTGCCGGACGGGAGCGGACGGGCCGAGAAGGTAAGCGCCCCCCTCCTCCCCCCCCCGCTGTCCACTTTCATCGGCGGGCGCCTTTTCGGACCGGTTCGGATTGGATCGGCCGATCCAGCTGCGGGATCGGAAATCGGATAATTTATCCGATTTCCCACTGGACCGGACTCGGATCGTGGATCGGGTCCGATCCAGTGCACATCCCTATTAAAAATGTGTGTATTAGTCAAAACCGCAAACAAAAATTGCATTTGTATTTGGTGAAGTGTACACAAAAGTTAATATGGATTTTCATCAGTATGTTTTTCTTTTTAAATTCTTGATGTTTGGAAAAATGAGAAATTGCCAGACATATGCTGGCATTCAATTTGCACAAAATTTCCAGTTCAGTTTTGTGCAAATTGGGGTACATTTCAGCCCATTTTAGTCTATGGAGCTTGTGTTTTGTTTGTATGCACAGCCCTGCTCTATACTTTTTCTCCTAAAAAGTGCCATATGTATCTAATCTGAAAAAGAAAGGTAATTTCAAAGATGGTAAAAAAATAAATAAAAATAAACTGAGACAATATTACTCTGTAAGCCACGATCTCATAACAACCTAAATCAATCTTCCTAGGTTTTCAAATGTGGTTTCTGTGCCCCTGTTGAAAAACATTAACTGAGAAAAGTTCAGAATTTAATAAATAGGAAACCGTCTTTCTTCCTGAACTACACAAAGCAAAAATAAGAAAACAAGACGAGGAAAAAGAAGAGGAAAAAGAATGGAGATGGAAGTATTTCGTCTTCCATTTAGTTGTGGTTATGATGAATAGGGGTAGTAAAATCCCAGTTTGCTGATGTCTTTTTGTTTTGGAGAGGGATAATTTTCAGTAACCTTAGAGGCTCAAGAGACAAACATATTTCCTTCCATTCTTTCCTCTCAGTGGGGGAGGAAAGGAGCCTTATGAGTAACTAATGAGGCTAAGCATTGGAGGATGTGCATCCCTAGCACCCAAGAATGACTAATTTTGAAGCATCTTTTGTTCAAATTTCAATCATGAATCCACAGAAGTTTGTGTATATATATATATATATATATATATATATATATATCACATTCAAAGTGAAGATATGAAAAAGGGAAATGCCCTAGAGGCTTCTCTATAATCAGGGAACCAAAAGTTAAGATGTTTGCTGCAGTATAGAAAGAAAAACCATTGTCTTCCCAGAACAACCTGGGAGCACATGTTCCTGCCCTTCAGGAACAATAGGAGACAAAGAATAGATGGGGAACCAGGTGCTATCACTTAAGGGTTACATGACAAGGCATCTCACGGGGCAGTGGGAGAGGGAAGGGGAGGAACAAAGTGATCTTGGGGTCATGGGCTACGATGGGAGGTTAGTGGAATGAGGTGGAATACAGATGAGATGGAATGGTACTAGGGTGATCATATGGAAAGGAGGACAGGGCTCCTGTATCTTTAACAGTTACATAGAAAAGGGAATTTCTGCAGGTGTCATTTGTATGCACGCAGCACCTGGTGAAATGTCCTCTTTATCACAACAGTTAACGGTGCAAGAGTCCTGCCCTCTTGACCAGATACAAAAGAGAGCAGGCCTCCTGCAGCTTTAACTGTTGTGATGAAGAGGGAATTTCACCTTGTGCTCCATGCATACAAATGACACCTGCTGAAATTCTCTTTCCCAGAGCCCAGTCCTCATTTTCATACAGACACCCTAAATTAGGGTGACCAGATTTTGGAACCCAAAATCCCGGTCCCCCCCTGCCACCCAAAACAACCCCCCCACCAAGCCACCCCCCAAAACAAAACCCCCAAGCCACCCCCCCACCCAAAACAACCCCCCCACCAAGCCACCCACCCCCAAAAAACATCAGCCCGGACCTACCAGGTTCGCTGCTGCTGCCTCCCCCGCCAGGTCTGCCGCCCCCCCCAGGTCTGCCACCGCCGCCGCCGGGTCCCCTGCCGCTGGGCTCGTAAGGCCAGCGGCCGCGTGGAAGAGGCAGGGGAGGGCCGGATCCGGAAGTTATGTAATCGGCCCTCCCCCACCTCTTCCGCGCGGCCTCTGGCCTCGTCGGGGCTAGTCGCAATGGCGACGACCCCCGAGGAGCCTGGATGCCCGTGCGGAAGAGGCGGCGGAGGGCCGATTACGTCACTTCCGGATCCGGCCATCTCCCATCCCTTCCGCGCAACCTCTGGCCTCACGAGCCCGGCAGCGGCGGTGGAGGACCCAGCGGCGGCGGACCCAGCGGCGGCGGACCCGGCCGCCCCAGCAGGTAAGTGCCCCGCGCCCCGTGCCCCGCGCCCCACACCTCGCGCTCCTTACCCGCAGGGGCATCCGCTTCCCTCCGGTGCTCGAATCTACTGAGAAACAGGCTTCACGGCCTGTCTCGCTACTGAGGGACAGGCCGTGAAGCCTGTTTCTCAGTAGATTCGAGGACCGGAGGGAAGCGGACGCCCCTGTGGATAAGGAGCGCGAGGCGCAAAGGATGGGAACTTACCTTCTGGGGCGGCCGCTTCTCGGGCTCCTCTGCCACCACCGCCGCCGGGTCTACCGCCACTCCTCGCTTGCTGCCACCGCCGCTGCCGCTGCCCGCCACCCCGGTTTGCCCCCACCACCCCCGGTTGGGCCGGTTGGCCCCAGGTTTCCCGGTTAGGACCGGGAAACCCCGAGCCATCTGGACACCCTACCCTAAATAGTACTGAGAAGGTAAACTGAGGACCTTCCAATAGGGAGCCATTAACAAGCATGGCTTTTAGTGTAAGAATGATGGAATGAACAAGGCTCTTTGGGAGACCAAGGTCCTGAAAAACTCCAAGATTACTCCTTCTTATAGCAAACTCAGCTGCTGAGTGCCTACCGACCTATAGCAAAATGGCACCACTGAGAAATGAAAGGGAGGCATTGTCACACTCAGAGGAAACATAAGGCTTCCAGAACTAAAAAAAAAAAAAAAAAAAAAAGAGGACAAAATGCCTGAGGCAGCAAGCTCTCCCGTCCCTCAAATCCCCACCATAGCTTGTTTAGTGGCCAATGCTGACTGATGGTTTGGGAGGGGGAAGAAAAATTGCACAGGTTTTAGTTTGGAATTAATTTTAGGAATTATCTCTATGTCTGTACTGCTGTATGTAGACAGGGGCCTCTTTCATGTGTTTAGTTCAGGGATGGAGAACTTGTGGCATTCCAGATGTTTTGGCCTACAATGCCCATCTGCCCTATCAAGCAGAGCTAATGGTGACGGATGATGGGAGTTGTAAGCCAAAAACATCTGGAGGGACACAAGTTGCCCAATTGTGATTCAGCTGAATGCATGATGTCAGTAGCAGGGCCAAAAGGCAGGATCCTGCTCCATGCATTGGTAGAGGGTTTGCTGAAGGAGAATCCCTCAAGAGTGAACTGTGGAGAAGGAAAATCCCATGATACACTCATGGAATCCTTTATATTGGGTATTGTAAGAGTATGGGAGTTGTAGTCCAAAACATCTGAAAGCCACATGAGGAAGGATGCTTTAAAGCAGTTCTGAAGCCTCAGAGCCAGCTCGATTTGTCTCAGACCATCTTTGATTCAAGCTGCCTCAGAGGTTCAAATATTTCCAAGGTGCAGATTGGCATCTTAGACTTGTGCTTCGTCCAAAGCAAATGGACAGCTGAGACTGCTTTAGAGTAGCCTTCTTCAACCTTGTGCTCCCCCCCACTGATGTTCCATCTCCAAAGGAAGTGAGGCAGGTGGCTACCAGAGGAGGGCCTTTTCTGCTGTGGCACCCCGGCTGTGGAATGAGCTCCCTAGAGAGGTTCGCCTGGCACCTACATTATACTTTTTTTGACGCCAGATGAAGACCTTCTTATTTCCCAGTATTTTAACAGTTTACTATTTTAGTCTTTTAACTTTGCTTTTTTAAAATCTATATTTTAAATCTGTTTTAAATTTCTGCACTGCTGCTCGGTTTTATTCTGGTTGTACTTTTATATTGTGTTTTTATATTGTGGTTTAAGTTTTGTACTTCAAATTGTACTTTGTGGTTTAAATTTTGTGAATCACCCAGACAACTTCAGCTGTTGGGTAGTATAGAAATGCAATAAATAAATAAATAATCCACCCCAGCCAGCATGGCCAATGGTCAGGAATGCTGAGAATTGTCTTCTAAAACATTTCAAGGGTGTTAGGTTGAGGAAGGCTGCACTGGAGGGTAGTATTTAGAGTTCGTTTTGTGATGGTACGTCAAAGGTGTCCTGAGAAAATGTCTCAATTTAGTAGATCACTTTAGCAGAATACTTAGCCCACAAATGTGTGGATTAAATATTAAGAAGCAAATACAGTTTCAACAGTCACTAGAGAAATCATGATTTTGCAAATACTGTTCCATGTTTTTAAATCATCTCAGTCTTTGGTAGTCACAGCCATGGAGCTGGAGGCCAGCTCCAGATAGGGATGGACAAATCAGTGTTTCTATATCACATCAGTTTTGCATATATTCTGTTCCAACTCCACTACATCCAATTTCCACATCATTCTGCATTTTGTTTTAAAAAATAACACCATGAAAATTTTCATTCGTCTTTGTATGTAGTTTTCCTTAACATAGACACTGTGTATGCAAAGTTCCCTAAAATCTGATTTTTTACATAACTTTCGGTAATATATAGGGATGTGCACTGGATCGGACCCGATCCACGATCCGAGTCCGGTCCAGTGGGAAATCGGATAAATTATCCGATTTCCGATCCCGCAGCTGGATCGGCCGATCCAATCCGAACCGGTCCGAAAAAGCTCCGAACCGGTTCGGCGGATCGGCGGATCGGCGGATCGGCGGGCGCCCACTGGCGCCCACCGCCGCTTCCATTGGCGGGCGCCAGCGGGCGCCCGCCGATGAAAGTGGACAGCGGGGGGGGGAGGAGGGGGGCACTTACCTTCTCGGCCCGGTGGCTCCCGTCCGGCGCCGGCGCCTACTACTACTAGCAGGCTCCGCGGCCTGCTCTAGGGTGGCGCGCCGGGTGATGTCATCACCCGGCGCGCTACTCTAGAGCAGGCCGCAGAGCCTGCTGGAAGTAGTAGGCGCCGGTGCCGGACGGGAGCCGCCGGGCCGGAAAGGTAAGGAGGGGGTGCGTGGAGGGGAGGAGGGGGCGCGCGGAGGGGGGAGGGGGGCCCTTACCTTTCCGGCCCGGCGGCTCCCGTCCGGCGCCGGCGCCTACTACTCCCAGCAGGCTCCGCGGCCTGCTCTAGGATGGCGCGCCGGGTGATGTCATCACCTGGCGCGCTACTCGAGAGCAGGCCGCGGAGCCTGCTGGAAGTAGTAGGCGCCGGCGCCGGACGGGAGCCGCCGGGCCGGAAAGGTAAGGAGGGGGTGCGTGGAGGGGAGGAGGGGGCGCGCGGAGGGGGGAGGGGGGCCCTTACCTTTCCGGCCCGGCGGCTCCCGTCCGGCGCCGGCGCCTACTACTCCCAGCAGGCTCCGCGGCCTGCTCTAGGATGGCGCGCCGGGTGATGTCATCACCTGGCGCGCTACTCGAGAGCAGGCCGCGGAGCCTGCTGGAAGTAGTAGGCGCCGGCGCCGGACGGGAGCCGCCGGGCCGGAAAGGTAAGGAGGGGGTGCGTGGAGGGGAGGAGGGGGCGCGCGGAGGGGGGAGGGGGGCCCTTACCTGCCCGGCCCGGCGGCTCCCGTCCGGCGCCGGCGCCTACTACTCCCAGCAGGCTCCGCGGCCTGCTCTAGGATGGCGCGCCGGGTGATGTCATCACCCGGCGCGCTACTCTAGAGCAGGCCGCGGAGCCTGCTGGAAGTAGTAGGCGCCGGCGCCGGACGGGAGCCGCCGGGCCGGAAAGGTAAGGAGGGGGTGCGTGGAGGGGAGGAGGGGGCGCGCGGAGGGGGGAGGGGGGAGGGGGGCCCTTACCTTTCCGGCCCGGCGGCTCCCGTCCGGCGCCGGCGCCTACTACTCCCAGCAGGCTCCGCGGCCTGCTCTAGGATGGCGCGCCGGGTGATGTCATCACCCGGCGCGCTACTCGAGAGCAGGCCGCGGAGCCTGCTGGAAGTAGTAGGCGCCGGCGCCGGACGGGAGCCGCCGGGCCGGAAAGGTAAGGAGGGGGTGCGTGGAGGGGAGGAGGGGGCGCGCGGAGGGGGGAGGGGGGAGGGGGGCCCTTACCTGCCCGGCCCGGCGGCTCCCGTCCGGCGCCGGCGCCTACTACTCCCAGCAGGCTCCGCGGCCTGCTCTAGGATGGCGCGCCGGGTGATGTCATCACCCGGCGCGCTACTCGAGAGTAGGCCGCGGAGCCCGCTGGTAGTAGCCGCCGGCGCCGGACGGGCCGAGAAGGTAAGCAGTGGCAGGGAAGGGGGCTTACCCCCCCCGGAGCCGTCCGCTTCTATCCGCTGGCGCCCGCGGGCGCCAGCGGATGGAAGCGGGCGGCCCCAGGGGGGGTAGGGAGCGCGGGGGAGGGGGTTTACCTGCCGGGGCCGTCCACAGCGGACGGCCCCGGGGGGGGAGGGAGTTAGGTCCCCCCTTACCCACTCGCCGCCATTTTTTCCTCATAGACTTGCATTGCAATGCAAGTCTATGGGGAAAAAAATGGCGGCCGATCCAAAAATGTACGATTTTTGGGTCGGGA
Source organism: Anniella stebbinsi (assembly GCA_029215795.1). Classification (NCBI taxonomy): domain Eukaryota; kingdom Metazoa; phylum Chordata; class Lepidosauria; order Squamata; family Anniellidae; genus Anniella; species Anniella stebbinsi. The sequence goes on along the minus strand of JARDYH010000003.1, from coordinate 130,576,717 downwards.
TCGGACTCGATCCGGTCCGGGGGGCCTCCGATTTTGTCCGAACCGGTCCGGGACAAAATTGGAGGTCCCGATCCGGGTCCCGATTCGATCCGGGGGGTCCGTGCACACCCCTAGTAATATATGCATATTTTTGTATGAAGCTCTCCCTAATATGTGTAATTTTTGTATGTGTTTTTTGAGCCGAGAAGTGCACGGTCCAATGGAAAACTGTGTTTCAATCCACATATTAGTCTGGGGAGCGCAAATTAAATGAGTTCACTTCAAGACAGTGGATCCTGGTGGCTCCCATTCTGGTGGGGCTGTGAATCCATTCTGGGTTTCAATCAGAACCAGCCAAAACTCTAAAAAAATGAAACAAACCCCTCCCCTGCTAGCCATGGTGCCAAACCCTATCTCCAAAATAGTTTCAGCACCTTGGATAGCTCCTTTGGAGCTCTGTCTGGTTCTGACTAAACCCAGAAGTAGATCAAACAAAATTCTCCTCCCTCTCTAGTTCTGCAGCAATCAGGGAGCTACATGTTCTTCGGAATGGGAGAACCAGTGATGCTCAAGCTCACCAAAATCCTCTGAACTACACTTCAAAACTCGATTCGGCTTGCTCTCATTCTCGTTTGGGACCTGCTCGGGGGGGGGGGGTTTGTTCCAAATGGGAAAAGTATGCATTTTCCAAAAGTGCACTGACTTTTTCCTCATTGACAAAAGCATGACAATGCAAAGTTTTAGAAGTGTGCATTTTTAAAGGTCCACATTTTTTTAAGTGTACATTTCCCAATTTCAAACGGGATTTTGGCAATTTGCAAATGTTTTTGGAGAACACAAACTCCTGTTTGCAAACCAGCATTTTTGGGTTGATTTGCAAATTGAAACAAAATTCCCGGGCATCCCTGCATCCCGAACATCTCTTCTCCTACATAGACACAGATACTCAAGTAGTATGATTGCCCAAAAGGCATATACAACATCTGATTTGGTAAAGCAGACTTTGCCAATGTGGTGCCCTTCAGATGTGTTGGACTGCAACTCTAATTGGCCATGCTGGCTAGGAATTATGGGGGTTGTAGTCCAACACACATCTGGAGGGCACAAGGCTGGGGAAGGCTGAGGTACAGCCTTATGTCAGGCACAAGCGTGTTACCTGAGCTGATCAGGGTGAGACAAGGAGATAAGAGAAGTTTGCTGGAAATGCTGTGAGGAAAATTAAAAGTCAAATATCTGACAATGAGCAGGAAAGGAAATTTACTGTACTCAAACCCCACCTTTGGGTGGGATTGGGATTTCCTCTCCCAAGTAATAAATAATTTACTTAACGTTTGCTTCTGTGGCATGATTTTGAATACAGTCAAGAAAGTTACCCCCCCCCCCAAATGTTTGCAGTGATAGGATTGGAGCTACAAGAAATAATAGCTTGTGAAAATAAAATGCATATTTAATGACATAGCTAATAAAAAATGCAGACAAATTTGAATAAATTTTCAAAATGACAACTGTTTTGCTAATGAATCCATGCAATATTTTTCATCGAGTCAAACAATATTGTAGAAATTGTGGTGTATGGAAAGGATATCCCTTGCTGTGCAGTGTAACATAATATGTGCTCCAAGGAGCAGGAAACTTTAATGATATATGCAGTTTTGTTATTAAAAGTGAGTTATATATTTCGCTGTACAGTGGAAAATTGTGACCCAGTATAACATATCTTCACATTGTTTATAACTTGAGGAAAACCAACATTCAGGGTTCCCAGTTCACACAGTAGGAATTACATTTATGTTGGCCAAAAGTAATTTATATAACTGCAAGGAACAATAAAACATGAACTTTATAGTGTTTTTTTAAATGTAAAAATAATATAGAGCTTGTAAAATTGAAGAGATTATTATTGTAAAGGAAAGGACAGTAACTTAAATGTGAAGCCCGCTTTACAGACATGATAAAAAAGAAAAAGAAAAAGTACATTTTGTATTCTTTCTTACGTTTTCATCCTCCCCTGTTTGCATTTGAATGTGGTAATCCAACTAGTAAACTTTAATTCCTCTGGACAAGCAATACTTGCATCCCAGGTGAACCTTATTTTACACACGGCTATTACTTCAAATCAGCAAACAATGAATTGCCTCAGAATGTTGAAACTGGTTAGATTCCTTCCTTCCTTCCTGAAGAACACTTATCTCTCCTAAAATACTTTTTTTCTAATTGCAGTGCCCTGAAAAATTACATGGAAATTAGGCAATACCTATTGAGGTGAATCAGACGACTGTTGTTGTTGTTGTTGTTGTGTGTTTAAATCAATCACATCCGAACAATGAGTACCTCAGGGGTCCACAAACGTTTTGGGCAGGTGGGCACATTTGAAATTTTGTGAGTGTTGTGGGTGCTCTCACAAAATGGCTGCAATGGGAGGGGCTTACTCATTCACAAAAGGGGTGCCATGTTGAATATGGCCAGTCACAAAACACCCATTTCCCAGAAGGAAAAGTGATGCAGCTGAAAGAAAATTAACTTCCCCCAAACTCTGAATACAATGCAAGAGTGGGGTCTGAGCTCCCAAACACAAACCCACTTTTTGAACCCACGGTTTTCTGCTCTGACACCTATTTCACAGAATGTAAACTGATGAGGCTCAGAGTCAAGTATCTTGGCAAAAAACATGAATATAAGGCAGAAGTGGAGTCTGTGCTCAAATCCCAAATCACATATTTGTCCCCACAAACCATTTTAAAAATAGATCAACAGCTACTGCAGGCTTAAAATGAGCAGTGTTGGCTATACAATTACACAATACCATATTTCAAAACATTGCTCAGCATCATGAGAATCCTGCAGGGACATTACCACTTGAACTTTCTGTTACCTGTTAGCCAAAGGAATGTTAACCTTTGTGAGGCCTGAGCAAAAAGCATTTATAAGCTGGGTGAAAAGCTAGATTTGCAGACATGGTTCCATGTCATTCCCTCCAATAGCAACCTCCAGTGGTGAGTGCTGACAGAAATAGAGTCAAACAGGAGCACTGCAAAAGTAGAGGGAGATATCATCATGCCCATCCATGGGTACTCCGAGGTTTCCAGAACAACAACAACAACAACAACAACAACAAAATATCTTGAAAAACTAAAGAGCCTCCCACCCAGCCACCCTGGAAAATCAGCCCAATAAAGATTGTGTCTACTCTGTTGAGTGTCATTTGGAAAAGAAAGAGAATGGGGTGGGGGAATGGAATGCTCTGCTTGAGCTCCTTACAGCTTATAGCATTCGGGAAGAAGGTGACTGGTGAGCAGATACGCTGAACAGGGTTAAATCTTTTTAAGAGGTGAAGGCACACTGCAACATTTTCGGTGACATTTTTTGTTACAGATTTTGTAAAACATATTTGAGTTGCTAGATTCTGCAGACCTCTCCACAGATAACAGTTAATAATATTTGGCATTTATATAGCACACTATAAGTATCCAAACAGTTTTGTGTACATTACCACAGGAATCCTTGCGAACAGCCCTATAAGGTAGGCCAGTATTATTATTATTATTATTATTATTATTATTATTATTATTATTATTGCCAGCGGGGGGGGGGTGTACTGAGAAATAATGGTTTCCTTAGTGACTTTATCACTAAAGTGAGATTTGTGTTGTCAGTTGCTAGGATAAGCTTACTGTGTGGTCCATTGCTTGGGTGGCCATGTGTCCTTTCTTTGCAGAAAACAATCGTCTATTTGAAGGGCTGCCAGAGGGCTGTCCTCTGTTTTGAAGGTGTCCTCTGTTAGCAGGGCTGCCCAGTTCAAGAATGGTTTAATGATAAAGAGCAGTCTGAAGGAAGAGCAAGCCCTTGACGTTGCCCATCCAGTTAGCAATTGGACAGCAGACTAAACAGGTAGGTCACCTGATCACTATCTTCCACACTATGGTGAGATGTATTGTATTCTTATTTATATTCTAACACTTCTAAATTTGCATGGATACATATTAAATGGCATATACACATTATGCAAATTGGTGTTCTCTTTTTTGGTGACACATGTCCTGGTTTTTGGCAATTCTCGTGGCCATCTATTTTGGCAGCACACACTTTACTTTACTTTACCTGAGTAATATATGGACAAAGTCATTACCAGACCCATGGTCATCAGACAGAATTCAGAACAGAGCCGCAATCTTTTTGCTTGGCTCGCCAGCAAAGTGGATGCTGTTCCCAGTTCCCAGGAGGCAAATAGTTCACAGAGGAATCCCATGGCTCTGGCGACATCCATGGAGGGGTTGTTCTTTTATCTTAAATGCTTTTCCCTGGCTCTGCTGGGGTTGTTTCCCCCCCCCACACACACACACACCCCACCCCCTTCCCCTGACAGCCAGAGTGTTATGGAAAGTACAGTAAACATGCAGGAATGCAAAGTTATGCTTTCCATATGACCTTAATAAAAACACTGAAATTTCTTATTGAAATCCTGCGATAGCCTTCAAATGCTGTATAGAAAACAGAGGTGGAGCGGGAAGGGCAACACCCAAAATAGACTCCTTCAGGAGCATGGTGATAAGACAAGACACCATTCCAGCTCTTCCTCTTGAATGCAGCATGAATTTTATGCACGCTTTGTGCAGAACGAGCATTCACCCTTACCTGTCTCTAGCTCCGTTATTGGTTTGTTTGTTGTCATTGTTTCCTCCCTCGCATCTTCAATTATACGCAGGAAATGCTCTGTCAAGCAATCTGACTGCAATCCTACACATATTTTAGGCATCTGTGCAATGTTATACACATGAGTTTATGTGAGTAAAGCTTATGCAGAGGCACAGCCGCAGTATAAAAGCTGGAAGGAGTACGGCCGTATGTGTGTGAGGGGAGGTGTGTGTGTGGGGGGGATGATTTTCCGCCATGCACTGTTGGGAACCTGACAGAGGCATTGGTTCTATGGATATGATGTGCATCAACAAGGTGGACGTTGTGCCTTCTGAATTTCCTTAGCACACAAACTGAAGCATGGGGGAAACACTGTGTTTTGTATGCAAGGTTCTGGGAACAGCGACGGCTGCAGAGGTAGCCAAAGGGCTTGATCTGCTGGTGCAGGGGAGGGAAAAGGAGGACGAGTGCCTGTCGTCATAATAACATAAGAAGAGCCTTGCTGGATCAGACCACAGTCCATCTAGTCCAGCATTCTCTTCACACAGTAGCCAACCAGCTGCCTGTGGAAAGCCCACAAGTAAGAAATGACTGCAATATCTCCTTCCCACTCATATTCCCCAGCAACACTGCTTTACATAGGCATGCGGTCTCTCCTACCAGATATAACATATTGGCATCTCAGGAGTAGGAGCTGTTGATAGCCTTCTCCTCCATGCCATGCCATGTCAAAACATGCTTCTAATGTGTGGCTGCGAGTGTAATATGAATGTATTATTTATTTTTAACATTGATAATGCCTTACCTGCCATCAAGGTGATTTGCCACAATTCAAAGCAATAAAACAATACTACTACTTCATTGTTACCTCGCATCCAGTTTCCAATGGGCTGGTCCAGATTACACACTAAGCCATGGTTAGGCCGCTAACTAGCTTGCAGCAAATGGTTAGTGAGCGTTATGTAGCCACCATGGTTAGGAATGGTTCACATGACACACTAAGCCATGAGCTCAAAATGCTTAACCATCGTGCCTTGCCTGGTAAACCCATGACTTAGGATTGTGCTGAATGATTACAGGCTTGTCCATCTCAGGAGCCTTCTAGTCCTGATGGTTATATGCTACCTCCAGTATCAGAGGCAGTATGCCTATGTACACTAGTTGCTAGGGAACATGGGTGGGAGGTGCTGTTGCGCTCATGTCCTGCTTGTGGGTTTCCCATGAGCAGCTAGTTGGCCACTGTGTGAACAGCATGCTGGACTAGATGGAACTTGATCTTATCCAGCATGGCTTTTCTTATGTTCTTAGAATTTAGACTAAACCGAAATGACAGCGGATGTTCTGGGAAAAAGGAACTAGGGAATAATGACCTGTCTGCTTGTACCTGAAACCACAATCTCTCTGGAGATTTTAAACTGTAAGCAGCACCAAGCCTCATTCCTATGACTCTCAGTATGCAGGAATAATCAGGTGTGGAACTGGGATTTTCAGGAATTGGTACAAAAGGATCTATAAGTGTTATAGTCCCACAGGGATGGAAGCTATATCAGTGATGGAGCACCTGGCTGTTTTTCATGCAAAAGATCCTAGGTTCAATCACAATCCCTTTCCATTAATAGGATTAGGTAGCAGATGATGGGAAAGACCTCTGCCTGAGATCCTGGGGAGTTCAGCCACTCAGAGCAGACAATTCCAGGCCCAATGGACACATAATCTGGCTAGATTCCTCTTTCTTGAGGTTGACAACCATTTCCCAAATGAGCTCATAAAAATGAAGCGATGACTGGTCCAACCAGTTCCCACATACTTATACAATCCATTGCACACCTTTGTTTGTTGAGGACGGCAGGATGCATGATTTTCACATCTACATTTCTATATTCTCCTCTTGCTCAAGACGCCAAGTATCTGGTATAGATCAGAAGAACAATGTGATGCAGTGAATTCATGTGAAAAATATTCACACACATATTGAGAACATTTGGATGATTTGGCGGAGGAGTAAGACCGGTTTGTAGAATTTTATTACTCTAACTACTTCCTGTCCATCGTTATAAACAACAGATCCATCAGCTGGGTTATGTGGCATACCAGCCGGCCATGAAATGGCCAGCTTCCACAGGGATAGCAAATATCTAAGTCAATTAGTCGTGCGTATTTTTATGAAGCAATTACAAAGTAAAGGAATTTATGTGAGAATAAATGTGGTTAAAATGAGAGGAGTCCTAGACATTTATTAGAATGGAAGATAAGAGCTGTTGCACCATCCTGGATTAGTCCTTTGCTTATCTTTATTGCCATATTTTTGCAACGTGCTCAAAGCAGAAGGCTAGTCTCATAAATATTTTTTTCCATGTCATGTTCTTGCAGTCCATTCCTGCACAACCATACCACAACAGTTGGCATTAAAAAAATGGAGATAGGTATTCCTCAGGTCCCCATTCACACATGCCTGCAAGGCTTTAGAATCCAGTCTCCAATTGCTGGCTTTTGATTTGTGCTACTAACATGGAGAATTCTTGCATCTTTTGGAACACATACCATATTTAATATACAACTCCTGCTGCAATGGGACTCAGGACAACAATTACCAGTTGTCTACTGAGGCCTTGAACAAATTCAACCCACCACCCATCAAAGGCTTTTTTTTTTGTGGGGGGTGGTATCCTTCTTTTCTCTGTGCTAAACATAGTTTGGTAGGAAGGTCATAGTTTGAGAGATGTCTTGCTTTCAGTTCCATGCTCAGCTATGGATCAATTCTATTGGATATGTGGAAGGTCATTTTGGTATATCAGAAATATCAATTGCTTTTCATCTCTGAACCACGTACAAAATGCTCATGTTTGAAATTCATTCTGAATACTGCATGTGCATTTAAGTGACTTGGGGGGGATTGTTGAAATTGCACCCCCCTCTGTTTCTCTGCCCAAAAAGAGGGTGGGGAATTTCAAGAGGCTATTTGCATATAGCTCTAGTTAAAACAAAAAGGGATTGTAAAATGTCAACCCAGAGTGTGGTGAATTTAAAAAATGGCAAATTTCATGTTAGGCAAATAAGGAAAGAAATTAAAAAAAACCTGCCAAGATCATACTCTCCTTATAAAATCTACCACACTTGGAACACTGTGTACAGTTCTGGTCACCACATCTACAAAAGGATATGGAGATTTGGGGGGAAATGTGCAGAAAAGGGCAACTAAAATGATCAGGAGGCTGGAGCAACTCTCCTATGAAGAAAGATTGCAACATCTGGGATAGTTCAGGTTAGAAAGAAGGTGAGTCAGGGGGACATGATAGAGGTGTACAGAATTGCACCTGGTGTAGAGAAAGTGAATAGGGAGACATTTTTCTCCCTCTCCCATAATACTAGAACCCAGGGTCATCCCATGAAACTGCTTGGTGGGAGATTCTGGACAGATAAAAGAAAGTACTTCATTCACACAGCACATAAACTATGGAATTCACCCCCACAAGATGTAGTGATGACCACCAACCTGGACATTTTAAAAATGGGATTAGACAAATGCATGGCGGATAAGGCTATCAATGGCTACTAGTCCTGATGGCTATGTGCTACCTGCAGTAGCACATAAAGGTTATATGCCTATGGACCAGTTGCTGAGAACACAATCAGTCTCCCCATGGTCATCCGGTTGGCTACTGGAGAAACAGAATGTTGGACTAAGTAGGTTTTTGGTCTGATTCAGTGGAGCTCTTCTTACGTTCTTAATGTACTACTAATAGGAACACAATCTCTTGCACACTTATATTCCTTTCAGTTTCACCATCACCCTTTTAAGTAGGTCAGGCTGAGAGGCAAAGACAACCAAGGCAAAATACATAGCTAACCAAGGATTTGTACCTGTCATTTTTATCTCTGTGTTTAACCCTAGAGCCAAGACGTCAGGAGATAAGGAATACTTCTTATATCTTGAGTCTGAGATTTTTTGCACCAGCTCCTAGGTGCTTAGGGTGGGGCACACATCTCATAACCAGTGCAATGTTATTCAACCCCTATGCCAGCATGGCAGTGACATTTTAGTGGCACCCTGGGTGGCCATTTTGCAAACAAATGGTTTTGCATTTTTAAAATGTCTCCGGACATTCCTGTCCTTTTCTTCTGACAGAACAAAGGGTTTTTAAAATCATTTTTTTTCTTTTTCAGATATGTTCTGCATGAGCTTTCCCTCTGTCATCTTTAGCTACAATTGTGATCATGATGGCAAAGGTGGTCATGGTAGTGGGAGTCCAGTTCAGAAGTGACCAGCATGGAGTGCTCTCCTTTGAAACATGATGTTTTGTTTTGAGGGCTTCTGCTGGGATCTTGCACAGCATGCAAACATTGCCTGCTGCCTCTGAGACTCTAGTTTCCCCATTGTCTTCAAGAAGAACATTTTTTCCTATGGAATCTAATAGACAGATTTTATAATATTAAAGAACAGAGAGAGAGAGAGAGAGAATGCAGTCCAAGATCTCTCTCTCTCTCTCTCTCTCTCACACACACACACACACACACACACACACACACACAGAATAAGAAATCAATTTCAGTTCATTTAGAGCCAGAATTTACCCCATTCGCACCTCCTGAACCGGAACATGAACATGAACACAAGCTGCAGTCATAGCTCAAACATTGCCAAGCTTGTGAATGTGTTCAAAAAGCATGCTCATTAGGAAAATCCTCATGGAAAAATGTGTACACGAACTTCTGTTAGTTCCAAACAGAGCTGCTAGGTTACTAACTGGGACTGACTGATATGGTCATTGGACTCCAGTGCTGCTTCTTCAGCTACACTGGCTTTCACTCCACTTCCAAGCCAAATTCAAAGTGTTGTTGTTAACCTTTAAAGACCTAATTGGCTTGGGAGTGGGACCAGACTATCTAGAAAAATGTCTCCATCCACATGTATCTGTTCAGGTTCTTAAGTCCTTTTCAGAGTCCCTCCTCTGGGCACCCCACCCCCCGAAGACAGCTAGATGCATGGTTACAAGAGAGAGGGCCTTCTCAGTTGTGGCACCCCATTTATGGAATGAACCCCTCCCCCCACTGAAAGAAGTCTGCCTGGCACCTATGTTGTTACCTTTCCAGTGCCAGGCAAAGACCTTTTTTTTAAAAAAAAACCTTTCTCCCAGGTGTTTTAGAAACCTAATTCTAGAGTTTTATGACTATTTTATTTATTCCTGTACTATTTGTTGTTCTGCATTGTATTATATTTTATTCTTTTAAAATATTTCATAGTTTTAACTGTTCTGTAGCATTTATGTCTGTAATTCAACCATAGAGCATAAATTATTGGCAGAATTGAAACGAAATAAATAAATAGATAAACCAATAATTCTTTTTAAAAAGTGCACACAAACACACTTCAATCAACAGGAAAAACTTGCATAGTTTTGAACACATGACCTAGTATGCATTCAAGTACTCACCCAAGTACTTTGCAATTTTCATGCAAAAAGAAAAAAAAAACACCTCATGATCTGGTATGGACATGAGCTTGAAGTGGAGTTCAGAGAATCTTGGCACGCTCTGTTCACACTGTGAGCAGAGTGCTGGACTAGATGGACCCTTCTTCTTATGTTCTTGTTAGGGTTGTGCACAGACCACCTGATTCACTTTGGATCTTGATTCGGAGGGTTCAAATCAGGCCCTATTCGCTTCAGACTGATTCAGACCTGTTTTGATTCACTCAAAATTTGGATTTCTCATTTTCCCATAGACTTGCATTGGAAAAAAGAAATGCCTGTAACTTTTTGATTTTTTATGATACAAACATGAAGTTTGGAGAACTTATAGATGCTGAGGGGGTGATTATATCTGCCAAATGTTAGACAGATTGGTGCAGTGTTATTGATGCAATAAACTGGTAAATTTTGGGTTTTTTAAGGGAAACTACTCAACGCAAAGCGCTATAACTTTTTCATTTTTCATGATACAAACACAAAATGTGGATAACTTACAGACCTTGTGGAGGTGCTCATATCTTCCAAATTTCAGACAGTTTGGTGCAGTGGTATTTGTGTAATCAAATGGTAAAATTTGATTTTTTTCAGGGGAAAATGGAGGAAGGGGAAGGAAGAGAGAGAGAAGGATTGGAACAAAAACATTAAAGGCTAACAGAAGAATGTTTTTATATATATAAAAATGATTAAAAAAAAAAAAGACAAGCGGAAAGAGAAATAGAGGCAAGAGATAACAGTGAGAGAAGGGGGAAGGCTCAAGAAAGATCAAAGTAACAATGCTCCCAAACACACACCAATAAGAAACCTAAGCTAGCCAGCCCAAAGCACCCTACTCCTACCAAGTCTAACCCACAATAAGCAAGGACGAAGGAAGCTCAACCTCCTGATTGTCCTTAAGCCCTCCAGCCCTCCTCCAGCATTGTGATTGGAGGCTGCTAGAGAGAATTGGGAGACTTCAGGAGGATTGGGGGGATGAAGCTATCACTGAACAGCCATTTTCCCCCTCCAAAATCCTCCCTCTCCCTACTCTAACAAAAAAAAAAATGTTGCAAACAGAGACAGGCTGTCTGCACTTGAAAAAAAGGTCCAAATCAATCCGAAATGATTGGGACCATGCCGATTTGCTTTGGACCAATTTGGATATGTTTGGGCTAACCGGATCTGTTTCAAAGCTGTCCAAATCACCCCGATTCACCTTGGATTCGGAATTTGGATCCAAAGTAATGCACAGCCATAGTTCTTGTGTCCTTCTGTTGAGTCAAACATACCTGGTTCTCCCATCCCTCATCATCCTTGACATTGGCTATGTTGGCTGGGGCTGATGAGAGTTGTAGTCCAAAACATCTGGAGCTCACTATGTCAGCTCTAAGAAGGAATATTAACAAGGTATTAAACATTCAGGAAGTGGGTATGAAGACAAGGAGCATTGAAGTATATTCCTGTTCATAGACTGTCTGCTTGATAACACAGGCCATTCTTAGCTGGGCTAAACATTATGCAAGCCCAAACAAGCAGATGGACATGTGATTAGGAAAACAACTTTTACAAGGTAAGTTACAAATATAGTGCAATCACTGTATTCTTAAAAGGTATGTGGGGTGACCGGGGGGGGGGGAAGGGAATGTTGCAGAAAATCTTTAGGATGATTGAAGTCTATTTATCTGAGGAATGAAATGCTAAACCCTCTTTCTAGAAACAAAGATTAAGGTTAGTCCTAATTGGAGTAGACCCATTGAAATTAATGGAACTTCAGTTACATTAACATTGGATCCAGCCGACTGGATACAATCCAACAGTATTGCCTTCTGAGGAAACATGCACAAGATTGCCCAGCACATCTTCAAAAATATGAAGACATTTTGATGATCTGATTCAAAAGTCAGATTTAGGAGACTGAACTTTTATGTAACACCCCAAAGTATGTATGATTTATTTATTCAAAACATTATATCCTAGCAGTCTACTTGCTAGTAGGCTCTATTAGCAGCTAGCTGCCCTTCAAATATAACAATGGAAACATAAAACATCTAACAATAAACAATAAAAGCCAACAAGCCAAGCCAATATATACCTGCAAAGCCATAATGCATACACACCTCACAGGCATATTTCTACCCAGAGGTATCCTAGAGCTAAATTCCATAAAAAGCCAGGATTGGCTGTGGCTTCCTGCCATGTGTACAGAACTTGTACCACCATATTTCATGCTGGCTTACAAAACCAATCACTTTTTTAGATTGTATACTGTAGCATAATGGCTACCATGAATGGCTACCTCTGCCATGAACAGTCTAAGTGGCCTTAGGCAAGCTTCTCTCTCCCCACACCAGTCAGTCTCCCCTGCTGTACTATGGGGGATAATATCACTGGCTTACATTGTAGGGTTGTTGCAAAGGTTACGGCTAGATAATGCCTCTGTCAAAGAAGCTATTACAGAAAAGAAGGCTTCCTTCAGGATATGGAACTCTTGCCCAAATGAGGAAAATGAAAGAAAGCTCAAACTTGCACAACGGCGTATCGCTAACAACATCAAGGCCAACAATAAAAAATTCTTTAAATATATCAGAAGCAGGAAACCAGCTAGAGAGACAGTTTAACTGCTGAACAATAATCGAGTTAAAGGAGTACTGACAGAGGACAAGAAGATTGCAGAGAAGCTGAATGAATTGTTTTCAGTTGTCTTCACTGCAGAAGATATAGGATAGATAACATCACCTGAATGGATGTTTTCAGGAAGAATGCCAGGCAGATTCCCATGATGCCCCTGGCTCAGCTTGCTCTTGTTGATGACGATGATCCAAATTTATATATACCGCGTTCCACAGAGGTATCAAAGCAGTGAACATACAATCTCATTATCATCAAAGCAACCATAAAACATGACAACAAAATTAACAATAATAAATGCTGATCAGCAGTAAAACTCCACACTTGTGAGCTGAGCCAGAGGTTTCATCCTGAAATCCAGGAACTTTTTCTTATCTTTTTCTTTCCTGAATCTGTTTAGGGAAGGGTTCCAAGTAGTTTGGGAGGGAGAAAGAGCCATTTGCACACAGTGCGGGGCCGTTGTTGTACAGCACCTGTGATGCAGCAGCAGGGAGGTCCTTCTCCCTCAGGAACCTGCCAAAAGCTTAGCAGAAATGACCCCTGGACAGATTCCTCTACCATCCTTATCAAGGTAACACCATTTTTTAAAAAGGAATCCTGGGGGGTGGGGGTGGGGGTGGATCCGGGAAATTACAGGCCAATTATCTTGAAGTTTGTTCTGGGTAGACTGGCTTAAAGTTATTAAAAAGAAAATTAGTTAGCATATAGAAGGACAAGACCTGCTGAAAAAGAGTCAACATGGCTTCCACAAAGATAAGCCCTTTCTCACTGACCTTTTAGAGTTCTTTGAGAGTGTCAATAATGTGGGCAGGGGTGACCCAGTGGATGTTATTTACTTAGACTCCCAAAAGGTCTTTGACAAAGTCAATTATCAAAGACTCCTGAGCAAACTTAGCAATCATGGAATAAGAGGAGAGGTCCTCTTATGGATCAAGAACTGGTTAAAGAACAGAAATCAGAGAGTAGGAAGAAATGGTATGCAAATATGTAATAAATATGTAATATGAAATAAATGGTAAATTCTCCCAATGGAGGTATGTAAACAGTAAGTCCCACAGGGATCTTTACTGGGACCAATGCTTTTCATTTATTCATAAATGGTTTGAGCGTGAAGTGTCCAAATTTGCTGACGACACTAAATTATAGAGGGTAGATAAAACAAAATGAGATTGTGAGGAGCTTCAAAAGGATCTCTCCAAACTGGGAGAATGGGCATCAAAATGGCAAATGTGGTTCAAGGTAAGCAAATGCAATGTAATGCATATTGGGGCAAAAAAAAAAAAATCAACTTCAAGTTCATGCAAATCTTAGAATGCTGTATACAATTCTGGACACTGCACCTAAAATGATATCGTAGAGTTGAAAAATGTGCAGAAAAGGGCAACTGAAGTTATCAAGAGTCAGGAGCAACTCCCCTTTGAGTAAAAGTTACAGCATCTGGGATTGTTTAGCTTAGAAAAAAAGATGAGTAAGAAGAAACATGATAGAGTTGTAGAGAATTATGCATGGTGTGGAGGAAGTGGATTGGGAGAGATTTTTCTCCGTCCCTCAAAATACTACAACTCGGTTTCATCCCATGAAGCTGATTGGTGGGAGATTCGAAACAGATAAAAGGAAATACTTCTTCACACAGTGCTAGGCTGACCATATAAAAAGGAGGACAGGGCTCATGTAACTTTAACTGTTGTAGAGAAAAGGGAATTTCAGCCAGTGTCATTTGTATGCAATTAGTTCCTGGTGAAATTCCCTCTTCATCACAACAGTTAAAGTTGCAGGCACTATACTAGAGTGACCATTTACAAAAGAAGGCAGGGCCCCTGCAACTTTAACTGTTGTGATGAAGAGGGAATTTCACCAGGAACTAATTGCGTAGAAATGACATTGGCTGAAATTCCCTTTTCTCTACAACTTTTAAAGTTACATGAGCCCTGTCCTCCTTTTCATATGGTCAGCCTACACAGTGCACAGTTAAACTATGGAAGTTGCTACCACAACATGGCCACCAATTTGGATGGCTTTAAAAGAGGGATAGACAAATTCCTGGAGGAGAAGGCTGTCAATGGCTGCTAGTCCTGATGGCTATATGCTACCTTTGTTATCACAGGCAATATACTTATACACATCAGTTGCTGGAGAACATAGATGGGAGTGTGCTGTTGCACTCATGTCCTGCTTGTGAGTTTCCTGTGTGGGCAGCTGGTTGCTACTGTGTGAACAGAACGCTGGACTAGATGCACCCTTAGTTTGACCCAGCACAGCTCTTCTTGTGGTCTTATGTGAAGTGCTTTAAAGATTTGAAAGTACAAATGTTAAGTCTTATTATAAGTAATACTTATAAGATGATGATGATGATGATGATGATTATAAATGAAAATCCCAGTATTTGTTCCAAATTCATCCCATTTTCACAACCCAAAAGCTTCCATTCCAAACAGGCTTCTTCTTAAATATTTGCTTCTTCCTAAATACTTTTAAGAGGATTCAGGTGCAAATCTAAAAGGAAGATTATTTATTACTGTTCAGAAAGGCAGACGTGAGCAAGACTCTTTACATTTTGTCTGCTGAGCTCATGATCCATTTTTTAAGTCTATTCAGCTCTACTAAACTTTTATCCGATGAAGTCAGTGGCTCACAGTATGCATTCAACATGCAGCTCTTCTTCAAAGCTGTGGTCATTTGGCATGTTAACCTGATCACTGCAGGACAGCCTTATTCCAACATCAAAGGAAGAATAATTTTAGAAGATCCTTCCACTCTCCCACATAAATAATAATTGCCTAAACATGCACTTTTACATCGAGAATGGAATGGGAAAAACAGTGCTCCATGAAGGCTTATATAACCCGCCTAACACAGCTGGCGTCTCATATTTTAAAGGGGATGCAAGCACATCCTGTTACACACATCGATAATTCATTTATGACTACTTGCAATCTCAGGGCCTGTTCAGATAACATTGAGCTGTGTGCTTGCTTGGGTGCTTTAGTGAACAACCGGGAGCATTGGAAGGACATGAAGGAAAGGCAGCTACCTTTTCTGTGGAGCTCGCCCAACCTTACAGCAAGAAGTGAGCTGGGCCAACCATTTGGCACACCATGGTCCTACAATCACCCAAGCCATTTCAGTGGGCTGGCGAGGAACCAGTGTAGCTTGAAGTCATGTTGTGCACAACACTGGAAGCACTAAAAAAGGACAATTGGGCAGGCACATTTTGCTGCTTACGGTGAAGGACAAGATGGGACTCCTCCCTTCTTCTAAATGTAGAAGCCAACCAGATGGAGAGTTGAATCTTACCTGAACGCTAGTAATGGGAGAACATCCCGTCAGGCCCTGGGGCACACACAACTCAGTCCTCCAACAATTCACTGCCACTCCTTACTCCTCCAGCATCTGCTGTCTGAGGCAGCCACATCACTCTGCCTAATGGTAGGGCCAGCCCTGCAAGTGGGGCAGGCCTAGCCCTAGCATTTTTGCCACTATAGGCGCAGAGGCCGCTTCCTCCTCTCACAACAGATTTCTAACATTAATTTTAAAAATACAGCAGTTTTATGTAGTTCCTTTTTGTGCAGTGTTTTACAGGTGCACCCATGCACTACTGCATTGTTAAAACACTGCACACACACACACATACACACACTTACACACTTGATCATATCAAGATTGCCTTTTTGTAGTGTTTTATCAAGGTGCACATACTCCTGGGTGATGTTGGGGAGGGAGGCCATCTATGAAGGAATCGAAAGAAGTGAAAGCTACAGTGGATTGTACATGCATTTCATACAAAACCAGAAAATAATAAATGGAACCATAGAGATTTCTCGATGCATCTTGTTTGACTTTGGAAAGAAGACCAAATAATTCAGAATCCAAAATTCCAGGCAACAATTGAAGGAGGACATTTTCAGAATAATCCTAACTGGCTTGCAGCCCCACAGTTAACGTGTAGGGATGTCAGAGAGATCGGCAATGAATTCAAACAAGCTTGGATTTTTTTCTGAATCCTACCTGCAGATTTTGCAGCAGACTGTCCTTTTTTGAGTTACGCAGATCCATCAACTTGTGGGCTGGTTTTTTCACTTTTAGGGAGGATTTGTGCTAAAGCACATTAGCACTAATGTACATTAACTAATGCAGATTAGTGCATTTGAGCAAGTATGCATTAGCTCAGGTACAAAAAAAAAATTCTGGTAAAAAAGATCCAATTTCATTACTGAGCAGATGACTGAAGAAAAGACACCTGATTATCCATGAAACGCAGACAGAACAGACTATTTAAAAAAAACCACCCGTAGATCCCTATCGAAGTGCTATTCCAGTCCCAACTCCATGGAAATCATTATGGGTTGCATCAGCTGAAGCCATGGGTGCCTTATAAACAAATTAGAATTTCCATTGTCTTTTAGCCCATGTACGTCCACATTACCATGGTGGTTTGAGCTTAATGCATATAACTTGCAAAGAAAACCAATTCTGGGAAGAATTGGAGTTGCTGTATTCCTTTATTGCTTGAAATCCATGTGCCCCAAAGCAAGGGAATGCAAACTAATTCAATAAATATGAGTTGTGATGCTCCCTGTGCAATACAAATCTTGTTGTGGTTTAGGCATAGCAAGTTGAAATTACCTGGATGTAAAACACAGCAAACTATTAATACAGGTAACTCCAGCCTCAAGAATCTTAACTTTGCTACCACTGCACAATGTAACTAATGAAATAATACAAAGGGCTAATTATGGAACATTCTTGGGGTGTATATACTGAACTTATATTTAGTTTCAGGCTTAAGTGGAATCAACTCTCTTGTAATACCTGAAACTTTAATATTTATTGCTTTAAATGCCCAAGTTAAAAGAAATAGCCCTGGAAATAAAGGCTGCAACCTACAAGTAAGTACAATTCTGCTGCCAAATTCAATGATCTTACACCAACTCACAACTTAGATAATAAAATCTTATTTTATCCTATGTTTTGGCCACAAACACTCTTTATTAGCATAGGTTTGGAAATAAAAAAAATGTGGTTGTAAAATACTGGAAAGGAACATGAAATCTGAGTCCTGACACAGAGTAAACTGAGTATGTATATATATATATATATATATATATATATTCCACGGATGCCAGTGTTTTTGATTATTGACTCTTATGTAATGCATTATCAATTAATAATTCAATATTCATGCATAGGACTTGGCACTGAACAAACCAGAAAGAGATTTGGATCTTATGTGGCATATCAATATGATATTGGGGTAAAGTCAGGAGTATGGCAGCTTCAAAAACATTTCCTTCTGTGTGTGTCCCAGAATGCAAACTTAGCAAGAACATACTATATGGTATTTGCCTTTTCTATTCCCTTAAAATATACCTGCCTGATAATCATTCATGCTCTTACCTGGACCTTGTTAACTTTGATAAGGCAGTGATTATGAGATTACATTCACTTAAGCATACTCATTAAACTTCCTATACAAGGGCAATTATACATGCCTGACATTCACCTTCTCCCCACCGATTGGAAAAAAGTGCAGCACTATCTTAAGGAGACTTTAGAGGCAAGCATTGTGGAACAGCGACATAATTTAAATTAAAAATTCCTATTCAGGAAAGGTAACAAGTTTCTTTTACCTTACAAAATTTCAGGAGGTTCTCTAAAATATTGTGTATGATTTATTGCCCTTATGCCATTTTGCTTATCAGTGCTTATTCATCCACGGTGGTCAGAGCCAGAATGTTGAGCGTTCCTTATCATCACTGATGAGGTTTTGGAAATGGAGTACATAGTCCGAAGTTACTGTTTGAAAATATGGTGCATCAACTTGTAACACCTTATTTATGTCTCTAGTTATATCTGCCTGTTCATGACTTTGATTTAGCATTGCGGTTATTGGAGCGCTTTGAGCAAATATGGATGTACAGTTGTATATACTGTTTATTAATATATAATTCTATTTGTATAACAACATTATTGAATTGCATAGTAAATGAGTTATAATGTCAATTTTGTTGGTAAATTATACCATTTTATGGATTAGCATAATCAACATCATCCCCTTTGTTCATTGTTAGGCTCTTATGAGCAATAATTTTTTTGTCTGTGAATTACAACTATTGGGATTATTTACTATTTGTAATATTAATATAAATTTTGTATGAGGTGGGATATTAGTTAATGGAAAGGTAAAGACCGTTGGTACATACGATCTAACTTTAATACACATTTAACAGGGCTCCTCATGGTAAATGAATGGCATGACCGAGGACATGCGAAGTACAGAAGGATGACTTCTGAAGCATGCAGTATAAGCGGAAGCTGCAATTCTGCATCCCACTTTGGACGATTGGGGCAACATCAAAATGGTAACTTCTGCTCATTCACAATTCAGATAACCCAATGGGCCTGTTCAGACAACACATTAAGCCATGGTTAGGGTGCTAACTCTTTTGCAGCAAATGGTTAGTGAACGTGTTTAAAATGGCTGTGTTTAGAAGACACCTTAAACCATGGTGGTTAAGGCTTTTTTGTTTGCAAAAAAATCCTTAATCACCATGATTTAATGTGTCTTCTGAACAGGGCCGCTGTGGTTATGTAGCCACCATGTTTAGGAATGGTTCACATGGCACACTAACTCATGGTTCACATGACACACTAGGCTATAATTTTTAGCTCAAAGTGCTTAACCACTGTGGCTTAGCGTGTCGTCTGAACAGAGTCATTCATGGCCGCCCTATTCAGTCATAAAAGTAATATGCATGCAGAGTTCCAGGTTGCATGGAGTCCCCCTTTCCTGCAGATATCAATGCTGAATGCATGGATGCCAGAGAGAAGGGGGCTGATCAGTGCACATGTGTTGCTTTTACTACTTTCTATTACAAGAGAATAAGGCTTGTGAGCATCATGTGCCATGAAGAAGGAGATAAAGCAATCAATCAGCTATGACTTTTAAAGTAGCTCTATGAAACAACTTCTGGGGTTGGATCCAAGCTCTGCCTTCCATGAGTAGAAGGGCTCCACTCACACAAGGTTCCTCCACCCAATTTTGAGGGATGCCCCCTCATCCCATTCACTTCCTTCACCCTATTCTGACTCCCTGTGTAGCATTTGCAGAGTTGTGGCAGAAAGAGAAGGTGGAGAATTCTACTTCCATCAGTACAGTTGGTCCAGTGTAAATCAGGATGCAACTCCTGAAGTTTAGCACTGGGATAGAACTTGTTTTTAATCCAAGTATTCAGGCTGAAGAGCTTTGTGAATGTTTCAAAGATAAAAATCCTATTGTTTTGTTGCTACAATAGAAAATTTTATTTTAGTATGTGCTTGCGCATGTGTGGATTGATATTAATTTTTTATAATTAACTCCATATTCCATCAGTTAAAGAAATATCTCAGCCTCGCCACGTAAGCTATAGGTGGGCTTGGAATTTACATTTGCTTCCTTTTATAGTGTGTTTATTAGCATTTGTAAAAACTCTCATTTAGTATTAAGAATAAAGGCATCGCTAACCAAAAACTGAATGAGTAAAACAGATTTAGTTAGTTTGACATCAAAAAAATCCCATTCTATTAATATAACCAACAATAGGAGAAAACGGGAACATCTATGAAGTAAGAAGAAGGGGTCAATCTTTTAAATCCAACTCAATTCTTAGTAAGGAACTGCACAGAGTCCAAAACGAAAGCTTCTATTGTAAAAGTGCAATATTGCCAAATTGCAAGAGATTGGAACCTGGGTAAAGGATTTAAACTGATTTGGATGGAGGATCATATTCTTCTTAAATTGGGTTATTAAAAATGGCTTAATTCAGAGTAAGGAGATGGTATTATGTTGTATGAAACATTTGAAGTTTCTAATGAAATGAATGGCACTTTTGATATGTCTAAACCTGAATGTATTTTGTGTCTCCCATGTGTGACACTCTGTAAAGACCCCATTTATTCTAATTACAGATTATTTGGATGAGTTGAAGACCATTCAGATGAACAATAAGTCATGTTGTATATGGTTGTGGGAAGGTGGAGGGTGGAAATAACGAGATGACACAGTATTTTGGGGTTTAAACAAGGCCACATTTATTGATAGATATGCAGAAGGGAGAAAAGTGGGCATCTTCCGATCAGTATGGCCCAACGCCGTGATAGTATAGGGCGAGCCATTCTCGACCGAAGGGGTGGCGCCTAGTCCGCGCCAACCCCCAGCCTTCCCTCTTGGGTAGGGAGACCTCCCGGTGTCACTCCCCCTTTGTCCGCATGGATCGGAGTGAGTGAGAAAGGTTGGCCTCAAAGGTAATCCTTATCTCAACACCTGGGCCACATGGCTCGCAGCTGTTGAGCCTCAGGTATTACCAATCACCACCTGGTGCCTTAGAATGCTCACCGACCCTATCATTTGAAGATGCCCATGCCTAACCACCACAGGGAGACCTATTGGCCTCCCCCCTCTAAGAGAGATGGCCTCGCACAAACCCTTCTGTAAATCTATCAAAAATATATCGTTTCCAAGGTCCGATAGGTGGACCCCATCATTCCGATATAGCTCCCTCCGCGCTGTATCTATGGCTGGATGCAAGATGCTCCAATCACCGAGTTTAGACAATTCCTGGTATATTTTACTGTTCACCTTCTTACGGGATCTATCCAGGGCCCTGAAATTGATCACGCCCCTCCAATGAGTCCTGGGTATCAAACAGGACCAGATGATTAGGATTCCCGGCCAACGCTGTCTAATTTGGCAAAAATCAGCTAAGGCACGGACTATCAATTCCTTGCCTGTAATACTACCTAAGTCGTTACCCCCAAGGTGGACCAACAACACCTGTAGTGAACTATCAGGTGTGTAATGCCGAAATAAGGTGGGGAGAAAATGCTCCCACCTCATACCTCGCTTGCCCAACCATTCGATGTTGGCAACTCCAGACATTCCCAGCTGTGTTCCAACGCTCGCTCGGGATGCCCGCCTTGCAGCCCAAAAGACATAACTATGTCCGCAGATCAGAACTTTCAATGGTGCGTGACTGATCCGCAGATCTAAAAATAAACACAACTGAATTAACTCCCATAACAGGTGCACACCCAACTTATTTATGCACGTATGTTTTGAATGCACGAGATCGCCATCTCCCCACCGCCTTAATGCGGTCATGTGAAAAAAAGCTGTGGATGCAGCCCCAATTCGAAATGAATGAGTACCAAATTGGTACTCATCAAGCCCAAGAGACCGCAAGGCTCGTTTGGTAATGGCCCAAAACTAGAATTTGGTCAAAGGGGAATGGTTCTGATGGCAGAACAGAGCTCCAGGGCTCCGACCCCGCATGGCTATGAACACACCCAAGGCTAACACAGGGCATAGGTCGCTCCGAGTAGACGGAGACAATGCCATGATTTGACCCTTCCCGTGCTGGTCGGTCTTAGATTTCCTCAAAGTCAACTGAATTTGTTGCCCTGCAAACTGCAGATCCTGCATTTGCAATGCCCTGCCAGAACAATCCACCTTAGAAGCAACAACTAACTTGGAGATCTGAAAGGCCCTGAAGAAAGCGGTTAACACAGCTGCGTGAAATAAAGCAGCTTCAAATTCCAACGAGCACAAGGAAGGCCATAAAGCCCGTAGCCCCACCAAAATCTCTGGTGAAAGAGGGCGCCTAAAATCCGGTGCCAATGGTGAAGACCTAGCCCAGTCTTGGATAGCCTTTCATATTCTAAAATCGTCCGTGTTGTCTGAAACACCACGGAGTTTAGAACAAAAGGCTAAAGCAGCAATCTTACCTCTAATTGTCCTAGCTGCCAACCCCTTTCTATGTTCTGCAACACAAAACTGTAGTATATGGTCAACTGGAATGGGCCAATTTTGCGGCAACTGCACGAGCTCCTTAAAGGCATAAAACTCCCTACTTGCCTTCTGGTAAGATGTTCTGGTGCTGGGGGCTAAGGATTGCCAAACCGCGGTTTCAATGTCACTCTGCCAATCTCCCACAAGGTCTTTGGCATGACCTCTGGGCTCTGCCTTGCCCATGGAGCCAGCTTCCGAAACCGTCTGACCTGCTGACGCGATAAAGCGTCAGCAATGGTATTGTCTAGCCCTGGAACATGACGGGCTTGGAACAGAATGTTATGCTGAAGACAATGTAAAGTGAAGGCTCTTAACAACCCAGCGACCCTAAGGCTATGGGACGATAGTGTGTTGATCACATGGACCGTTGCCTGGTCATCACACCAGAAATGCACTACTGCATTAGCCAAGTCTTCCTTCCACAAATGCACTGCCACATATATCGGGAAGAATTAAAGGAATGAAAGATCCCTGCATATGCCAGATGCATACCATTCCTGCGGCCAAGTCTGAGCACACCAACGGTCCTGCCATATTATCCCGAAACCCAGAAGCATCCGAGTGAATTTGGAACTCGACATGCGATAGCAATTCCTTGCACCAGAAAGCAACACCGTTAAAATCCTCAAGGAAGGCAAGCCAGATCCTAAAATCCTCTCGCATGGGATGAGTGATTCTAACCTGGTGATGCGGCAGGGAAATTCCACACATGGCATTGCAGAGATGGTGCAGGAAGGCCCAACCGGGGGCAATGACCTTACATGCAAAATTTAGGTGCCCCAGAAGCTCTTACAGCTGAAGCAAGGTGACCTTTCTCCTACCTAATATTAAGCATAACCGTTCCTTCAAAGCCGTAAGTTTGTCCATTGGCAACCTACAGCACTGCTTAACTGAATCCAACTTTATACCTAAATATTTTATAACTGTAACTGGGCCTTCAGTCTTTTCATGTGCTAGTGGGACCCCCAGTTCCTGCGCGAGGGTACAGAATACTTCCATTAGGTGTGCGCAATGCGCGGACTCCGCCGGCCCCGAGAATAAAAAAATCATCCAGGTAGTGGGCGGAGTCCTTTGCGCCCGAGCGATGTTGCACCGCCCATTTTAGGAAGGAACTAAATTTCTCAAACATAGAGCAAGAAATCGAACAGCCCATCGGCAAAGCTCTGTCAATATAGAACTGCCCCTGAAACTTGAAACCTAAGAGATCGAAATTGGCCGGGTTAATGGGCAACAAGCGAAATACGGATTTGATGTCGCATTTGCCCATAAGCGCCCCCGGACCATTTTTATGCACCATTTGGACCGCTGTGTCGAACGACGCATACCGGACAGAATATAATTGTTCCGGTATTGCATCATTGACTGATTTGCCTTTGGGAGAAGACAAATTGTGAATAAGCTTGAACTCCCCTGGCGCCTTCTTTGGTACTATGCCCAAAGGAGAGACCCGCAAATTAGGAATCGGCGGGACTGCAAACGGTCCAACTACCCTGCCTGCTTCGACCTCCTTATCTATCTTTTCCCGCACCAATTGTTCCATGAGAGCAACTGATTTCTGGTTCCCAGCCGATGAGGGCACCCTGGGGCCCTCAAATGGAATACGAAAGCCTTCCAAAAAACCTTTCTGCAGATATTCAGCATCCTTTTTCTGTGGATACTGACTTAATAGCCTAAGAAGGGAGTCAATTTTGATTGGGCTGGGGAGGCGGCTGTTGCCCACCTGGTTTTCTACCCCCTTGGGTCTCCTTCCCAAAACCTCTCCCGCCTTTTGCTTTGAAACAATTTGTGGCGGGGTGTGGTCCATTGCAGATGGGGCATTCGTGCCTGTATTTGCACTGCGGTCCGTGCACATGACCCCCTAGAACTAAATTCCCAACAGGGCAAGCGGGATTGAACCCCCTGCCCCGCGCTCCCTTTTGTCGAGGAGGCGGGCTGCACTTTGGCTAATATATGGTCACTGTCTGACCTCTCACCGAAACCCGGCCTGGCTGGCATCATAAACTGAAGCCATAGGTCATGGTCTTTCGTGTCCCATCTCAATGAGTGGTCGAATGCCAATCGCATATGAAATGATTCATCATATGCTAACCAAGCACCCCCTTCATACTCTGTATATGCTCTATAGATCATATCCAAGTACTTGGTTAGGATATAGCCCCTCTCTGGGAATCGCTGCTGCACGATGCCCATATAAATCAAGAAACCCGGAAGCCAATTGGCCCAGGTTCTAGCGACTTTTTTCCTCCTATTACGTTCGTAATCCTTGTCCCTGGATTTTTCCTTTTCCTTGCTCTCTGATTCACGAAAAAGCAAAGAAAAGACATCAACGAATTCACCCCATAGGATTTTCTCTCTTGTGGCGGGTAGCAAATGGAAACCTAAAGGGGTCGCAGTACTACCTGTTGGGATGGCATTCTGATCTACACCCGCATACGGGTCCTTGCTGTTTGTTGATCCAGGCGTGACTCCGGTATTAACAATGCCTGCAGGCCCTTGCCATACTGAAGCGCATGCTGCAGCCACCACTGAAGACTGTGTGTCTGGTGCAGCTGCTGGCTGAACAGGGAGGATACTGGCTGGCACTGCGCTGTTAGCGGATTCCTGTACCGGGCTTCCAACATATGACTGAGGAGGTGGTAGTGCATTAAAAGCCCCTGCAGCTACAGGGGAGGCCGAATCCTGAGCAACCACCTGTCTGCCCACCTCCTGAGCCTGAACCATCCCTGTAGTGGGGCCTGACAATGCCTGACTGCCCAGTGCGCTAGAAGAGGTGCCCGAACTAGATGGAATTCCTGAAGGTAATGGGTGTATTGCCCCTCCCCCTTGAAGGAAACCGCCTGAGCTTGACGCTGCATGCCAGCCTCGACCTGACCACCAGGGAAACCAATTCCAGGGGTTTGGCTCCTCCCCAAGTTTGTAATGTGTTGTGATGTGTGTTGGCAATCATCTCACCTTGTGACTACAGTGACGGATGACCCGGCGGGATCGGAACAGTAGCCGAGACTGACGTCGCCCCGCCCTGCGGAATCGGAATGGGAACAGCTGGGCTAACATCCTGGCTTGACTGATGGAAGTCACTCGCAGGCGACGGCTGTGGAGAAAGATTCCACGATCTTTCTCCACAGCCTGCAATCTCGCTAAGATGGCTGCAATCTTGGGGCTGTCCTCTTCCTCCAAGGAGGACTCCCTTCTGGCCCTAGGGTGTTTTGCTGAGGTGGTTGGTGCCCGTCCCTTTCCCTTTCCCCCCCCCCCATCCCTTTTTTGGGTGGCATTATGAATATTTGGACCAGCAGTCAGAAGAACACCCACGGAGACCTAAAACATGTGCCCGGAAGTTGAAAAGGAATAAGGTTGGCACGGAAAGAATAATCCCCTACTGAGGCAGGGGGGAGGGGAGACCACTATGCCCACCTCTCTAAGCCAACTGCGCTGGGTATATCGTGCCCCAGCCATGCATTCGGCGCACCAGCCTAAGGTAGCAACAAAGGGGGTGGGGGTGGGGGTCCACGGTCTCTCCCTCTCCCCCCACAGAAGAAGCCTGGGCTCGCCCACCCCATGGAACCTATCTATGGGAAGAACCATCCGGTCCTTCCCCCAAACCTTCGGCCGAAAGGCTGTAAGCGCTGCACGCCCCCACGCTGCCACACGAAGAAGAAGGCTGCTGCTGCTGGGCGTCTTGCTCCTCCGGTGGGGGGGGCGCCGCTCGTTAAGCCCCAAGGCTTCCCGCCGCAGCGCCAAAAGGTGTCGGCATCGCGGCCGCTTTTGTCCCCACCGCGTTCCTCTGCTCCTGGCCCGGCACTAAGGGGAAGCCCCTGCGCTCCGCAGAAGGAGCCTGCTGCCGTTGCTGCCGCCTCACCTCACTGCCATGTGGGCTTCCCCGAGCGCAATTGCTGCGCTCAGTTCCCTCCCAAACCACACCGAGAAGAGAAGGAGAGGTAGGGCTACAAGCCATAAATAGGCTCACCAGCCCCCCTCCCCTCGGTGGCCTGATGGGAGGCCGACCAATAGGAGGCCTCCACGCCTCGTCCTCCACCCCCACCCACAACAGCCACCCCCACCCAAGCTGCGCCGTGTGTGTGTGTGGGTCCTTTGTATGGCTACCCTGCATGTGTGGTTACCTTTGTATGGCTACCCTGCATGTGTGGTTACTCACACATGTGGGTTTCACTTCGGTTTAGTAACACACACAGTTTTGATCCATAAGTCTTTGTAGACACCAGTGTGAACTTCTATTAATGTGTGAGAGATGTTGAATGAAGTAGAGTCAGAAGAGCCACATGCAAGT
The DNA here is from genome assembly GCA_029215795.1 of Anniella stebbinsi. NCBI lineage: Eukaryota > Metazoa > Chordata > Lepidosauria > Squamata > Anniellidae > Anniella > Anniella stebbinsi. Next base: position 130,549,926 of record JARDYH010000003.1, on the reverse strand, counting down.
ATTAGATGTATGTTCTTGCAACCCCTGTAGGGGTATCCTATTTTCAAATTCAATCTGGCCTTTCAGGCATAATGAAAGCCTGCATTATCAGTCACTTTCTGACCGCTCTTTGCAACACATGTTGCAAAATGTAATGGTAAATGCAATCCTCACAGACTAGGTCAATGTTGATATTTATTTATTTATTTATTTTAAAAGGAAATGCCCTTATTGTATTATGCAGCTCAGTAGAAAATTCACAGTTTGGGAAAGTGCTTTTCTCAGAACAGATGGCCCCATGGATGTATATTGGGGGAAAATAAAGAACTTAGAATACAAATATCCACTCCCACACCTTAGTGTGGTCAGTAGAGAGAAAGAAACTAATTAAGCAGTATGTTAAGAGAGTCTCCTCTTTCTGCAAAGAAGCTTTTCCTTTGTAATGTGACCTTCAAATGACCCACAGGATCCCAGCTTGTGGTGTCTCTAATAAATAGAATGATAGCGAATTCTAGTGAAAGCTGTGACATATCAGTGTTGGCTGAGAGACATTACATTGTTCAGAATCCACTGAATCTTTCTTCATATTGCTATACTTGGCAAGTGCTCCCAATTAAGGCTCTAGAACTGTGTTTTGCTGGCTCTGAGCCATAGCTATGCTCTAGGATGTTGAAATAGTGTACACTATCTATGTGTTATTCCATTTGAAGATGCAAATACTACGGCAATAGTTGCTTTCTATAGTTTTCATCATTCCACCTATATTGCTGCATTTCCTCATAGCTGTCCATTATTTACCAATGTCTTCCTCAAAACAAAGGACTCAATATGTGCAGTATTTCTAATACTTTCTCTTCCCCTGAAATCTGAAATTTGGCTCACATGTAGCTCGAGATATGGTCATGAATAGAAAGGTCTGAAAGGGAGACATTGGCAAATCTCTCCTGAGAAATGGGAGGAGTTCCAATGTGGCCAAAATATGTTCAGATAGCTGGAAACTGACATATACAAGTCTAAGACATTCTGAAAATAAGAGTCTAAAAGCTGAAATTTGGCAGACTTATAGCCCAAGATATGGTGACTACTACAAAGGGATGAAAGTGAGACATTTTATCTTTCCCTAGAAGGGAGGACAAGAGTTGTACCTCCAAATGTTTAAAGTACTTCCAGGCTATCCTGAAAGCTGAGATGTGAGAACACACAGGTGAGGGCACACTAAATATGGACTGAGAATGCTGCATTGTGTGGTAAATTTTTTTTCTTGTGAGATGGATTTAACCCTTCCAAACATTCAGCACGTACTTTCTTGACTTATAGTGATCTCACACTGACTCACAAACTCCTGCTTATTTAAAAATAATGGTTAAACATGTTTTTAGATAGGGAAAGAATCTAGTTTGGGATTTTTTCCCCATAAGGAACTGTGGGAACCCAGGACTTCAAGAAAAGGAAACCAGCAACGAAAATCAGGTTCTGTGGTCTCATTGAAGGATAAGTGGTTGGCTGCATAGAGTGACTACGTTTCCTATGCATGAATTTTCTTGGGTTTGGGCAGTTGTGTGGAGGAGGAACAATGAGAAACAGAAGCACACAGTCACAGGATTGCTGTGATTCCTATGATTCTAAGGCAGTTCCACCAAACAACAACAACCCAACCCACTATCAAAATGATGACAACAATATGTAATTGGCTGTGCATGTAGTTCCAGTTCACAAGCCCTTCCACTCATGTGACTGCAAACTGGCACAAGCCCAAGACATTTGTGGCCAGGGAATTTCCCTGTTTCATCAGGACTTGGGAACCACAAGGTGAGAGGTGTGCTGAGGCAAGCAGATTCAGGTTCAAGGAAGTCAGGTCCAGTTAAGTAAGTCAAGTTGAGTAGGTCATGTTACAGGAAGTGAGGTTCAAGTGAGGCAGGTTAAGAGAAATCAAGGTCAGCTCAAGGTGAGTCACTGGTGTAGTCATGGCATGTTCCAGTGAGCAGCAAGCAGGACCGTGGATAGCTCCAAATGCACACCACTAACTGGGATATAGAACAATGATGTTTCACCCAAGGACTAGAGTCATCTGAAGCTTTAAGAAGGCTGGCAGGGCCTCACTTTCATGTGGCTCAACCCCTCTTGGAAGAACTGTCTGTAATCTTTAAAGGGCCATATCCAATTTTGTAGGATTATGCTTCTGAATGGCTGTGGAGCAGGAGATGCCGTAGGGGAGTCATCCCTGGAGTCTGGGTATCATGGGAAAGCCATATCCTCAGGCTGGAATGGTACAAACTACAGAGAGCAGTATCAGGGTCTCCCTGATGAGTGGAGTGATTTGTGATTTATCTGAACCTTAACCCTGTTACGTCAGTGGAGGGGCTCTTGGCTGCTTAGCCCTGCCCTGAGGGAAGGCACTATGATTGGAGGTCTAATTTAGAAAGAGAAAGTTCCCAGAGCTTTTCAGTGCTGAGTTGGAAGCTGCGTCTCTGACAATTATGCTCAGAAGAAACAGAAGGCTGCAAAATGGGTAATGCATAACAACACAGACCCCACCCCACATCTTGTAGTGTCAGTGGCTGATATGCCCCCAAGGGTATTTCATTTAGGTTCAAGCATATAAGACCTACTCTGACCTGCTTGCATTGGCTGCCTGTATGTCTACGAGCCCAATTCAAGGTGCTGGTTTTAACCTATAAAGCCTTACATGGCTTGGGACCATAATACCTGATGGAACACCTTTCCTAACATGAACCTACTCGAACACTACTTTCAACATCTAAGGCCCTCCTCCAAGTGCATGCTCCAGGAGAAGGTCAAAGGTCGGCAACAAGGGATAGGGCCATCTCTGTAGTATCCCCCCAATTGTGGAACAGTCTTCACGATGAGGCCTGCCTGGTGCCAACATTGTTATCTTTTCGGCGCCAGGTCAAGACTTTCCTCTTCTCTCAGGGATTTAGCAATATCTGATGAGGCTAGGTCTGTTCTTGTTTTTTAGGCTCACAGCTTTTTGAGTTATTATAGTGGTTCTAAGTGTATGTGTATATTATATGTTTTTGCAGTTTTAATTTTTGTATATTGTTTTTAAGTGTTTCAATCTCATGTAAACTGCCCAGAGAGCTTCGGCTATGGGGCGGTACACAAATAAGTAAGTAAGTAAGTAAGTAAGTAAATAAATAAATAAATAAATAAAATCACAGCTAAAGGAGCATTGCCAACCACTCACAATGCATTCTCTGTGTGGCCCAGTCCAATTTTTCCAAATAAATCTTTACAGGCAAGGAGTCATGGCTGTCTCTAATGCTGATATCAAATGAATATTCCAGATCCTGGGCTTCACATTTATTTCTTAATAAGCAAAAAGCAAATGAAAATAGTAAGTTACTATGCATGTTCAGTACATTTTCCTCAAATTTCAAAAACCCAGTTTATAAAAACCATGGCCAACAACTCCCAATCTGTGTGGTTGGCTATGAATGACATTTATTAGGAAATATGAAAGTGAATAGGCTTAACAGTGGATACAGATTGAAATATCAAATGGGACTTTTGTTCTTTTTTGCTTATAAAGCTAAACAAAACAAACAAAAATGTCTTTCCAATGAAGTGGATATTTTAAATGGAGTTCTGTGCTTTATACATACAATGGAGTTCCACAGAGCTTTATTATGTCTCCCATGCTATTCAGCATCTACAAGAGACCCTTGACTCAGTGAGGCCATCTAGAGATTTGGAGGTAGGTGTCATCAGTGGGCTAAGCAACTCCAGTTCTACTTCTCATTTTCATTCGATTCAGGTGAGGCTGTTGAGGAGCTGAATTGATGTCTGGGATCAGTAAAGGACTTGATAGAGGCTGATAAACTGAAGCTCAATCAAAACAAGACAGGTGTGGACAGATGTTCGATGGATTGGAGAAGTGATTTTCAACCTGTATGGGATAAGGTTGTACACTCTCTCTTAAGGATCAGGTTCACAATTTTGGGGTGCTTTTAGTTCTGTCCTGGTCTTTGGGTGCCCCTTAGGGAGGGGGCATAGCTCAGTGTGATAGAGCACATGCTTTGCATGCAGAAGGTCCCAGGTTCGATCCCCGGCTTCTCCAGGTAGGGTGATGAAAGGAATCCTGCCTGAAAGACTGGAGAGCTGCTGCCAGTCAGTGTCGACAGTACCGGGCTACATCGACCAAGGCAAGTACCTACGTTCCTAAGTGGCATCTGTGTGTGGCATGAAGCAACTTTCAGTAGTTCGCTGTGATGCCTTTAATGATCATTTCACAGATAAAATCTCTCGGATAAGAGCCGACATAGATGCCGTCATTATAGCATTTAACATCTACATGAAACCACAGGGAGAGATCAACTGGAGGCATGGGGCGGGGTGCTATCAGTATGCTGATGACACCCAAATATATTTCTCTATGCCTTTGACAACAGCGTCAGCTAAGGATAGTGTGTCTCCTCTGAATGAATGCTTGGAAGCGGTAATGGGTTGGATGAGGAAACACAAACTGAAGCTGAAGACAGACAAGACAGAGGTGCTTACTGTCAAAGGAACCAACCTGGGTTTGGAGGTGTCTCAACCAGTTCTGGAAGGGGTTACACTCCCCCTGAAAGACTGTGTTCTCAGCTTGGGGGTGCTCCTGGATCCATCACTCCAAATGACAGCTCAGATAGATGCAATGGCCAGGAGTGGCTATTATCAGCTTCGGCTGATACACCAGCTGCACCCCTTCCTAGAGTTGGAAGACTTAAAGATGGTAGTGCACGCACTGGTAACTTCGAGGCTTGATTTCTGCAATGTGCTGTACATAGGGCTACCTTTGTGCCTAGTCCAGAAACTTCAACTAGTTCAAAATATGGCAGCCAGGTTGGTCACTGGTACACCTAGGGGTGACCATATTACACCAGCTTTAAAATCACTCCACTGGGTGCCAATTACTTTCCTGGTGAAGTACAAAGTGTTGGTCATTACCTTTAAAGCCCTACATGGTTTGGGTCCAGGATACCTGCGGGATCGCCTTCTCCAGTACAATCCGCCCGACACACTCAGGTCTTCTGAGAAGAACTCACTACAGTCAGCCAAAACTAGGCTGACAACTATTACCCATAGGACCTTCTCTTCTGCCGTTCCCAGACTGTGGAATGGCCTGCCAGAAGAGATCCTCCAACTTAACAGTCTTCCAGAATTTAAGAAAGCTATAAAGACTGATCTCTTCCGACAAGCCTACCCAGTAGAATTTTAAGAGTTTTAGTGGTATTTTAATAATGTATTAGTTTTTATATGTTTTAATATCATTTGCTTTTAATGTTGTTCCCCACCTCGATCCAGAGGGAGAGGTGGGTAAGAAATATATTATTATTATTATTATTATTATTATTATTATTATTATTATTTCAATTCATTTTTGATAAGAATTTACCAAAATTTGCAAAGTTCCTACTTGGGAGCAAAAGAAGTTGATTTTTTTTTTTTAATGAATGCAGGAGAAAACAAAACTGACAGATTCAACCATCCCGCTAACTGCATACATGTGGGCTAGTCTGCACAAATTCCAACGGGTCCAAAGACACACTACATACCATGCAGTTCAGTTGGATTGAGCTCTGCACTGCAATTATTGCAACAGCAAGCACTGTGCCCCAGTAGAAGGAGGTCAGATCTACTCCTTATGTCAAATCATCATGAATGTGGAATAAAAACCAGGAAATAACACCATGGAAGTGGTATGTGGAACGTGGATTGTACTCCAACAGTTATCAGTGCACTTCAATACTGCTATAAAGCAGTAGTGTAGATCTAGCAGAAGATATGATGTGTTACCACACTGGGACCACATTTCCAGACTTTTTAGTTCTTTGGGGTGTTGCCTGGTCACAATGATTCCCTTGTCTTTAATAAATAACTAATATGATTACATACTGTTCTGTTCTACGTATAAACTATATGACATTCCAGAAAACAACTTGCTGTCATTACTCCCTTTCTTCCTTATTTTTCCACAGAAAGCTTAACAGAAAATAAGGAAGTAACATTCTAAGCAATCAACCAGATTTCTCACCAAGGATTGGTCCTAAGTCCATGTCTGTAGCTCTGAGTATCCCTCTGCACCACTGAAGTGGCTAATAAATTTTGGTCTTTGTTGTTTGTGTGTGTGTGTGTTTGAAATGCAAAAAGATCTATCTGAGGTCAAATTTCCCAACCTAGAACTGTGAAAGGAGCTAAATAAAATAAGTTCCACAAAAGCATTACAAACTGTAACATTGTAAAGGGCTGTGTACAGTCCCCAGAATTTTGTTAAAATAACAAAGGGCTCCTGGAAATGTTCTCATCATTGTATTTTAACAGAAATATTTACAGCATAAAGCACAAGAGCCATTGGTGGGCTTGCAACTCCAAGGCCCAACTCAATGTAGGGAAATTCAGCCTCTATAGAAGAATGTTTTAGAAGTGTGTGTATGAGCGAGAGAGACTGTCAACAGCTCTGACACAATTTTCTGATGTGTAGCAACAAGCTAACAACACTTCTGTTATTGCTGCATGCAGAGAAAGCATTTGTTTTCAGTTCTATAGAATATAATCAACAGCAGAGAGATCTATTTGCACGCTTTACACACTTGTAAGAGAGCCTAGAAAAAGTTCCGAAGTAAATGTTTTCTTTAAGCAGCACATTCTCTTTTCAGTTTGTAAGTCAAGGCCAGCCGTGCAATTACTGCCTTGTGGCCATTAATTTTTATACCTTTGTATTTAGATACCTTTTGGAGCCAAAGCCCACACAAGCACAATGGCAGATTTACATCTGTGAAGATGGTGAGGGATTTGAGCAGGAACGGATAACTCTGAAGACCTTGCAGACAAGAACAGCATGCCGTGTCATCATTTGCAGGCTGTCAATGGCTCTAAATTAGGGATGAACAACTCGTTGCCCCATCAGATGTTGTGCTGGACTACCACTCCTGTCGGCCTGAAGCAGTATAGCCAATGGTGAAGGATGTTGGAGTTGCAGTCAAATGAAAGACAATTCCCAAAACATAGACAGCATGAATTTAACAAAATCTGTACATCCCTAGGAGAGATATGTAACAGAAAGAACACACACACACACACACACACACACACCACCCTTGTCTGCCACACAGTGATTAAGCTAAAAAAAAAAGCTCCCTGAAAATGAGCGTTGATGCTGTTGTCATTGTAGTGGCAACATTTTTTTTTAAAAAAAAAAACGTTACGAGAAAAGACCGAAACTGGGCTACAACTCCTGATAATGGTGAGCCCTACCTGTGAGAAACTCTCAAGAATTTCCCCAGCCTCCTGAGGATATTCAGTGAAACTATCCCCCCAAATGGTCTGCCCACAAATAGGGAGGAGAATTTTGAGAGGCCTTTTGCTCACAGCTCTAGCATATTAGGCAAAATTGAGTTAAAAAATAACGTACTAGGAAAAATGTGGATGCATTTTCATGAGAAGATTGTTTTGTTTTTAAACATGTGCAAAGTTTGTGAAGAACCAAATGTAACGGTGGAAAAAGTCGCAAAGTGAATGAACAGCGTTTATGGATGGAAAAATGAGAAATGGAAATAAATTGAAATTGAAAAATTCATCCGCCCAAACCTATTCTAAGGTTCGCATAACTTACCCTACATGATAGTTTTGAATATTGTAGCCAAGTATATAAAAGGGAGAGCCCCACTGCTTGCTGTAAATCAGCAGGTTATCTTTGTGAGGGGTGGGTGGGATATTAAGGAAAGTGTAGACTCTTTGGAAAGGCTGAATGACTCATCCAATGACCTGTTAGGGCCAGAGCCCTGTAGGTGATCCCTAGATGATCATCATCCATCTCTCTCTCTCTCTCTCTCTCTCTCTCTCTCTCACACACACACACACACACACACACAGAATTTTATGCACTACGGAGGTCAATTTGATGGCATCTATTTCATAGTAAACACATATAGAGGAAATTAGTCAATTCACAAATGTGTTGGGCAGTTGTAATTTAACATTGCTCTTGTATATTCAAATGCATAAATTCTGTCACATCCCATGATGAGATACTTATCTACATATGACTATCCATGATATTCTCAATGAATGCTTAGAAATGAACAATGGGTTTAAAGAAATAAACAGGAGACTAGACACAGCTAACATCAGTAAAACCTAGGATGGCTTGAGGATTTCGATCTTTGTGAATTTTGTTATGAACTGACTTGATCCACACCTTCCCCTCCAGCTAAAACAACACATAAAAATGCATTTTAAAACGTGGTATATTTTCCAAGAAAATGTGTTTAAAAATGCATATTTTGAGGGGGAAATGTATTTGGAAATGTATTTAAGATATTTACATGTGAGTATTTTTGCAGATTATAAAAAATTCTGATGCAGTTATGGATCTCAGGTTGCATTTTATTCAGCAAAAAAAAGTTTCTTGTCTGTTGGATGCCACAACATCTTGTTAATAAAGGTTCGTCTAATGGTGGGAGATGTAAAACAGCTAATGCTTCTTTTAAGTATATGTTTTGGCAATGACCAGTAGTTGCCTCTTTTGGGGAGGAGGTCATTATATGGATAAATTTTGTATTGGAACACCACTTAATATCTACTGATGTACATGCTCTTTTAAATTATCTAGCTGTTTCCTGGAAGTTAACATGTGGTCAGAGCAAATGGATTCTCTTCTGACAGCTGAAAGACTGATATTACAAGATTGAAAGGATAAACGCTCACCTCCTATAGTGCAATGGATTGAAGACCTTACAATGCTTTCAACATTTAAATGGGTGGTATATAAACACCACCTGTGAATGGATACTTATTTGGATAGTTGGCCTGCTTTTGCTGAAGTTTATGTATAATTCTTGGAAATCTATTCTATTTAATTCAATTTTACCTTTTGTAAATTTATATTTATATGTTTTAATTGTATATGCTTTAATCTTGTAAACCGCCCTGAGTTTCAGTATTGGGAAAAAGGTGGGATATAAATATTATAACAATAATAATAATAATAATAATTACAACAATAATCAGTATTTTTATATATACACAAACATACATATATACCCACCCATGCACCAAAACACACATTTCATATGTATCCATTGAAATTGACACATTCAAACCTATATAGCTACATGTTTTTCTTGGTTCTTTCTTTTCTTTTGTTGATTTTTTTTTTAAAAAAAATGCAGATTAATGCTGAAATGGAACAGATGGATTGCTGAGTGAACACATGCCTAAATGACATGGACCAGAAATAGATTGATTCAGCCACATACACACACACACCAAAACCCTCCATAAGTTTTGAGGAGCAAATTACCTGTGCATGATCTTAACACCCAATATTACTTTCTGTGAGCCTATACTTAAGTGTACAGTTGACCGATCAATTAGTAAAGATTTTCTTTTTATCTCACTTTACTATAATACTGTGACAGCTTATGTAATGAGAAAAAAATGGTAATAGAAAGCTTTTGAATTCCTCTTTATTTCCTTCCACTTTTTTTAAAAAAATATATAAAAGATGATATAAAACCGAATTGAAGTCAAAACTTTTTTTTTTTTTTTAAAGGAATGATTGGGTGCTTCATCTTGTGTTCTGCAGGTCTCCGGGCTTATTCAGTGTGATCAGAGATACCAAGGACATGTAAAAGATTATTCATTTGGCCTTATACTTCCAGACCAGCACATTCTTGTCTCTGTTTACTTGGGCAAGAAATGTGCAACTGGAAGACTTTGTCGAGCCCCTTTGCTGATCTTGTGTGATCTTTGAGCCATTATGAGATGATCATGATTTATGAACGTCATCAAACTCTTGCCAGAGATGTTGCCAATGGTCACATTAATCTGGGCTCAGCTACCTTTCCTTGTTTTCAAACATTATTTCAAGTTCAACCTGGAAATGGCAGCATCTACATAGTCCTCAGCTGAAGTGAGTCACAGGATCGTTTTCTCTGGATAAGCAATTGTGTCAACAAGTCCTAAATGACCACAGTTGGGACATAAATTCTAGGACTGTGAATCCTGCTAAATTGCATGGTGAAGGCAGCAGTAACAGGCATCTGTACCAGGTGCATTTGGGTTTTCTAAGCATGTGCTTTCCAGCGGCTCCCATTCTCCCCCAAGTAGATTTTGTTTCATTTCCACGGAGAGGAGAGGGAGTTATCACCTATGCTGGGCTAAAATAATAACTTTGGTTGACCTTGTCTCTCCCATTTAAAGTTTTAAGTGCTGCAGCTGCATACTTTCTGATCCATCAACCTCCAGGCTACCCAGATTCATTTTTGTTATATCCTGTCGTCATCGCCAGAACTGTAGCCAGAAGTGTTCAGCTAGGAGAAGGGGGCCCATAAACAGGATCAGACCTCTTGGGTATTGGCAGAAATGACAAGAGTTATGTAGCCTATTTCTTGTCAGAGAAAATAAAATGTGGCTGAGCGTGGGAAGGTGGGGACTGAGAGTGGGGGTGGAGAGAATAAACAGAACTGCCAGTGGGCTCTCTGGGCTTGGCGAAGGGCCCAGCTCTCCCTCAACCTTTGGCTCTTCAGAGGAGCCTTGTTTCTTCTGGGTTATTATTATTATTATTATTATTATTATTATTATTATTATTATTATTTTGTCTCCAGTCACCTTTCTTTCTTTCTTTCTTCCTTCCTTCCTTCCTTCCTTCCTTCCTTCTTCCTTCCTTCTTCCTCTCCTTCCTTCTCTCTTTCCTTTTCTCGTTCTCTCTTTCTCTCTTTCCTCCCTTCCTTCTCCTTTCTGTATTCCTTCCTTTCTTTTCCTCCTTTTTCTACTTTCTCTTCTCCCTCCCTCCATGCATTCCTTTCTTCTTTTCTTCTTTCTCTCTTTCTCTCTTTCCTCCCTGCTTCCTGTTTTCTTTCCTTCCTTCTTTTTTATTCTTTTTCTCTTTCCTTCCTTCTTCCTTTCTCTCCTTCCTTCCTTCCTTCCTTCCTCCCTTCCTCCTTCCTTCCATCTCTCCATCTCTCCATCTTTCCTTGCATTCCTTTTTATTTTCTTCTTTCTCCCTTTCCTCCCTCCCTCCTTCCTGTTTTCATTCTTCTTTCCCTTTTCTTTTCTTTTCTTTTCCTTTCTCTCTCTCTTTCTCTTTCTTTCCTCCTTTCTTTCTCTCCCTCCCTCCCTCCCTCCCTCCCTCCCTCCCTCCCTCTTTTTTAAAAAAATTCCCATAATGTAAGATTTTAAAAATAAAAAGACCAAACAGCAGGCATGGGGCAGTATCCATCACTAGGGCAAAGGGGACCTAGTGGTTCTTGAAGCAACCGGAAAAGAGCAGAAACACCCATTTTGGAAATGGGTCAGGTCAGTAAAGCTCTCAGAAGGGTGCTGATTTGGAAATGAACATTTCCACTCCAGTCTAGGCTTGCTTTAGGCAGTGCTGACTCCCATTCCTGTTGGTGCAACACAATGTCTGGAAGCTCAGTGGCACTATTAGATACTGCCCCCAATAACCACGACATTATAAGTGTGACTCATTAACCTGAATAAAAGAATCAATGTCTAAACGTATAAATAAGTGGCACCTCCAGTGAGATTAGGCATGGGCGACAATTTTGTTTCCATTTGGCTTTGATCAGAATTTACTAAAATTTGCAAAGTTGTCCATATCCTGGACAACATGAACTTGGGGTTTAAAAACAGAATGTAAATGTGGGAGAAATCCAAAATGACAGATTAATCCATCCTCACCAAGAGCTTTGAGTGTTTCCTGGGATTGAAGCCTGGGTTTGGATCCGTGTATATTCAACCATGTTAGTGCTGAACTAGGGTTGCCACCTCTTTTTCCTGAGAAGCTCCTCATCCCTAACAGCTATATAGCAGCCAGGTACATCATGGCTCTCTCTCTGCTGGGAATAGCGGTACATATTGAATTTTGGCTGGTGCAGTTGGGGAAGAATTTTAGTTCAGTTTGGGTCTGATAAGAATTTACAGATGTATACTGTACTTTTAAGCTTCTATATTTTATATTGTTTTTATGCTGTACTTTGTGGTTTTAATTTTTGTAAAGCGTCCAGAGAGCTTTAGCTATTGGATGGTATAAAAATGTAGCAAACAAACCAATAAATAAATAAATAAATAAATTCATATTCAGCAGAGAAAGTACTTGAGGTTTTGTTTTTGTTTTTTTAAAAAATGAATGTGGGAGGAGGAAGTGAAACTGACAATTTTTTTTCCATCCATAGGTGAGATTACACCACATAAACCAAGAGTTATTACCACGATGCAGGAGAGGATGTCATTTCAGGGCAACATTAATTCATATGTAGTGTGAAGGTGTCCATGTGCAACCATTTTTGTCAAACATCTTTAAAGAAATTTTAGACATAATGAATTCAGACATAGTGCCACATCAGCAAATTGCACTAACCTCTTTATTATCACTTTTAATAATATTCTACTTTTGATGATGTAATGAGTCCTTTCAGTAAGCCATAAAGAATTAGTCACTCTTTTATTGACATTATTTATTTATTATTTATTTATTACATTTGTATTCCACCTTTTTTCCACTAAGGAACCCAAGGCGGCATACATAATCCCCCTCCTCTCCATTTTATCCTCATAACAACAACCCTGTGAGGTAGGTTGGGCTGAGAGTCTGTGACTGTCCCGAAGTCACCCAGTGAGCTTCCATGGCTGAGTGGGGAGTAGAACCTGGATCTCCTGATATATGGTCCAGTGATACCATGCCAGGATTTGGCAAGTCGCATTAGCCAAGAAGCTCGCTCATCACAATAGATGGATTAGGGGGATAACCGAGCAAGATAGTTTGATAGAGATAGGGATTCTGTTCTTGATCTTAGCTAAGAAAAAAAGAAAATGTGTACAGACCACAACTCATGCAGATATCAATTTGGAGGGATGTAATGTCTTAGACATTTGAATATATACCTTGTGGAACTCTTTATATGGGATTACAAAACTGAATGTGAATGTTGATGAAGGATCATTAGAGATGGATAAAAAATTAGTCTCATTCGGCTTTGATAAGAATTTACCAAATTTTGCAAAGTGCCCCATAAACCAAAATGAAATTTTGCACTGGCCAAATGCAATAGGTACAGGTAATCCCAGCATGGAGAAGAAAGCTGGGATGGGGAGTGGGGAGTGGGAGATCCACATGGGATCTCCTCCTCCAATGTAAGAGTTTTGTCTCCAGTCACAGAGGAGAGGTTTGCTGCCACGGGGCCATAGGTGTGTATATTTATCATTTTATATTGTTTGTATGATTTTATCTGTACTCCACCCTGAGATCCTTGTGATAGGGAGGGATATAAATAAATAAATAAATAAATAAATAGGATTGCTTTCTAAAGATGCAATCCTATTCATGTTTAGAGAGAGAGAAAAGTCCTACAGCTTCTAGCATGCCCCACCCAACTATGCTCACTGTGGAATGCTGGGAGATGCAGGCCTTTTTTCTGTCTAAACCTCCATAGGGTTGTTCTGAAGAAGGACTATTACCATTTTAAATTTTTCTCTACAATCTCTGTAAACAGAAAGTTAAGCTAAACTTTCATACAGCAGACAATACAATGTATAGTTAGTAGCAAATAGGGCAATGGAGAGATTTTCAACAAAGCTTGGTACCATATCTTATTTATTTATTTATTTATTTATTTATTTATTTATTTATATTTGCTTGTTTGTTCATAGATTTTAGGACATTTATATACTGCCTTTCGTGTTTTGGAAGCAAAATAAATAAGTAATCCAAAAGTGTTTCACAAAATTAAACCATAACAAACTAAAATTCAATCAATAAAATAATAAAACACTAAAAAAAAAAATCTCATTCAAACTAAAACAGTAAAACATAGTGATGTCTTACCCAGGGGCTGTCTTGACATCGTCTTTGCCCCAGGCTTGCTCCAAATCCATGCTGTGTCGATTAGATGATGCAGCTGCAGATTCGAAGCCACCCCAGGGCAAAGAGGCAAAGATGCATGGCTGAAAAGTGAGGTCAGCCTGGCTCTGCTGCCAGTCTGTCCTCGCTCGGTGCCACTCCAGGGGCATTCCTAGGTGGAAGGCTACCACCTATTGGTCACTGGAAGCTGCAGGAGGGGGAGGGCCCAGCCAGCCTAATGGCCTCCAGAAAGCCTACAGTGCTTCCCCTTGTTAAAACAACTTGCCACCACCACGCCCCAGTGATGTGCGGGGTTTGGCGGCAGAGCGATGCCAACCCAGTGCCACGAAGACAGCCCCCCCACCGTGAATTTGTTAATTTTTTAGAAAGTAATGAATTTGTCCATGTCAGTTTGGCTGAGAGCTCCCCTTTAACATGACATCTCATTCCGTGTATACAAGTTTTCACGCGTGCACAGTGTCAAGCTGTAGTTCGGAATCACGTAGTGCAACATGATGTCACCTGCATCACCATATTATGTGGCCCCTTTCTGATTGGTTGTTTTCATCTGGCCTGCCTGCCTGGGTGATAGTGTGTGATGTTTACTTACCATCGCCAATCACTAATATGAAGATGAACCTGCCGTGTCCTCCTCCTCCTCAGAGCCAGAGCTGTGGCAGAGGCTGGAACAACAATAAGGGAAGTAGCCAATGAGATTGCTTCAAGTAAGTGTGTGTGTGTGTGTGTGTGTGTGTAGGGTCTAAATTGTAGGATAACAGAAAACGTAGGGGAGAATCTGTGTTCTGCTTTATTGTGCATACTTTGAAGCATGCAATCAATTCCGAACGTAATAGCAAATTCATAACAGATGGATCCAAGCTCACTACGAAGATGATCATTATTAATGGATGAATTTTGACCAATGAGCCAGTTAATTACAAAATTCAGCAGCATTGCCAGTAAGAAAACACAATAAAATATCTCTTGTCCATTTTTCTCCATCCAATTTTTTTTTTTAAAAAAACATACTTTTTAGAATGAGCATTTACCTTGAAGCTGCCGTATCCTTTCAATTGGAGACTCTGACCACATGATCTTTCTTTAAGTCTTCTGTTGTCAACAGCAAAGACAAGCCCTCCACTCACAAAATGAAAATGATACTCTCAGGGCTATCGTTCTCCTTGTTCTCCTTCTTTTAACAAGCAAAAGTTATTTGGCAGATGTTCACATAGAGAGAGAGCGAGCGAGCTGCGAGACGTTCAGCAAGACCGAAGATGGCTACTGCCTACTCCCACCTTCCGCTCACTCGACTTCCCATGGGCTTCCTCACTTGTCCCTGGCCAACATTCAGCTGCTGCGAGTTTTAATTAGAACCATATTTGATTCCCTGCATGAACCCGGCTTGGTTAAAAACCATATTATGAATCTTTTTTTTCAGCTCTCCGTGCCCAGTAAAAATATTATGAGATAGCACTTCATGGCCTTTCTAAATACAAAAAAAGGAAGGGAGAAAAAAAGAACACATTCCCCTTTAAACATTTCAAACATAAAAATCAAATGATTTTGGATAGGGGGGTGCTGAATCAAAACCAAATAATGTGTTAGTTTGATTGCAACATTTGGCTTTGAACATTTTAAAAAGCAACTTTAAGAACATGAGAACATAAGAAGAGCCCTGCTGGATCAGACCATGGGTCCATCTAGTCCAGCACTCTGTTCTCACAGTGGTCAATCAGCTGTTGACCAGGGAACCAAAAGCAACAGTACACTCCCACCCATGTTCCCCAGCAACTCATGTACATAGGCTTACTGCCTGTGATACTGGAGGTAGTACATAGCCATCAAGACTAGTAGCTATTGATAGCCTTCTCCTCCTGTACATTGGTGGTTATGAGTGTGATGATTAGAACTGTGGTGTGTGTGTGTGTGTGGTAAGGGGGTTAAATCTTTCTCAACATTCCATGGGGCTCATGAACATCCCAACCTCCTGAATGTTTGGCACAAGAAGAAAGTTTCCCTCCCATGGCAAAAACAATTGGGGGTGGGATTGAAACTACAGCATGGGAGAAAAGAGGTCAACTCCCTCCCCTGCACGATGTTCCTGGTCCATGATGCTATTTAAATTTATTATTTTATTCTTTTTAAACACACATTGTCAAATTATGTGTTTAATGTACTTGGGCTCCCATTATTGAGTTAACAGGATATCTAGTTCTATTGCAGATAAAGATTTCATTAGGTAGATTTGGCCATCCCCCCCCCCCCTTCAGTGTTACAGATAGACAGTGGCTGAATTAGGACAACATGATAGTCAATGGTGGGGTAATAATTAACTTTACAGTTGTTCATCTAGGGGGTACTCCCCACACAACATGGTAATAAATAATCAACCGTGGTGTGGATTAGGATCAGCACTGAGTTGACTATGGCAGCATTCGGACGACATGATAGTCAATACAACTGACGATTGTTCCCCCCCCCCCCCAGTTGCTTAATGTGTCGTCCGAATTCAGCCATTGTCACAACAATAGCTCCCTATCCAAGTAAGGGATTTATCTAAAATTGGTTTCCTATTAAGTACAAAAGCAATTTCCTTTGCAGTGGTCCTCATAAGTCTCAGGTCTCCAACATAGTGTCCAGCCACCAATGTGCCCAGAGACACATCTGTTGGTGCCCACCAGTCTCCCTGCCCCCTTGTTTTTATTTATTTCTTATGGTTATTTTAAATTTTTAAAGTTTTTTTTTTAAAAAAACAATGGGAAGGCTGCCCAGCTGCCCTCCAGCACCATCTTTGGGTTCAAAAGAATGTCTTTGTGTTTTAGAGCTCAGATCCCAGCTGTGCTTTTACTTAGGTATTACCAGTTTGCCTTCTAGGAAATGACTGTTTTGTGACTAATCATGCTCACCATGGCAGCCATTTTTATGAATGGACAGTCACCTGCTCATGGCAGCCATTTTGTAAAAGCACCCATGGCACTGTCTCAAAAATTCCAAATGTCCCCAATCTGGCCCACAGCGGTTCCTCACCCATCCCAAGGAGCCTCCTTGGATTCTTCTAGAGGGTGAGGCCTTCAAGCTGTTGTGTTTGGTCTCACACAAGCAATGGAGGACTCAACCAGTACTAGGAGGCATGATTGCACTTCCCAGCACTGGCGACGTCCACATGGGGAAGCTACTATGCACTGTGTAAAGCCAGGGATTTGGCAGGTACTGGGAAGTGCAACCATAGGTACAACATGTGCTGTGCAGAGCTGGGAAGTTGGTTTGATCTTAAACAATTTGATGTACACTTTGAGAACCAGAGAACCAGTGTGGTGTAATGGTTAGAGTGTTGGACAGGGACTTGGGAGATTTGGGTTCTAGTCCCTGTTTGGCCATGAAGCTCATTGGGTAACTTTGGGCTAGTTACTGACTCAACCTACCCTGAGGATAAAATGGAGAGAAGGAGGACCATTTAAGCTATCTTGGGTTCCTTGCAAAAGTGGGGAAAAGTTGGGTATAGATGTAATAATAAATAGGGTGACCAGATAAAATCCAGGTCAGGGCTCCTGTAACTTTAACAGTTCTAGAGAAAAGGGAATTTCAGCCAGAGTCATTTGTATGCAATTAGTTCCTGGTGAAATTCCCTCTTCATCACAACAGTTAAAGGTGCATGCACTATACTAGAGTGACCATATACAAAAGAAGGCAGGGCCCCTGCAACTTTAACTGTTGTGATGAAGAGGGAATATCACCAGGAACTAATTGCATACAAATGACACTGGCTGAAATTCCCTTTTCTCTACAACTGTTAAAGTTACATGAGCCCTGACCTGGATTTTATCTGGTCAGCCTAATATAAATAAACAACTTTTATTTAAAAAATAATGAATAAATAAATGTTCACTGCACACTCCCACTTTGTACATAGTTTCATTTAGGCTACTCTGTCCTAGATTATTCCTTAGGTTTTATAAAACCATATTGCTCTGAAGAAGGATAAAGTTTTGCAGCAAAGGTGCAGAATCCAATGGGGCTCTTCATGGATTCTCTTATGCCCCATCAAATCCATCATGAACGTGGCTCCCCAACGTTTGTGCAACATTGAGTTAGTGCTTCCTGGGCAACCTGGAACGAGTGGAAATGCTCATTTCTGGAAGGAGGCGGGTTAGTAGAGCTCACCTTTCTGCTCGTTTTGGGGCTTCCTCTAGGAAGTGCTAAAACAGTGGGTCCTACTTGCACAATGGAATCAGCAGGACCCGCCACTTACGGGAGGGAATTGGTGTGGTGGAAGGGAATTGGCAAGGGCATAAGCACCCCATTGGATTCTGCCCTAACATTCCAACTGTGTGCTTGTGCACAACCTCCTCTTCAGGCTTCCACACACCTTGAGGAAATTCATGTCCATGAAAGCTTATACCGCCATATATTTGTTCACTTTTAAGGTGCCACAAGACCCTTTGTTGGTTTTGCAGCTGTAGGCTAGATCTAAATTACTGCTTTATAGTGGTATTGAAGTGCACTGGTAACTGTTGGGGCACAATCCACATTCCATATTCCACTTTCACGGTGTTATATCCTGCTTTGTTTTCCACATTCGTAATGATTTGACACAAGGTGTAGATCTGGCCTAACACAGCTACCCTTCTGGAATATGTTTTACTTCAGAGTCATGTCCAATATTTGGCATTCTCCCAACAGAGCCATCTTAATACAAGGTTTTGGTGGCCTGGTTCTGTTCATCAGGCGGCTGAAGCATTTTTAACAGTGGAGGCAATGAACTCGTGCAAGAAGCCAATTCTTAGCGATTTCTCAACAGGGGAAAGCAAGCGAGCTAAACAAAGAAAAAAAATCTTGGCTTTTTTTGTGCGCTACATTTGTAGGTTCATGGCTCACCCACCAGTATACTGTCAGCAAGTTTTACTAGCCTCTATCATTTTTATAGATCATGAACAGTAGATCTACCTAAACTGTTGACCCCTCTTGGTCCCCTGTAAATCTGACTTTCTGCAAACTAGTGTAGTTCCCCCCCACACAAATCCATGCATCTACCTCCACCCAGCTCCCTTTCCCCATCAACGCTTCATTCACTCCCTTGCAGTTTCTTGGTTCCTGGCAACTTGAGCTTAAATGGAGCCCAGTAGTATGGAACGTTGTCAAAATGTTCTGAAAATCCAAATAAATTATGTCTAATTTTTATCAGCTTAGTCTGTAACCTCCTGAAGCATCTAGTTAGCCAAGACCTTTCCCTTTCTAAATCACTCCCGTTATCTCTTGTTAGTTTAGCACTATGTATTTACTTGTGTAACATGTCCTTTTAATGTAGTTCATAGCAAATACCAAACTGATGGAACCACAGTTCTTCGAGAATGCCCTTTTCAACTCTGAGCATAACTGCACTCGATGACTCATGGATCCTAGCCTTGTATCTTCTCAGAACAGCACAGTTTTTCCACAGATACTCCAGCTGCTTTCATACACCCAAGCCATGATGGCTTTCAAAATCCTGCTTAAAAAGCACATTCCCCCCTCCCCAAAAGTAATTACTAATTACAGCATTCTCCATAAACTTGAGTAACTCTCTCTTTAAGAATTCCAACTAGACGTTTTTAGGCATTTCACTCCAAGCCTAAGCCTACATAGCACTGTTTTTTCACATTTGCATTCTGCCCTTTAAAGGAGTTCAGATTGCTCTACATGGGGTTACCTGTCTATATCCTCACAACAACCCTGAGGACTAGTGACTTATGTCCTTCCCCCCAGGCAGAGATTTTCCAAAACTCTCCCTGATTCAAATGTAACAGTCTATGTGCCATACAACTATGACCACTTATATCACATTAGGTCACAGATCAGAGTCTATCAGCCTTCATGGCTGGCTGAAGGATGATGGGAATTGTAATTGGCAGATCTGGAGGGTATCAGGTTGGAGAAGGCTGATTTATATACACACAAAATCAGGCTGTGCACAGACTGCCTCCCATTCCCATTTGGAGCTTCTGGAAATAGCCCTTTATGGCCACCGTAGTTTGAGACCTTAGAGCTAGGAAACGACAGGGACACCCTCCCTCCGGACAGCACAGGAAAGTCCTGCGGGCGGACGAGTGGATGGGGCAGCAGCAGCTCACCATC
This sequence comes from Anniella stebbinsi, assembly GCA_029215795.1. NCBI lineage: Eukaryota > Metazoa > Chordata > Lepidosauria > Squamata > Anniellidae > Anniella > Anniella stebbinsi. Next base: position 130,529,993 of record JARDYH010000003.1, on the reverse strand, counting down.
GTCCCAAGCCAGGCTGAGGCACTTTGGACGCCCTCAGCCCAATCCAATCCTGATTTGTATCCGGACTAAGGCAGGCCGAATGGGGCCACCTTGGTTCAGATTTGGGGCTCGGGCCGGAAGCAGTTCACAGCCCTATAAAAAAAACCTGCATGCATGGAGGTGGTGTTTTTCCTCCTTTTCAGAATTGGTCCCTTCCTACAGGCTGCTGTCACAGGCTGGATAGAAAAAGACAGAGAGACTATCTACACTACTGCTTTAACCGGTTTAAAACTGTTATAAACCATTTTAAAGCAGTAGTGTAGCTAGGCTCAGAGATTTGGAAGATTGGTGGCTGTGAGAGAGGGATGGGATGGGTAAACATGGGGATTCGTTTCCAGGTTGGATATTAATGCAAGCCAGGAAATGGTTGCAATGCTCACCTTGTATTTGAGCCAAGCATCTTGGGCTCATGAGACTCTTATTTCTGAGCTTGGAGATAGGCAATTTATTTATTTATTGCATTTCTATACCGCCCAATAGCTGAAGCTCTCTGGGTAGTTTACAAAAATTAAAACCATAAAAACCATTCAAAATATAAAAAAGCCAGTATAAAAACACAATTTGTAATACAGTATAAAAGCACAACCAAGATAAAAACCGAGCAGCCATGCAGAATTTAGTTCAGATTTAAAATACAAATGTAAACAGCAAGGTTAAAAATCAAACTGAAGAGCTGTTAAAATACTGAGAAGGAAAGAAAAAGGGTCTTCACCTGGCATCTAAAGGAGCAGCAAAGCTGTGCAGATGCTGTGTGGACTGGCAGTTGATAGTACTTCACCGCTGGCAACGAGACAATGCCCTCCATTGCACCTGAAGGCAACAGCCTAGTTTCGAAGGTGCCAGACAAGACATGTGGCACACACAACTCTTATCGTCCAACAGAGAGGTGGGGTGGGGGCTCAGAAATAATGGCCAGGGAGCTGCAACTGCTGCCCCCAGCATCTGCTGCCTGAGGCAGGTGCCTCACTCTGTCTAATGGTAAGGCTGGCCCTGGTTGGTGGCATCCTTAGTGTCTTCTCTTCAGATTTGATGCATTAAGCACAGTAAAGAAACCCAGAGGTTGTATTCAAGGTGGAGCAGGCCTCACTTTCTCATTAAAGGTGGCCTGCTGATGCTGGCAGACACTTTGTGGAAAATACAAGAAGCTGGATCTTCTTAACACCTGCTGTAATATTGCTTGTAGTCCTTGAATAGCAGAAATGCTCGAAGAGGCAAGACTAGAAAAAAAGTATATCCAGTTTCCTAATGGCTTCACTCATCATATGTTACACAAGATTAACATTCCATATTAGCATTTATGACCAGCCATTGCTTTTACGAATATTTTGCTTTGGATCCCAACGAGGTCCTGCCTGTTGCCCATTGAAAAGCATTGAAATTGTGTTAGCACTACAGTCCGCGCTGTGCTGCAGTTTGCTGAACTGAGGTCTAACCATGTATTCCTGGCAAAAATAAATAAATAAATCAGTTAATCAAAACCCCCTTGGTATTAAAATTCACAGCTTATTCATCATTCACCCCCATTTCAGTATAACCCTGTGTAAAGCGCAACGGAGATACCCAGGCAGATTTGGAAAAAAACCCATTAAGAAATGGGTGGGTTTTTCTAAGAGGATTGCACACCTTCAAAACAGGATTGCACCTTCAAAACAGGATTGCACACCTTCAAAAAAGTCCACTTGAGACTTTGGAAGAAGGAAACAACTAGTTCGAGTGGATAAATAAATACTGTAAACTATATATATTTATCTTCTTTCTCCTATTTATATTGTTTCCCATTTTAAAAACTTAAGAAAATCACACCAACCCCTTTATTAAGTCCCCTTACCATATCTGCTGTCAGAATTTTTTTCATTTCTAGGTTTGTCTATTTTTTTTTTATTTTTACCCTCAGTTTGCATTGTAAAATCTCTGTAACAATACTATAGAAGCTAAGGAATGTTTGTATAGCTAAAGGCTGCTAATGTGCAACAGCTTGTAGAATGAATCCAGCAAACGTTAATTGCATGTCAAGTGTGTAGTCAGATGCTTAACTGAGCAATCCTAATCTTGATTTACACCCATTGGACAGGAAAGGATCATTCCTTACTCTCCCTGCACTGGTGGGGCATAGAGATACGGTATACAGCTGGAAAAAAATAGTGCTGGAATAGTAATACAATTACTCCTGCAGGTGGCAGCTACTGATGGAACCAATAGAGTGGTGGACATCCAGTGAAGGTGGCCATGTGTCCTCTTTTACAGAGGACAATCCTCTATTTGAAGGGCTGCTAGAGCACAGTTCTCTAATGTATTTTTAAGGCATCCTCTATTTGAAGGGGTGCCCAGTCCAATTCCAGAGATAATGATAAAGAACCACCAGAAGGAAGAGCTGGGCCTTGGAGTTGCTCATCAACTGTTAGTACCTGGACTGCAGGCTGAGCAAGGTGCACAGCTCTCCTGGTCACTGACTTCTCCACTACGGTGAGATGTACTGTATTCTATCTAAAGGATAATAATAATTTCTAAATGTGCATCTATATGTGTGAATTAGTACATGCAAATTCTATGCAAATGACCTCTCTTGTTTGGTGATGTCTGTCCTCTTTTTTGGTGATTCACAAATGGCAACCCTAAATCCAGGTGGGGTTGGTGAAGGAAGAGCAGAATTTAGGAGGGATCTTATATTTGCCCAGGACTTGATCCCACGTTGTGCCTGCAAAACAGTAGCATAAGTTAAAACACTCCTTTTAAAGCGATGGGGAGCCCAAACAACCCCCGCCCCCACCTCTGACTCCAACCCCATATTTACAGTGGGAGATAAGGCGGAGATAAACAATTTAGCCAGTTATGGCTGTATAGAGACACAGCCCTTCTATAAGCCATGGTGAGCCACATGGCTCAGGCAGCAGATCAGGAGGGGGGTGGATTGTGTCCTCATCCGCTGCCTAGAGGGCTGTCTCTGCTGCTGCTACTCACCTACTGACTCAGTGGCTGCATGGATTTCCAACACAGAGACTTTTATGAGCTAAACTCTCCAAGCCCTTAGCCTGGATGGATGAATCCGCCAGGTTTGGTTTCTCCATCCCACATTCATTAAAATCATTATCATCATCATCATCATCATCATCATCATCTCAAGTCCTACCTATCCCATTCATTGTCAATGTTATATATATATATATATATATATATATATATATATATATATGAACCAATTGAAATCCTCACCCAAGAGCTTTCTTGATCTAACATAGATAGCTGCCTTATACCAGGCTGGACTATTGATCCATCTAAACCAGTATTATCTATTTTGTCTGGCATTGACTCTCCAGGGATTCCAGCCAAGATCTTCCCCATGCTATCAGATCCTTTGAACTGGAGGTACCAGGAACTGAACCTGGGACCATCTGCATGCCAGGCATCAATGCTACCACTAAGCTATGGGATAACGCATCAGGTTTTCATTGGCTCACGGACTTCGCAGTTACCTGAAACCTTACACATCCTTTGTTTGCTTTTGCACAGCTCTGCATGGTAAATTAGCATCCAGGATGTGGAAGAATGGAAGAGAAGCATGTAGATTTCCATGCCATTTACTGAGCTGTTTGTGAGCAAAGGTTCTTCCTCACTGAACATGCAAATTCTGAAATGAAAATCAAAACTCCTCAAAGATCATTTTTGTTGTACACAGTGAGAGTGGATGTGTATATATATATATATATATATATATATGACCAGTACAGAGAGCTTTGGCTATGGGGTGGTATAGAATTGTAAAGGAGGAAGAGGAGAAGGAAGAGGAGGAGAAGGTTGAGTGTGATTGAGCAATGCTCCCTGGTGCAGGTATAGTATGTGATCAAATATATACAAGTCAATGCTTCAAATGTGTTGGTGAAGGGGCTCTGAAACTTGCACAGCCATTTTAACAAGAGCATATTTGTGCAGCAGATGTACAATTTTTTAAAAAGGCATTTGCAAAAGCTTTCCCAATGAAAAGCAGAAAACCCCCGTTAAGGATCAGATTGCTTAATTTCTTAATGTTGCATTGAATTAAAAAAAGGTTGCTAGCCTAACCACCGGCTTTCTGGGTATAAAAATTCCTAGGGATAGTTAATGAAGTTCTGTTCTTTTCCATGTTAAATTAAAGCATTAGATCTCAAATCTTTCCTTAAAAAAAAAAAAAAAGCTAGCAAGACAAGAGTGGGAAAAGAAAAAAAATAATGGATTCTGCTCAGCAATCCCATATGGCCAAATGCTAAAATGTTTTGGACTGTTTGTGTGTGTGTGTGTGTGTGAGAGAGAGAGAGAGAGAGAGAGAGAGAGAGAGGGAGAGGGGGAGAGAGAGAGTAATAAGTTTGCACTGATCTTTGGGGAAATATGAGTCAGAGATGCATATTTTGGAGACGCTCTTACAAATATTATCTCTCAAGTGTTGTGTGACGCTTTACAGCCTTACTCCTGCAAATCTTCCATGTCGCTCTTAGAATGGAGTCCAAACTATTTACATTGAAACATCTGATGGCATATGTCAATAAAAAGGCAGCCTGTTTCTAATTTTAATCCCCTCCTCCAAAGTGCAACTTTTAAAAATGTGCATAAACAGGAGTGAACTAGTAGCAGTCTAAAGTTGTCATCATTGACAGTTTTGATTTATCTTAACTCTCCCTAGCCATTTGGCTAAAGTTTTAAGTAAACACTTTCAGTCTTCCTCATGTTCTCTTTACTGCCACCTCCCACTAATAAGTGATGTTGCCAAGAAAAGCAGCCAGACAGTTCATTTACCTCCCAAACTTGCCTGAAAGTAGCTTGCCTGGTTTAGACAAGGGTCAAAACTACTACTGCACATTTTCAACAGATGGAACAATGCTTCAGAAATGTATTTACATTTTGAAGAAAAAAAGTTATTTGCTTTCAGGATGTGTGTTTAACAAATGGTTAGGGTTGAATGAAATATTATAGCTGAGACAGAAAACACACAATTTGAGAGAGGCATTTATGGCGATCGATGTGGCTGTGATCCTTTGCATCCTACTAACCCAAGGATTCCAGCGCTGTGCACCGGGGGACTCAAGTACACTGCCAAAGTGGCAAAAAAATGTGCCTTAAAAAATACCACCTTACTGGTTGCACCCACCACTCTAGGGCCTTCAATGCAGTAATAGCCTACAAAATCTGGACTCATGGCCAGGGGATATATACTGCAACCACCTTGAAAGGTGGGTTAAAAACTTTTCTTTAATAAAAGAACAAACAAATAAATGAATAAATAAATAAACAAACAAACAAACAAATGAATGAATAAAGCTGCTGCATTATAGCACGTGATAATCCCACACAAGCATTACATGGCATATAGATTTTAGTGTTTCACATGCTGGGATGCCAATTACATGACGCATACTGATGAAGGTCACCCATAAAAGTCTATACATGGATGCGGTCAGGGTCAAATTCTATGTCCAAACTCACTATATGGAGGTTACTGGACACCCCTCTCAAGCTGGATTCTCTCTTTGAACCTTTTCAAACTTTAATTTTTCTGCATGTCTACACTGCCCAAGCTTCAGTTTAAAGCAAAAATGAGCAAAGTCATCTGGTAGTCTCTAGTAATAAGCCTTACATTACCATATTCTTATATAGATGCTGCTTTGCTACAGTAAACTGTACTCAAAGGAGCTCCCAGTAAACGTTACAGGCAGTATCCAATTCGATATTAACGCAAATGACAATTACATTGCACAGCATAAGTGACTTCTTGAGCACCTCCAGTAGCGTTCGCTGGTGCAGTGGGTTTTCTTGGGAAGCCCATCACCCCAGCAGAATCTAGCCTTATGCTAGTGATCACTTACGCCTGCACAATGTAATTTACCTTAGCAATCGTGTTGAATTGGATACTCCCCTAACCTATCAAAAGACAGCATTTAAAAGATGGGGGGCACAATTTGTGACAAAACATTAATGAAAAAATCAAATAGAAAAAAATGATTCAGGAGCCCTGCCCTATTTTGTATCTGGGCCCTCTAGTATAGCTCCTGCAGCTTTAACTGTTGCGAGGAAGAGGGAATTTCACCAGGTGCTGCAGGCATACAAGTGACACCTGCTGAAATTCCCCTTTCTACACAACTGTTAAAGATACAGGAGCCCTGTCCTCCTTTCCACATGGACATCCTACATAAAACAACTGGCCCATATACTGGAACCAAAGGACAAAGAAGAGGCCATTCTCAGAAGCCCCCAGCTTCATAGCTAAGTAAGATGTTTCAGCAAAGCTGACACACAGGTACTGTCGACACAGTGAACACATTCACTGAATGTTCTTAATTTACACTGATCAGCACATGGACCTGTGTGTAAGCCTAATTGAATGCAGTAGGCTTACTTCTGAGTGAATATGCATAGGATTGTGCTGCACAGTTGTAATCCTCAAATACATTAAGCCAGAGAACTTTGACTGAAGCCAGTCTAAGGCAGTAGCCCAGCCTTCCCTAACCCTGCTGCTCCCCCTCCCATGATGTTTTATACAACAACTCCCATCATTCATGACCACTGGCCATGTTGGCTGGGGCTGATGAGAGATGTAGTCCCAAAACATCTTCACCAGGTTCAGAAAGGCTGTTGTAGCCCTTACTCCTGAATGAGGCCCAATGAATATGGGGAGACTCACTTCCAAGCAACATCTCTAGGATCAAGCTTTCAGACCCATTTATTTAAGATCTAGTCTGAACTAATTTCACCTATCTGACATTTCAACAAGCTTATATGTGCAGAAACTGACTTTTCCCCTCTGCCTCCTCTCTGTAATTAATTACACAGCATGCTTTTAAAGAAGACGGTATCAAGAGACCCCACCACTTTTCAGCAGTTTGTGTTGTGTGTAGGCATGGCATTAATTTTCTCTTGGTAAAAATGCTGTTATTTTAATCCCTCTCAGTGCAGCGCGCTGAAATGGCTGGCTGGTGGCACAGAGTGCTGAAATAAACAAATACAGAGCCATTAATAACCAAGTATGATGTCATGGAGCTGGCGGCCCGAGAGGATTTTAATGCAGTGTGGGATGCAAGCGGCCTCCTTTTGGTTTCTTCTTCCTCTGTTGGCTCTACTTCTGGCCCCACTTATAGGACATGTTTGGCAGCTGCTGCATACACATGTGAGCCCTGGAATGGGAATTTCTAACAGTTGGAAAATGAGTTGGCACAGACTCTTGGCCGAAGTGAATATACCTGCTTCTGGGCCAGCTCTAAAAACAACCTGTGGGACTGTTTCTTAGCCAGGCTGCTGGTGGGCTACTTTGCTTTATTTTGTTTTAACACACCCATTATATTATGAAAGCATTTGCCTCACAGTAGTAGTATATCAAAGGGTAAGGTCCAAGGGAAAGCAAAAAGCTTACAGAGTCTCTCGACCCTTGTGTATCTCTTGCTGGAATTAGATATTTCTTCCTTAAGGTATGGATGCCACAAAACCTCTGTCCTATGACACAGGGTATTGGGGCTGCCCCAAGACATCTAGTGGGAACGCGGGCCTTCTCGGTGGCTGCCCCCAAGGCTCTGGAACTCCCTTCCCAGGGAAGCTAGATTGGCTCCCTCCCTGGTGTGCTTCCGGAGGCAGGCTAAAACTTTTTTATTCTGGCTGGCCTTTGGGGAGTAGTCTGGACCATTTATATTGTTTATATTGGATTTTTTAAAATCATTCTTATTTTAAATGTTTTTAAATGTTTTAATGTTTTAATATTGTAGCATGTTTATTTATGTTTTTAATCTTTGTATATCTCTATCTGTGTTAACTGTACATGTTTTAATTTGTAAAGCCGCCTTGAGTCCCAGTAGTGGGGGAAAGATGGGAAATAAATAAATAATATTAATAATAACAACAATAATAATTTTGCTGACTAAGATGAAGGACAAGATAGTTCCCCACACATCCCACCTACAGAAACTAGGGGTGTGCATCGGATTGGGTCCGATCCATGATCCAAAGCCAATCTGACCAAAATCGGAAAAAATGATCCAATTACGATCCCGGCTTCTGGATTGTCCAATCTCATCCAAACTGGTCCGGAAGGACCCGATCCGGTTCAGATAAAATCGGAGGATCGGACCTCCTTCTCCCCCTCGCGCTCCTTACCTGCCAGGGCCATCCGCTGCCGTCCACTTCCCCCTTCTATTGAGAAACAGGCTTTGTGGCCTGCCTCTCAGTAGCGCGCTGGGTCACCCGACGCGCTACTGAGAGGCAGGCCGCGAAGCCTGTTTCTCAGTAGAAGGAGGCAGCAGGCAGCAATGGACAGCCCCAGCAGGTAAGGAGCATGAGAGGGAGGAAGGGGCTTACCTGCTGGGGCTGTCCGCTGCCATCTGCTGGCGCCAGCAGACAGCCCCAGCAGGTAAGAAGCACGAGGGGGAGGGCCCCCAACTTACCTTCTGGGGTGGCCGCTTCCCTCCAGTGCTCGAATCTACTGAGAAACAGGCTTCACAGCCTAGTTCTCAGTAGAGCGCCGGGTGAGAACTAGGCCGTGAAGCCTTGTTTCTCAGTAGATTCGAGCACTGGAGGGAAGCAGCCGCCCCGGCAGGTAAGGAGCATGAGGGGGAGGGGGAGGGCCCCCCACTTAACTGCCGGGGCGGCCGCTTCCCTCCGGTGCTCGAATCTACTGAGAAACAGGCTTCGCGGCATCACCTGGTGCACTACTGAGGGACAGGCCGCAAAGCCTGTTTCTCAGTAGATTCGAGCACTGGAGGGAAGCGGCTGCCCCGGCAGGTAAGGAGCGCGAGTGAGGGGGGAGGGACAAGGAGGGGGGAGTTAGGCCCCCACTCACCCACGCACTGCCATGTTTTCCCCATAGACTTGCATTGGGGGAAAGCCTTCTTTCCCCCAATGCAAGTCTATGGGGAAAACACCAAAAATGATGGCTGATCTGAAAATCGGACGTCCGATTTTCAGATCGGGATCTGGTCCGATCTGATCCGAGAGACCTCCGATTTTGTCTGAACTGATCCAGGACAATGTCGGAGGTCCTGATCCAGGTCCTGATCTGATCCAGGGGGTCCCTGTACTTCCCTAACAGAAACTAATCAACAACTGAATCATACTTCAATGCTAGCAAGAGGACAACATTCTCCACCATACTGTGGCTGTAGGACAGGCCACCTGGCACAGAAAACTCTGTCTTCCAACACCTTGTAGGTGCCTCACTCTGCCTAATGATAGGGCTGGCCCTGCTGAGCATTCTTTTCTTCCTCTAGCACAACCATCTCTCAACAGAGAAAGGCATTTTGGAAGAAGTATATAACAGGCATGGGGAAACTTCAGCCCATGGGCTGGATATGCCCCATGGGGGTTTCCCATTTGGGCTGCCAGCATCTTCCCCAGCTCTGCTCGCTCCCACTAGCCCTGCACTCGTTCTCCAGGCAAATGTTCTGATTGGATAATAAGAGCTTTCCTATTCTCAGCACCCCCTTTCTCAGTGCTGAGCAGGGAAAATGCCCTTCCCCCTCCAGCTGATCTATATAGATTAGCTGAGGAGGGGAGGCTGGCAAGAGTGATCATTTGTATATGGTATGTGTGTGTGTGTGATTTGAACTAAATAAATGGTGTGAGTGGAATAGTCACACCCACTTGAGATCTGGCTATGCACATTGCTGGCATTAGGCCTTGGGGAGTTTTCCAAGATGGTAACCTGGCCATCAGGCAGAAAAAAAGGGTTCCCATCCCTGGTACACAACAACCCAAAGCTCAATGGTTCAGTAAAGGTATGCTGAACATGCTCAAAGATGAATATTTTCAATTTTTTCTAATTCACACTAAATCTCTAAGCTCAGCCCTGGCACTGAAAACTATAAATGGTTAAAACATCCCCTTCCTGGGCAAGGTGCTTGATCAGGTGGTTGCCATTCAACTCCAGGCATTCTTGAATGAAACTGATCACCTCGGTCTATTTCAGTCAGGCTTCAGGCCCGATTTTGGAGCCGAAACTGCCTTGGTCACTGTGTGGGAGGACCTTTGCCAAGAGGGGGACTGGGGGAGTGCAACCCTGCCAATTCTCTGTAACCTTTCGATGGCTTTCAGTACATCAACCATGATCACCTTCTGGATAGGCTGGTTGGGAGTTGGAGATACTGCACAATTTATGACATTGCACAACATCATTATTAATTATGGTGCATATTTGCTAAGGCATCAGCCTTAGCATCCAATTTCCTGGCTTTGTTGAGCTGGAGCCAACCAGAGATAGCCTCAACTCTGATAATGAATCAGCAGGTTTTTTAAAAAGTATATTTTTATCTGTGTGTGTGTGTGTGTGTGTGTGTGTTTATACCACCACCTTATTCTTCTCCCTGCTTCCAGACGATGGGCTTTCCTGATTTATCAGTTAACTGTGGTCAAGCAATCTGAATATGACAAGAGAACTGGGTTCAAATGATCTAGGTGTGGAAGGAGCATACTGCAGTACCTTCACCAAGCCAAAACCTACCCCAGTGATTACTTGTGATTGCTCTAGTACAAACTGAATGATGTGTGGGTATGCTACAGACCTCCAAGAATAACTTGCTTTCGAGATGGGCTAACTATATGAATGAAGCAGGAAACTATCTGAATGTGACATGGGTTGTACGTTTCCAATAACATACAGCAATGATCTCACCCATGATTAAATATCATTATAACAGAGATAATGTCATAAAGAATACCTATGTGCTTTCAGTTCTTCCATCCAAATGCAATTCTGGAAGTTTTCCTCTCACTTCTTTAATATCGTTAGAATCTTGATAGAGCATTCTCAAATGCACTTGGATTTATGATCTTAGCATCTTTGCACATTATCATCCCTATCAGACATGTGACACTACATCTTTAAGATCTTCTCACATGGAAGGAGACGGACCATTCTGTGGGAACGTGCCCCCTCCAATGAAGTGAATGGGAAAAAATTGCACATGTTGGAGTATGTGTTGGCAGTGTCATACTTAAGAATATCCTTAGTGATGAGTACAAAAAATGTAACTGGTGATTGATATGCCCAACCATCCTGCTGAACATATGAATCATGGTCACACACTGACTTGTATGGATTAGGAATGGGGGAGAGATGTGTTCGGTTTGCATTTCAATGTGAACTTACATTATATCACATTTTTGAACCAATATGAGAAATGAAACTCAATTATCCTTCAAAATTCGCACATCTCTATAGTTTGCAGTGGAGCTCTCCAATCCAGAAATGCGTACAAACACATGGATATTAGGGAGTGTGCACACAAAAGTACATATATTCATGAAAACAGTGCATTATTTTAGAGAAATTTCTTGCAAAAATATGCCTACTAGGTAAAATGATAACAATTAGGAGATATGTCCACAACAGTATGTATGAATTTTCATGCAAACTTTATTTTTTTTTTAAAAAAAAATGTGTTATATTCAGGATGAATCAAAATTGACTGGAAAAATGTTCACATTTTAAGATGATTTTAATTTAAGATTGGAAAAATTAGAAACCAAGAGAAACCGAAATTGACAGATTGTCGATCCCTGAAATGGATGGTGCTCTGCCCTCCAAGAAGGAACTGTTACTTTCTTAAATGAAGTAGCTATGCCTAAGGCAGCACAGGAAAATCAAAGAAATCATGAAAAATAAATCTGCTGAGAACATTAAAACATGGCTAAAATATAGAGAGTTAGCTTGTTAGTAAAGCAATGCAAAACAATAAGTTGGGCCATCTCCAAGTAAGCTTCTGTAAGAATCAATGCCATTTGCAAGTTCCTGCCACATCCAGTATCAAGACTTCTCTTTGAAGTAACATGGAATTTTCCAGATGCACTGTGTCCTTAGAACAAAAAGTGCAACCAAGAAAATGGCAAACATTCAGCTTTGTCGACCAAGCACGTGCCACACACTATGTTCTAAAGGAACGCACTGATGTTTCACTTCAACAGGGAAGCTGGATCTGCGGCACTCCAGAATTGAGCATAGCTTTCTTGAGCATAAGCAACATTCTTTTTCATTTAACCGCTCTCCCTGCAATGTTCCTGATTACTTCATTGAACAGCATATTTAATGACAGAATTCCAGTGAAAAGCTAATTATTCCCAGAACTGCTTCAACTCACTTTGCCCTTCATTCTCTTGAGTCACTCATGTTGAAACTGGGGAGATCTCATCAGGGCACTCTGCAGAAAGTGCTCTGCACCAGGATGGTTCTCCTAGAGGTAAGTCAAGAGTGGCAAGTTAGAAGTCAAATGGATTACACTTTGCATAATAGCAAGAGTGCTGCAAATTGAGCCCCGAAACAAATGGTCAACCAATTCAGATGGAAAATATTGGCATTAAATGCTTTGATCCTCTAGTGCCAGGTAAGAATCTGGCAGCCCTATTTTGCGCCATTGACCAGAAAGCATAGGCCCATCTCTCCCCCCCACACACACACACTTCTCTCTGTCAGGACCATATGCCATGAATAATCTTCTTGGTGCACTGCAAATCACACCTAATATTAGAGTAGAAATCAGGATGATGTGAAGGGATTCATTCTGCAGTGATGTTAAAGAAGCACAATGGTTAGTGCGAAGCACCTTGAATGTAGCAGTGAATTTGGAAAATGAGATGTGCCATCAGAAGACATGTCCTCTGAGCTAGAAGTCTCCTTCACTGGGAGAGGTTAGATCCAGACTTAGTAAGGACTAACTCAAGTCCCATTGATTGCAGTGGGTATGACTAAAAATCTAGGTATGACTAAGTCTCAGTTCAAGCTGTATTATTATTATTATTATTATTATTATTATTATTATTATTATTATTATTATTCCCTTTTCTCACTCATGGCGTTTGTTTAGACGGGCATGACAAGCTTTGCCAAGTCACGCTGTCTTTTCCGTTCCGGAATTTCCTGACTATTGAACACATTTTAAGTATGACTGCATTCTGAATGTTGGTGTGAATGTATTTTGGTAGGCCCAGTTTCAGAAGTTTTTCTGTAATTTTTTTTTTTTATGTGATGCTGGTGACTGATGTGACTAATGTAATAATTGTATCATCATCATCATCATCATCATCATCTTCACATATTCCAATGCGGAAGTATTACCTTCAGAGCAGTTTTGGGAGCTGAGCATGGGCTCAAATCAAGATTGGTCCCAGACCATAGGAGACATGGGACAACATCTTTTGAGTCCTGGATGCAGATCTTAATTGCACATGTGTGTGCAGACATGCATGCACAAGTACAAACTATTTTTCATCCCCCCCCCAAAAAATAAACCCTGATGGAAAATGGACTCTAGCATTGTTCTGCAAGTGCTTGTGCAAGAGGGTGCAAGAGTTTGTACACAATGTTTCAACAGGTTGGCTTTGCAGCAATTCTCATCAGGGTCGGCCCTACTATTAGGCAGAATGAGGTGGGTACTTCAGGCAGCAGGTGCTCAGGGGTAGCAGTGAGATGTTAGAGGTTAGAGCTACGTGTGCCATGAAGCCTGCCCTGAACTCTCTAAATTAGCCTGCTACCCTCAGGTGCAGTTTCCCTCAGTGTTGAAGTAAAACTCATCTCCTCATCCATTTCACGTCTGAACATAGAAAGGCAGGTGGGCTGGGAAAAAGACATCTCATGCTTTCGCTACACAATCTGTTGCATAAATGGAGGGAAACTATTGGATTTGTTTTCAATTTTCTTGGGCTGCAATGTTTTGGCATAAGGTGTAAAGCAGCACTTCTGAGAGTGGGAACCACACCTGCATGCACAAGGACATCTTTGGATCCAAATCAATAGTCTAAATCCAGAGGATGGTAGTCACGCTTAAGTCCCATCAAAATCTATTAGAGAATTTAGTTGTGACTAATTTATGTCCCATTGATTTCAATGGGACTTTAGTCTGACTAGGCTGCAACCCTATTCTCATTTACCTGAGAGTAAGTAATATTGAACCCAGTGGAACATATTTCTTTGTAGACCCTTGAGGATTGCACTGCTTTGGATTTATTAAAAGTGTACTGTAATATGCTAGACCTATGGTTGGATCATACATATTCGTACTTAAAGAAGATCTGTTGAAATAAGTGGGACTTAAATTAGTCGTGACTTACTTGGGTCCCATTCATTTCACTGGGTCCACTCTAAACATGACTAATTAGTAGGGGTGTGCACTGACCTCCCGGATCGGATCGGGACCCGGATCGGGACCTCTAATTTTGTCACGGAACGGATCGGACAAAATTGGAGGCCCCCCGGACCGGATCGAGTCCGATCCCGATCCAAAAATCGGAAATTTTTGGATCGGCCGCCATTTTTTCCCCCATAGACTTGCATTGCAATGCAAGTCTATGAGGAAAAAATGGCGGCGGGTGGGTGAGGGGGGCCCTAACTCCCTCCCCCCCAGAGCCATCTGCTGTGGATGGCCCCGGCAGGTAAGCCCCCTCCCCCGCACTCCCTCCCCTCCCCGGGCCATCCGCTTCCATCCACTGGCGCCCGCGGGCACCAGCGGATGGAAGCGGACAGCCCCGGGGGGGTAAGCCCCCTCCCCCCTGCCACTGCTTACCTTACAGGGATGTCCGCTCCCGTCCGGTGCTGGCTGCTACTGCGAGCGGGCTTCGCGGCCTGCTCCAGGGTGGCGCGCCGGGTGATGATATCAGCCGGCGCGCCACCCTGTCATCACCCGGCGTGCCACCCTGTCATCACCCGGCACGCCACCCTGGAGCAGGCCATGAAGCCCGCTCGCAGTAGCAGCCGGCGCCGGACGGGAGCAGACGTCCCTGTAAGGTAAGCGCGCCATGCGCCATGCGCCGCGCCCCCCTCCCCCCTCCCCCTGCTTACCTTCCAGGGACGTCCGCTCCCGTCCGGCGCCAGCTTCTACTGCGAGCGGGCTTCACGGCCTGCTCCAGGGTGGCGCTCCGGGACATCACCCGGCGTGCCACCCTGGAGCAGGCCGTGAAGCCCGCTCTCAGTAGCAGCAGGCACCGGACAGGAGCGGACGTCCCTGGAAGGTAAGTGCGCTGCAGACAGCCCTGCTAGGGAAGCCCCCCCCCCGCTGTTCCACTTCCATCGGCGGGCGCCCGCTTGCGCCCACCAATGGAAGTGGCGGCGGGTGCCAGCGGGCGCCCGCCGATCCGCCAATCCATCTGAACCGGATCGGAACCTTTTCAGATCGGTTCGGATTGGATCGGCCGATCCAGTGGTGAGATCGGAAATCGGATAATTTATCTGATTTCCCTCTGGATCGGATTCAGATCGTGGATTGGATTGGATCCGATCCAGTGCACATCCCTACTAATTAGGGATAGGTGAAACTGTCAGTTTTGCTTTCTCTCGCATTTGTATTCTTATAAGTTCTTTCTCTTTTGAATATGAAGAATTTTAGTAAATTCTTACAAAAAATATACTAGCCAAACTCAGTAGGTACAGCTGTTCCCAGCATGGGGGGAATGTTGTACCTGCCTGCCATATAGCTTTTAAAGATGAGGAACCTGTCAAAACAAAAGAGAAAAGCCTAATTCAGCTCTGCAAACATAGTTGAATATGCAGAGATTTAAAGCCAAACTTTTAAGCAAAATATTCTCAAAACCCTGGGCCCGTATGGATGAATTTGTCAGTTTTGGTTTTCTCCCACTTTTTTTTTTTTAAAAAATCTCAAGTCCTTTTTGTCCCAAACATGGAGAACTTTGCAAATTTGGGTAAATACTTCTCAAAAGTGAACTGCAACTAAATTCTCACCTGTACCTAATCTGGATCAAGCCCATTGTTCTAATAATCCAATGCTCTTAACGCCTTAAAGCTGAGGAGGAAGCGACATTATCTTGTGGCTAACTCACAATATTTGAGGCCTGGAAGTGTTAGCTTTGCAAGAGAGTTATATGCCAATAGGTAAATCATATAACTTTGCAATATCTTTGCTTCTCTCCCTATTAAGGGGATGAAGGGCGATGTTAAACCACCTCATAGGAGAGTTAACACAGACATCCTGTTTGCCAACAGGCTGAGATACGTCTCCTGAAAGAAAAGAAAGCATGGACAGATGTGGGTAAAGGCTGACGATTTCATACCTTGTATGCCAGCTATTCATGAAAATATTTGAGCAATAATGTTTTACAGGGGACTGGAATTTTTGTTTTGTTTGTTTTGTTGAAGAGGATAAAATTTTTACGACACTTTTCTGTTTTCAGAAACAACAGTCTCCTCATATTTCCCAGGCTTCATTATTGACCAGGATGTGACTTGCCCAGTTGTACTGCATTTCATGACATGGACACAGGAGCCCCCAAAGATGTCAGTGCTTCAATAAAAAAGAGGACTAAGAGGTCCTGGACTTTGCTGTTCTTCTGGTTTCCAGTATGAATGATTTATGGCTCTTTATGATATAGCAAATCCCTTTCAACGTATACACGATTTTAGAATGCCCATAAATCATATAACACACCATCAAATGCAGCACGTGAACATTTCATCATCATTGTTTTTCCTTTTATTGATATATATATATATATATATATATATATATATAATTTAGGAGTTTAGCATCTGCAGAACGCTGGTCCAGCTCCAAATTAAAAATAAACCCAAACGATTGGTATTGTTTCCTAATTAAACCCATAACGCCAGGGACAGGGTTGGGGGCCAATTTAAGTTTGTTTGTTTTTTAAAACACTTTTGCAATGGAGTGCAAATGCACTCTCTTCTCCTGGTTAAAAAAGGGAAAATGGTGGGTGCAACGGCCCGGGAGGAAGCCAGGCCGTCACACTTCCTGGTTTGGAAAGAGGAGGAGGATCCCGGAAGCAGATACGTCCGGGATCATCCCTCTTCCCTCCCTCTACACCCGAAGGTGTAGAAAGGACCCAAATAAAAATACCTGCAGTAGGTCAAAAGGCAAGTGGACTCCTTTTCCTCTCTTCGTGGTCTCTCTCTCTCTCTCTCTTAACTTTCTTGTAAATTCACATTTCCTCTAATAATAATAATTATGTTTGCTCTTACAGAACAATATTTCATAGCATTAACTACCTCTCTATGCCTGAGTTAATTAGGAGTAACAGAATTATACACAGTTTTAAAGACTCAAAGGAGCAGTTAAAACAAAACAGAAAATAACCTACACTGAAGACACAGGCCTCATCTACACCAAGCAGGATATAGCACTATGAAAGCGGTATGAAAGCAGTACATGCTATGTGTCAAGGGGCCCCCACAGTTGTCAGTGTGCTTCAATACCACTATAAAGCAGTAGTGTGGCTCCTGCCTTTTATATACCACTTTCATACCAAGCTATATCCTGCTTGGTGTGGATGAGGCCACAGTTTGCCGAGCTCTTGTTCAGTGATACAGAATGAATTAAAATGGTACGTAGACCACCCTCAGGTCCCGTGTGGATGAAGAGAAGTTTAAATTTTTTCAAAAATAACAAATAAATATATAAATAAAGGAAAACCTTAAAATTGCATTTAGAACAGCTTAAAATTACAGAACATTGTTGTCTAGAGAATACGTAGTAGCTTTTTTCTTTTAGGAGAGCTTCTATTAAAATTTGGAAGGGGCAAGTTAGCTGGAGAATACATAGTACCTCCTTATCAAGATATTTCTTTTGAGAGAGGTTATATTAAAGTCTGGAAGGGTTAAGTTAGGGTAGTAAAACACAATGCTGTTACTTTCGCCTAGAGATCCCTGCTTTTTTCTTTTATTGATTTAGTTATTTTAGAGAGCCATTGTATTGTCTCAGACAGAAGCCCCCTCTACAAGATTTTGCTTTGACGGCCGGTTGCCCAATTATGCACATTTCCCGATAAGCGCATTTACATCTAATACCTATACACGAGAGGCGGTGAAGCGCATCACCGGCTGTGTGAAATGCGCTTTAAAGTTGTTTACATGCAGAGCATTGCATGGCTGGAGCAAAGGGGAATCTCCTGAAAGTAATGCGCTTTTACCTGCAAGACCAACCCCTTCAGGTTCCCACCGTTTCTTAACTCCCCCCAAGTTCCACCCACCACACAGCTGTATATGCGCACATAAGCATAACATCATCACCAAACGCTGCCCAATCACCGCCCTGTCCGATCAATAACGCGCCTCCTCAAAAGTTGTTTACATGGCCATAAGGCACTTTAACTCCCGCGGTAAATTTTAAGTCGCTATTTAACGCGCATTCGATAATGCGAATAATTGGAAATAAAAAGCGCCTCAACCCCTGATTTACGCTCTGCTCTTGTACAGGTAAAATCTGTAATGTGCCTTGAAAAAGCTTTAAATCGCTCTTGTAGAGGCACCTAGTGTTCAAGGATAACAGGGTTGTTCAGAAAAAAAACCCCTCCAAGGCCATAGACAGAACTCCAACCTTGGAGGTTTCTTTCCCGACACCGGGGCTCCCCTCCTTGCTCCACCCCCAGCCACTGTGGACACTTCCATTGTCGCTCCTTCTATGAGTTCAGAAGTTCAATCTCATAGAGGGAGAAAAACAGGTGAGTCAGGGGCATGCCTGTGGGTGGGAAGGAAAGGCCGTGGATCTAACGGATCCAATGCCCTCTCAGCCCCCAACCATGCCGCCAACCTGGGAAAATAGCTAGACCAGCTCTTGATGCTTTAGACCAGCTCTAAAGTGTTTCCTCCCACTGCCAGTATGGGAGGAACTGATTAGAGGGGAAAGTACAGAAAGCTCTGCTACCTACCACACTTCCGCAAGAGCCGATAAGATGGAGACTCTGTATTGAAAGCATAGATGGTTCTCTCAAGGACTTATATTCTTCTTTTAACATTCAAAACATTTCCAAGGCAGTATACATGAAGCATTTTAAACCAGCTCCAGTACTGGATATGGTAAATTGTACACCTGTTGCTGGGGAACATGGATGGGGGCAGGTGCTGTTGCACTCATGTCCTGCTTGTGGGTTTCCTATCGACATCTGGTCAGCCATTGTGTGAACAGAATGCTGGACTGGATAGTTCCTTGGGCTGATCTGGTATGGCTTTTCTTATGTCCTTATTGATTGTTTTGTTGGAATATTTATAGTGTGGTTAACTAACTCCCCTGTCGTTATTCCCCCTCCGAATTATACCTGTCACTTAGGCTGACCATTTGAAAAGGAGGACAGGGCTCATGTAATTTTAACAGTTGTAGAGAAAAGGGAATTTCAGCCAGTGTCATTTGTATGCAATTAGTCCCTGGTGAAATTCCCTCTTCATCACAACAGTTAAAGTTGCAGGGGCCCTGCCTTCTTTTGTATCTGGTCACTCTAGTATAGTGCCTGCAACTTTAACTATTGTGATGAAGAGGGAATTTCACCAGGGACTAATTGCATACAAATGACACTGGCTGAAATTCCCTTTTCTCTACAACTGTTAAAGTTACATGAGCCCTGTCCTCCTTTTCAGATGGTCAGCCTACTGTCACTGCTTTTTAAATAAGAATTATTTGGTGAAATGTATTATTTTGCTAAAGGTATCTGTACTACTACTACTATGAATGTTCCAAAGAAGTTATCATTCTAATGCCTGGGGTTCTAACCCGGATGTTTAAAGTTGTGCTTCACCATACTACCCTACTGCTCCACTCAACTGTCCCTCCCCCTGAAAAAGCTTAAAAACCAAACATTTAGTACAAGTGAACTTAAGACTCTCTCACACACTTGCACCTCCATTTCTAAATTCCCCCTTTCAGTATTTATAAGTATGGTCAATTCGTGCAGCTACTGGAAACTTCATAGGGAAGACCTTAGCTGGGACATTAACTAAAACATACTATTTAACAAGGCTGGCCCTACCATTAGGCAGAGTGAAATGACTGCCTCAGGCAACAGATTACAGATTTCATGAAAGGACAACATTATTTTTTTGTTATTTAATTAATTATACTTGCATTTTTACTGCCAGGGAAGGGGAGAGGTGCTCGTAGGATTTTCCGCCTCAGGTGCCAAAACAACATGACTGGCCTTGAGTACTATGCAGCTTGGGCCGGGGGAGGGGGGCATCATTTGCTGCTCTATCTCAGGTAGCAAAATGTCTTGAGCCAGTCCTGTTGTTAAAAACCTTTAACTCACTGCTAACGAGGAAGCTTGGATGGTCCTCAGTTCCCAGGAAGTAGATAGAGCACCTTTGAGCCTATGAAGGGTCAGTATTTGGCCTTAGGCTAGTAGCTATAAAAGAGAAGGAAAATGGCTGGCAGCCACTTGGTATCATTTGACATTTGTATTGGCTTTGTTAATCCACTTCAGAGAGAGGTTTTCTTTCTCCTGTCCCAACCACCTAGAAATGTGTCGGAATTTGACTTTCAAATTGCATACACTAAGTAGCTGTCTAATAGGTTTCACCTTGGTAGACCACATACATATTCTCAGTAGGGTCCGTGGTAAATGCAACAAGGACTTCTGAAACCGGAGATGCTTTCACAATGCTGGTGATTGCCACGAGCAGTGGAAAATCCAGGCAAACTCTTTCCAGTACACTTCCTAATTGTCAAATCTGCCTAAATTCTTAAAACAATGCTGGTGCAGAAAATTACATCTGCACATTTGGTTGTAAAATGTTCATGTTTTATTATTAGGGCATTTCTGTTTGTCGTCTGTGTCACTTAGTGCTGCTAATAGACAAAAAGATTTAATTCCACACTAGTGTTTCTTTTGCAGTCACTGAAGCTCAGAAGGATACAGAAGTAAATGTGTAGGTTGGAGTTATTCCCACTGAGGTCCCAATGAAATCAGTGGGGCTTAGATTTTGATTGATTCATTCATTCATTCATTTGACATTCATATCCCATCTTTTCCTCCAATGATCCCAAGGCTCCTACTCCTCTCCATTTTATTTTCACAACAACCCCGTGGGGTAGGTTAGGCTGAGAGTCCTGGACCAAAATGCAATGAAATTCATGGCTGAGTGAGGACTTGAACCTAAGCCTCCCTGATTGCAGTCCAACAATCTAACCACTACACCGCACTGGCTCTTACAATACTGGTTAATCAAGATAAACTATTTATGTGGATTTCAACAGGACTCTCAGTCTGGCTGAAACCCAGTGCATTTTATTCCTGTGCACACAACTTGGTTGGCTGATGTGAACTTCTGTGAAAAATTCAGCCATCTCATTTGAAAGCTGATAATCTGTGTGTATGTGTGACAATGTGTGTTTGTATACACATATAGCTGATATTGGCACATGATATTAAACGGCAGTCATTTTCAGTTTCCCCCTTTATTTAACATCAGAACAAGGAGCAAGTTTTATTAGCAGAATAAATATTATTATACCAAATAGCATCTTAGTAGTAGGGGGTGGCAAGGAACTCGAGATTACTGAGGGATAAAGAACTTGGACACAATCCAGCCAAAGCAAAGCGTTTTTAAATCTTATTGAATTCAATGGGAGAATTAAGCATGCATTTAAATCTTTCCATTGAAATCAATGTTATGTAACACTGATTTTAATGGAAATATTTAAGTGCATTAGAATACTGTTATGTATTCTGTTGATTCTCCTTGATCTCTCAGTGGCTTTCAGTACCACCGACCATGGTATCCTTCTGGGATGACTGGCTGAGTTAGAAGCGGGAGGCACTGCATTGCATTGGTTCCGCTCCTACTTGGCAGGGCGGCTCCAGAACGTGGGGCTTGGGAGACACTGCTTGGCCCCATGGACTCTCCAGTATGGGGTCCCATTGGGGTCAGTCTTGTCCCTCATGCTGTTTTAACATTTACATGAAACCATTGGGTGTGGTCATCTGGAGGTTTGGAGTGTGTTGTCATCAGTATGCTGATGACACAAAACTCTGTGTCTCCTTTTCATCTTCATCAGGTGAGGCTGTGGATGTGCTGAACCAATGCCTGGCTGCGACAATGGATTAGATGAGAGCTAACAAACTGAAACTCAATCCAGACAAGATTGAGATGCTGTTAGTGGGTGGTTCTTCTGAAAGGATGGCGGGTGTTCAACCTGTTCTGGATGGGGTTGGACTCACCCTGAAGGAACGGGTTCGTAGCTTGAGGGTTCTCCTAGAACAATCTCTGTCACTTGAAGCTCAGGTGGCCTCAGTGGCACAGAGTGCCTTCTACTAACTTTGGTTGGTGGCCTGCCCAGCAATGCCCCTATCTGGACAGGGATAACCTAACTTCAGTTGTTTATGCTCTGGTAATCTCCAAGTAGGATTGCTGCAATGTGCTCTATATGGGGCTGCCTTTGAAGACGGTTCAGAAGCTGCAGCTTGTGGAAAATGCAATGACCAGATTGATAACAGGAGCCAGAAGGTTCGAACATATAAGAACAACTCTGGCCCGCTTACATTGGCTGCCTCTACGTTTCCAAGCACAATTCAAGGTGCTGGTTTTAACCTATAAAGCTTTACATGGCTTGGGACCACAATACCTGACAGAATGCCTCTCCCGACATGAACCTACCCATACATTACAATCAACATCTCAGGTCCTCCTCCAGGTGCTTACTCCGAGGGAAGCTCAAGGGATGGCAACAAGGGAGAGGGCCTTTTCAGTGGTGCCCCCCCCCAATTATGGAATGATCTCCCCGACGAGGCTCACCTGGTGCCAATATTGTTATCTTTCGGCGCCAGGTCGAGACTGTTCTCTTCTCCCAGGCATTTAACAGCATATGTTGAGTGTTGTTGTTGTCTGACCCAGAATAGTTGTTTTAAATGGATATTGTATTTATGATCTGTTTTTATGCTTTTCATGGTTTTTAAATTTTGTATATCGGCTTTTAATGCTCAATGTTTTTAATTTTTGTAAACCGCCCAGAGAGCTTCGGCTGTGGGGCGGCATATCACTGCAAATCATCATCATCATCATCATCATCATCATCATCATCATCATCATCTCTAAGGTTACATGTGTATATCACCAACACATTGTAACAGGCCTTGGGAACCTTGGGGCAGGAGCTATGAAGGAGCAAATCAGGTTAAACTGTAGATCATGCTTGAGAGTATTATGGATCCTTATTTCCCTGTATTTATATACCCACTGCCAGAGTTCCTTGTGCATAGGCAGGAGGGAGGGAGGGCTGGTGGGAGGGTCAAATCACCATAAAAATCAAGGTCATGAATCCCATGGATAGTGCAATCAAGTTCTGCTGGTAGTTTCAAAACGCACAAAAATAAATGCCTAGTACACAGTACGCTATGTCTATAAATACAAACCAAGAAGTCGGAAATGGGACATTGATCCCAGGAACCGTGAGAGACAGTACTGGTGGTAGGATTTACAGGTCCAAAATATACATCTGTAAATGGAGGGTGCCCATATGGAAAGGAGGACAGGGATCCTGTATCTTTAACAGTTGAATAGAAACAGAAATTTTAGCGGGTGTTCTTTGTCTGCATGCAGTACCTGGTGAAATTCCCTCTGCATCACAACAGTTAAAACTGCAGGAGCCCTGCCTAGAAAATGTGTGCATATTTGCACATATTTTGCATGCATTTTCCAAATAAATACATCAATTGTGTGTTTTTAAAAAAATATTTGCATTTTTATCCCATTGACTAAAGCATGTTTATACACATTTTCCATATGTACACATTATTTTGCATATTTTTCGAATGTCTGCATTTTCGAACACATTTTTAACACATTTTTGTTGAGCGAATTGCACTGCAATTTTGAAAATATACAAGTGCAGATCTGAGATTGGTTCCAGGAGATATGAATTGGGTACATTCCGGTCAAAAAAGATCTGAAACAAATTTCACAAACCAATATTTTGTGGTCCTAAGGTGAGATACACATTTAAGATTTTGCCTAAAGTCAGATGGAAGATTTAATGAATGACGAGTGACTAGGAACATGTTTACTTGTTGAAACTCACAAGAAGTATTAGGAGCACAGAGGTCAGAAAGGAAAAAAAAGGTTTATTGAAAAATTGTCTATTTTTGTTATATTTTGGAATAATAAAATGCAGGTCAAGGTGCAACCTTACAGTTTATTGGGAACATTGGAGGAAAGGTGATGTAAAATTATAAGGCTATTCAATAATAATTATACATTGATTGGAGTAATAATATGATATTATGCCTGGAAATACGTGTAAAATCTGACATGAGATAGAATCATCATCATCATATTATAATGCTTTTCCTGTGGCCAAATTTCTCAGAGTAAGAGAAGCCACATCATGGGTAGCCTCAGTAAGCCTTACCAATTTGAGTTCTGTATGCTGAGAAACAAGTGTGTCATTATGAGGTAAGTTTACTCTGCTTACAAATATTATTGTGTGAGAGAGATTTCCCTCCTACCCACCCCTGTAATCCAGTGATTCATCAAGGGCTTATTATGAGAAGGCTGGATGTCTTCAAATGGATGGATTTCCAAGCAGGAATATGTAGGTGTGAAATTTGTCACCTCCTGAGGTGTACATTCACACTCACACATTTTCTGAAGATTTACAGCCATTAATAGGAGATGATCTCATCAAGCAAGGCACTTTTATTCCCTGCCTTGTTGTCCCAAAGAGGGGTCTACATTGTTTACTGAATGCTTTTCTGGCAATAGTTTTTGTGGATAATGAGCAAGGAGAAGTCGAGAGAAACATCATGTTTTTTGTAATGCTGGGCCAATATTCCAATGTGGAATGTTAATGCATCAGCATTTTGTGGGATTTTTATGATGCAAAATATATTTCCCACATTATTAGCGAAGTTGGAGGATGGTGGTGGTCAGGTTACGTATAACTTGAAAATGGCAGAAACAAGGATTATTTTAGCAAAGAAAACACAGTGTCCACAAGTTTCAGGTTCTTGTGTGCAGAGGAGATGAACTAGAAGGGGATCTGAACAAGGAAGCTGCTTCTGCATCTGCTGGAGATTACCACTTAGTAGGGATGGACAGACTCACCTCTGTCTGTCCTTGCCGGGCATCCGTCAAGCTGCCACCACTGCCCATCCCTGCTCATTGCACCATATGAGCCACTGGTTGGCCCGGTGAGCACCTGGAGAGTGCCGCATGGTTGCTTATCCCCTTAGGAAGTTGCCAGTGATGGCTTGGGTTTTCCAGAAATGTAATGGTGGCCATAAAGGGGCCATTTACACAACATTACAAGGGCTCGGTGAACAGGTCCAGTAAGTGATGGTGGCTCAGCGATCAGAGTCTGGGATACCGAGCGGGGCAGGGGAGTTCACTGAACTCCACTTCCTTGATGATTTTCCACAACATCCCTACCATTTAGATCCCAAGTTGCCCGTCTGCGAACATGTGGATGATCTCTGTTCACAGAAGGGCATTTGATCCAGTAGAGTAGGGTGACCATCTGTCCTCTTTTACAGTTGTCTATTTGAAGAGGTGCCAGAGGACTATCCTCTATTTTGAAAGTGTCCTCTGTTTGAAGGGCTGTCCAATCCAATTCCAGTTTAAAGATAATGAACCATGAAAACAGTTGCCCATCAACAACAGCTGGACAGCAGATTGGCACACAGTTCACCTGGTTACAATTTGGGATGTCAGAGGAATCCATTTGAGGGGGGTTCCCTCAATTCCCCCCACCCCCAAATTCAATTCATTTGCTACTGCAGATCCTGACTCAATCTGCATCGAGCCAGGCCAGTTTGCAGAATTTTCCTCATTTTTTAATTTGCACAAATTATGGAAGAATTTTGCACATATTTGCATAATTTGAGGGAATTGCCCAAATTACACAAATTCCAACCACAATTTGTGCAAATCTTTATTTGTGCACAATGTTGGCTTGCCACAAAAAATAAGAAGTGCACAAAAGGTTCCCAGAGTTTGGCAAAATCTATTGCTTGGCCTGCAAACGTAAGCTGAGTTGGGCATGCTGAGGATATGAGTTAAGCAAAAAGAGAAACCGATTTCCCAGTGATGGATGCCCCTAGTTATAGTCTTCCGGGCTATGGTGAGATGTATTGTATTTCTTCTAATAAATTATAATTATTTCTAATTAGCATCTATGCCTATGTAAAAATTTATGCAAATTCATATCCTCTTTTGTTCTCTTCTTTTGGCAATTCATAAGCAGGTCATGGGGAAATAAGCCAAAGTCTGGGGAGGCAAGCTGGTGAAAGCTTGGTGAGCACAACCTCCAGATGGATTCCTCCGATCTCCCTACCCATGTCATAAAACAACATGTTCCAGTTGTTGGTAAACATTCCTCAAGTATCAACTAACACTAAGTGAAAGCAACTTATGGGTTTTCACCTAGTTGTCCGTTGCTAGCTAGAGAGCTAGGCCTAGTTTTGTGTTTCATTTTTAAACTACCAATCTCAGACAAAACTTCCATTTACACTTTTCTAGGGAAAGTTGAGCTGGCAAAAAGCACTGATAATGAGCAACAAATAGCAGGGACAGTGCCAAACTATTCTTAACACCAGCACACAATTCCTGTGAGGCTAATAACGAGCGGCAAAATGTGTATGCATCAGCAACTCTGGAATTGAGTAAATAAATGTGTTTCCCATAAGACTGGCAAGCTAACTGGACTTTGCCTAAATTAGGGCTTTGTTCAGCACATGGGCATGTTAGGTTGCATAAGCATACAAGGCTCTGCTTCCAAGCTCAAGGGAGCATCATAGGAGTGAGGGACATCTGAACATCTGTGAGTTCAGAAGAGCCTTCTTGGGGGAAGGTGAAATGCCAAAGGATAAATATCCATGAATTTACTTTCTAACTTCCATGGACTTTGAAATAATAGGGTTGGGGGAAAATATGAACAATTAATCTCAGGCTATGGGGACGCTTAGGCCTCACCAAAAAGTAGGGCAAATAGGGCACTGATTTGTATACTTTTCATGCTAATTTATATGTGTAGATGCAAATTTAGAAATAAACACAATAACATAAATAGAAAATATATCTGACCTTACTGGGGAAGGCTGTGACCAGGTGAGCTCTGTATCAGCTCAGTCACCTGTTGCCCAGGTGCTCACTGTTGATTGGCAACTTCAAAGCCCCTACTCACTCTCCCTTCTTATAGCTCTGTCTTCAAGCTGGACTTGGACAGGACAGCCCTTCAAGTAGAAGATTGTTCTCTGACAGTCCTCAAATAGAAGTACTTTACTCTGTAAAGCAGGATAGATGGACATCCTAAGACTGCAATGCTTACCTCACACTTTACTGGGTATAAGTCCCATTGAACTCAGTGGGTCTTACTTCTGAGTATACATATATAGTATTGCACTGCAAGATAACCTTTTCTTGCCATCGGTGCTATGAAATGCTCCCAGCTCCCTCCTGTACCAAAAAAACAAGAATTTCATTGAGATAAATAGGGCACTGTCAATTATTGATTCTTGGGCACAAGTTACACAGAAGCAGGGGAAGAGGAAATAGGAATGGATTAACACTTTAGTAATATTTATACAACAACACTGTGGTGTAGTGGTTAGAGTGTTGGACTGGGACTCAGGAAATCTGGGTTCTAGACCCCACTTGACCATGAAGCTCACTGGGTGACTTTGCGTCAGTCAATGGCTCAATTCGGACAATTCGGACAACACAATAAACAATTGGTGTGGGGGAAAACAATCATCAGTTGTTTTGACTATTGTGTCATCCGAATGCTGCCATAGTCAACTCAGTGCTGATCCTCATCCACACCACAGTTGATTATTTATTACCATGTTGTGTGGGGAGTACCCCCTAGGGTTAGGGTTAGTCAACCCACCATTGACTATCGTGTCGTCCGAACTGAGCCACTGTCTCTCACAGGCTTGTTGTGTGGATAACATGGAGGGCAGGAGGATTAAACTGTCTTGGGTTCCTTGCCAGAAGAGAAAAGACAGGATATAAATGTAATAACTAAATAATATCTACGTTCAGTGAACATATAGAGGGGTAGCTGGATTAAAGTGACTGGGCCTGTCCCTGACCTCCATATGTTTAGCTGATGTCTTGAACAGAGGAACCCATGCACATACAGCTTAGGCTCTATAAGCAATTTGGGACTGCAGAGTGAGATGGCCACTTATGAATTGCAAAAAAAGAGGAAACGTATCACCAAAAAAAGAGGACAAAAGAGGATAGCATTTTGCATAAATTTTGCATATGCTAATTTATATGTATAGCTGCAAATTTTGAAAAAAATATTATAATTTAAATGGAAATATAATACATCTCACTATAGTGTGGAAGACTGACCAGGTGACCTCTGTGCCTGCCTCCGCAGTCTGTTGTTCAAGTGTTGTTAATGGGCAACTACAGGGGCTCTGCTCTCCCTTCTGATGGTTCTTCATATTTATTCCAGACTTGGACTGGATAGGCCTTCAAATAGAAGAGCTCTTCAAATAGAGGATGGGCCACTATGCCTTTCAAACAGAGGACTGTCCTCTATAAGACAGGGCATATGGCCACCTTATGTGACATCCCAATTGAGAGAGAACGTGTATGTGCATAGACTCTCATCAGCTGAATAAACATGATTTGGATAGACACACAAAGGCTAGATCTACACTACTGTTTTATAGCAGTATTCAAGTGCATGGATAACTGTTGGGGCACATTCCACATTCCACTTTCATAGTGTTATTTCCTGCTTTTTATTCCACATTCGTAATGATTTGACACAAGGGGCTCATCTACATCTACAGGCTTCCGGGAGGCGGGGAGGATCCCAGGCTTACCTGTTTCCAGGATCGTCCCCCTGCACCTAAACACCAGCGCGCTGTCCCAGAAGAAAAGAGGGACATTCCAGCATGTGGTGGGGGGGTCGGAAAAGGAGATGTTTCATCCAGTGCCAAGGTAAGTTTTAAAAAGAAAAAAAGTGTCAAAACGTTGGCGCCATAAAACACCGACAGTCATCCCAGGGATGGCAAAAAAAAGCTCACCCCCTTATCCCCGATGGGCACAGAGTCCCCCCTCAGAGCTCTGTGCCCGTTTGTTGTGCTGCGCTACTCGCGGGGAGAAGGGAGGACCCAGGAGCATGTGCCACACCACCCGCAGTCCAAAGGATTGTCCTGAGACCATGAGAAAAACTAGTCCCACTTATCTTGGGACAAGTGAAAGGTCATCCCTGGTTGATCCTGGGATCAGCTGTGTGTCATTTGGATGCACAGGGATGACCTTGAGCTGATCCCTAGATAAATAGCTGGTGTGGATATGCCCAAAGTGTAGATCTGGTCACACACACATACACACACACACACACACATTTAACACACATGGAATGTGAATATACCATGTGATTAGGGGTATCACTTTTTTGCACTTCTTCTGTAACATTCCAGGTCAGTAGGGACTATACCATTCAAGGCCTTAAAAATATGATAACTCCAAATGACACAGAGGAGCAGGGGAGTGGAAGCGTAGTTGACACATGCTTCCTGATTTCATATGAACTAGCAGAAATTTGTGTATCTTCCCTATGGTCCAGCGAAGGGAATTTTATTTGCTCTTGGGCTGCCTGTTAACACTAGTAGTATGAAAAGAGGAAACATGAATCAATCGCCCTGCCTCTCTCCTCCTTTTTCTGTGGAACAGCTAGCATCGCACTAGGATTGTGCTTCTGTGAAATGGATAAACAAAAAATAGATACACACTCAGTGGTATTAAGATGAATGAGGAGGCTCACACATGTGTGTAAGGCAAGGAATGGAACCATTTCACATTCTTGGTGGGCATGCCCAGATTTCTATATTAATGTCATTTGTTTCCCATGTTAGTTTGATATGGGGTTGCTTTACCTGCCACAAGGGGCACAATGCAGTTCCCTCCCCCCTAAAAATCAACTCATACAAATGCAGGCAAATCAATGCAAACTTGAAATATATCAGTGTCCTCATCCAATTGTGCGCACAGTAGGCAAAGACAGGGTTCCTTGTAGAAATAGTAGTGTTAACGTGTTGTTGCTGTTGTTGTTGTTGATGATGATGATGATGACAACAACGACAACAACAACAACAACAACAATCCTATCTGCTTTTCACCGCTCTGATATCTTGGATATGGAGCAGTATACAAATACTGTAAATAAAGTTTTAAAATAAAATAAAGATCGCCATCCGGAGAGGTCATTGCTGAACTAAATTTCAAGCCGAAGACTCTAGTTTCGTAGTTCATGCTCTTCGCCACTGTGTTAGATCATCTTTCTCCCTCTCCCCCCACCCCACTCTCCCTGGACTCTTGGCTGCTGGACTAACTGCTAATTTTACATAGTCCATTTAGAAGCTGTTGTAGTGAAATGGCTTCAGAATACTCAGACAGAATTATGTGGGTGGTCAGAGGTACATTTTTGCTTGTGCAACCTTAGTACAGTTTGTGAGACAGTTATGTGCTATCTGAGTGTGGGATACTGTAGAGGAATGCAGAACAGATCCTAATCTTTTCTGAGCTTCCAGAGAGATTTGTAAAGAGGGACATTTACAACTGTTTTTATGGATGTTGAAACATCCCAGCAAAGACGGAAAGCAATAAAAACTTCACTGGCCGTTCTCCTGATAGCTTACCAGCACAGGCAGAGTGGCTCCTTAATTGATAACTGTAGATATGCCTTATTCCCACTACTGTAAATGTGTGCCAGGGAACATCAGCCTGTAGTGGTAGACAATTATGAGAAATGGATGGGAAAGAAGGGCTCAAGCAGGGTCAGGAACGGAAAAGTGGAAAATGGGCCAACTTTTTTAAAAAAGAAATAAATAAAAGCAGACAGGCTGCGTTGCAAAAAAATAGCCCATGATGTCATTTTCCATGTCTCCCCCCCACCCTGGCCCAAAAGATGTTAGATGCATTAGTATAACCTTCTAGCCTGGCATATTATGGGCCATGTCTAAAAATTCCAGTATCCACTTTTTTATAACATGGGCCTGCTCTCTCCCCCAACCCTATAGATCAGCCTTCCCTAAGCTGATGCCCTCCAGATGTTTTGGACTTGAACTCCCATCACCCCTAGGCAGCATGGCGACTAGTCAGAAATGCTGGGAGTTGTAGTCCAAAACATCTGGGTATTTGACATCTCATAAGAAGGCAGGAGAGAAAACTCCCCCCCTTTTTTTCTCTTTGTGATCCATTTGATCCAATTCTCTTAACATTTGGCAGGACAAGCTTCGCCTTTGAGCAAGGAAACTTTGCTTCTTACCTACTACTAAGCCCAAGAATGTGAACATGGATGAGTGGAACAACAATGTGAAATACAAAGTTTCACAGCCTGCAGGGGAGAAGAGCTGTCTGGGATTTGCCATCATATTCATCAGCAGCTGATTTGAGAGGGCGCCAAGCCTTCCTGCTTCTAGTCAGGTATGAATATAAGAAATAGGGCTGTGCTTCACCTTGGTCCCGAAGCCTGAATCTGAGTTGAGGTGGACCGATTTGGCCTGCCTCAGCCCAAATCTGCTTCGGGACCAGAGTGGGTCACCTCAGCCCTAAGCAACTGAACCACTTCGGCCTGATTTGGCTCAATGGCCAGGCACTTCTCCACATCCGTGGGACTTTCTTAAGCCTCCATGTGCGCTGGTGAGCCACCTGGCCTGCTCTCTGGGCTATCGAAGATTTATTGTGGAAAACTATGGAATACGGAAATGGCCATCCCACTGCTTCTAGAAGATGCTCAGAAATTTGCAAATCTACTGGTAAAGTTCTGCAACTGTTGAGTAACCACAGGTAATTCTTCTGCATGTTTTCTTGTAACCTGTTTTATGTGCAAAAGGAGCTTCCTGTCTAGTTCAGGGATAGATGTGTTTCTTGGGATGCATGCAGCCCTCACTGCCTCCCATTTCCCCCCGCCCCAAAGAAAAAAAATGGCACCTGGAGCAGCCATTTGAAGGTTTCCCCCCCCCACTTTCAGTGACTCATCACTACTACATAGTTGCTCTTGTTGCTGTTTATGTTTTATATTTTTTTCAGCTTCATGGGGGCAGGGAGTGGCCTGCAGGTCTCTGGACCTCCCAATGTTGCCCATAACTCAATGAAGCAAATGCAGTGGATCTTTACATATGAGGGTTTTCAAACCATTTAGGCCTAAAATCCCCACTTTGGGATTTTGTTATATTTAATAGTATATAAATATCACAAATAAATAAAGCCCTTTAGATGTTTAGAGAGTTCTTGAAAATCAGTGCCAGCTCTGCACTGGTTTGCTGCAGTTTGGGTGTTTTATACTCATAACTAAGAATAGTGTTTTGATAGGTAGAGTTTGGCAGGCGATTAGTAATCTGAACTGAAGGCCCTGTCACCCACAGCAACCCACATTTACAAGGTGCTGGCTCTTCTGATGATCATTGGATTTACAGAATTCGCATGGAGGCATGGCTGCCCACATGCCAGTACAACAGTGCCATCCCTATAAACAAGAACCTAAGAACATAAGAAGAGCCATGCTGGATCAGACTAAGGGTCTATGTAGTCCAGCACTCTGTTCACACAGTGCCCAACCAGCTGTAGATCAGAGACCCACAAGCAGGACACGAGTGCAACAGCACCCTCCCACGCATGTTCCCCAATAACTAGTGTATACAGGCTTACTGCTTTGAATGCTGGAGGTTGCACTTAGCCATCAGGACTAGTAGCCCTTGATAGCCTTCTCCTCCAGGAATTTATCCAAACCCCTTTTAAAGCCATCCAAATTGGTGTCCATCACCACATCTTAAAGTATGCACTGTGTGAAGAAATGCTTCCTTTTATCTGTTTGGATACATTGGCTCAATTCGGACAACACGTTAAGCAACGGTTGTTAAGTTAAACAACCATCAGTAGGTTAACCTAACGTGTCGTCCGAATTCAGCCACACCACGGTTAACCAACTCACGGTTGTTTAAGTTGCAGTTTTAAACCACGGAGTTAAACAATGCACTTGCGAGTTGTTTAAAAGTTAGTCAATTGACTACCGTGTTGTCCGAATTCAGCCACGTGAGGTGCGTGGGTTAAACAACTGAGGTGAGTACGTTAACGCAAAAGACCATAGAGGAGAGCGGCAAGAGCAACAGAAAGCGGACGGGAGCTCAGGAGCGGATGAAACAGATCGCTGGTTTCGCCGCCATAGCAACCAGGATGCCCGCCTCCCCCACCAGGCAGCCGGCATGGAGCTCAACAAGGAGCCAGCTCCTGCAAGCACTCACGCAGGGTGCCCAGCCAGCCACCCAAACGGACAGGGAAGCACACCAGAACAGAGCCATGGCAAAGGGGGGAGGGGGAGACGAAGCAAGCAACAACCCCAGGCGCCCAGGAACAAGGGGTAGCCCCCCCACCCCAACAGGGGGAACGACACCCCATCCAGAGTAGACCCCCACCGCAACGCCACCCCCACCCTCGCATCACCCAGAAGAACGAGGGACGGGGAAGCAGCGTCCAGATAGCTCCCCCCATTCGCCCAACACAGCTGGACAGCGAGTGTAGGCGAAGCCTATCTCCAAGACGCTAGAAATGCCTAGGCAAATGGTGCCCGTGGGCGACAGCCAGCCACCTGCGGATGTTGTGGAAAACCAACGAAGGCATGCACAACAATCCCAAGGACACGAAGAGGCCCCGGCCACCAAAGACAACAATGCACAGGGCACATTCAAGCAAGCACTAGAGCCCACCAGCACCCACCGACACACATCCACACGGGACTGGGAAAGGCAGCCCAAGGCACAGACCACCCTTACCACCGAACCACACACCCGTTGGCAACATGGAGCCAGAGGGAGAGGGGTCAAGGGACGATCCGGCCGAGGACACCGGCTCACAATCTCCTGAAGAGGGGAGCAGCCAGGACCCCCAGGAAAGATGCAGAGCGCTGCGCTGGTCCGAGGAGGAGATCGGCCACTTCATAGAGCTCTGGGGGAGCCCGAAAGCCAGGAGGATCATGGCCACTGCCAGGCACGATAAGCTCTACCCATGGCTAGCTGAGAAAATGCAGGAACGGGGATATGACCACAATGGAAAACAATGCAAGGACAAGCTCCACGGACTCAAGAGAACGTTCAAGGAGGTGGTCACTAGGGATGTGCACTGGATCGGACCCGATCCACGATCCGAGTCCGGTCCAGTGGGAAATCGGATAAATTATCCGATTTCCGATCCCGCAGCTGGATCGGCCGATCCAATCCGAACCGGTCCGAAAAGGCTCCGAACCGGTTCGGCGGATCGGCGGATCGGCGGGCGCCCACTGGCGCCCACCGCCGCTTCCATTGGCGGGCGCCAGCGGGCGCCCGCCGATGAAAGTGGACAGCGGGGGGGGGAGGAGGGGGGTGCTTACCTTCTCGGCCCGTCCGCTCCCGTCCGGCACTAGCAGCTACTACCAGCGGGCTCCGCGGCCTGCTCTAGGGTGGCGCGCCGGGTGATGTCATCACCCGGCGCGCTACTCTAGAGCAGGCCGCGGAGCCTGCTGGTGGTAGCCGCCGGCCCCGGACGGGAGCGGACGGGCCGAGAAGGTAAGCAGGGGGTGCGTGGAGGGGAGGAGGGGGCGCGCGGAGGGGGGAGGGGGGCCCTTACCTTCCCGTCCCGGCGGCTCCCGTCCCGGCGCCGGCGCCTACTACTACCAGCAGGCTCCGCGGCCTGCTCTAGGGTGGCACGCCGGGTGATGTCATCACCCGGCGCGCTACTCTAGAGCAGGCCGCGGAGCCTGCTGGTAGTAGTAGGCGCCGGCGCCGGACGGGAGCCGCCGGGCCGGGAAGGTAAGCAGGGGGTGCGTGGAGGGGAGGAGGGGGCACGCGGAGGGGGGAGGGGGGCCCTTACCTTCCCGTCCCGGCGGCTCCCGTCCCGGCGCCGGCGCCTACTACTACCAGCAGGCTCCGCGGCCTGCTCTAGGGTGGCACGCCGGGTGATGTCATCACCCGGCGCGCTACTCTAGAGCAGGCCGCGGAGCCTGCTGGTAGTAGTAGGCGCCGGCGCCGGACGGGAGCCGCCGGGCCGGGAAGGTAAGCAGGGGGTGCGTGGAGGGGAGGAGGGGGCTCGCGGAGGGGGGAGGGGGGCCCTTACCTTCCCGTCCCGGCGGCTCCCGTCCCGGCGCCGGCGCCTACTACTACCAGCAGGCTCCGCGGCCTACTCCAGGGTGGCGCGCCGGGTGATGTCATCACCCGGCGCGCTACTCGAGAGTAGGCCGCGGAGCCCGCTGGTAGTAGCCGCCGGCGCCGGACGGGAGCGGACGGGCCGAGAAGGTAAGCAGTGGCGGGGAAGGGGGCTTACCCCCCCCGGAGCCGTCCGCTTCTATCCGCTGGCGCCCGCTGGCGGCCCCAGGGGGGGTAGGGAGCGCGGGGGAGGGGGCTTACCTGCCGGGGCCGTCCACACCGGACGGCCCCGGGGGGGGAAGGGAGTTAGGCCCCCCCTCAGCCACCCACCGCCATTTTTTCCTCATAGACTTGCATTGCAATGCAAGTCTATGGGGAAAAAAATGGCGGCCGATCCAAAAATTTACGATTTTTGGGTCGGGATCGGACTCGATCCGGTCCGGGGGGGCTCCGATTTTGTCCGAACCGGTCCGGGACAAAATTGGAGGTCCCGATCCGGGTCCCGATCCGATCCGGGGGGTCCGTGCACACCCCTAGTGGTCACTCACAATAAAAGAACCGGCGCCCAGCCATGCACCATGCCCTTCTACGACGAACTGTCACGCGTGCTGTTGGAGTGTCACGATGTCGTCCCGGGGCACACGGCAGGCAGCGGGGTCGCCACCAACGAGCCCCCACGCACGTGTCAATGAGCACGGCTGGACCAAGGGGCGCAATGGGAAGAGGGCCCCACCGCACAGAAATAGGAGCCCCCGGCAAGGCCGGTCGACCCACGGCCAACACCCCCGCCAAAGCAGCCCCGAAACCATCATCCACTCCTCCTGCCAAGGCCGCCCCGAAAGCAGCATCCACTCCTCCTGCCAAGGCCGCCCCGAAAGCAGCATCCGCTCCCCCTGCCAAGGCCGCCCCGAAAGCAGCATCCGCTCCCCCTGCCAAGGCCGCCCCGAAAGCAGCATCCGCTCCCCCTGCCAAGGCCGCCTCGAAAGCAGCATCCGCTCCCCCTGCCAAGGCCGCCCCGAAAGCAGCATCCGCTCCCCCTGCCAAGGCCGCCCCGAAAGCAGCATCCGCTCCCCCTGCCAAGGCCGCCCCGAAAGCAGCATCCGCTCCCCCTGCCAAGGCCGCCCCGAAAGCAGCATCCGCTCCCCCTGCCAAGGCCGCCCCGAAAGCAGCATCCGCTCCCCCTGCCAAGGCCGCCCCGAAAGCAGCATCCGCTCCCCCTGCCAAGGCCGCCCCGAAAGCAGCATCCGCTCCTCCTGCCAAGGCCGCCCCGAAAGCAGCATCCGCTCCTCCTGCCAAGGCCGCCCCGAAAGCAGCATCCGCTCCTCCTGCCAAGGCCGCCCCGAAAGCAGCATCCGCTCCTCCTGCCAAGGCCCCCCTGAAAGCATCCCCCGCTCCTCCTGCCAAGAAAGTTGCGAGGGCAGCATCTGCACCCCCTGCCAAGGCCGCCCCAAAACCATCATCCACAACCCCTGCCAAGAAAGTTGTGAGGGCAGCATCCGCACCCCCTGCCAAGGCCACCCCAAAACCATCATCCGCACCCCCTGCCAAGAAAGTTGCGAGGGCAGCAGCTGAAGCATGTCCGGCCAAGGCGAGGCCGATGAGCCGGCCTGCAGGATCCCAAAGTCCATCAGTGCTTGCGAGGCTGCCACCGTGCCATCCAGGACAGCCACCGCCTCAAGGAGCTTCTCCCCCACGCCAGCCTCCCCCAGCAGCAGCAGCCCCACGGCCTTCCTACGCCTCATCTGTGCAGACTTGCAGGTAGAGGACCCCACACCTACCCCCCTGGTGCCAGAGACCTAGCAGGGAGAGGAAGAGCCAGGGCCGTCCCATACACGGGACACTCTTGCGAAGGGGAGCGTGGCTGCCACCGTTGGGCGAGTGGCACGGCCAGTGCCAGCACCATGCACGCGGCTAGGGTCCTCGAAACACACAACTATGGTGCAGGGAATACCGCACGGGATCCTGGATGTCGTGATGGAGACGGGGCCTGTGTCCCAGGAGGATCAGGACGAAATGCAGCTGTTCATGGAACAACAGGTGGGCGATGTGCTCGAGCCAGAACTGTCGCCGTCCCAGGAAGAGCTGCTGCATATTGATATGCAGGCCTCCGACGAAACGTATGTGGAGATGGAGGCGATGGAGGCGGAGGCGCCGGAAGTGGAGCTCGAGGCCAGGGAGGCCATGCTGGAGCGGGAGATCGAGGGGTCCCCACAGCCGGAGGACGAGCCGATGGAGGGAGGGCCCCCCCTAGAGGAGGAGCCGCCGCCACCGCACGTAGGCGAGCACGGTGAGGTTGAGGCCGAAGAAGCCCGTCCCCTGACCAACGCGCAGAGGTTTGTGCGTATGCGCAACAGGCGCAGGGCAGACCGGCTGCAGGTGGTGAGGGAGTTGGTCTCTGTCACGGAGACAACTGGGGAGCGCATCCACGACCTGTTCACACGCATGTCGGCCGAGGAGGAGGCCAGGCACACCAAGGAGCACGTCCTCACTGTGTGGGCCACGTGCACAGCCGCACAAGCCATGGCGGAGTGCACCCAAGCCACACGGGAGGCGGGGAGGGATGTGCGCATAGGTCTGGAGCGCCATGTCACCGGCATGACCGAGGCCATGGCCGCCACTGATGCCATCATCGACCGAGGCATGCGGGAGCACACAGCAGCCATTGACCGCCAAACCGAGGTGCTCAGGGAGCTCGCCCAATCCTTCCGTGGAGCCTACCATGGGCCACTGCAGCCTGCGCCCTACATGGGGCCATACGGAAACATGGCGCCACCACAACAACAGCAGTACATGCCCCCACCGATGGCCACACCGTATCGGGTCCCACGGTCGGCGGCGTCAGCAGCAGGTGCCTCAGGGAAGGCAGGGGGGCGGCCAGAGGGCAGAAGCACCGGAGCATAGGCGGCTGCCCGAAGAGGGGCCGCGCCATCCCACCTGACACCGACGAAGAGGGAGAGGAGGAGGGGGCGAGGAGGCAGAGGAGGAGGAGGAGGAGGAGGAGGGGATGGAAAGGGCCACTCAGGACGACATGGCCTAAGGCGACGTCATCCTACGAGCCCCTAGACCCATCCCCCATAGAACCATAGGGATGTGCAGTTGTATACTCTCCCGCACCCCTATACGCGATAGGACCCCGTTAGATATGCGTCCCTCTGGCAGCCGCCTCCCTCAGCCTGGTCTAGACGCTCAAGGCTATGTCCATCAGCATCCCTATGCAACAATGTTGCACGCACTGGATGCCTCTCATTCCCGGCCCTATCTCCCCTCACTGCAGCCAGAACCAGGCGTGATGGCAACACCCTACAGGTCCAAGCAGGGCGCATTGTCCGACGCTGAAGGGCCCTTCAGCGCAGAGGTTGGTAACTGGGCTGTTGGGTGGATTGCAGTGGTGTAAGTGTGGCCTCCGTGTCACTGATGGCTCTCCCCCTCCTCTCCCCCCTTCTGTTCTCGCCTCCCAGGGAAACTGCGCTCCCTCCACCGTGCCATCTGTAGAAGGCGGAGGGCCCAAAAGGCACGCCATCTCCACGCTCTGGAGGTGGCCCTGGGAGAAGTAATACGTCGCATTCGACGTCTGGAACAAAGTGTCTGTCGCCATCGCCGTCCAAACCACGGCCAGCCGTAGGGTTGTATGGCAGCTTGGAGGCGCAAGCCCATCCCCCCTGGTCGCAGCATAGTAACAGCCCGCACTGCCGATTCCCCATCACGCGCTCCACTCCGGCCACTTCCTGTCACTCCCCTCAGCCTTGCAGGTGCGCTTTAGCCTAAACAAATCCTCCTGCCCTCCCATTCCCACGCTAACGATGTTGAGTGTCCCATGCTCCACCTCTAGCCCCACCTCCCTCCACCCTCCTGCTCCGTCTCGCCCACCGCTCCTCCCATCCTGCCTGCCCTCTCTCCGGACCGCCCGGCATTTGCAAGGATGTCCCGGAGGGAGCTCGCGACGGCCTGCTTGCAAGGAGCGATCCAGGCGGCCACGCAAAACCACGCCAACGCTGACGATGAGGACCTATTCCATGCCCGCCTATGCTGGCTAGGTGGGGCCATGACCGTGAAGCCAGTGTTCAGGACGGGGACCTTCCACTGGCTGCTCGGAGCGACAGAGGCTGTGCCTTGTCTCCGGGCCACCATCCTGCCACTGGTGCATCCCCGTGCGGCCTCCACGTTGCTTGCGGAGACATTGGCTGAAGGTGTGGCCGAAGGAGCCCTGCACCGCGCCCCGCCCCTCTCGACGTCGGCCAAGCTTCTTGCCAAGCATGAAAGCATGCACCGCTGGGTGCTCCCCCGGACGGACGCCGTGTGGCATGAGATACAGGACTTGGAGGACTGGGACGACGAGCGCTTCCGTGGGAGCTTCCACATGTCTCGCGCAACGTTCGAGGTGTTGGTGGCCGAGGTGACCCCTGTCCTACAGCAGGAGTGTACAAATATGCGCAGATGTATTCCAGTCTCCCGTCACCTTGGCCTCACATTGTACAAGCTGGCGTTCAACGTGGGCTACTTGCCCCTGTTGACCATCTTCGGGGTGGGCGTGTCTACCACGTGTGAAATCTTCCGTGAGACGGTGAGCGTGCTGAACAAGCTGTACCTGGTCGACGTCATCCGGGTGGGGGACGAGAGGGAGAACATGCGTGGCTTCCGTGCCCTGGGCTTCCCACGGGCGGTGGGGGCAATGGACTTGACCCACGTGTGCATCCTGGCCCCACCCACCCATGGCAAGGAGTACTTCAACCGCAAGCATTTCTACAGCATGGTTCTCCAGGCAGTTGTGGATGCCAAGGGCTGCTTCCTGGACGTGTATGCGGGCATGTCTGGGCGTAGCCACGACACAGCTGTCTTCTGGAACTCCCCCCTGGCTGCCAAGCTGATTTCAGGGCGCTTCCTGAAGTCTGATCCCGCTTCTGTGTGCGGGCACACGGTTGGGCCGCTCCTCCTAGCTGACCAGGCCTTCGCCCTGCAGCCGTGGCTGATGGCCCCGTACCGCTACCCGTGCACCAACATGCAGTGTAAATACAACTACTACCATTGCCGTGCCCGCCTGCCCATGGAGCGTGCCTTTGGGCGTCTGAAGGAGCGCTGGCGCTCCCTGTTCAGCTTGTTGGACTTGCAGGCCGACATCATTCCAGATGTGATGGTGTGCTGCTGCATCCTGCACAACATCTGCGAGTCCCGTGGGGACGTGTTACCGGCCGAGCAACCCGACCTCCCTCGGGAGGGCGAGGACGCCGACGCCATCGCTGTGGATGGGCGTGACATCGAGCCTTTGCCGGGGCCAGAGAGCCCCGTCGGGGAGCATCGCACCCGTGCGGAGGCGTCCCGGGTGCGTAAGAGCATCAGTGCCTGGATCTGGCTGTGCTACCCCAACCCCGTGTGAGCGTCGGCTGTGTACTCCCATCTGTGGACTGGCATCTCTCCCTGGCATGCCGCCCCTCTCCACCTCGTCCCCTTGGCACGTTCCGTGCTTGGCTCCCTGGAGGTGTGGCATTGGCCATCCCCTCTTCACCGCTGGGCCTTCCAGCCGCCGCCTCCTCCCTTCCTGGTAGCGCCTGTCCTTTCTGTGGGCTCTGCCCTGGCATACTGGTGCCCATGTGCCTTACTGCCCATGTCTGCTTTCCCTGCTGAATAAAGTTTTCCAAACCACCCCACTCTTGCCTTCTTTCCTGTGTGTGTGAGAGACGGTCTAGGAGGGGGGTGGGGGGGCCTGGGGGAGGTGGGCTGTGGGTCTTCCTGGCGACTGCCAGATCCCCCGTGTAGGGTGGGTGGTGGGAGGCTCCCTGGGGCATGGGTGCCAACGTTGGAATTGCTCTGCTAGACGCGGGGTGCGGGTGTTGTATTGGTGCTGCCGTTGCTCCTGGCAGCCTCTTTGCCCGAAGCTGCTGAGTTCCGCCCCCTGACTGAGGCAGCCAATGTGGTTTGGGAGGCGTGTCCTGCATCATCTAAGATGGTGGCGCCCATGGTTTTCGGCTGCATTGCTTGCTGGGATTCCTGCTGGAGGACTGCCGGAGTTCGGTAAGCGGGGGAAATGGCGGCTGGGCTGTCAGTCAGAACTGAGTACATTATTCACCACCAGGGTGGTTAACTTAACTTTGCATCCCCTGCTGCAGCATGTTGTCCGAATTGAGGCTGCCTTTTTAACACACTGTCAGTGGGTTAAGTCCTCTCAGTTGATTAACGTGTCGTC
The DNA here is from genome assembly GCA_029215795.1 of Anniella stebbinsi. Taxonomy (NCBI): domain Eukaryota; kingdom Metazoa; phylum Chordata; class Lepidosauria; order Squamata; family Anniellidae; genus Anniella; species Anniella stebbinsi. The sequence continues at coordinate 130,488,973 of JARDYH010000003.1, read as the reverse complement.
CGAATTGAGCCATTGTTTTTAACGGAATTTCTGGCCAGGCTCAAAGTTTAAAATGTTTTAATTATTAGTTGTTTTTATATTTTATGGTTTTAAATTTTGCATATCGACTTTTTAATGTCCAATCTTTTCATTTTTGTAAACATTTATATACTGCTATGGGGCAGTATATAAATGTAAATAATAATAATAATAATAATAATAATAATAATAATAAATTGTTTTAATATGTCTGGCTGTGCTGCCTGGTTTAGTCTCATTGTCACTGCTGGGGATGAATTTTAGAAGGCATCCGAAGAGGGTTTTGACTTCTGCACCAGTTGCAGCTTCCAAACACACTTCAGCCTTTAGCATAAAACTACATTCTTAATAGGAAGGTAGTGCTACAGAAAGTTGAAATGAGAGGGAGAAGACATGATAAGGAACTGTTTAGGCTGACCAGATAAAATCCAGGTCAGGGCTCCTGTAACTTTAACAGTTGTAGAGAAAAGGGAATTTCAACCAGTGTCATTTGTATGCAATTAGTTCCTGGTGAAATTCCCTCTTCATCACAACTGTTAAAGTTGCAGGGGCCCTGCCTTCTTTTGTATATGGTCACTCTAGTATAGTGCCTGCACCTTTAACTGTTGTGATGAAGAGGGAATATCACCAGGAACTAATTGCATACAAATGACACTGGCTGAAATTCCCTTTTCTCTACAACTGTTAAAGTTACAGGAGCCCTGACCTGGATTTTATCTGGTCAGCCTAAAGGAACTTCTACAGAAGGCTGAAAGTATAAGGCTTTTGCCTGCACTCACAAAGAGTGCAGGAGTGGCAATGCACAGGGAAGCCCCACTATCAATGTCATCATGTGGACTAGCATCTCTAATGACCTTTGCATTATTAGTGCTGAGGTCTGAAGTAGGCTTGTAGGTCTGTTCAGCCAAACACAATAACAACAAACCCTGACTTTCGTTCAGGCCTCCTTTAGTGGAACCAGGCATGTGAGAAAATTGGGGGGCGAAGCTTGTGCAAGCCCCCCCTCCACACTTTTAGCAGGCTGAATATCTGTACAGGGCTAATGTTGAAGAGAAGAGGAGAAGGAGTTTGAGGGATTAAATGGGGACAGGGAAAATGCATATGAAAATGTTTTGATTTGTATCGATCGTATTAAAATTAATAAAATATCACCCTTAACCATTTGGATTTTATAAAGCATAAATGATGAATGCAGCCTTAATCCTAAGGCAGAAGACTGTAGCCTTTGCTTCATTCCTTCACCCCTTGCAAACACTAGGATAGTTTATTTTCTCTATAAATCCCCAGAAAGTTACACCTGGACATTCAGCTGCTTCTGAAAAGTTTTAACCATAGGTGGTCATGTTTTCACACATTATAAGACAGTGTGGAATTTGACCAAAAGGCTTTTACATTGAATTTGAGCCTGCAGAGTAAGCCCTGCCTTCTCTTTCAAAATCCTTATTACCATTTTTTAAACAAAGAAGCTAAAATGTAGTAGCAGCAATAAAGATATCAAGAGTTCTGTGACATGTGTTAATCCATTGATCACAATTGGAGCACAGTTAACTGACCCTTTCTTGGGTTCGAAGACTGTCCTTCTACTTCATAACACAAGCAAGCCATAAATCTTTCAAAGCTGGATAAATCCCAAGGTCAAGGAACAATAGACAATGTGGTATATATAATCTGAATGCAGGCGTGTTCACCTTTGTTTCCCCTCCTTCAGCCTTTGAATACAAGATACCCATTAAAATATCTCCTTTGAGATGCTGCTCCTGAATATCATCCACTCACCTCCGTCAACAAGCCGCTTCCCTGCACTCACTAGATTGGAAATGTGTATTTGCCCCAACAGAACCTGTTTCGAAGGGGAACATTTGCAAAAGTAATTGTAAGGCTGTGGTTGGGACGGCAGGGGAGGGGTGGTGGTGAAGAAAAGAAAAGAAAAGCTCCATCAGTTTTGTGTGCTGAATTTGATTTTACACCAAGGAGAGTATCCATTTCACAAGCTGGACTATTTTCGTTGAAGGCAAAGAACATCCTAAATTAAAGGGAGAGCCCTTGAACACAATATCCTTGACATGTGGGAATCTTTGAAAATCAAACCATGACTACATATTGGAAAAAATGCTAAATGATGCAGACTTTCAAGGGGCATTTTTTTCTCCTTTCTTCTGCCCCAGATGCAGACCCCCCCCCCAGTATTCACATCCAGATGTTTGCAGCATAGATGAATATTGTTCATGCAGCTTTTTAGGTTTCAGATTTTTTAAAAAAATCATGTTTGGATAGATTCTGTTCAAAATGACTTGCAATAGTATAATTCGTACAGTTATCACTGATCTTGCAATTCTGATTTTTTTGGGGGGATGGTAGTTTTTTTTTTTTAAAGGTTTCCTTAAATTTGTAAACCATGGGAAATTTGTTAAAATTGTGGACAATGTCATGTGTCCAGCACCCAGAGTGAGCTAGAAAATTAAATAATGCTCAAAATTATTCCATTGTGCTTATTTGGTATTGTAATACTGCTTCACTATTATACTGCTATAGAAAAATGGAGGAGTAAAATGTGTGGAATATATGTATATCACTGGCCTACAAAAAACATGCAAGCCCAATTTCTGTGTTAAAGAAAGAAAAAACAAGAAAAAGACAATATGGAAGAACAAAAGAGTATTAAAGTTGGAACAGGATTTGTGTGTCTGTAAAAAAAGAAAAGAAAAAAAAAGATCTGACTTTTCTGAGTATCTGACAGGTGCTTATCATGTGCAGCAATATTACTTTTTCATTTGGCTACAACTTGCTCCTCTAAAAAGAGAAGCAGATGCCCTCATCTAACCACTAGAATTACTCACTTTGGAATTGAGTAATGTTACATGGTATTCTGCTGGGACCATTTGTTCCAGAAGGAAAGAAGCAATAATATCTCCCTGTTTCCTGCTTTTCATTAACATCATCAGTACAAGAATTACTGGACTTGGCCCATAATAATCTTTACAAGGCCAATGATACAATCTGGAGATGGAGAGAGCCACCGGTCACAGGCTTGCTTTTGCCCTACAATATGTGCTGTACTTTAGCTTAGCCATCGTCACAAAGATGGTGAAATAGACAAAACGGAATGATGAAGCACACGCTGCCTTGTTGCAGGTCCAATTCCATACTGCCTCTATGGTGACTGGCAACAGTCTTTGGGTTTGCAGTTGTGCAGGGAGTGGAGAAAGGAAAGCAATATAGATGGATCCAATCTAACTATTATGCTCTGTCTCCTTTCTATATACTGAAGCCTTGTGGACAGAGAAATGAACTCTGGCTGATCTTCCGTTGGATAAATACCTTCTTAGACTGTAAGGCCTTCGGGGGATGAGCATGTTTTTGTTTTCTAAAAAAACATTGAGGAGTTTATTGCAGGAAGGCCATAGCTCAGCGGTACAACCAGCACTTGAACCAAGAGGGAAAATGCAGGGGCAGCCTTAATAAAACCCACAAGCCCCACTCTGACTCCTTGAATTTTTAGCAAATCCCCCCCCCCATAATGGGTGAAACACAGGAGCTAAGAGGGTTCACAATTCCTTCGATTCACAACCTGATGCAACCTTACCTCATTTGCACTCCCCAAATTTCTATATGAGCCTAAAAACAGTTGCATTCTGTAATCCACCATTTCCCAAACGCTGCAAGCAGAGTTTTTTTTTTCCAATTAAGAATGACACACACAATTAATGCTGAGTAGAAATAAACTGGAAAACATTCACTAGAACTTAACAAAGAGAGAAGGCTGTAGCAGTTGGCAAAAAAATAAATAAATGCAGATCGTCATTGTGAGTCACCAAATGTAAAAGAAAAAAAGTGCTCAACATTATTTAATGGGTCTTGGTTGATTTGGAGGTCGGACAGAAAGGAGATAGAAGTAGCTTCGAGTTAAACAATTAGCAAAATCGTCTTAAGCATATGACAGCTACTGGGGGATACAGGTGTGCATATTAGGGTGTGTACCCAGGGATTTATTTTTTAAAAAATACTCAATTATAAAGGACATTATTTTTATTCATCAAACTAAAGAAACTAAAACTTAGCTAAACTTAAGGGTTTTTTTCCAATTAACAACTAAACTTTACTTTAAAAATACAAACTTAACAAATGAGACACAAATTACCAAGTTTTGGCTGGAGCTGAGAAGGGCTGGACCTGAAACAATGCAGCAGCAGCTACTGCGGCGATGGTGCTTGCAGCTCGGCTAGGGCTGAGCTCACCACTGCAGTGATGGAGCCTGCGGGAAGCGACCTGAACGTGGTGTGTCTCCCAGCGCCGCTGCTTGTCTCTGTCCCTTCGTACCACAGGAGAAAGGAGCCCAGGCCAAGCAGGGAGCTGCCTGCCTGGCCAGGGAGCATACATGGCAGCCTCATAAGACATTAGGGTGTGCCTGGGTAGTCTTCTCAATTTTTCAGGGGGACTAAACTTGGAAAAGTGGGGGGGGTAGGCTTATTTGTTTACATTTATGTATATATTTCTATTTCTGGAAACCATCCTTCATCAACAATGGATCCTAGAGTGTTTAAAGCAACATATTAAAAGAAGTACTCAACAAAAATCTTACATTTTAATTATAATATTATGATTGTGTACACACTACCCCACCATCCATAGTCTTATACAATATACCTGTGTTCTTCAAACTTTTCCTCCATGATCCGGTGTAATAATATTACATACCCTCAAGACCCTATTCCTGTGCTTAGTCTGAAAATGTTTGACATTTAATATGTTTTTGACTCATTAGGCAAGATGTACTGTATTAATTTAAGGAGATTCTTTATAATTAAGTAAGTCCCAGTGAGCTCTCTGGAAATTACTTCTAAGTAAACATGCACAAGTTTAGGTAGCTAAAAGTGTTTAATAGTAGCTGGATTGTGCCATTATTATTATTATTATTATTATTATTTACACTTATATACCACCCCATAGCCGAAGCTCTCCATTATGTTTATATTATAATTATTATAATTATTATTGTATTTATATAGCACCATCAATGTACATGGTGTTGTACATAGTAAAACAATTATATTTATTTCAGACATATTAAAAAGGCAATTCCTACACACACACACACACTGTAATTCCTAAATTGGTAACCTTTTTGTCATGTTTCCTAATACCTCCTGCCTTATTGGGAGACAATAAAGAGGTCTGCCACATAATCCATAAAACTTTATTCAGGCAACAAACATCTCTTCCCACCTGAAGAGAGTCTAACCACTAGGAACTCTCCTCTAGGCAAAACTATGTGAATTAAGCAAGACGATTGTCCTTTCAAGAAAAAGGGAAAGCCTTTTCCCAGAACACTTTAACATCAAGAGGCTGGTTCTGAAGAAGCCTTTGGCAAGAAGCTAGCTGGACCGACCTTCTCTCACCTTCCTTTAGCTCCACCCATTTGAGTCTGCATCAGACTCTAGGATCAGCTAGCCTTGAATAATACTGATTTCCCACAGACTGTGTGTTCTTAATCTTTTCAGTGATAAGGTCTGGCGAAGGTTCATCCCCAACTAGTGAAGAGCCTGTGAGAATCACCTCCCCCACTTCGCGTGTGGGCTGGTATGTTTCCAGCACTGTCTGTTCTGCTTCAGAATCTGATTCTGACTGATTGCCAGAAACTCCTTTCCCCAGCCTAAGGGGAACAGGCCTAGTCATGAGACTTTTGTCCTACAAGGCCTGAGGGGGGAGGAGGAAATGAATCTGGGGAAGGCTGAATCTGACACAAAAGGAGTGTGGCTTTTGTCTTGTAAAGAGATCTGCTGAGCAGCTGAGGAGGAAGCAGGGTTTGCTTGGAGGTAATTTAGACTGATCCCCAAACATGTAACAATACAGACAACTGGAGACTGACTGAGGAATCTGCCATCCAGGCTGTGAGCTTACTGATGTTACCTGGTTTGGCATTGCCCCTTCTGGGAAATCCCAGTGGGGGCATTGCCTCCCCTAGGAAATCCCGATGGAGGCTTGAGCTCCACCCTATCTCCCATAGTTTATGCGCCTGGCCCCTGCACATGCCTATGTTGGGTGAAGAAGTGGTTGGGAATTATAAGAACCAGTTTAACATACAGTGTCCTTCAGATGTTCTTCAAGCCAATAGTTTCTTCAAGCTGATATGGGCAGAGCCAATTGTGCAGGCCTTTCCAAGGCACACACACAAACCTTCCTGGCATGAAAGTCTTCTCACAGGCTCTGCCATCATTGTTGCATCGTTTAAACATCCCTTTGGCCCTATGGGGGCTGCTATTCTTACTAATACCAGTAAGTGCTAAACTAGGGACAAATCTACACCAAGCAGGGTATAGCACTATGAAAGTGGTATGAAAGTGGCATATGGAGGCAGGATCTACACTACTGCTTTATAGCAGTATTGAAGTGCACTGACAACTGTTAAGGTCCATGACACATTCCATATACAGCTTTCATACCATTTTCATAGTGTTATATCCTGCTTAGTGTAGATGTGTCAAGGGCCCCAACAGTTGTCAGTGCACTTCAATACCATTATAAAGCAGTAGTGTAGATACTGCATAATTCTGGATTTTTATGGAAACACTTCAAACCTACCCATAACTCTGGAAACCTTCTCCCCAATTATGGCCTTAGGTAACAAGCTGTGGCACTTAATGCAGAGTCTGAAGAAAATACACATCCCCCCTTTCGAAAGGCAAAAGACAATACTTATAGTAAGACAGGGTGGGCAAATAGTAGTCCTCCAGATGTTTGGCCTACAACTCCCATAATCTGTCAGCATTGACTAAGTTGGCTAGGGACTTTGGCAGTTGTAGGCCCAAACATCTGGAGGGCCACAAGTTGGTTACATCTTTGGAAGAAGACACTGGAAACTCCCTTATACTGAGTCATGCCAAAGGTCCATTGAACTCGCTGATTGTGGCTCACTGAGGTCTTGAGAAGAGGTTTTTTCTCAGCACTATTGAGACCCTAACCTTAGTACTTCATCTATAAAACCTCCCCATGTGAAAAAAACCAAATTTGATCATTTCTTTCTCAAATATAGCAAAGGGTGGATAGAACCATAGCATTATGACAGTACGTTTAGAAGAATTAAACTTCATAGTACTTGGCAATAATTAGGCCACACCTGTTGCTCTAAGATAGTGGCGGTACTGTTTGCCCTAGTCCATTCTTTGCATTCCTCTTTCAAGGATTTAGGTTGAAGTAACTGTTCCAGTGCCAACAATGTCCCCCGCTCACTGGGTTGGACCACAATATGACTATTATGGCAACTCTCTTAACAGAAACAGTGAGGTTTTGGGAGAAAGCAAATTTGTGGAGGTATTTCTTGCTGGAGGCCATGGAATCTCTTTATAGGCTGGGCATTCACTCTTCTTGTTCTATGTGAAAATATTACACAATGCCAGCTTACAGTAACATTGCAAGGAGCAGCATAGAGCGCTATTGTGTTAGAACAGATGTTATTGTATAGCATATTTTAGATTTTCAGGGGAGGGGGAAAAGCTTTGCATGAGGAGCATTGCATCAACATGTATGAAGGACAGGGCTGCACCCTCCTCGATTGCTTTTTAATGAGAAGGGATATTGAATTTCCAACATGGACCCATTCTGATCGAGTTGCCGGATGTTAAAACCGAAACAGCTCCATCGCAGGGTGAAACACGACTGAACATTTCTCAAAGCCAGCTAAGGCTAAAAGTGAAAATAGTTTTCATTCATCTGGCTGACTGAGGTCCTGGAATGTGGCACCGTTGCCTTAGGGATGGTGAGAGAATAACATTTGCAGGATAGGGAGACCCTGTCATGAAGTTATGCAGTATGTATTTTGACAGCGGAATCAGGAAGGTGTTTGAAGACATCACGGGTAAATTCTTAAGACAATAAACACAGGAGGGTGGGTTTTTCTTCTTCTTCCACAGTGCCCAAACATTGGGTTCAAACACATATTTGAATGAGCAGGTTTAATAACGTACAAAAGGGAAAATGAGAGTGATTCTTCAACTTGACTTAGTCCCAAAGAGGACATGACATGACCTTGAATAATGGACCATTGGAATCTGGCCTGAATTGCATGGAAAGGAGGTACACTATCTCATTTGGGAACATGATCTCATGACTTATCTCAAGGTTATCAGTGCTGGCCAGGACCATATTGTCATGTTATCCCTGCTCATGACTGTAGTATTATCAGTGTTCACGCAAGTACAGTGACTAGGTAATCTATGTAGGAAAATATAGGGGTTTGGATCCAATTTCCTCCTTGAAGCCATGGAATGGATGCTGATGGTGGAATGGTACTTCCAAAACCTCTTCTCCTCCCTGCCCCACCCCACCATATGTCCCCCAATTCTGGTCTAGGAGGTTGGGGACCATCCAGAGGAGATTTGGAAGGTGTGAGTGTGGGGGCTGCAGAAGGGAGGAAGGATGTGGATGTATCTTTTCACCAGCAGTATCCATTCTGCTGCTAGTCAGTGTAGACAATATTGAGCAAGATGGCCCAGGATCAAACTCTGCATACAGCAGCTTTCTTTATTCCTTCCTGACCATGAGCACAGCGCAGAGAACCAAACCATGAATTCACTTTATTTTTCAGCAATGGCCACTGGCGCTATGTGGAACACTGCTTGCCAAAGTCATGGGAGTTTCAAAAACAGTTTGCTGCCATGCTGCTGCCTAAAGGGACAAGTTCTGCTGAGTGTATGAAACCCATGCATGCACCTCACGGACCTCTCTGGGTTGTACCCCTTGCTATCTTGCCACTCTCTCTCTGTTCCTTGAGAGGAAGCATGGGGCCGTTCATGTGTGGGATTCTGTCCCAGTGACTGGAATCGGGCACCATGAAGATGTTCAAATTAGATTGGTGGGTGGGTGGCTGCCTGTCCCTGTGCTCCCACTGCCCTCTCCCACACTTATGCACCCTGCACATGTAATCTCAACCGCTATGGAACTGTATGCACAGACACTAAGAGAAAACAAACGCCAAGAGAAATGAAAGAAAACAAATTCTTAGTGCATGAAAGACATCACCATATTCGAGAATGCATCTCAAACACTCCTGCAATTGGCATGCAGTTGCGATAGGAAAGTGTTATCTGTTGGGAGCACAACTTATGTCTTATACAAAGTGTCTGTTAGGCATCATGGCCACAATCCAACAGAGTTAAGCATACTTAAGCTCATTAATCCATTGGCTTATGCTGGCTTCGCTTTGGTTTGGATTGTAGCACATGTACAAATCTAAAGAATATACTATTTTCTATCCCCAAAAGCTGGAAAAAGAAGAAGCTGCCATTCTCTATAAACAAACACAAATTTAGCAACTCGCCGATCATGACAGCACACGCCTTTGCTGACTCAAACAGCCACCTCAAGTTAAACAGTGCTCTTCTATACAGAACATGCTCTGAATCCTATTCAGTGGCTGTCAATGTCTCAACTCTCTATTCCATGTTATGAAGATGGCTATCTAGGAATAAACTTCCTCTGAGATAAACCAACAAGACTGGGAGCTATGCAGACAATAGCAAGATTGTTACAGGTTGCTGAGGAGGACACTAATCCTGAAATACTGTCAAGCAGATCAGCTATTCTTCAAATTGTACTTAACACAATTAGACATTGTTAGAAAGTTGGCTTGCAGCATGGAATGCGGGGAGGCAAATAATATACCTCTCTCTCTCTCTCTCTCTCTCTCTTCTTCTTCTTCTTCTTCTTCTTCTTCTTTTGTAGACCATAGGTAGTTTGGAGGGGGGGGGGGTCACTGGTGTAAATCAGCTTTGACCAACCTGATGTCTCCAAATGTGCTGGACTGCAACTCCCATAATTCCCAGTCACGCTGGCTGGGAATTATGGGAGTTGCGGTCCAGGACATCTGGAGGGCAAAGTCTGGAGAAGGCTGGTGTAAATGAAGGCTTCATTTGTTTCTGTGACCTTCTCTCTTCAAAAATTTCTCTGACTGGGATATCCTTTCTTGAATGGAGTCCGAGGGGCGGGCCTGACATTCAACTGTTGCAGCTTCCACAAAATGAATTGGCATTCAAAACTATCCATCATGCATATAAAAAAGGAAAGAAACTGTCAGAGTTCAACGACTGCTCTTGGCCAGGGCTGCAGCTGGCAATACAGCTGTGACATTGCAGAAACTCACTTTTATCTCCAGTCTCCTTACCGAGAGGAACAATTAAATAAAACAGAACCATATGCCATTATTGATGGGAAGGGGTTCTTTGAAAATATTATGCTTTTTTTTTTAAAGGATGTCTCTATATGCAGCAGCTTGAAGATTTTCAAGTCCAAAAATGGATGCTGAGACATAAGATACAGCAGTATGAGGTCCATAAAACATAATTGGCTCAGCAGAGATAATGCTCTGGCTCTGCTTAACTTATTCCTATAATGGGACAGGCCTAACAACTTCCAGCTTGGTGTCCCTCCATGCCCATGGTTGTTTCCTGTTTATAAGCTAACCTCTCATGAGCAGGATAGAAAACCATATCTATACAAACAAATAATCTAAAGCCAGCAGCAAGATTCCTACTGACTTCACAATTGTCAGGAACATCCGACGCATTGTCATGGGCACCTAAAACAGGGTTGTTGAATGTCAGGCCTGTGGGCTAAATCTGCCCTGCCGTGAGTCCTAATCCAGCCCTCCAGGTTCCCAAGAAGGGCACACCCTTTCCCTTGGTCCCATCCCCTTCCCTTAACCACTGATCATTGTCTTGTTTCTCAGGTTTTCTCAGCTCTAAAAAGTTGGAATGCAACTCCTAAGGCTTAATTACTGGCAGTAAAAGCTTTCAGCTAAACTATGCTGGTCTGTTTTGGGATTTTGGCTCCACCCCAATTGCCATTGGCCATCCCCCCTTTGCCTTCACCCATGCCCATGATTGGAATGTGACCCCCAAGAGCTTCTATGACATGGAATTCAGCCTTCCTGCTGAAAGAGCTTCCCCATCCCTGACCTAAAGTATTTCTAACATGATCCAGAGAGCTCCTCCTTGCTTTATCTCAGCGATGTGGGACCTACTACCATAGGGCTCCTTTGTACTTTGTTCAAGCAATGTCGTGATTGCATAGGACGGACCACTGGTGCAGTTTGTTCCCAGCCTAGTGAGGACACATGTCGTGGGAGGAGCAGTGCTGGCATTGGAATAGGATTGCTCAGACTCCAGTATTTACAAGTTTTTTGCAAGTATTCACCATCGTTGTGGCAAAGTAGTGGTAGTGCAGGTGGCTTCTGGGACCATCTTGCCCACTATTTCCAAGCCCAACACGTTTCGGCCTATGTTGTTTTTTAAAGCCTTCTTCAGGGGGTTGATAAGAGATGTCTGCAGAAATACTCTTAACAGGATGATAGTCTCCTACGATAATTACTGGCGACTGGGGAAGTCAGTTCCATGGAAGCCAAGAGGATTCATATCTATTTTGTGATGCCCAACTTTATGCCAAACATGAGCAGGGTCTCGGTCACATTCACAGGAGAAAACATAGCAGTCCTTGCCCACACAGAACTAAAGATGGAGACAGTATTCAAAAGGAAGTCATTCAAAAATGCAAACCAACACTTGAAAAGAGAAATCAACTGGGGGCAGGTACTCCCTCTCCTGGAACAGGTGCTTACTCTCAACGTACCTTGCCACACTCTGCCCAACCTGTTAGTCCCCCATCCCTTCCCCAGCTTAGTCAAAGGGAAGCATAACAGTAAGCAGAGGGTTCCTTCCATCAACACATAAGAGTAGGCTGACCATATGAAAAGGAGGACAGGGCTCCTGTAACTTTAACAGTTGTAGAGAAAAGGGAAATTCAGCCAGTGTCATTTGTATGCAATTAGTTCCTGGTGAAATTCCCTCTTCATCACAACTGTTAAAGTTGCAGGGGCCCTGCCTTCTTTTGTATATGGTCACTCTAGCATAGTGCCTGCAACTTTAACTGTTGTGATGAAGAGGGAATTTCACCAGAAACTAATTGCCTACAAATTACACTGGCTGAAATTCCTTTTTCTCTACAACTGTTAAAGTTACAGGAGCCCTGTCCTCCTTTTCAGATGGTCAGCCTACATAAGAGGCACCATAGAACAGGACTGTCATCAAAGTTAGGCATGTTGGGGGCATTGATAAGAGCCTCCTGGAGTTTCTCCTCCACTTCTCTACCTGCTTGTTCACCTGCCGCTCACTCTGGCCTAGACAACACGGGTGGTGTGAAGGAAGAGGAGTTCATCCCACTAATAGCTCTCTGCCTGTCAAGCAAGGAAGTGATAGCAATGATGGGAAAGTGGATGAAGAGCAAGAGCAGTTGGTGACAATGGTGGTGAGAAGGTAGACTCACTGAGTAGGAGCCCACTGGGAGTGACTTGCCCATGGGCCCTCAAAATCATGGAACCAGTACTGCTGCAGGATCTCCATATCAAATGAAATGTGGAATGCCATTTGCTGCTGGTGGATCATGGGGCTTGAAGTCAAGGCCATGAGCCCTGGTGGAGAAGGGCACCCTATACAGCAGCTGCCACCAAGGAGAAGCTGTGCTGAAAAATAAACATATTTAGGACTAGGGATGTGCATCATATCAGATCCGATATCCGATACCAATTAAAATCAGAGGATATCGGACACCTGATACATGATTCTGATACAGTAACTTGGTGATCCTATATTTTCTGATACGATATTTTGGTCTCCGATTTTAATCGGAGAAAATTGGAAAATCGGATGCCATTTTGAATGCTTTTCCCCTTAGCCTAGTACTGTGTTACAAAAATGCCTATAACTTTTTTTATTTTTAAAGATAGAAAAATGAAACTTGGTAACATTGCAGATGGGTTTGAAATACTTATCTGTGAGAAATTTCAGAAAGATTGGTGCAGGTATTTTGTGGCTATGAATTTTTTTACTAACGAACCAGGAATGCCTATAACTTTTTATTTTTAAAAATCCACACATGAAACTTTGCCACATTACAGATGGTATGTTGGGACTCGTGTGTGAAATTTCAGAAACATAGGTGCTTGCCTGTGCTGGTAATACATTTTTGAAAAATGGGTAGCAGTGGGGGAAAGACAGTTATGCCTTCAACTTTTTTATTTTTAAAGATCCAACCATGAAACTTGGCCACATTAGAGATACCGCTTTGGTTGACCTGTGTGAACAATTTCAGAAACATAGATTCAAGTGTGTAGTGGCAAGGTATTTTGGAAGAAATGAGGAGAGAAACACATTTAACTTTTTTTTTATTTTTAAAGATAGAAGCATGAAACTTGCCCACATGGCAGATGGGTTTGAGGTACTTATGTGTGAGAAATTTCAGAAAGATAGGTCCAGACATTTTGTGGCTATGAATTTTTTACTTTAAAAGTTCCAAAAGTTCCAATATGGTGGGTTTGACAGCTAACAGAGGGGGGAGTAGGCGGGGAGGGGTGCGGTTTGACAGCTGTCAAACCCACTGCATTGGAACTGTAATGTGGCCAAGCTTCATGCTTCTATTTTTAAAAATAAAAAAGTTATAGGCATTTTTGTAACACAATACTAGGCTATGTGAAAAATCATTCCAAATGGCATGCGATTAAAAAATCGGATGTCCGATTTTCGTATCGGTATCGGATCCGATACGATGGACCTCTGATTTTTCCGATACAATATTTTACTATATATAAAGTTCCGATTCCAATATGATTTTTTGCACATCCCTATTTAGGACCATCACAGAGAAGATGAATATACATACTATATATATATATATATATATATTCCATCACACTTAGCAATGCATAACTGAGCAGATCTCAGGATATGCTTCAGAGACTTTTCTGCACGAATGAATTGGTAAGGTTGAATACTGAATATTCATTCATAGATCCAGATGTGTGGAACTCCTGATTTTTATTGCTACATTTTCAGTTGCTGCGGTTCCAGATGAGAGTGTGACTTGGACGAAGAACGGGTCTCTTGGCAGAAAGTAGCTTTCACATGACATGCCTTGGAAAATAATTTCTCCGAAAGAAATGTCAAGAGTGTGCATTATTTCTGTCACAACTCTCCTGCTACAGCCTCGCTTATTTTAGAGCAAATTAGGAGCTACCTGGAAACATGTATTTCTGTTTACCAATGTAAAGGTTCAAGGGCAAAAGTTAAAAGAGTCTGTAAGATCAAATGGACTGGGAAGAAGCACCAAAGAGGGTTTTTTTTTGTTCTTGTCAGCTTATAACTTAACATGGACCTTTCCCATGTGCTTTCTATTATTGAAGGGAAAGCTGGATCCATTTACTTCAATAAAGAAGATAAACATGGATAAATGTAAGAAAAACAATGTTAGTGACTTCTTCTGAAAATTTGGACTTCTGGCATGAAGAAAGAGCACCTCCCCCCCCCCCACCACAAGTAGGACCTTAAACAAGTGCAGTGCGAGGCCACACTCCACCCTTCCTTTATATGCTTCATTTAGGGCCGTCCTTACCATGAGGCAGAGTGAGGCAGTTGCCTCAAGCAGCAGATTTTGAGTGTCTTCAAAGGCAGCAAATTGTTATTTACTTTGTTGTGACTGTATTTCCACTGTCAGGGAGAAGGAGAGGTACTTCTGGGATTTTTTCAGCTCATGTACCAAGATAAATGGGCTTGCTTTGGATGCTATGCATCTTGACTTAGGTTGTCATCTGTTGCTCTGCCTCAGATGGCAAAATATCTTGGGCCAGTCCTGGCTACATTCCATTGATAGGAACTGAGACCCAGAAAAGATTATACGTTTGCCATGCAATCAACTACCCTAGGTTTGGTTCTGAGTTTGTTTGTTTTTTACGTAAAGAAATATCAGCCATGGGGGTGGAGGGCAGGGCAAGATACTTCCGGGTTCGCCGCCCCTCCGGCCTGCTACACCCCTTGGTGTGGAAAGGGCGAGAGGTGGGACCAGTACACACGGGGACATTGAGGTGGAGCCGTCATTCCCAGCCCTCTGCCCCTTATGCGTCTGTTCAGGGCTAGTAAGCTGGGGACATTGCACAGCTGTCTTTCCAAGTATCGGCAAGTTATTTCTTAAACCAATAAATAGATTCAAATAACAAAAAACAGAGCTGCATTTAAGGTCTGAAGCAGTGTTTGGAAGCAGAGGTCTAAAATCCTTAACCTTCTTTGCTAACAGCATAACTGCTTCAGAGTCTGCCATAGATGTAAAATATTACCTCTGGGCCTTCCCCAAACTGTAGGAAGCTTCTTCCCACTTCTGAACTATATACAGTAAGCATTAACTTTAATGGACCAAATCACAAGTATGTATTCACGAGGAGCTAAGCTTTGGTGGATATGGGTTTATCCCATTCTGTTTAGACAACAGGAAATCTAGAGAGACTTCCAAAAATCCCTCCATCTGAATTTTTCTCCAGATTTTGGAGTCCCGCATTAATAGATCTTTTCCGATGCAGAAACAGTACACCAGCAATTATCTTTTGTTCCAGGTTTTTAATGTCCAAACGTGAGCAAGCACTCTGCATGCACAAAGTTTGTTGCTGTGTCAGTTCCTTCTCTCCTCCCCCCAACATCACCAATGAATATGTGTGCATGGATTAAATTCTGCCCCCCCAGAGCAATTTTGAAATAATTGTACCTATTGTTGCATGAAACTGCTTTTTGTTTGGTGATTACCAATGTACAGGTGTTAATGAACACATCAAGAGAATAGTGCTGCCTGCTGACAGCCCCCCCCCCCTGAATTTTAATACAATTATACATGCTTCCACAGCCACCGTGGTATTTAGAATTGGGGCAATGCTGTATCAATGCACACATTTGTCTCGGTAACACAGAGGGGGAAAGGATGCAAATGAACTGGAGAAAATTGAACTTAGAAATTCTCTGAGCAACATTAGAATTTGAGAGGAGGGGGATTTTTGATAAAATAATGGAATGGAGGGGGGGATCAGCTCACTCCTTCTTCCATTATCCACATCCACACATTCATGCTTACAAGCAAATTGCCACACAAGAATAGCTGTCGGCATGAATGGCTTCAATTGTCATTCTTCTGAGAAGAGGGGTGTGGAAATGTGGAGCCATGCAGGAGTTATTTCCGATCTCTTAATATTTTACCTCTAGCCGGTTACCTGGTTCATGCTGGCATTTTGCCTCTTCAAAATGGAGGCAGTAATGTCAAGCAGGCCAGTATGCATTACAAGTTCATCACAAGGGGGCAGTTTCCATATGTCATTGATATGTAGGTCACACATGTGATAAGCTGAGAGGGTGGGCCTTGTAATCACACGCCAGCTCCTCACTACACACAGAATATTCTCACAATGGATGGACTGCATGAATGGTAGGCTGACCATAGGAAAAGGAGGACAGGGCTCATATAACTTTAACAGTTGTAGAGAAAAGGGAATATCAGCCAGTGTCATTTGTATGCAATTAGTTCCTGGTGAAATTCCCTCTTCATCACAACAGTTAAAGTTGCAGGGGCCCTGCCTTCTTTTGTATATGGTCACTCTAGTATAGTGCCTGCAACTTTAACTGTTGTGATGAAGAGGGAATTTCACCAGGGACTAATTGCATACAAATGACACTGGCTGAAATTCCCTTTTCTCTACAACTGTTAAAGTTACATGAGCCCTGTCCTCCTTTTCATATGGTCAGCCTAATGAACGGGGGCCTATGTGAAGTGGTTACACAAATCAGTTCACCATAAAGCTGCTTGGGATATGTGGCAAAAATTGAGATGTGGGCAAATGGCCTCTTTGGGCAGAGAAATTAGGGGGACAATTTACAGGGAGAAGAGAAAGTTTGCATGAAAATTCATTCACATTTTCTCCTATTATATCCAATTTTTGAACACAGTTCTGCCTAATACAACAGAGCTGTGCGCAAATGGCCTTTCAAAATTCTGCACCCTATTTGCGGGCAGAGAAATTGGGGGCATTTTCACCAAATTTCCTCAGAAGGATGAGGAAAGTTTTCAACCGTTCCTCACAGGTTGGGCTCATTCAATCGGCAGAGGTTGTCCAACGGTTTCTTTTTTCATCAGTGTTTTTGGTCTTTTGTGCTGCCACTGCAAGCAGCAACAAAATCAACTGTGCTGGGAGGATGGCCTCCATTTGTATCCATCACAATGAAGGTGCGAGAGTGGGCAGCGTTGGGTCCAGCTCCAGAGGAAAGGTAGAGTTGGTGTTGAGCCTAAATCTCTCCTCCAATTTCCCAAAAGTTTCCTTCCCCCATGAAAGAGGTTTCCATTGTTCTGCCTCATTCTCATGGTATTCTATAATTTATTTTTGTGGTTTTGAGCTTTCCTAATCAACTGCAAGGTGGCCAAGAGTGGTGTGTGTGTGTGTGTGTGTTTTCTATTACATATTTTACCAGTGCTTTGCAGCCTCCCAGGCTGCCTGTGCTTCCTGGGCTGAAAAGATCCTTTGGGAGGAATTACTTCATTATGTCTTCCCCTGTGCTTTAGTTGAAGAGTGGGAAGCTGAGGAGGCTACAGATGATTCTGCAATGAAAAACTTGTGCGCATAGGTCCTCCTCAGATATTATAGGGTGATAGTCCTCAATGCAGGAAACTTTGGGTCATCTGTATGGGATTCCACATGAGCTCCCACATTTCTGAGTCATATGAAAGGTTCTTGTAATACAAATAAGGTAGCTTGTGAATTCCGATCCGAATTCTGACTTGATCGACATCATCCAGAATAATGTGCAGATCAGAACTTAGTTATCCACTGATAGGGATGTACAGGTTTTGTTTAATCCATTCTCTGTGTGTTTCATGAATTGTTAGGTGTCTTTGACTCTACTGTCCACTCAGGCCCTGTCTACACCATAGGGCTGTAGAGGGAGGGAGGGAGGGAGGGAGGGTGATCCCAGAAGTACCTGCTTCCAGGATCATTGCTCTCTATACATATCAGAGTGCGACATCCTGGCTTCCTCCTGGGCTGTCGTGTTGCGGGCACCATTTTTTCCCCCTTTTTTGAAGATCCCCGAAGAGCGCACTGGTGCCCCAATGAAGGGTAGGTTTTTTAAAAAAAACACCCGAAATTGGGGGGGGCACCCTCCCCCCCATCCTGGGGATGGTGAACTTGCCCCCCTCCTCTGATGGGTGCGGAGCCACATGGTGTACCTCTCGGCCCATTTCTGTTCCTGTGCTTACTCGTGAGTAAGCACAGTAGCAGCTGGGATGGGCGACCACATCTCCTGCGGTCCCAGGAACTTCCCAGGACCACGGTAAAATCCGGATTTTCCGGGGATCCGTTATCCCTGGAAAATCTCGTGGCCATCCCCCCCACCCTCGGGAGTCCCCTGTGCATCGTGTGAATGCATAGGGACCAACCCAGAGCGATTCCAGGCAAAACGCCTGGTGTAGAAATGGCCTCTGTGATGAAACTGGATTTTCCCCCGTTTGGAAAAGAACGCAAAAAACAAAACAAAACCCCACTGCAATTTACATAACTTTCACTGGCATGTAATATTTTGCATATTTTTCTTCCTTAGCTCAGCGTACAATGAATAGGCTGAGCACACATATACATTGGTATGTTTTCCAGTAACATGTCATACTTTTGGAACCTGCCGGACAGATTCATAGAAAGCTGAAGTCATTTGAAATCAATTCAGATGTCTCCAATATCCCTATCCACTGGGATATTAAAATCCATCTTTAAAAATCCATCAAAATGTTTAAAATGTGCATTTTGAGATAAAAACACATTTAGAAATATGGCACATGAAAATCTATCAAGTTTTATTTCACTCAAGCCCTCAGTTTTTCACTCTTAAATTCATTGTGTCTCATTCCTGCATTGGATTTTGGGTTTTTTTTTCATCTACATGAAAATTTGAACTGAATTCTGTGGGCATTTTTTTAAAAAAAAATAATGCACATTTTTGTATGTACTTTTAAGTGAACTTTTTAAAAAACTGATGTGAAAACTTTGAGGCAATCTTTTCCATTGAATAAAGTTACGTACATTTTTTTCCAAATATATGCATTCTGGGTATCATTTTTACATATTTTTGTGGATGTTTTTACATTTATGCATGTTTGTGTACTTTTGTGTTTGTGTTTGTGAGTGTGCAAAATGCATTGGACATTTCAAAAATGTACAGATTTTGATGGTTCATGTTTAGGTTCAGGAAGTGCCAAAGAATGTCTCAGCCATCCTTAAAATATGTCTTTGAATACATAATCAAATAAATGTGGTGTAGTGGTTAGAGTGTTGGACTAGGACTCAGAAGATCCAGGTTCTAGTCCCCACTTGGACATGAAGCTCACTGGGTGACTATGGGCCAGTTACTGACTTTCAGCCTAACAGGGTTGTTGTGAGAATAACATGGAGAGGAGGAGGATCATGTAGGCTGCCCTTGGGTCCTTGTGATTAGAGATGTGAAGGCCCGGAAAAAATCAGAAAAACCAGTTTTTCTCCTTTTTTCCCAAAAATTTCCATTTTTTCCTGGTGTTTTTGGGAAAAAACAGAGATTTTCAGAAAGAAAGGAAAAAAACATTTTTTTCTTGAATTTTTCCAGTTTTTTTCCGGGCCTTCACATCTCCACTTGTGATAGGACAAAATGTGGGATAAAAATAAAATAATAAATAAAATAAAATACTTAAAATGCATCGAAATGTGAATTGTTTGTGCAGATTTTTAAAAAATAATAATCACTGATTAATGTGGAAATGGGAAGGGCTAGACATAAAGACGTAACACATACAAAAGTGATACCATCAAAAGGATGAGATTTGTCTATCTGCATATGAGAGGGCACATGAGGCTTTATTCCAACTCCAACTCCCATGTGTCTGAGATGCTGTAGCCCCATGTGAAGCTTCCTCTATTGGTTGTGCACTTATTTAAAAGTGGATTTTCAAAAAGAACATCCCATCAGTTGTTCTCCATCCTAGGGTGAATAGAGGATACCAATTTGCATAATATTTGCATGTGCTCATTTATATGCATCATTATTATAATTTAAATAGGAATATATCAGGTCGACTCTGGGACTCTTCAATCTGCCATCCAGGTGCTATTGATGGGCAACTTCAAGGTCTGGCTCTGGCCTTCTTCGATGGTTCTTTATCTTTAAACAGGACATCCCTTCAGGCCTTCTGCTGTAGCATCCCGGTTGTGGAATGCCCTCCCCTTGGAGGCCTGACTGGCACAGACGACGGCTTCGTTTCGGCGCCACGTTAAAACGTGGCTTTTTATCAAAGCCTTTGAGGGCTAAATATGCCTAAAGTTGTGCATCGTTTTAATTGTTTTTTACTGTTTTAATGTTTTTTACTGGAATTAGCTTGTCAATGGTTTAAGATGTTTTTAGCTGTGCAACTTATTTATTGTTTTATATTGTTTGAATTGATTTTAACTGTACACCGCCGTGAGATCCCAATGCTATAGGGCGGAATATAAATGTTTTAATAAAATAAATAAAAGAAAAGAAAAAGAGGCTGGCTTCAAAACAGAGTTCTCTGACAATCCTTCATACAGAGGACTGTCCTCTGTAAAAGAGGACCGATGGCCACCCTACCTGCCTTGGTAGCAGCAGAGATTTCGAACGTGTGGATATATATTCAAATGCATGTGCCTACGTTCTGTAAGACAAGGTCTTGATCATGTCCGTAACAGGCATACTTTCTTTTTCGATCAACACTCTTCCCATGTCACTTTGGAGCAACTGGCCAACGAAAACACCTACTTACGAAAGATGAACTATACCATTGCTGCCCCCTTTGCTATTCTACCATTTTATTTCAGTTGATAAATCTGCGCTTAGTGCTTAAGTTGTTCAGCGTGGCTTACTAATTTGGCAATATTGATTTTGGCAACGAACGTAGAGGGCAGCTGCTTTAAATGTCCTGGTGAGTTCTTTGTTTTGTTTTGTTTTGTTTGGGTGGGGGCGGGGGCGAGGGCAGGTTCTTTCATTCCCCCCCTCCCCTTCATAACAAGATTTAGGATATGAAAAAGCTACAGTGTCATGGACAGGCCTGAGCTTCCTGTTTATGAGTCACCATAAATATGAAAGGTGTTAGATGACATTTCTCAGCTGAGGGATTCAGCACAACTCTGTGTCAGAAGTATATCCCCACTACACATCCTCCTCCCACAACCCGGGTGGTCTTACACTGACTTACTGACCTTGCACAACAGTGTGTGGGATTGCTTGAAAGGAACAGTAGTTCGAAGGAAGCACCAGCTACTTTAACAGGCCATTTAAATGGCTGCATCCATACTGTATCACTGCGTGCAATTAATCATTTAATCATGGTGTTCAAAGAGGCATCAATTAACGTGTGTACATTAAACAGATGTATTTCTAACTCATAAGGCCTCCCCCCTCTCCCCCCCTCCCAAAACGACTTGCATCTCTAGGCACATATCAAACCAGATGCACAGATGGCATTTGTAAAAGGGACGTCTCTGTTGATCTTTGTGATTTATTAAGGCGAAGAGAGCAGGTATATGGGGGCCCTGTCAAAGATGACTGCGCAAGGCAAAACTCACAGTTTTAAGTTCTCTCGTGTCTATTTTTTCTGCACAATGGTGATGAAGAAGATGATGATGGTCAGGGCTCTGTACCAAAATGTAAAACAACAACAGAGCAGGGCCTGCTTGCACACTGACAATCTAATGGACACAATGCAAAAGGAAAAAGGGACGGGGAAAGAAGAGGAAATAAAGCAAATTCTGGGCCAAAACCGACTTTACTTTAAAGATCTAGCAGGCAGATGCATCTTTTTTCTTTCATTCATTTTTACTGTAAAGTAGGCACAGGGTTCCAATCTAGCATCAGGTTTTAACCCTTTCCCCTTCCTGCTATTTGTAGTCCAGACAATTCCTCACCACCTGCACCCCCACTGTATTTGGTGAGATGGTGATCTCTATAGAAATTGCATAGGGTGACCAGATAAAATCCAGGTCAGGGCTCACGTAACTGTAACAGTTGTAGAGAAAACGGAATTTCAGCCAGTATCATTTCTATGCAATTAGTTCCTGGTGAAATTCCCTCTTCATCACAACAGTTAAAGTTGCAGGGGCCCTGCCTTCTTTTGTATATGGTCACTCTAGTATAGTGCCTGCAACTTTAACTGTTGTGATGAAGAGGGAATTTCACCAGGAACTAATTGCATACAAATGACACTGGCTGAAATTCCCGTTTCTCTACAACTGTTAAAGTTACATGAGCCCTGACCTGGATTTTATCTGGTCAGCCTAAATTGCAGGCGTGGGAGATCGGGCCCATAGCTGGGGGGGGGGGGTTAAAGCTCTCTCCCCTGCTTAATTTTGAGTGAAAGACAAATAGAAAGAGAGCTGCATACCATGCATTTAATGTAACCTGTAGTTTGACTCCATGAGAGACAGTCCTGGGAGAGCATGAGCCAAATGGGAATTTAGGCCTTTTCAGGTTAGATGTGCACGCAATCCTATGCATGCTTATTTCGCACAATGTTTTTCCCATTCTAAAAGGATGAAATGCCTCTCCTAAGGCTTAGTTACTGGCAATAAGAGCTTTATGCTAAAGTGTGTTGGTATCTTCTTTTAGGGTGACCATATGGAAAGGAAGTCAGGGCTCCTGTATCTTTAACAGTTGTAGAGAAAAGGGAATTTCAGCAGGTGTCATTTCTATACATGCAGCATGTGGTGAAATTCCCCCTTCATCACAACAGTTAAAGCTGCAAGAGCTATACTAGAATGACCAGATACAAAAGAGGGCAGGGCTCCTGCAGCTTTAACTGTTGTGATGAAGAGGGAATTTCACCAGGTGCTGCATGCATACAAATAAAATTCCCTCTTCTCTACAACAGTTAAAGATACAGGAGCCCTGGCCTCCTTTCCATATGGTCACCCTAAAAGAAGATACCAACATCCTAATTTTTTTTAGTATTTTGGCTCCACCCTTTTTGCTGTTGGCACTGCCAAAGGGACCCCAAGAACTTCTCTGAAATACAATTCATCCCTTGGTCTGTGTAGGATGCAGCAGCTGTAAAGATCTCTTCCATTTTCTTATATTTAAATCCCTTAAATTGGAGCCTCTTTGCACTTTCACATGAACTGAAGCTATTCCTGGGAATAAATGCTTAGGATGGGGGGGGGGGTCACATGGGGGGTAGTACAAAAATGGGGGAAAAGAGGGGGAGGATTTACTAAGCCCCAGATGGGCTGCCATATATAGCTAGGTTGGGGGGTGGGGAGCTCATTAGTACTGATGTGTCACACTTTGCTGACCTGAGATGGGTTGTATCTAGTGTAGGCTGACCAGATAAAATCCAGGTCAGGGATCTTGTAACTTTAACAGTTGTAGAGAAAAGGGAATTTCAGCCAGAGTCATTTGTATGCAATTAGTCCCTGGTGAAATTCCCTCTTCATCACAACAGTTAAAGGTGCAGGGGCCCTGCCTTCTTTTGTATATGGTCACTCTAGTATAGTGCATGCACCTTTAACTGTGTGTGTATATGCATGTGCTGGGGGAAAGGGTGAGTGTGTATAGTATATGCATTTTACTGAGTAAAGATGCATAGGATTGCAATGTTAGAGCAGTGCAGCAGAAAGGGGGTCATAACTTTTGGGCTCTGCACTCTTGCTCAGTTGGCACCACACGGTTTATGCCGGGGGGCGGGGGACCGACAGCTATAACATGCAACATTTATGTCCCAGCATGCTGTATTGATCTGAACCATAAAAAGGCCCACTGTTCTATCTCCTGTTTGTCTTCTTCGTTTTATTATCCTTCCCTTCTTGAAGGTCAGCTGTGCTGGTCTCGCAGCGACCATTAGGAGGCATTTGCTTATTTAATTCACTAACTGCCGAAGTGAGCGACTGCTTTTAGTGGCGCTCAGACAAGTCCAAGCAACGGAAGGTTCGGTTTCATGTACTTGAACTCCAGTGACACAAATATTTCAGCGGTGAATCAATACTGGGGAAAGGACAGCCAGTAAGGTAGGGAGTGTTTATAGAAGATGTTTCATCACTACTAGTAAAACATGTCTTCTTGTTAGTTCAGGAGGTGCTGGTATTCAGCTCTTTGAGGCCAGCAACTGAAAGCCTACTGGTAGATGTATCTTTTAAAAATACAGGACGCTAGGCTGCTGTTTCTTTGAAAAAGGTCCAGGGGCCAACATCTTGATTGTCTTACAGAGTCCTTCCCCCACCTCTTCACAGTCATACAAGGAATTTCCCTAACATAGGCAATTTAATTAAATCCAAATTATGAATGGTAATATAACAGCACGTTTTATTACTGTTGCTTTTGGTATGTTGTTTATAGTGTTTAGATGACTTGCAACTTGGTCCTATGTGTGTTTGTTTATTCAGAAGGATGCCAGCAGACTGGGGGCCATGGTTGACATGGCAATAATTGCACGGATGCCATTAACAGACATGTATTGTTGGGTTTCAGTATGTAAATAGGAGCCCAGTATTGGAGGGGAGCCTGAGCGGTCTCAAGGCTGTAGGATCCGAGAGGGGAAATGTAACTTTTTGTTTGCTATGCCCCACCCCCATTGCCTCTCTGATGCTGCTATTTGCAATTCAGAGGAGCCATCCATTGGTACCAACGTAAGCCTCCAAAGCAGCAAATGGCTGCTTTGGAGAGACAGTTTTTGTCAGGACCATGGCAAAAAGAGAGAAAAAATTAAACATCCCCAAACAATCCGCTATGGTCTCAGAACTGTTCAGTCTCCTCATACCCCATCCTTGCTGCTATTGACATGACAAAGAAGAAGCATGTTAATAGTATTTGTGTACTTAATGTAAGTGCACATTGAATTGGCAGACTCTCAAACCCTTATTTCCAAGGATCCTGTCCCACCAAGCTTAATGCTGCTAAGCCTGGGGAAGGGGACTAAAGTAACACTAGCTTCTAAGTTCTCACTTGCCCAAATAACGTTTACATTAGGGATGTGTATCATATCGTTAAAATGTACGATAACAATACAATAAGGTCATTATCATGCATGTGTTTAACGATAACGATACGATACAAAAACCTATGATAATCATCGGAGACGATAATTTTCGGGCGATTTTATCGTTTTATCAGACTGCCATATAAATATACCTATAACTTCTGTATTTTAAACGTAAAAGACTTGAAACTTGGTCACAGTGCTTATGGGGTATGCCTAAGTATATGTATGAAATTTGAGATCGATCCCTCCAACTCTCGATTTTATATGTATTTTTTAAAGATCGTTTCCGTTCTGACAGGTCTGAATGAACGCATGTGGTGAGCTGTCATTCTGATCTGTCAGAACTGAAACAATCTTTAATAAATGCATATAAAATTGAGGGTTGGCGGGATCGATCTCAAATTTCATACACGTACTTAGGCATACCCCACAAGCACTGTGACCAAGTTTCAAGCCTCTAACTTTTAAAATACAGAAGTTATAGGCATTTTTTTCTTTAAAAATAGGGCTGCAAAAAATATCGTGTTTTCATAATAATTATTGTGAAGATGATACGGTTCACCTATAATATGAATGAAGACAATAATGTTTTTGGTCCAAAATGATGATAAAGATAAACGATGATATTTTTTGGCTTGCACACCCCTAGTTTACATTTCAAAAACATGCACAAACACACTTTACTCAAAAAATACTAAAAAAAATCCCTAAAGTTTTATTTCCATAGACATCTG
The DNA here is from genome assembly GCA_029215795.1 of Anniella stebbinsi. Lineage (NCBI taxonomy): Eukaryota > Metazoa > Chordata > Lepidosauria > Squamata > Anniellidae > Anniella > Anniella stebbinsi. The sequence goes on along the minus strand of JARDYH010000003.1, from coordinate 130,463,369 downwards.
CAATGCACTGGCACAGAATGGACTTGTTGGTGGGAAATGGAGAACGTCATTGGAAATTGCCCTGCTAAATCTTCGCATCACTAACACCATCTAACGGACAAACAGTGTGTAGGAGCTCCATTTTGCACCCAATTCAGACAGCTAGAATGTTTAAACTAAGTGGTCTGACAGAGTATTGGACTGGGACTAGAGAAATCTGTGTCCAGTTTCTTGCTCTACCATGAGTCACTGGGCGTTGTTAAATGAGTGTTTTATCACACACTCATTACTGCCATTCATATTTTTTTACGCATCCTTTTGACGACGTGGTCTGACTCCCACACGCCTCCTGCCCCTTCTGGTCTTTTTTCCGTGACAAAATAGACCTGGGTAAATCCGCCTTATTTTTAAAAAGTGAAACATGCCGCCATTTCCTGCTGAGTGCAGGAAAAGCAGCACAATGAAAACACCCACTGAATGGGCCACATGGTCATTTCTGCTTCCTCTTTCTTTCCCCATGTAAAGAAATCATCACTATTGTTGGACAGCAGCAGGAGACCATAGCGACTGTAGGGAAACGTGATTCCCCCACCTCCACCCCCGCCAATCTGATGACACTCACTGGATGAGCTTGGGCAAATGCAGGACTAGATGGACCTTTGGTCTGATCCAGCAGGGCTCTTCTTATGTTCTTAAGGTTGTTAGGATGAATGGATAATTGAATGTACACTGTTTCTGGAGAAAATGTGAGATACAAGTATGTGTTTGTGTGGGGGAGGGGAGCTGAATGTACATGGAAACATCCCTTTCAGATTTACCCTAGCAGGCTTTCCAACCATACTGTTCAATTCTCCCTGGTAAAACTATACTAGGTAGGAAAGCTTTCTGCTAGAATGAAGAAGGAAATTGCAGGGGGTGGTAGTGGGGGAGCAATGATTTCTTCTTTGGGAATACATCCAGGCCAAATGATGAAGAACTGAATGCAAGTAATAAAACTATTTTTGGTCCCACGGTAACACCCCCGGAGTTATAAAGAAATGGAAGCCCTCAGAACTCACTTGTGGTTAGACTATAGCAATATTACTGGCAGAGGGACTAAAAGAAGAGTCTACATTGGGGCGGGTTGTGGGGGGGCGGACATCAAGGCTCCTTTGCCAAGAAATGCAAACAAAAAGGAAATATTTTTTTTTAAAAAAACAAACAAAGCTACTGAGTGAAACATACACAAGAAGGAAAAGGGAACAAAAGGACATTTGAGTTCTTGTCGTTTTCAGATTGTGTGGTAGCACATGCGATAGTGCCGACTGGGTGAGGGTGCATTGGAACGTCACAGCTGTGTAAGCGGAGTGATAGCCATGCATTTCCCGAGATCTGCAAGCCATCAGGGGCCAGGGCAGCCCACCTAGCTGGCCCAGCTACATGAGTCATCTTTGACTGTGCTAAAAATAACAAGCCCCATTGCACAAGCAAGGCCCACACAACTGAGCAAACCATCCAGAAAGACACAGCCAGCAACTGTTTGGAAAAGCTGCTTTAAATTGGGGGGAAAGTGCTGTTCCTTGCTGGAGATGTGTTTCTCTGTTGTACGCTCAACAATAGCAGGAGGACAGCATTTCTTCTGTTCGGCCTTGCATTCCAGCCTCTATGGCATTTTGCCTGTGCCCACTGAGATGACAGGAGAGGCAGAACAGCATTTCAGAAATGCAGCCAGTTGGCCGAGTCATAGGAATGGCAGACAAAACAATTAAAAGGCAATGATCACACTTGAAGAGCTTTCCTACAGATCCTCATGCCTTCTGTGTTGGCTTTCTAGCGCATCATGGTTGTTGAACCTCGGGTCTGCAGGCGAAACCCGGTCCACCAGAGTTCCAAACCCAGATGTATAGGCATGCACAAGGGGTGTGCTAGGTGTGCCCAGGCACACCCTAATGTCTCAAGCAATAAGTGCCAAATTGAGGAGGGCATTGAGTAGGGATCCAGAGGGGGATCCAGACACAGAGGGAACAGTCCTCCGGCTTCCCTCCAGCTGCTCCGCCACCATGCCTAAGAAACACTGGTTCAATTCGGACAACACGTTAAGCAATGGTTGTTTAATTACCTACTGACGGTGTGTGAAAAAGGTGGTGATCCACAGACAACACGCTGCAGCAGGTGCTGCAGGAACCAGCAACCCCCCCGGTTGCTAATAGCGTACTCGGCTGTGACTGACAGCTCGGCCGCCATTTTCCCTGCTTACCAAACTCCGTTAGTCCTCCAGCAGGTATCCCAGAACACACTGCGACCGAAATCCATGGGCGCCGCCATTGAAGCTGATGCAGGACACGCCTCCCAAACCCCATTGGCTGCCTCAGTCAGTGGGCGGAACTCAACAGCCTTGGGCAAAGAGGCAGCCAGGAGGAACGGCAGCACCAATACAACAGTCGCACCCCACGCCCAGCACTGCAATTCCAACGTTGGCACCCACGCCCCAGTGAGCCACCCTCCACCCACCCTACACAAGAGATGGGGCAGTCGCCAGGAAGACCCATGGCCCCCAGCCCCCTACCACCCCCTCCTCCCTCCTTGAGCATCTTCCGCACACACAGGAAAGACAGCAAGAGTGGGGTGGCGTAGAAAACTTTATTCAGCAGGGATACCAGACATGGGCAGTAAGGCACATGGGCACCACTAAGCCAGGGCAGAAGCTACCGAGAGGACAGTTGCCCCCAGGGAAGGGAGAAGGCGGCTGAAAGGCACAGCGGTGAAGAGGGGATGGCCAAGGCCACACCCCCAGGGAGCCAAGCACGGAACGGGCCAAGGGGATGTGGTGGAGAGGGGCGGCATGCCAGGGAGAGATGCCAGTCCACAGATGAAACTGCACAGCCGACGCTCACAGGGGGTGGGGGTATGCTTCGGGTGGGTTGCTGTTCTCCCTGTTGGAGTAGGGGGGACTACCCCCTTGTTCCTGGGTGCCTGGGCTTGTTGCTTCTTCCGTCTCCCCCTCCCCCCCTTTGCCGTAGTGCCCTTCTGATGCGCTTCCCTTTCCGTTTGGGTGACTGACTGGGCACCCTGTGTGAGTGCTTACAGGAGCTGGCCCCTTTTTGAGCTCCATGCCAGCTGCCTGGTGGGGGAGGCTGGCATCCTTGGTTGCTATGGTGGCAATGCCGGGGCTCTGTTGTGAGCGTGCTTGAGCGGCCACCCGCGTACTGCCGCTCTTGCCGTTCCACTCTCTGATCTTCCCTGCTCAACAACTCACCACAGTTGTTTCACCCACACACCGCTCCAGATGACATATTTGTCAATTGACAATTCCCTTAACAACTCGCAAGTGAGTTGTTTCTCTCAGTTGTTGAATTTTGCCACTTTGCCTACTGTGGGTTGTTACTGCATTGTGTGGCTACCTCCAGACGACACGTATAACAACTCAACGGGTTGTTGCTTCATCAACCCACAGCTGCTTAGCGTGTCGTCCAAATTGAGCCACTGTCTCTGAGAGAGCACCAGTAGCTGGAGTGAAAAGGAATCACTGTGCTGGGAGCCTCTCTGTCAGGAGACGTGCTTCAAAGAGGCCAGGAGGAGGGTCCCCGAAAGCTAATATCACCTCGTAATCCCGTCCTCCGGCCAGTGTCACCACAAAGCCCCATCAATGAATAAAAATAACATCCTTTGTGATTGAGTATTCAATAAATGTTCACCTTTAAAAAATAATAAATAAAATGCCCTGAGTGTACATAATAAAATGTGCTACACACGCCTATGCTCAAATGGCCACCCCTTCCCCTAGCACATGTTCCCTTTCCCCTGAGGGCAGATTGTTTGGCATTTCCCCAGCTTTTCATCAGGTTTCCCCCATTTTAAAAGGTTGAAATGTATCTCCTAAGGCTTAGTTACTGGCAGTAAGAGCTTTAAACTGAAATCTGCATGATTTTTTTTTAAGTATTTTGGGTTCTGCCCCTTTTGCCTTTGGTCCCACCCACCACTGGAATGTGGCTCCCAAGAACTCCTCCAGAACTGAACTCAGCCCATGGACTGAAAGAGGTTCAGCATGCCTGCAATAGATCTTTTTGCTAAGCCATCTGGACTGCTTTGGTTATTGGATCTCCATCTGAAGCCAAGAAGCCTGAACATGAATATTTGACTCCTAGTTCTTTATATTTGAAGTGAGTTGGAACCATTCTAGAACTTGAGCTTAAAACAGGCCGGGTCGCACACTCCAACCTACCTTACAAATCACATCATCCGTGATCATTAGCTATGCTTCATGGGAATGATGGGACTGGTAGTCCAGAACACTAGGTTGGGGAAGGCTTCTCTAACCAACTCACCATACTGACTCTCCCCCAATCAATTTTTTTTTTAAAAAAAGAAGAGCCATTTTTCCATCCAGTGTGAGGGTTTGTCCAGTATTGGAATACCAAATGTCATATCACTAATGGAAAGAGGATGCAGATTTTCACAAATGCACCTTTGCCTCTGCAGCTTGCACCTATTCATGGGGGACAAATTTGTTTGGCTTGCAAACAAAATACAGTTCAACCATTACGTGAGCCAAAACTCAATTAACCTTCAAAATTCCCAAGTCTCCACATGTTGCAATGAAGTTCTCCAATTTTTTTTAAAAAGTATACAAAAATGTACATATTAGGGAGAAGTACACCCAAAAATGTTTGTGAAAATTATGTTCAAAGATGCGATATGTTAGGGAAAATGCTTGTTTGTATATTAGGCGAAAATGCATACAAAAACACATGTACTATTAGGAGACAAGTGCTGAAAATGCATATGAAGGTTCATGTGAACTTTAAAATCTCAGTGTTTGGGATGAACTAAATTTACGGCTGGAAAAAAAACTCGAAAGTTTGGGAGAAACCAAACGTATGACTGGGGAAATGAAAAACTGAAAGAAACAGAAATTGACAGATTAATGTATCACTACCTGCAACCCCCCCCCCCCCCAATCTGCTCAGGAGGGTGAAAGGACTCTTAGGAACCGCATGGGAAGTACAGCTGGAGTACAAGGTGAACTGATGAAAATCACCTCCCCCCCCCCCCCACATTCCATTAGTAGAGAACTCTGCTGGATCAAAAGAACAGAAGAGGCCCACCAGATGCACCCCTAATGCTGCAGCAATCCCATGCACATTTACTTGGGGGTAAACACAGCAGCCATTGCACGCACATAAAGCTGCACAGGATTGTGCTTGACATCAACGTGTTAAGCCACATCTCCACTCTCCTTTAGAAATATGGGTGTATCTGTTGAGCAGCAGCTGAACTTGGATTAATACATCTTTTAACACATTTTTTAAAAAAGATTTGAATACCAGATGAACTCTGCTCTCTGGACCACAAGAGCGAAAGGACCTTCGAGCATTTCTAGCCACTTACAACTATTTATGAAGTAATTACTCTTGCAAGCATGAACGGATTACAAAACCATCATTCCGCTAAGTAAATTTAAACAGCACCCTTGATCTGTATCAGTAAGATTTCCCTTCTCTCCCCTCTTAAGTAATAACACATTGCAGTCAAACTTTTCCCTTCCATCTGTTCAAATGGAAACATGTGGTATTAGAGTTCTAATACCATGCCCTTGGTACAGATATACCTTAGAGGCTTCTCTTGGAAAACTTTGTCGTTAGTGAACAATTTGTGGGCAGTTAATTCACTCCCTAGTTGAAGATTGCATTCCCTCAAGTTAAATGTGCTATTCCGATGGTAACGGTAAATGAAACGACCCAACAAGTGATCACATTTACATAATATGGTTTTTATTTTCACAGTAACTGCACGATCATCTGGAAGAAAAGAATTGCCGAATGGGACAGAATCTGTTTGATTTGTATTTTTCCTGTTGTGTTCTTCGTGGTCTTACTGCAGACGAACAGGTTGCCCTAGGGGCAGGTCATTTCAGTGAGGAACCTATTCTCTCTTATGGCGCACACTCAAGATCACGTCATGTGGATTAGTTAGCCCTTTAACCACTCAGTTGTACACAGAATTGGGTTGGATTGGATTGGATCTGCCTCACCCGGTTGACCCATGTTTTAGAGTTAAGCATTCAGAGACCCATGGCTTTGTCAGGTGAGGCTTGTGATAGGCAAGCACTCTCTAGATCTCTCTAGAGGCAGGGAACCAGTGACTTTCCAGATGTTGTTGGACTCCAGTTCCTATCAGCCCCAGCCAGCATAGGCAATGGTCAGGGTGATGGGAGATGTAGTTCAACAACATGTGGAGGGCCATAGGTTCCACATCCATGTGAGACCAAATGGCTAATGCTCCCGCTCTAGTAGTGATGCTGCCAAGTTTCATAATTAGTTGGCTCGTTGGTTGAAAGCCATCTAATTGCATTGCTCACCTTTGTAGCAAGCCTGGATTGATGTATTATTAATTCACTATGAAGTTTGGAATTGATTGTGAGCTTTGGAACATGCAGACTAAAGTGGTGCACAAATCCCCCCATTTTTGATCATCTTTTCACCTAGACCTCCCAAAATCTAATTTGAAGCAGACTCATTAGTTGCTTCTCTTGTGGTCATCACTACCACTGCCAAAACTCTGAGAAGGAGGAGGTGGAAAATTCTGCAGGTTCATTTTCATACCAGTGATCAGTGACAGCAAGTAAACAGCACATGATATCACCTAAGAGGTACAATAACATGGTAATGCATGATGTCATGTTGCACTACACAATTCCAAACTACAGCTCCCAAGATGTACCTTGATATTGTGCATGTGCAAAAACTTGTATACGTGGAACATGATTTCATATTAAAAGAGAACTCTCATCTGAGTTCACAAGGACAAACTGTGGACTTCCCATTGTGGACTTCCCATGCATGTGGATTTTGCATTACGCCATCTGGTTGGCCAATGTGCAAACAAAATACTAGTCTAGATGGGCCTTCGGTCTGATTTCTTATGCTCAGCCATCAGGCTTACTCACAGTAGATTTCACACAAACTGACTGGCCCACTTTTTCTAAAGTGCCATATATATGCTTATTTCTTTGTGTTCATCCTCCCCTCTTTGAAGGAGGAGGAGGAGGAAAAGAAGAAGGGAAAATAGGGTTTGTTTGTTTTTTAAAAAAACTGAACTGTTACAGGGTTTCCAGAGGTAGGTGAGTTTGTCTCATTACAGGGCACCAACCACAACCACCCTCCACAGATGGATCTTCCCGGTTCAAGGGGATGGATCCAGACTTAGCCATGCTTAGAACTGATCCATTAAAATCAATGGTACTTACATTACTCATGATGACTAGCAAGTCTCATTGATTTGAATGGGTCTACTCCAAAGATGACTAAGTTTGGATCCGACCCATTGTCCACTCTGCATTGAAACCCTGAACACACTTTTCTTTTTCTTTTTTTCAAATGCCTTAACAGAAGTACATTTGTTTACAAGTCAGTGAAACTGCCTCTGTGAAATTCACAGCAGGATGCTTGCATGTTACACTCTCACTTTTTACAGGGGAATATCTTCAGACCAAGGGACTCCTCTGCTGCGATGGTCAGATGGCAGGTTGGAATTTGTTTGTTAATTGGTGAGTCACCTTTTTTCAAGTAGCTGTGTGGGAAGCCCATTTTCAGAATTCTGATTCCGATCTCCTCCTGTTGTCTATTTCCATGGTTGCTGTCAAATTCAGATATCCGCTGTTTCCTGATTCCAAACGTGTTCCTCCAGCCCAGGCTTGGCATCGCTAAGAGTCCTCAGTAACTCTTTACCATTACGTTCTCTGGCAGACTTTACCCTAAATCCCTGTGGATTGTCATATTGTAAAAAGAAACAGAATAGACAGTGAAACTATTTTTACAACTATCATCCCAACATCCGCTATTTTGTATACCGATAGAACTGCATAACATTTTCAGACTAGCAAGCGGGGAGGAATAAAAATATGATATGTAAATGTTCTGACATTTTGAAAAGAAAGGGAGAGTCCAGAGCACATTTCAATTATTGTTTCAATGGAAATAATTCTTTATTTTATAAATGGCACATGAACATAAGTAAAAACAGACTCTAGGATTATTTCATGAACGTAGCTCTCGGGGCTAGGAACAATTCCTGAAAATACTTATAATACCAAATGTTGGTGAAGAATTTAAACAGAAAAAAGTGCTTACAATAGATATTTCTTCTGTTTCTCTTTAAAATACAGCACTTTTCCCCCATTGCTTTGGCGGAGGGTGGGGGGGATATTCTAGCAACAACCTCACATTCTAACATTCATGAGGAGAACAATAAAGCAAAAATAACAGTTGGAAATGCCACCTATCTCACTAAACCACGTTTGATCCAATGCAAAGTTAGTTTGACGTTTCATTTATAGGATGTGCTGTTTTGTTTGTTTTCCATGGGGTTATCATCTTAGAATAACATTTAGTTGCTCTGAGAGGATAAAGTAAGGACACCCCCTCCTGCTTCTGTTAACATCATACAAGCAGGAATGAATAAGTAACCCTCCAATCTTCAATTATTTGATACTCAGATTACATAATTACATTTCTAGAGTGTGAGGCCGAGTTTTAATTAATCTCTGAAATACTAACTTGTTGAGCATGAATGAAAGTTTACATCAGCCTTTCTCAACCTGGTGCCCTCAGGACATTTTGGGCTTCGATTCCCATCAGTCCCAGCCAACTTCCCATCAGTCCCATTCAAAGCCTTATAGATAAGCATACTAGCCTGCTCTGGGTTGGAAGAGGAGGAATCCAGAACTCCAAGAGCCGATTCCATTTCTTTGCTGGGCACAGAGTAGGAGACTTCTCTCCTCTTTCACCCCCTACTCACTTGGTTTTTATGCTGGCTGGACACAGAGGAGAGATTGAGTGCTCCATTTGGTATGGGTGGTCTATCATGTTCTCCTTTCCCATGTCCAGACATAGCCCTTTGGTCAAAGAGAGGGGGTAGCTTGCAGGGTTAATCTCTAACTGCCTTCATGGATCATCCTGGGGACCCTTCCCTGCTGGCTCTCTCAATCCTTTCCTCCATTTGATTTATTTATGTGATTTGATTTATACCCCACCTTTCTGCCCAAACAATGGTGCTGAAGGTGGCGAACAATAAAATACAGATTAAAAACAAATACTTAATTAAAACATAATATAAAAATAAATCAGTTAAAAACACAATTTAACCACACAGCAATAAAAGAAATCAACAGCATCCGACCCGTAAATATATTAGTAAAACCACAAGATTAGTTTTGTGCATAGCACATGGTTCAGTTCAGCACACAGTGGCCAAAAGGGACAAAGGCTTCCATGTGTTTTGTTCTAGCCTCTCTCAGAGTGTGCTAAGCTGGTTGTGTGTGTCTCTGTCACCAATGTGCTTGATATTGGCTTATTGTGGTGGGCCAAATTTATTTATTTATTTATTTCATTTTATACTGCCCATTAGCTGAGGCTTTTTGGGCAGGGCACAAAAAAGGCAAATTTAGCATGTGCTGTTGGATCCTATGGATGTGTTCACGTGTTGAGAAAGCCTTCAAATTTAGCTTTTCCCGACAGTCATTGTGCATTGATCGGATTGCATAAACAGTTCATGCCTATGCAGCAATGACTGACTCTGTGTTATGTGAAACAAGGGAGCATGATGTCTAGGCTGGTCTATCAAAGCTCCAAGCTTGCCTTTTCCTATCAGATACCCATAGTAGCACTGGCACTTATAGTAGGGACAGCGATATGATTCTTCTTTTTACATCAGGACACAAACTAGCATTTTTCTGTGACCAGAAAGTACAGGTCTGCAAGAATTCTAGACATTCTGGTGCATAGGACTGATAACTAACACATACTTGCTGGATCTGTCACAGTTCCTTTTGAGATTCATGGCAACTTTTATAACTGTAGTCATTTCCTCTTATTTATTGCTATTCTGTAACTCCTAATGTAATTGCTTTTGTGATATTCTTATTCCCTCCTTTCCTGTATATTGACACTTGGGAAAAGTATTTTAAGAATGTCAAGGCTAAAAGGGTCATAAAGTCAATAAATGAACTTTCCCAGTATAATAGCAATATATATATATATATATATATATATATATGCACAGTTGGGATCAGGGCCAGCACTGGTATCCTGGAAACAAGAACATTGACTTCAGACCTGAATGTTACGTAAAGGCCTACAGGTGTAACTAGTAGCCATGCATGCCCACATCCTCCTCCCCACTTTTGCCCTACATGTGAGTAGGTGAACACTTGCATAGGGCCAATGGGTCTACAAACCCCCATCTTGCCCCTTCACTCCTATATCCCTAATTGTATTTGTTCTTGCTGTAACACCCATTTGTAAACCTATCATGGTTCCTCTACAATTCCTCTAGAATCCAAACTGGAATGATTATGTGTTCTTTTTCCTGTTGTATTGTATTCTTCGGAAGCAGTAGCAATAGCAAGTATGTTGTCTACCTGGTCACTATTTTGCATCTTTAATAATGTCCTTGACCTAGTGTTGTTCCAGGGCAGTGTAGTAGTTGCCACACACACACACACACACTGATTCACACACAAGGTGGAGAATATTTGGAAAGAAATCTGCAAAGTGGCCTTCTTGTTCTGGGGAGCAGGGCAAGAAAAGGGGAAAAATCAGAAATTTTCTCAGGAAAAAAAAGTATTCTGAGAAATTTCAGCTCAGGTGTAAATCCAGTGAGATTCAAGTGCTCATAGCCTTAGTTGCTGGCATTCTCCACCTTATATGACACCTTTTCTGTGGACACAGGTTGTCCTTCCTAAATATTGAGATGAATCTCATTGGAAATTGCACTGATGAGAAGCTCTGGGGGTGGGGGTAGTGTGTTTTCAATTGATTTACACTAGGGATGTGTATCGTATCATTAAAATGTACGATAACGATATGATAGGGTCGTTATCGTGCATGTGTTTAATGAAGACGATACGATACAAAACCCTACGATAAACATCAGAGACAATAATTTTTGGACAATTTTATCGTTTTATCTGACTGCCTTATAAATATGCCTATAACTTCTGTATTTTAAAAGTTAGATGCTTGAAACTTGGTCACAGTGCTTATGGGGTATGCCTAGGTATGTGTATGAAATTTGAGATCGATCCCTCCAACTCTTGATTTTATATGAATTTTTAAAAGATTGTTTCCGACAGGTCTGAATAAACGCACGTGGCGAGCTGACATTCTGATTTGTCAGAACTGAAACAATCTTTAATAAATTCATATAAATTCGAGGGTTGGAGGGATCGATCTCAAATCTGGCACATAAGGGTAGCAACATGTGCTACACATATGTGCCAAATTTGAGATCGATCCCACCAACTCTTGATTTTATATGAATTTATTAAAGATAATTTCAGTTCTGACAGATCAGAATGACAGCTCGCCACGTGCGTTCGTGCAGACCTGTCAGAACAGAAACGATCTTTAAAAAATTCATATAAAATCGAGGGTTGGTGGGATCGATCTCAAATTTCATACACATACTTAGGCATATCCCATAAGCACTATGACCAAGTTTCAAGCATCTAACTTTTAAAATACAGAAGTTATAGGCATTTTTACTTTAAAGGTAGGGTTGCAAAAATATCATTTTTTCACGATAATTATCGTGAAGATGATACGGTTCACCTATGATATGAATGAAGACGATAATTTTTTTGGTCCGAAATGACGATAATGATAAACAACAATATTTTTTGGCATGCATACCCCTAATTTACACCAATCTGAAATGTGACGTTTGGGACATTTAGACCTGTTGTCTCTAAGAACTGGTTCTGGAATAATCTCCAGCAATTCAGTGTAACCTTCAGAGAAAGTGGTTTATGGATACTTGCTTCCTGTTATGCTCCAGGTATTGTTTAACATCACTTCCAAGATGACCCAACTAACCTGATTAGGGTGAGATCATTCATGTTATGTAATGTTGATGTGATCGTGACAACACAGTGAAAACTATGTCCATATTGATATGTCTCAGCCAGAATAATTAGGTTGCTATTCTCTTCATAATTCTCTGTTGGAGAGAAAAAAATACCACATAGTCATAATCTTTCTTAAAGCTGACATGATCCTAAAGTGAAATCCTTTGCCAAATATTAAATTAATTCAATTTGGAAGAGATTTTTTAAAAAGATCTGGAATTCATAACAATTATTTTATAGACCTCCAGCAAGAACAATAGAATCATTATTATATTGTTCATACTGCACAATGATACCTATTTTAGATAATTACTGTGAGTAATAATGAACTCTAATTTAAGTGTACATAATGCAAATTACAAGATGTGCAATTAGAACAGCAAAACAAGGGCATATATGTACATTCACTATGCTGAATTATTTGGGGTGAGTGATGGGATTTGATTTACATAAGCGTATAAAAGATTTGGACCCGCTTTGCATCACATGACATCTAACATGAAAACAAATGCATCCACATAAGCTGTACCATCACTATAAGTGTCATTGTTTGAACTGTATCTTCCAGGGAAAATTTTAAAGCGAGATGAGCCTTAAGGGAGACCAAATATTTTGTAGCCAAGCTGGCCCTACAGTAGGCAGAGTGTGAGGCAGCTGCCTCAGCCAAAAGGTGGTGGGGCGAAGAGCAGCAGGGCTGTGTGTGCTTGTCTAGCCTACTGCCCTCAGATGTGGTGGAGGATGCTCTCCCATCACCAGTGTTGCTATAGTAACATTCAGCTGCCAGACTGGTCAACTTCTGTACATGGAATGGGAGGCCGTCATGTTGTACTTCACCTCCTGCCAATAAATTGCCTGGTCCTGCCCTGCCAAGGAATGGTATTCCCCTGAAGGAAATGATGAGACATAGCACTAAGGAAGCTGTCCCCCCCATTCATCTGCTCTCCATCTTGAAAACAGAGATAATCTATCTTTCCAAATTACCCACCACCACCATTGCTAAGAGAGTAACGAAGCTAAAATGGGAAAAGATACCACTGAGCGAGCCACAGCAGCATATGTATGTTACACAGCAAAGGGTACAAATTGCTTCTGAGGAACCCAGGGATTGTTCAGGGCCTTAATGGGGTTCTTCAATGTGAAGCTCAGTAATGGCAGACAAGGTTCTCAGGAAGATAGCTTGCCCACCACTCCTGAAATTCCACTGCCTGCACAGGGGCTAAATGGAAGCTTTTTTAAATCTCCGAGCAGCAAGTGGAAATTTTGGAAATAAGTAGCAGAGGATGGGAGGTTTAAATCTTCCCTCCTGGCACATGGTGGTACAAATCCAGATCAAGATGGTGTGCACTTAATCTAGAGTAAAAACAAAGGGTGGAGTCAGCAACACGCTATGTGTTTAAGCCTATGCCAAGTATGAACGATGTACCCTCTAATATACCCCCAGAATCATCTGCAATACATATGAGATTTTATGTCAAACATGCAGGAATTCATCACCAGACAAACTGGAATGGAAAGGGTGGCTTCAGGATAAAAAGACTGAAAAGCCCTGTCTCAAACCATTACCGTGAGTTGCGAAGATGTGGTACTATTCCTTTATTATTACACTAAAGTACACAGTTATCTTATTGTTGTGGTCTTATTCTTCTCTGTTGGAAAATGCAGCTATTCACTTCTGACATGTCTACATGCACATTAATTGAGAGTTAAACACTTTCCAGTTTGTCCACAATGTCTTAATTTTCCCATCTTCATGGGACAGTGTCATAATTTAAGAATGCTGTACTGAGGACAGACATTGGAAGGGCGGGACATAAAACATCTTCAATAATAATAATAATAATAATAATAATAATAATAATAATAATAATAGCAGCATGGAAGGAAATGCATTCAAGAAAGGCACTTGAGTCAACAATTTTTGAATGGGGATTTACGAATTCTGTAAAATCTGTTCCCACGGTGTTAGGAAGATTGTCAGGCACCTTTTGTTCTGTCTTCCTCCCATTAACAGAATCTATTATTTTCCTTTTCTGAATTTGTGCAAATGTGAATTTGCACACATCTGTACATGTGCAAATGCACAAATTCCTGCAAAATGTGCACATTCCCCCAAAATGTTCATTTTCACACTTTAGCCTATGAGGAAAAGGCACATGTTTGGACTGTTTATTTATTTTTGCATATTTTTCTATTATGAACTTTCACAATGTTCCCAAAAGTTAGGAAAACAGCTTGCATGTCCATGGATTCCCAACGGGAAAAACCGGTTCACTGCAAAATCCATGGATCAGATTCATAAAATCCAAACTCATTTGGTTCCGTTGCAGATTTCTCTGACAACGGAAGCTGCAGCTTATGCAAAATGCAGCGGCCAGATTGATAACTGGAACCAGAAGTTTCGAGCATATGACCTACTCTGGCCCGCTTGCATTGGCTGCCTGTATGTTTCTGAGCCCAATTCAAGGTGCTGGTATTTTAACCTATAAAGCCTTACACGGCTTGGGACCACAATACCTGACGGAACGCCTTTCCCGACATGAACCTACCTGAACACTATGTTCAACATCTAAGGCCCTCCTCTGAGTGCCTACTCCGAGGCAAGCTTGGAGGTTGGCAACAAGGGAGAGGGCCTTCTCTGTGGTAGCCCCCCAATTGTGGAACCATCTCCCTGACGAGGCCTGCCTGGCGCCAGCATTGTTATCTTTTCGGCACCAAGTCAAGACTTTCCTCTTCTCTCAGGCATTTGGCAATATCTGAGGAGCCTGGGTTTGTTTTTGTTTTTGTAGCTTTTTGGGCTGTTGTAGCGGTTTTAAATGTATGTGTGTATTGTGTGTATGTTGTATGTTTTTGCTGTTTTAATTTTTGTATATTGTTTTTAATTGTTTTAATCTTATGTAAACCATTCGGAGAACTTTGGCTATGGGGCGGTATACAAATGTAATAAATAAATAAAATATATTTTTTTAAAAAATTCAGAAACCATTTCCTTTGACCTCTGAAGCATGATCTCACAGGCACACAGGATCTTGGAGGCACTGTCAGTGTTAAATAAAAGGGGCAAACTAGTGGTAAAATGTGATACAAATGCCTGGGTCCTTGACCAGTGATGTAGAGGCGTCAGGGTTTGTAGGGATGCTGCACTGGCACTCTTTTATTAGTAGGATGCTGACATCATCTGCCATGCCCCTAAGAATTCCCAGTTACCTCTGGGCTTAGCTGCAATCCTCAGAGCAGCTGGGAGGGAAATGAATTTTCCAAGCATCAATTTAGTATTCTCAGTTGTAATGCAAAGCATTTTGTAGCAACTCTAGGCTGACCATATGAAAAGGAGGACAGGGCTCATGTAACTTTAACAGTTGTAGAGAAAACGGAATTTCAGCCAGAGTCATTTATATGCAATTAGTTCCTGGTGAAATTCCCTCTTCATCACAACAGTTAAAGTTGCAGGAGCCCTGCCTTCTTTTGTATATGGTCACTCTAGTATAGTGCCTGCGACTTTAACTGTTGTGATGAAGAGGGAATTTCACCAGGAACTAATTGTATACAAATAACACTGGCTGAAATTCCCTTTTCTCTACAACTGTTAAAGTTACATGAGCCCTGTCCTCCTTTTCATATGGTCAGCCTAAGCATCTCAGTCTTGAATGGACAATTAAGTCCCAATGGCCTTACCAAAGACCTGCTCCTGGTGGAAATGAAAACTGCTAGAACTGCCTTGTTAATATGGATCGACACAAAAAATGGATTAACATAGCCATTTTGAAATCTCCTATGGGGACCACCAATGATCATCTGTACTGCACCATTACACCACTGTTTGTGACACTTACAATGACTTGTTGGGGTGAGTGAAAATGTTGCTCCTTTTGGTTATATGTATGAACTTACCAAAACTGGAAAAATTTATTCAGAAAAGAGCTGGAAGGCACTTAAGATTTTTTGTTTGTTTGTTTTTTTAAACCAAAGGTGGGAGAAAGTGAAACTGACAGATTTATTCATCTAGGCAGCGGGTTTTGAGTACTTAACACTTGAAAGTCTGGGTTTGGATCCCTTTGTATTCAACCAAGTTCACGATTCTGAATCAAGGTCACCACGCCTCCCCCCCCCCCCCCCGGGTCAGGCTCATCTTTAACAGCTACACAGCAAGCAAGTCCTCTCCATGCTTGGAACAGCTGTTTGGCTGGTGCAGATGTTGAGAGTTTTGTTTCAGTTTGGTTTTGATAAGACTCTATCAAAATCCACGACTTTCTTTGTAAACGGGATGGGAAGAACTCAAGACGTAAACAATTTGAATGTGGGAGGAAGTGAAACTGACCGTTCCATCGAACACTAATGCCTGATCTCTGGTGGATTTCAAAGAAAATTAAAGCAAATTCTGTAATAATTAAGAGAGGACACTGTTGTTTCTTATTTCCAAGTTCAAAAATGTGAATCTTGCATCACTTGCATCAACTTCTGAAAGCATTCTGGGCTCACAAGCTCTTCTCCAGCTCAAATTTTAATCTGATCCAATCAGGATGTCAGCTGCCCCATCCCTATTCCCTCCCCCCTCCAAACAACCTCATCCCTCCCTCCTTCCCATCCACCCAGAAACCTTTCTTGCTGCTCAGGTTGTAGGGTGAGAGGGAGCCAGGGGGGAGTTTCCCTTTCGCCCTTCACTCTCTAACACCTGCCACACATAAGATATGAATACACCACACTGTTTACACAAAATTAAGGCCAGATATTACAGAGGAGAGTTTTATGGCTGAGTAGGAAAGAGTGTAAGGATACCTTATTAGCGCAGACCAGAAATCAAATTGCATTTATTTATTTTCCCAGCCGTTTTGAACTGTTTACTTCTTACACTCTCTTCTGCTGGTGTGCATATAATCTATACAATATTGAATGAATGGCTATATGGCTGATTTGTGACCTTTCTTGTTTTAGATCAGTGTAAGCCATTTTGGGGCACTGAACAGTAAAAAAAAAAAGAGAGAAAAAAAAGGATATAAATGGAAAAAATAACTGCACAATAAATACATAAATGTATGGGCTTAGCTCCCTTCCATTAAAATGAAGGGACTCTTCTTAAGTGCTTAACTTTGGCTAGGATCACACTACATTTTTACATCAGCTACATCACTCTTGGCTCATCACAAGCAGCCAACAGTCAATGGTTAGGAGAACTTTCTTCCTTTCCAAACGATTCCTTTAAATGCTTGCACTCCATTCCCCAGTTCTTTCAGGCTACATTTAGCATAAGAGTGTAAGCCTTGGATAGGGGAAATTTATTGTCATCATCTATGAAATATCTGGTGATGCTATTGATGTTACATATCTAACCAAAGACCAAGCAAATGAGCTGTGGAAAAACACACATCTTTATCTAGGTTATTAATACATCAGGTGAAACACAATAAATTTGGTCTTGTTCAGTGGCTTGGGATTGCTGTTCATACTCTGATTATCTCTCAAGGTGCATCTGGATTTGGCACACTGAGAGAGTATTTATGGCTCTTTGGTATATCCTTAATACGTCAATGATGACATTGTCCTTACAGCCGTCTACATTCCCCTCCCCACCATAAAAGGGAAGCAGATCCCAAAGCATGCCTAAACTAAATGCATGAGGACTACAGACATGAAGCAGACACACATCAGGTGCAACAGGATGCCTGCTTTGTGTCAGCTTTCTACCTACTGCCTTTCAAACAGGCAGCAAAGACAATCCTTCATTTTACCTGTTTGGATGTTGAACAGGCCCGCTTTCATACAGCAGACATTAAACAGTGAAGGTATACAGGTGTTCCCCAGGAACATTTGGACCAGGAAATTTGGGAAATATGTTCATTATTTGACAATCAGAGAACAAACATGCCATTTATCCCACTACCTCTCCTCTTCTTTCAGTCAGGTGAAAGCTACTTTGACGCTTAAGAATTGGGCCATGCTCTTGTAGGAGCATGTCTTGTTTTAGAAACCCAATTGGTTACCATAGTAGAGATTTAAGAATGGACTTAACTCTCCCACTGAATTTAATGGGGAAAAGGTTGTGATGATGACCTGGCTTAGAGAAACATCTAAAACATCACCCACCCATTTTAAAAAGCCTACTCAAAAGGCAACTGAAATGATCAAGGGGCTTGAGGAACTCCCCTTTGAGGTTACAACATCTGGGGCTGTTTAGCTTAGAAAGAGAAGGAGAGTGACATGAAAGTGGTGCATAAAAGTTTGCATGGTGTGGAGAAAGCAGATTGGGAGAGAGAGAGAAAAAATTCCACTCTTATAATACTAGATACTAGATCCCATGAAGCTGATTGGTGGTGGTGGTGGTGGTGGTGGTGGTGGTGGTGGTGGTGGTGAATTCAGGACAGATAAAAGGAAGTACATCTTCATACAGCACATATTTAAACAATTTGATAACACAGGTTGTAGTGATGGCCACTAATTTGAATGTTTTTAAAAGGGGAGTAAGCAAATGCATGGAGAAGGCTACTATTCATGATGACTATATGCTATCTCCAGTATCAGTATGTCTCTTTATACTAGCTACTGGTATACATAGTGAAAAGTAGTATTGCACTCATGTCCCACTTGTGGGTTTCTGACAGGCAGCAGAATGGTGGACCAGACAGGCCTTTGGTGTGATCCAACAGGAGATCTTACATTCTTTTCTCTTTATCATACAGTTTGGCTGCAATCAGATTTTTATTATTCCAACTTTCTGGAATTATATTATTCAGATTTCTCCTGCCTGTTCCATTTAGTCAAATATCTGTTTAAAGAAAATTCAACACCCACATGCCCCATAATAATCCACAGCAACCATAGCATATTACAGTGAATCCAAAAGAGCAGGTTGGAACCCATCAGGTAGTTCAGTGAGCTTTGATGCTAGGCCTCCACAATGTGAAATTGGCCAATTAGCTGAAAGCAAAATGTGTAAACATTTTAAACTTGTTAAATATTCAAAATTTTCCATTCTTATTTTTAAATGAGAACTTTCAAAGCAAAAAATTGTCTTTGTACTTTGAATGTGAACTTTTAAACTCCAAACTCAAGCTTCAAGTGCTTGAGATCTGGTCTCTCTTCATGCCTTTGATTCAGGTGGACTGCAAATATGAAATTAACTTAGATGTCAAATAAGTACCATTGTGTGTTATGTCAAATACTACAAAACAAAATACCACTGTTAATGATCAAATATTATGTAATGTTAAATACTATTGCAAGTCTAATACATGACATATATGACACACCAGTGGCTCATTTTAAAAGCTTATCAGTGGTTTCTTAGTGAGAGGAACAATCAAAAGGTAGCTTTCCCACCTCTACTGTCCAGTTTAATTAATTAATTAATTAATATTCCACCTTTCTACCAAAAAAAGAAAAGAAATCAGGTTCTTTTACTGATGAACTGTCTTGTGACGCCTTCAAATGCTGAATGAAGCTGAACTAGCACATGAAGGACTATTCCGTCAACTAATGTGCAGTCTATGGAAGATGGTTCCTGATTGTCAATTTTGATTTCAAGTATCCCCATGAGGAATTGATTTATTAGTTAAAAGCATAGCTGCATCTGTGTTCAGCAGGAAATCATCAGCAGTGGTCGATGCAGCTTTTCCACAGAGCAACAATGAGAGCTGGCATCAAAAGGATTTAGAAAAGGATTTCCATCTTTACAATGATGCTGTTCAACTGTGCATGATCTTGTCTTAAGTTGGTCAGTGTGTTATTCAGCAGTAACATCTTGTTGTTTGTGAAGCAGCCCACGTTTTTGTTCAAAATGCTGTTTATCATGAAATGGCTGCATGCCCATCTTTGTCTGACAAATATTAAACTGGTGAATGTTAAGGTGACTTCCAGAATTAGCATTGACTGTTCCAATGTCATGTCAACAGCAGATCTTGAGAAATTATTCCCAGTTCATTGTATGGACACAGCCACTTGTTTGAAGTCATTTGTAATGCCAGCCTGAGTCCCCTCCATTTTCAGCACATTATCTTGCAGTTGGACAAGCCATTTAGCATAATTCAGCTGATTGAAGACAAAAAACATGCTAGACAGCTGACCAAGTTCAAATTGCGCGTGGGCATGCTGAGGGAAAACCTGTGAAACATCTGAATTAGTTTGATGTAAGTAAACTAGTATTGTGCCATTTCCCTATGCTCACCTGACTCCATTTTCATTGAGAATTTTACAGATGCATTCATGAAATTTCTCATTTTGTCAGTCAAATGTTTCTTTCTGACGTCTGAAGGCATATCACATAATTCAGGTGCAGAACCAAAAGTGAATGGGGGCTGGATGACTCTGCATGACATCATGTGAGTGTGGCCATGTCCCCTGACATCATTTGCTCCCTGGCCAAAGTGCCTGGTGGATCCTTCACCCAGGGCTTGGGCCCTGGGTTTGGAGAGTGGAGGGCATTCCTGAATTCAATGGGACTTACTTCCAAGTAAGTGTATAAAGGATTGCAGCTTTCAAGTGTTTTTACTTGCAAACAAAAGAAATGGAAACAAATGAGAACACAGTTAAAAGGAACACTGGTTTTAAGATGTTACCTGTGCAGCTGGTAATTTGCCGGGATGCTGATCAAATTGACTATGGCTATGTTCCATTGGACATAGTGGGATTTACTTCTGAGAAAACATGCAGAGGACTGTGCTGCATATGGCATGAACTAATTGTGTAGCAACTGTGTGGGTGGGGTGGGGAGGGAAGAGGATTATGTATTTCAAGTCAGGCCCAACACATGGCAAGCATCAAGTTAGGAATGCAGTGTCTGCATTAACGAAGAATGTAATAAATGTGGGACTGATCCCAAACATGGCATAATAAGACAATTCAGAGGAAAGGATTAGGACAGAGGAATCTGACTACTACATCTACTTGGGGAAATTAATTTCACATGAAAATTAGTTAGTAGATGATGTAAACAATATTATCCTCCACCAACAGTTATGGTGCCTTATACGGCAATTATAACCCTTCATACATTGATCGAAAGTTGGACAGACTACTGCCGATGATGCGGTTAGGGACTTTTAGACACTGAACTTAATGGTCTTATAGAGCCCCTTGCTCTTTTGATGGTAAACGTGCATTACTTTACTCACTTCGAAATGTGGCAAACCAGCCCTGCTGCGTATGTGGGCCCTCTTGCTCTTTCTGCTGAGTGGGGCCCTGGACGTCTGCCCCAAAGTCCTACCCCAATGGCATCACCGACCATTCGGGGATAGTATCCCTCTTCATTCTATATCATTGACTGATGAAGCTAATATCATGACTTTACATTTAAATGGGCAGTGGGCCTTCCCACCCTCTGGAAAACCCTCCCTCGTGCAATTCCGGAAGCATAAAATGTACACCTCCTGAAAACACATCTTTTTACACAGACTTTCCCTAGGCTGTAACTGCTGCTAGGTATTACTTTGGTTTCATGTGGTACTTTTCAATTTTTTATATCGTGTCTTGTCATGTTGTAGTTTATGGTTTTAATTGTGAACTGCCCAGAGAGCCTCAGCTATTAGGCAATGTAATGTAATGTAATAAATAAATAAATAAAATATGCCAACATTCTCACTGTCTAAGCTGAGGTAGAGAACCTGTTGTCCCCTGATATTTTGGACTATAATTTCCAGAATAATAATAATAATAATAATAATAATAATAATAATAATAATAATTTATTTCTTACCCGCCTCTCCCTTCCGGATCGAGGCGGGGAACAACATCATACAGACAATATAAAATACATAAAGCTGATTAAAAGCATATAAAAATTAATACATCATTAAAATCAACTAAGTCTTACAATTCAAATGGGTAGGCCTGCCAGAAAAGATCAGTCTTTATAGCTCTCTTGAATTCTAGAAGACTAGTAAGTTGGAGGATCTCTCCCAGCAGGTTGTTTCACAGTATGGGAACAGCAGAAGAGAAGGTCCTCTGGGTAACGGTTGTCAGCCTAGTCTTAGCCGACTGTAGTAGGTTCTTCCCAGAGGACCTGAGCATGTGAGGTGGATTGTATGGGAAAAGGCGATCCCGTAAACCCAAACCATGTAGGGCTTTAAAGGTAATAACCAACACTTTGTACTTTGCCCAGAAACTAATTGGCAGCCAGTGGAGTGTGATATGGTCACCCCTAGATGTACCGGTGACCAAACTGGCTGCCATATTTTGAACTAGTTGAAGTTTCCAGACTAGGCACAAAGGCCCTATGTACAGCACATTGCAGAAGTCAAGCCTCGAAGTTACCAGCGCATGCACTACCATCTTTAGGTCTTCCAACTCTAGGAAGGGGCGCAGCTGGCGTATCAGCCAAAGCTGATAGTAGGCACTCAGAATCCCTGAGCATTAGCCTAACTGGCTTGGGCTGACAGGAGATGGTCCAGCAACACCTGGGGGGGCACCAGGTTGGAAAAGGCTGGCTCAGGGGTTATTAACACTACCAATGTCTCACTGTATCCACCTATACTGAGAGCACCATCACACAGGGGGAAATGACGTTGCTTCTCCATCCCCGCTTTTGTTCCTCATTCCTTCCTCTTTCTGCCTGGAGGGGAAAGAGGAAGTAAACAAAGAACACATGGCCCATTCAGGGGCCGTTTGTATCACACCACTTTTCTTGCACATAGCAGGAGATCTCGGCACATTCTGTATATATATATATATATATATATATATATATATATATATATAGATGAATTAAAAGGGATCTATTTTGTGACAGAAAAATGAGTGGAAGAAGTGGAAGGCGCGTGGGAGGTCCAAAGGAGACACACACATCTGTAAGTGGGCAGTAGCAAGCGTGCGATCAAACGCTTGTCTGATGAACTTCTGAGTTGCTAAGGAGCTGTCGTGGCTCACAGTACTGGGATGCACATTTCTGGCAAATTTGTCTTCCAGTGCTTGTGGGGTAGAATGAGTTTCAGGAGATGTACTCACCTCTGACTTGGGGCTCAGGTTCTACTTGGGTTTCACAGTCTGCTGTTTATTGTGACTTTGTTGTAGAGCACAAATGGCCTTTTGAAATTCTCCACCTTATTTATGGGCAGAGAAATTGGGTGGGGAGACAATTTCACCAAATTTCTCCAGGGGGAGGAGAAATTCCCCCACAGTTTCTCACCAATGGCAGGGCCTATAGCACAGCTTCTTTCTTTATTCCTAAGTGTTTTCGTGGGTGCTGACACCGCCAAGTGGCAACCACATCAACTGTGTTGGCAAGCTTCATTTGGCATCCACCGCAATGCAGGTATGAGGGAGGCAGTGTTGTGTCCAGCTCTAAGGAAGAGGTGAAGCGAGTGCTGTGCCAAAATCTTTCCTCATGAAAGTTTTCATTCTCCCTAAAAAGGGTCTTCCACTGTTTTGCCTCATTTTCAGGGTGTTTTATAATCTATTTTTTGTTTTGAGCTTACCTAACCACTGCAAGGCAGATGAGGGTGCCATGTGTGTCTTTTCTTTCTATTACACATCTCTCCATTGCTCTGCAGCCTCCCAGGCTGCCTGTTCTTCCTAATCTGAAAAAAAAAACCTATGGAAGGAATTACCTCATGATGTCTTCCTCTGGGCTTCCAATCAGGTTTCGGGCTGCCAGAGAAGTGACTGTGCAGTGAGAGAGAGGACACTCATGCACACTCTTTGGCCACTTCCTAAGTAAGGTAAGAACAATAAACCTGAACCCAACCTAAGATAATTTCTCTGAAATTTCCTTCTTGTTTGAATTTTTTTTTAAAACAATTTCCTTTCTATCAAATGGAATGAGAATGGTAAAAGAAAACGTCAGATAATTTTTTGGCACAGCACTAAGTTATTGTCGTTACCTGGTTACCCGTCAGGTGTCTTCTATTGTGCCAATACATACCTCCTATTGGTGTTTCACCATAATATGGTTGCTGCCCTGGGCATGGGGTTATTATCCTTGAAGACTGGCAGAGGTGTTTTGCTCTCCAATCTTTTTTGTATTCTGTAGCTGTACTTGCCTGTAGTCAAAATTGTGCTTCTTGGGGAACCTTGGGCTGAAGGACTGTATGTGTGGATAGAAGACTTGTTCTCAAGTACAAATATACTTTACAAGGTTTGCAGAAGTACACAAAACCTTTAGTAAAAAACTAACAAACCCTAAAGTATCCAATATAGTCCAATGATGACTGAGCGTGCTCAGTGGCTATAGAATGTTGAGTGCCTGTTGAGGGGGGAGGGAGGGAAAATGTGGGGAGGGGAAATGGAATGGAGGATCCTGGAAGAAGGCATCACTGGTTGGCAGGAACCCTGAACTGGAGCACTCCACACTGCATCAATTTGTTGCAAATCCTGCTAGTTTCCTTAAAATTCTCACAGAATGAAATACTGACTGTTGTGAGGATAAAATGGAAACAAAAAGGATTATGTATGCCACCTTGGGTTCCTTAGAGGAAAAAGGGTGGGATATAAATACAATAAATAATCATAATAATAAATATTAGTTACTGATATCATGCTGATATGTAGTTCTTTCCTCCCCTGACTTCTTTCTGTAGTAAAAGTGATTTTAAAATAAATAAATAAATAAATAAATAAATAAATCATGAGTAGTTTGTGATACTACTGCTCATGGAACATATATAGAGTTGGATCCAGAATTAGTCACAGTTGAAGTTGAACTATTGAGATAAATAGGACTTAAGTTAGTCAAAACCAACTTAAATCCCATCCATTTCAATGGATGTACTCTAAGTAACTAATACAGAATAACATTTCAGTAAACTGAAACGTTGTGAAGATGGTTTGGCTGCAGACTACATCTTCAAAGTAGATGTCTATTAATGTTCCAGGCTCAGTATATGCTATCACGTAATGTATATGATGAGCAAGAGGTGACAGCACTTGCTTTTTCCATGCGTGAGAAGCAAGAATCACTTCAAGGCCTTAGATTAGGGGCAGGCAACCTAGTACCCTCCAGATGTTTTAACCAATGGCTAGGGATGGAGGGCTAATCTACACCTGCAGCCCTTTCGCTATGGAAGAAGGATGCTTCCGAATGTTTCCCGCTTCCACGATCACCACTCACGGGGCACACACGACTGATGTTTACTGGAATTACAGGAGTGCCGTCCCGAGAGCATATGTGCATCGTTGCACCACTTCCGCATGTGTATGGGCAGAAGTAGGCAGTGCTCGGCAAATGACATGTACAAGTGCTCTCGCCAGCATTGCGCACTGTTATGTCACACCAGTCTACGGAGCAGAGGGTTTTTTTTAAAGACTTTTGAGGCATGCACAAGCATGCACACAGTCACATATGTGGTGATACAAATATGCGCTCCTGTGCAGAGCTATGGTATTAAAAAAAAAAGAAAACACTCGGCAGTGAAACATGTGGCAGAAATGGCGGACAGCTCCACTCCCACACACCTCCGATAGCCATGGACGTACCCCTCACAGCTGATTGGCTGTTTGTGGAGACTGCAACTCATGACGAACAGCAATGACATCGCAAAGGCGGGGCACACTGCACATGTACTTCAGAATGGAAGAGAGAGAGCCGGGAAAACCACAACAAAAGCAGTCAGGGATATTCCGGTATAACTGAGAAGTGGAACCGGCATCACCACTGGAACAAGTGAACATCATGTGCCCCATTAGTGATCACTGCAATACAATCCTGCAATAAATGGCTGGTGTAGATTCCCCCTTAGACAGAACCTATAACCTTTTATGTTCATATTCTATCACTAGCACATTTCGTGGTGAAAATAGCCCATGCTCTTATAACCCAGAACTTGTTTTTTGTTTGTCCTGCTTTAATATAAAACTGTGTTCCATATCCAATATGAAGCTTGAAAACTACTTGTTCAGAGATATGGAACCCAGTGGTTTTATTGCCCTTCAATATAATGGGTGATCAAAATCATTGAATAGTTGGCCTTCCAGCTGTGATCAAGTCAATTATCTCTTTACAAAACAGGATGACATAGTAATCATTGCCTTCTTAAGATGACTTAATTAATAGTTGCTCATAAGGTAGCATTCTGTGACAAATTTACAAGCCAGCGTAAGCCGTAAGTCACCAAAATTGTTTTTCTCTTTCAACAAGCTGCTCTGTTTACGTTGTTATGAATTATTTATTGACTGGCTTTCTACAGTTTTGTATTTTCTTAACGCTGTTTGTAATTATTGTTGCGTTATGTATTCCATGATATTAATCATGTGGATTGTTGTTATTTAATTCTGACCATTTGATGGTTCTATTAGTTTCTTTGGGCACATCCATAAGGAGTAGAATTAATAATAGGATAAAGAATTGAATAAAAATAAATGAAATGCAAATAAATTCTTTTAACAATTAGAATCACGTTTATTGGAGTGAGCAACTTGTAGTCCTCCAGATGTTATTGGACTACAAATTCAATCATCCCTGTCCACTTGTTATGCTGGCTGGAGATTATGGGATTTGGAATCCAACAACAGCTCAAGGGCAACATGTTCCCCATCTCTGATTTAGATGTTCTATGTTCTCAACGTCAATACCACAATTACCCAAATCAGAGAAATTTTCATGTTCCCATCAGCAGTTGCAAATGAAGATTCTGTTCCTTCCATTGCAGAAGGTGGCAAAGAAATGCACTGGGCAAAGGCCATGAAAGTTAATCTATACCTGAGAAAGGTCCTTGATGGTAAACATACAAAACATAATAGAACCAACCAGCCTGCTTCATATCACTGCAGTGACTTATGGACAGTTCCTAGTGCCATCTATCAGAAGGTATTTGGTAGTTATTCCATCTTTTCCTCCTTAATGTTTTTTTTTTCCTGCAGCAAGAAAAAAAAAAGATGGAAGAAGCGGTGGGAAAACACAAGAGGGTTACAAATGGAAAACATCACCATCTGGAATCCCTGTAAAATTCTGTAAACCAGGCAGGGAGATTGCATAATAAAAGCCTCATCTGGAAGCACCCTTTGCCATTGGTGAACCTGTGCTAAATACAACTAGTAGAGAAAGGCTGTGCATCTTTCTTGAAGTGAGAGTTCATCCATCAGGAAAGAGATAGGCTTATTTTTTTTACAGAATGTATTATAAATATTTTCATTGGAACAGCTTGAATATCTGACGTAGATGAAAATTAAGGACATATTTAGGCATGTACTCTTCCTTAACCTTTTCACAGATCAGATGCTTCATGCTGTTTACCAGCTTTAATCAAATTATCATGCATGTGGAAACGGAGAGGGGGGAAATGGTTGGAGCCTTTTACTGCACATTGATCAAGAATGAACTTTGCACATTTCAAGGGCCGCTTCACTGGCATTCACGTTTCACAAAGCACCAATGGTGTGAACACCAAAGACAGTCATTTATATAAGGGATTAAAGGCAAATAATTTCATAAGACATGAAGGATGAAACCCTTTGGAGAGAATTATTCTGATGCTTCCTAAACATAGTGGATTAGTGTACTAGGATTTTTATAGTTTGGTGTCTATTGGGTAGCACCTTACACCAGAAGTGGTTGCATATCGGTGTTTCTTTGGATTTACATCACATCCTACCAGGATGGCTAACAGAGGCTTATCTGTATACCTGAGTCTGTATTCTTTAAAGGGTTACCAATAAAAATAGAGCAAAGAAATGGTTCTTGTGGCAGGGATGGGGTGGGGTGGGGGTGGAAGCATAATTTTAAATTGTTGAATTCTCTCTCTCTCTCTCTCTCTCACACACACACACACACACACACACACACATATTGGGTTGGCTCCTTCTGTCCACAGAAGGCTTCTGGTTCAGCTGAGGAATTCTGCTGGTGGACTGGAGGTAGCAGTGATCTTTATCTAGGGTGACCATATTTTGGAAACCAAAAAGGAGGACAACATGGCCGCCCCAAGGGGGCGTGCCCACCAACATGGCCAGCCTGCCCACCCTGCACCGCAAGCTGTGCACCCTGCCGCCTGCACCCCACACCGGATGGACCTGCAAAATAGTTGCTGGCTGGAAACAGTAATGACCTGAGTTCAAAGGAAAGGCCATACCGCATGGAGTGGCACACATGCACAGCCTTGTTTGTTGCTTTCTTCACATCACTTAAGAATCAAGCATCATCAACCATTTATTAATGCTTTGTTGATAAATCTTTCCAGAGCTAGAAGCCTTTTCCAGTGGGAAAAAAAGAGCTTTAAAATCCCAGACTAAACCTCCATGATCCTACATATTTGTAAACCAAGGCTGTGTGTTCCACAAAGCACTGAAACTGCTTGAATCCCATTGAAGTGAATGGGACGAAGCCAAAGAAATCATTTCATGGATCACATACTGATTCTCAATTATGTCTATTGGTAAATAAAATATAATTTTGATCTTCATACTGCGTTTCATGTATGCCCCATTCATTTCATGTGGCTTTTTGCATGCTATCCAAGTGATATTTATGGCACATTATGAGAAGATCTGGATGACCTTTCATTAGTGAGCTATGGGAAAGGCTTCTGGATAATTTAAGAGCCATAATGTATAGCGATCTTGAAATGCAGTTACTGAAGATGTTTTTAAAAACAAACAAAAAAACCTTGGCTGGCTTTTAATTTTCCCCTGAAGTTTGCAATACAAAACACTTATTTCTTTGATTATTGCATCATGGGTATATTTTGGAACTTACTTTTACTTTTGAGACTGGGTGCAAAGGGAGAATATACTGCATCTATAAAATTGATGAACATATGTAACTAGATGAGAGGTTTTTCAAACTCTTTACCCTGAAGAATTTCTTTGTGTTGCAGAGATTTTGCTCTCAGTAAGGTCCAACTGGTTTGACTAGAGGCTTGCCACTTACATGTTAACACCTCCACACAAACACAAAAGGAGGAAAACAGCAACAAAAGAGGACATAGGTTTGCATAAAAATTGCATATTGCATATGCTAATTTATAGCTATATATTTAGAAATAAGCACTATAATTTAAATAGGAATAAAATACTGTCTTATGGAAACAAGAACACACATGATGTAAAATACATAACAATACACAATTTCTAGGTATTTTTTTAAACTGAGAGATTAATACAGAAGGAGGACCGGTTGGATTTATGAATGGACATATGTAAAATTGACACTGATGAAAAATACTCTGATCCCTCTCTCCCTGCCTGATGTTGACATTTTGCACTACTTGAACTTTCCAGACACTTTTCAGGGGCAGACCCAATTTGGATTGCTTTGGTTCAGAAGTTGTAGCGTGGGGTACAGAGACTCCCCTGTCCTTGCTAAAGGAAGCTGCTGGGAATCCAGTTGGGGGTGGCGGCGCTCAATGAGCTTTCAAAGTCTCGGACACCTGGACTTCAGCTGCGCGCCCACTGCTTGCCTGTGCCGCAAGCCATGAGCCCTGCCACCTGCCCGCACTGCATGCCGTGCACCCCGCCGCCTGCCCACGCCATGTGCCTTGCCGCCCATGCCCCGCTCGTACCACTTGTCGCCCACGCCACCTGTGCCCGCACCACATGCCGCGCACCCTGCTGCCCGCCCATGCCATGCGCCCTGCAAGGTAAGCACGCCGTGCGCCGCGTGCCCCCTCCCCCTTCCCTGCCCCCTGCTTACCTTGCAGGGACGTCCGCTCCCATCCGGCGCCAGCTGCTACTGCAAGCGGGCTTCGCGTCCTGCTCCAGAGTGGCGCGCCAGGTGATGTCATCACCTGGCGTGCCACTCTGGAGCAGGCCGCAAAGCCCGCTCGCAGTAGCAACCGGCGCCGGACGGGAGCAGACGTCCCTGCAAGGTAAGCGCGCCGCGTGCCCCCCCCCTGCTTACCTTGCAGGGATGTCCGCTCCCGTCCGACGCCGGCTAGAACGAGCCCCGGATGGCGCAGGGGAGGAGGCCGGAACGATGCATACCCGGAAGGGCGTGCGTGCGTCATTCCAGCCTCTTCCCCGGCCAATCTAGGCCTTGTTCTTGGCCAGTGCAACCGCGCTAGCCAAGAACAAAGCTCAGATGGCGCAGGAGAGGCCCAATTTTCCTGGACTTTTGGGGATATTCTGAAATTTCCCCCCGGACTCAAATTTGGCCCCCTTATTCTGGACTTGTCCGGGGGGATCTGGACGTCTGGTCACCCTATCTTTATCAATGCCCCATCCCCCTGCAGTTCCCTATTCTTCCTGAAATCTGTTCTAGAAGATTGGGTGACACGGCAGAACTGTGGGGGAGGATGCACTGAGGGCTTCAGTGGGAGGAGGAATTGGCAAAGATTGACACCTTCCACTTTCCACTGGCAGGACCCAGCTCAGAGAATGCTCCCTCAAGCACAAACGAATCTGGATCCGCCCATAGAGCAGGGGTGAGCAACTTGTGGCTCCCCAGAAAGACGTTTTGCCTCCTGAGGTGGAGCAGCAAATCATTCCACTCCCCACATAAAGGTCCATAGTACCTCACACCAGCCAAATTATTTTGGCACCTCAAGTAGGAAGTCCCAAAATGCCTCTCCCTGTCCCTGGCAGTAAAAATACAACAATAATAAGTTAAAAAACTAAACACTGGCTTTGCTTTTATCACACTCAAAATCAGCTGCCCTAGGTGACTTAGAAATTTGCTACACCTGGATTTTTTCTGGATCTGTTGGAGATAGGGTTGGATAAATCTGCCAATTTCAGCTTTTCGTTTTTCCAGTCTCACATTCAGGCCATTCTGAACTTCGAGAATTAAAAATAAAACAAAACCCTTCCACATGAAAATTCATAAGCATTGATGTGCATACATTTTTGCCTAATATATCCATTGTTATCACCATTTTTTTAATAGAATGTATTTTTGAATGTCATTTCCCTTACTATATGCATTTTGTGTATGTGTGTTTATGTACAAAAATGCACATATTATTGCAAAGTTGTGTGGATTCCAAAAGATAACACTTTCAGTTCACATAACAGCTCAAAAAGTGCAAAATCGGGTAAATTCACATGAAAATGTGAATGGAACAAATTTCTCCCCCTATCCTTAGCTCGAGAAAGATTCTCAACTCGAATTGGCAAGCTGAAATCCTCCCAGTAAAGTGACTCTGTTAGCAAATGAAGTCTTCAAACCAGTTTGCTGGCTGAAACAGCAAATGGAAATCTGAATAGGCAACTTGTTTTTCCACAGAAATCTGCTCACCATTGGAAATGAACGGGAGAAGCATGCTTTTACTCTGCACTTCTGCCTATCAGGAAGAAAAATTAAAAAGTATTGTTAACTAAGCCAGAGATTAAATTTTGAAAGAACTCTAGAGCAGTCTTCTCCAACCTGTTGCCCTCCAGATGTGTTGGACTCCAACTCCCAGCATGCTGGCTGGGATGTGCTGGGATTTGTCATCCAGCACATCTGGAGGGCACCAAGTTAGGGAAGGCTGCTCTAGAGAAAAATGCTGAAGAAAAGACCAGAAGTAGGGAAAGCTTCATCTGAGGACTACTCAGTAACGTGCTTGCTACTGGGTAAGTGAAAGGGAAGCTGCCATTTGGCTCCCTTTGGTGGGAGGCCGGGAGCTACTACCTTCAGAGTACAAGGGTCTCAATTCAAGACTCAACTGCAATAACATGGAAGGAGCACACAAAGTATATTTAACCTCCAGATAGGAAGGCCCTAATTGGCTTTGTCTGTTCTCATGTCTGGCCACCAGCTGACAATTCAACAGCTGACCTCTCTGAACCAATCCTGGCTGCAAAAAGGAAGGCCTGGGTTGAGGTCACTTTTGGGTGGGCAAAGGTTTGGGCTGGTTCCTATTTAGACTGAACCGTTTCACCCATCTCTAGTTACTCAATGTCATTACAATGTACTCAAATAACATAACATGCCACATGCTGAGAACATAAAATGCACTTGGGACTTAAGGTACCCCCCCCCCAAAAAAAACCACCCAACCATAAAATAAATCTCCAATATGTTTGCAACATGGAGGGAAACATTATAGTGCTTGAACCAAGTTCAATGGATTCAAATGCTCTTTTTGTTCTGAGGAATGTTCTGGGGAAGAGCCGAGTTTTGTCGCTCACACTAAGCTTGCCACCTGTTCCTTATTTCAAGGAATGTTTCCTTATTACATATTAAAATTTAGGATTAGTAAATGAGGAACTATTCCTTGAAATAAGGAACAGGTGGCAAGCCTGGCTTGCTCCTTCCCAGAGTGTTTATATCCAGCCCTATGGATTCAATATAATGTCGGAACCCTTCACAGGACCGGTAGTGCTGCAAGGAAATGTTTCCATTCCCTTTCCTCCTTTAGAAACAAAGATATGTAATCTACAGTACAATCATTGCTACTCAGAATTAAGTCACATTACATTCAATAGGACTTGCACCCAGGTAAGTGTGTATAGGATTGCAGCTCAAATATAATTTGCCTGTGAGAATGATTTTGACTAATATTCATATGAAAAGTTCCCCAAGCAAATGTATTGTTTGAATGGTAACAGAATTGGGAAGAGAATTACATGCAGTTTTTTTCAGTGGTTCCAGAGAATATTTCTGTTCCTAGGAGTGTTCCTCAACCTGATACCTTCCAGATGTGTTAGACTATAACTCCCATCACTCTCATTCAGTATTGTCATTGGCTGGGGATATAGGAATTGTAGTCCAACACAACTATAGAGCAACAGGTTCAGGAAGGTTGATTAGATAGATAGATGATAGATAGATAGATAGATAGATAGATAGATAGATAGATATTCATTCTGCATTCTTCCACACCAGATTTGTTTAGAAATCCTGACATGGTCCACATTTACAAAAAACATTCTCTTCATTGGGCATGAGGCATGGTGTGCATGGAATCTAAATGAAGTCAGCAAGATAAGTGCCCCAAATTGCTTTTGTGCCCACACCTGTAAGAAACAGTCGAGACACTGGTGTTGGGTAAACTAAGGCCAGAACTTTATGAACATGAACAGTTGACATCTGCAGGGAAACATGGCAACTGTACAGGATACACTGAGGCAGGAGTCATCTTGTGGCTTCCTCCTTCACTTAGTTAAGTATGAGCCCAGAATGGAAGTACCCCCAGTGCCCACTGCTCCCTCCCCCACTGCCCACACTATAAGTGTTGAGGGGAGCCTAACCCCCCCCCCCCCAGCCTCATGACTTTGGGCGTGTGCTCCAAGAAAACTTCAAAGTGGTTCCTTGTCCCACAGCCCTGAGAAACAAGTCTTAAGGAATTCCCTTTACTATTGGGGTGCCTCAATTCCTTCACCTTCCCCATCATCAGTATAGAGTGGGCCTGCAGTGCCACAGTTAGACTACTCAGATGTTCTTGCAAAAACCCTTCCTTAGACCTGCGTATTCAACAGGAAACACAACATGAAACTGGATTATTCAGTAAAACAATTCTGTCAGCCAGTGAAGGAGTTCGTAGGAACAGAAGAAGATGCCTTATACTGAGTCAGACCACTGCTCTATCTAGGGATGTTGGAGAAATGGGCAATCAAATCAAAACTCATTTGATTCCATTGCACACCAGCTTTTTCTTAGTTACATGAATTCTGTGGACTTGTGGACCAGTATTTTTACTTCTGGTATTTTCTGGAAAATTTTAAAACACAGGCCAAAAATGTGCATTTCCCCCATAGGTTAAAGCATGAAATGGGTGGTTTATAAATTGGGATGGTTGTTTTGTTTGGTTGTTGTTGTTGTTGTTGTTGTTGTTTTGCACATTTGCACAAATTCGGGAAATGGAGGGGGGAAATCTGATTCCACCAATGAGCATACAACAGAACAAAAGGCACCTGAAAACTCACAAAATACAGATTTTACAAAATCCATACATCCCTAGGTTTATCTAGCCCAGTATTATTGATACTGACTGCAAGCAGCTCTCTGAGTTTTCCAGGCAGGACTTTTTCCTGCCCTATCAGGAGATGCTGGAAATCAAACTTGGGACCTTCTGCATATAAAGCTACAGCCCGCCAACCACCTTAAAGCTCAGAACATAGAGCTTTGGGTGGTACCAATGTAATAAATAAATAAATAAATAAAGCTTACTAAAGTATTTTGAATCAAGTTAAAGAGCAGTGTTTGCTCTATATCCATCCATTCATAATGAGTTTAGGGATGCCAGCTACTTTTGAACTATGCTTAATTTTGACTGGTACTGGTTTTTTGTGATCTCTGAGGAAAGATGAAGTATGCATGTATGTACCAGTTACCTGAAAGCAGACCCATGCATTCCAAACCAGAAGGCTGCCAGAAACATCCCTTGAGTTGGATCCTGACTAATCCAATGAAATCCAATGAAATCCAATGAGACTAAAGTTAGTTATGACTCACTTAAGTTCCACTGATTTCAATGGGTCTGCTCTAAGTATGACTAAGTCTGGATTCAACCCAGTGGCTTCCTCTGCCATGAATTGCTTTCATTTAAGTCAACCAAATTTTACCTGAACCACTAAGGTTCTTTGTCATTATGCGTATTGGTGTCCTTTCTAAAGATCTAAAGGACCAGGAAAGGGGAAGCAGTATGCCACCAAGGCCATTTTTAATGGAAATACTGGATTTTATGAAGAAATGCGGGACTGTTATGAACTATTTTCAGTTATAGAATAATGAACTGAATGCTTTTAATGCAGAGTTTTTAAAATTAGTTTTAGCTGCACTTTATTCCCTCAAAACAATTTTTAATAAGTGTGTAAGACAATTTAGGGTGTAATCCTATGCATGTTTAGACGGAAATAAGCCCTTCAACTCCCAGCATCCTCCAACCAGCCATGCTGGATGGGGAATGCTGTGAATGATAGGGACTTTTTTCTATTTAAACATGCGTAGGATTGCACCCATACAATATTAGGAAATTACAATATGACTCAAGTCCAAATCTGTTAGGGGAGAGAAGAGAGGGAGATAATTGATTTTTAAGAGAGTTGGAAACAGAAAGTTTCAAAGAGGAATTATTGCTTATGGTGTGTACAGTCATCTCACTGTCTCCTCATAGAGTTGGATGTTTTGTTGTGGTATTGTTTTTTTCTCTTTCTGGATAATCCCGAATGCGGAAACTGTTTCTAAGCCCAAATAATAAAAGCTTCCTTTTGTTTATTACAATGTCTGATGGTTTCTGTTTTAAACTATTTTGCCAACTAACAAAAACAAAACAGAAACAAAAGCTATGTATGTTTGATGCCTCAGGGTGCAGCAGCTTGTTGTTCAGTCTCTAACCCTGAGTACAGATGTATTTGTTTTCAATGAATATACTAAGGCATGTATACTTTCAACTTTAATAAATATCGCCAACAGTACGATTTTATGAACCAACCAAGCGTGCAAAGCAAGACCCACCAGAAAGTCAGTTGAAGGGCTATAGGAAGTGGTGTAATTGCCGCTCTGCCAGTACCATGATCCTTAAGCTGCCGGAAGTCCCCCTCTTTTCCACCAGACGTCCCGCTAGTGATGTTCTGCTGAAAAAGCAGGGAGAAATGGGGTGTGGTGTGTATGCATGTGCGCAAGCATGCAAAGGCCTTCTCCACTTTGTTTCCCCGATACACCCACCCAAACAGTGTACCCCTGGAGTTAGTGTAGTCACTGTGTGGGGTCCACCCTGTCCACACCAGAATGTCAACGCACTGGATTTGCAAATGAAATGCAATGCCTGTGGACCCCCCAACCCCTGGTAAATGTATGGTAGGATTGCTCTGTAAGTTATACATAATGTATTTTACATTCTTATAGTAAAGTGAGTTTAAAACCTGTAAGAAAACAAGTATTGCAAAAATTTCAGTTTTCTTGTTTGTTTCAGGGTAGTGGCCGGGGTGGGTGGGGTGTCCTTCCTTCCTTCCTTCCTTCCTTCCTTCCTTCCTTCCTTCCTTCCTCCTTCCTTCCTTCCTTCCTTCCTTCCTTTCTTTGCATAGGATCAAGTTTTCAATATATATATATATATATTACCTCTCCAGTCTTTTCATATGAAGTGAGTTCTATGGAGCAAGAGTGGGTGAGGGGGCCTGAGAACACTAGGCTGTGAGAATGAGCCGTCCTCTTCTGATGCCTTGCATTTTGGATCAAGGATTTCAACTTGGTTTAATGCTATTAGAGATGGGGGAGAATTTTGTTCAGCTTGCATTTATATAAGATCTTGCCAAAACTGCACTTCCTGAATCAATCTCCAAATTGAAATGCAGTTTTTCTTTGGTAGTCACCCTTCTCAGAATTTTGCAGTGCAGTCCTCCAAACAAAGACAATGAGTACAAAAATGCAGAGACAGAAAAGTGGGCACAAAAATATGATTAGGAAAAGTGCACACAAAAAGGCATACATTAGAGGGAAAATGCACAAAGCAGCATTGGCCAGATCTACACCAAGCAGGATATAGCACTACGAAAGCGGTATGAAAGTAGTATATGGTATGTGTCAATGGGCTGTTGTCAGTGAACTTCAATACCACTATAAAGCAGTAGTGTGGCTCCTGCCTCTTACACACCACTTTCATATCGCTTTCATAGTGCTATATCATGCTTGGTGTGGATTAGGTCATAATATTAAGGAACACTGTTTGCAAAAAAAAAGTGAATATAGGGAAATGTGCACACATAAATGTGTATATTAGATAGACCTGCATACAAAAATGTGTATATGTTTGTGTATTTGTGTTCATGAGGAGTGGACCTTTTTTTTTAAAAAAAAAAAAAAAAAAAGAAGAAGTTGCAAACTGATTAAAAACAGGACAGAAAAAAGCTTAAGAGAGGGAAAATGGGGAAAAATGAAAGACCCCCAAATTAACAAATTAGTAATACCATTTCAAAGGTTCCATCTTCCTTCATTTCCCACATCTGCTGACTGGATTGAATACAGGATATGCTGGGCTGAGTATAGCCTTTGCCTTTTATTTGTGCTAGCTAGGGAGAGCAGAAAGATATGCACATGCTCCCAAGGCTATGATCCTGACAACATTCCCCACCCTGTGATTGCAGGACTTGATGCGCATATCATCATCATCATCATCATCGTCATCTTTTATGCTAGTTGGCTCCCCATGTTGAGGATGTGATGAGTGAGCCCAGTTGTCACACAGGAACTCCCAGTGAAACAAAGAGTGACAGATGTTTGCAGGAGCTGTAGTGGTATGAAAATGGCCCATGTAGCGTGGCCAGAGGCAAAAGAGGACAGGGCTTCTGCACCTCTTATAGTAGTGTAGAAGAGGACATTTCAGCACATGTAGCTTATGCAAACCCTTGTTTGTATGGTATGTATGTTATGTTTGTATGTTATGATAGCCTTCTCTTTATTATTCTGTATACTCCATCTTGTAACAGATAGCAGAAATGACAGGCAGCTTGTCGATGGGAACTACAGCACACAAGTATGCTAAATGAGTGGTAGGCAGAAGGTAGATATCTAGATCTCTCTAATTTGCATCTGGCTCCATCTGGTAGATCCCAGAGTAAATCCCCCAAGCCTCAAATCCACTCACCCCTGTTCTATATAGTGCAAATTAAAGTTGCCCACTGTATAGGGTGACCACATTTGGGAAACCAAAAAAGAGGACCCTCAGTGGGGTGGGGGGTGGGAAAGTGGCTTTCTGGGGCCTCTGGAAAGCATGTCATCCCCCACTGCTTTAAAGGCCCCAATTGGAGTGGAGGAGGGGAAAGTGTGTCATTCCCACCCTCCACTGCTCCAATCGGGTCCTTTTCTATAATGTCCAGGAATGACATACTTTCCCCTGTAAGGTCCTGATTGGAGCAGTGGGAGGGAAATAACCCACCTCCAGAAAGCTCGTCATTCCCTCCAACCACGCTAATGTGGCCATAAAGGGGAAAGCTTGTCTTTCCAGGACATTATAGAAAATTACAGAAAATCCCCCCTGACACCCAGGATAGAACAAAAACCAGGACAAATCCGGGGAAATCCTGACAGTTGGTCACCCTACCACTGTAAACCTTACTTTTGAAAGACGGCACAGGTATACAGCTTGAGGATTAAAAACCAGGCTATTCATTCAAATGCATTCAGCATACTCTAGAGCGGAATCATCCTTTCCATCTTGCCTTTCCATCTTGTGATGCAGGGAAAAGGTAACAGAGGTCACCCATCTGAATTCTGAATGCATAAACCTGCAGGATGATCACCTGGCAAACATTAGAACTTCCCTGTTTCTAACCATAACTTCATATCTATTTTACGGAATCACTTGTTCGGCGATTATAAATTATGGTACTTGGCAGAGGCCTGGTGAAGATATTCACCTTTTAGTGGCCCAGACCTTTATGTGTGTGTGAGAAAACATGCTTTATGCCCTAAATTTTTCTACATTGCTAACAGATGCAGCTCTGTTCAGAGCCAAACAACTGCACATAACGCATATGCAGAACGAAAGACAGAGAGAACAGTCCTACGACAGAATAAAACTCACTTCAGTGTGCTTTGAGTTGACAGGAAGAATAAGTAATGAGCTATCACAAAACAGAACTTCAGCTTCTATATGTAGAACAGATAATTCTGGAACCTTCATCTTTTGCTGCTTAGATCAGGGCAATGTTTTTCTCCAAACATCTGGGAGAGAAAATGAAAAGTGGTATGAAGAGCTGAGAAAACGACTACATGTTTGACAACGTCTTGCTGGCCAAAAATGTCTGGTCTTTTGACATCTGAATGCAAATGATTAGCCAGTTGCCAAGAGTAAGTCATCCCAATCTCAGTCAGGGAGGCTGCAACCACACACACACACACACACACACACACACACACAAAAACAGCCAGAGCTTCAAGACATGTTTCATATATGGTTGGCAATGAAAGGATCCCACGATCTCCCACCTGATGTTAATGTGCAAAGCTTTTGAGCCCCAGATCAAAGAAGTAATTGAAACTGATGGAGCCCACTCTTCACTGCAGTCTCTGTTCTTCAGATAATGGTTTGAGGACACCAAGTCTAGTGTTGGAATAGCAACGGCAGGAGATCACACTAATAAAAAGTTTCACCAAAGGATTCATCTGCTCTTTGTGTTACTGCAGGGGTCACCTAGGGAGCAGAGCTAATCAGCTCCTCTGGATGCATGCAGAGAACACTGCCTACTAACAAGGTGGAGCCAAAGAAGTTTCAGCTACTTTAATAAGGGCTTCTTTTTGTACAGAAAAAGATGTTCTGTTCTTGTGTCCGTGTTTTCATGTGCTTTTTGCAAGCAAGTAAAGTTTATTTTTGGAAAGCCTTGAGGAGGCCCGGGCCTGGCAAGTGTTTGAATGGGAGATCACTGGAAATATCAGTATATACTATATATGTAATTTTGAACTCCTTGGAGGAAAGATGGATTAAAAAGAAAAGAAATATCTAAAAAGAAACAAAATGAATTCTTCATGCCCTCTTACGTATTCTCAGTATAATTAATCAAATCTTCAGCTATAAGGTCACAAATCAATATGCTCAGTAGGAGTTGAAAATAGGTCCAGCCCAAGATGTTTTGCTGCCTGCACCTAAGATGATGCCCTTCCCATTCCACACACAGTAGCTAACTGGACTGCCAACTGAATCTTAAACAATGGAGTTGGGACAGTGTCCTCCACTGTACCTGAAGGCAACGGGGGTGCAGGATAGGCCTCATGGAACACACAGCTCTGTCCTCCAACTGAGAGGAATGGCATCTGCTCCCTGTGGTAGCCACCTCACTCTGCCTCATGGTCAGGAACCTGGAACTAAACTTGGGGACTTGTTTCAAGAAGTACAATTCTGACAGTCACATTACATGCCACTTTTTCAAACGTAATATGGAAAATAGACACTGTCCTACTCCCTCTTCTACTATGGTTAGCATTCATCCTGAGCTGTGGTTGGTCACGTTCTCCTCAAAAATGATGCCATTATAGAACAGATTTAGGAAACCTGTACACAATGCACATGACCAACAGCTTCTTGGAGGAGCTTCTCCACCCAATGACTACACAAGACATTGCTTCCTGTTGTTTGGTTTATTACAAGAACATGTTTTATGAGTTATAGTTTTATTTTGCTTATTTTGAGGTGTGATCTATTTTCATGTTGTAAGTTACCTTCAATGTTTTTGATTGGGTGGGATATTATTAAATAATATGCCAGTTTTTTTAAAAAAAAAGTTCTGTGGGAAAGTCCATAGTATTAATAGATTAATCGCCATCACAGATGGGGGGGGGGGGCATTGGATAGTATTTCTGAAAGAAAGCCCATCGAATTGCAACATGGTAACGTTCGAGTCTCTGGTTCTGTGTACTGAGAGCCTCATCCCAAATAAATTGCAGTTTCATGACATGTTGTAAATTCAATCCATTCTGATGAATCTGTGCAAATAATTTGCACAAATTCAGTCATAATTTGACCAAACTGCTCAGAAATTTGCACAAATAACAGAAGCTTCGGAAAAGAAATACACATAACATCTGGACAATCTGTGAACTGACTCAATCGGTTGCCGACTGAGTAAAGCTCCACAACAGTAACTGGAATGAAATCCATGGAGCCAAACCTATAAAAACTCATCGAACTACACCCCCCAAAACCCCTACCTGGCACGTGCTGGCACGCACTGCAACTCACAGTGGCTTAAATAAGCCACAGTGGGCTGTGGTGATTGTGCGAACCCAGTCAATATATGTTCCTTTTAAAAGCTTTTATTTTTATTTTCAATTTGAAACAACAAAAACTAGGGATGTGCACTGGATCGGACCTGATCCACGATCCGAGTCCGGTCCAGTGGGAAATCGGATAAATTATCCGATTTCCGATCCGACAGAGGGATCGGCCGATCCAATCCGAACCGGTCCAAAAAGGCTCCAAACCGGTTCGGCGGATCAGCGGATCGGCGGATCGGCGGGCGCCCACTGGCGCCCACCGCCGCTTCCATTGGCGGGCGCCAGTGGGCACCCGCCGATGAAAGTGGACAGCGGGGGGGAGGAGGGGGGCGCTTACCTTTCCGGCCCGTCCGCTCCCGTCCGGCGCCGGCGGCTACTACCAGCGGGCTCCGCGGCCTGCTCCAGGGTGGCGCGCCGGGTGATGTCATCACCGGGTGCGCTACTCTAGAGCAGGCCGCGGAGCCCACTGGTAGTAGCCGCCGGCACCGGACGGGAGCGGTCGGGCTGGGAAGGTAAGCAGGGGGCGCGCGGAGGGGAGGAGGGGGCGCACGGAAGGGAGGAGGGGGGCCCTTACCTTCCCGGCCCGTCCGCTCCCGTCCGGCGCCGGCGGCTACTACCAGTGGGCTCCGTGGCCTACTCCAGGGTGGCGCGCCGGGTGATGTCATCACCCGGTGCGCTACTCTAGAGCAGGCCGCAGAGCCCGCTGGTAGTAGCCGCCGGCGCCGGACGGGAGCGGACGGGCCAGGAAGGTAAGCAGGGGGCGCGTGGAGGGGAGGAGGGGGGCCCTTACCTTTCCGGCCCGTCCGCTCCCATCCGGCGCCGGCGGCTACTACCAGCGGGCTCCGCGGCCTGCTCCAGGGTGGCACGCCGGGTGATCACCCGGCGCGCTACTCTAGAGCAAGCCGCAAAGCCGGCTGGCAGTAGCCGCCGGCGCCGGACGGGAGCGAATGGCCCTAACTGGTAAGCAGTGGCGGGGAAGGGGGCTTACCCCCCCCGGAGCCGTCCGCTTCTATCCGTGGGCGCCCGCGGGCGCCCGCGGATGGAAGCGGACGGCCCCAGGGGGGGTAGGGAGCGCGGGGGAGGGGGCTTACCTGTTGGGGCCGTCCACAGCGGACGGCCCCGGGGGGGGAGGGAGTTAGGCCGCCCCTCACCCACCCGCCGCCATTTTTTCCTCATAGACTTGCATTGCAATGCAAGTCTATGGGGGGGAAAATGGCGGCCGATCCAAAAATTTACGATTTTTGGATCGGGATCTGACTCGATCTGGTCCGGGGGGCCTCCGATTTTGTCCGAACCGATCCATGACAAAATTGGAGGTCCCGATCCGGGTCCCGATCCGATCCGGGGGGTCTGTGCACATCCCTAACAAAAACTACGTTTGAATTCAAAATATTGGAAAACTATCATAAACTGTCAAGGTAAAGGTTTAAGTAAACCTTTATAGTTACTACCAACTTAACATTTTTGGTGTGGACTATTTTTCTAACCCTAATATCCAACCTGTCTCTGGTGAATGTGCCAACTAACTGAGAGGAGGGGTGGAGGAATTGTGCCAACCTACTGATGGAGGTGGGATTTTATCTTCAGAGCACTTAAGCCTATTTTCTCTAAACCACTTTTCTTTGAGGAAAAAAACCACATGGGACATTTGTTTACCCCCATACTACACATTGTTTGGCAACATGAACACACCCCAAATGCAAAATGAAATATTTTTGGCCCTAGATGTGTTTCTCCCCCATCCAGAAAGTAGCAAGTGGCTGAAATTTGGGGTTGTTGTGCAGGTGATGGTAGGCAATGATATCTTGGGAGTAGGATGTTGTAGGTCTTCTTTTGTGTAAAGTCTGCAATAAAAGTGCATTTGGGATACCTCTTTATTTGTTTTTAAATTATTACTATTTTTCAGTTATCAAAATATAAAATTACACGACTGGTAACGTTAAATGGGAATGTATAAAACAAAAATCGGACAGGCTTAAAGCAATTTACTGTATGCTTAAGTGCCCCATTGCTTTTTTTCTGCCAGTTACACTGGCCTAAATTCCAATTATCTCAACACTTTATATACAAAAAATGCACACAAGACTGCAGTTTAAAGAAAGAAATATCCTGTAGGGACCTGGAGACTCCTTATTAAATATTCTGGAGCCCTGAAATGCCAAAAGGTTGTTAAAAACAAAACAAAAACCACCTCTAGCCTTCCCTCAGCTATGGATCCGAGTGGGCGGGGAAGCTTTTTGAGGCCTGCAGTATAGGCCTGGGGTGAGACTTTTAAAAGAGTAAAAATAAATACTGAAGACCCCAAGCCCCATACATAACACCCAGTACCATGCCTCATTGTGACCTCATGTTGCGCATTCCATGCCAAAGCCTTGGATATTTGCACATGGACACGCTCAAGGATATATCAACTGCATGACTGTTCTGTACTTCGACTCCAAGGGATATGTGATCACTCTTTTCAAATGTTGCCCTGGAAACCAATTTGTCTCTTGGCAGACACACCATGCTTCAACAGGAAACTAAATCTAAATCCTTAGGCATAATATCTAGGTTGGGCCTGGCCTTTTTGTTTGTACTCCTTTAGTAATATCTGTGCCCTCGCTCTTGGCTCTACTAAAATCCAAGTATGATCTTTGCTTCCCTCTCATAATTAGTTCAGAGGAGGAACACTCCAGAGTCGCATGTAGGGTTATCCATTACCTAAATGAAAATCTTGCCAACTTTAGGAGCCTTGTTCATTGACTTGACACACTGTGTTTACCTAAGGATTTTCATGCAACTGACTCAAAATGGCCCTGTAATTTGCCTCTTCTGGGGAGCTTTACAGAACTGGTCTTCGTCAGCCCTGGCTTCCTCAGTACACAACAGGTGGGTCAGTCAATGGGTGTCGTGGGAATAAACAATGGAATGAGATGGAACGTTAAAAACAAAAACAGAGCCGTGGTAGCGCAATCAATCAAAAATATGATTCCTAAATAAAACGGGATGGGGGAGGAAGGGAATGGGCAAAATGGACAGCTTCTCTATATGAATTATGCATAGCAATGTACAGCTGGAAATGGTGAAAACAGAAACATCATGCAGATTCCTTTAGATAGGGACCTGTTTCAGAGAATGATACTCAGAGCCACTTTACATATTACTTCTTTTATGGGTACATATGAAAAGCTGCATGGATGCACATAGAACAGTAATGCATGCACAAAGCAAATGCACAGTTGCAAATGCCAGATGGCCATGTCAGCAGGGATCTAGGATTGGCTATGCTTCCCCCGACATGTGTAAATGGGATGGCTGCACAATGTGTCCCTATAGATGAAGAAAAATGGCTGGATGGGGACTGCATGTTGTGTGCTTCCTCTCTTGATCTATGTACCTGAAGGGACTAATGCATGAAATATCTGTTGATTAAGGCTACAGTTCTGTATCCACTTACCAGGGAGTAAGTCCCACGCTTCAACTGAACTCAGTGGGACTTGCATCTACGTAGACATGCATTGGATGCACGGCGAATCTATTTATAGAAAACTAAAGAGGTACAGATCCAATTAATTTAAATTCTGTTCAAAATTGTATTATTTCAAATTACTTATTGTATTTTTATCCCACAATTAATGTCTCCTGAAGCGGTGGCTCACGTCAACAAAAAGAGAGGGAGGGAAGCCTAGCCGTCAGGCTTACAAAATGAAAAGCGAAGGACACACAAGTGAAGGAGAGGAAAAGGAAAAGGTCGAGAAGGGAGACTCGTTTTTCAAGGTCAGAACAAACTGATGAGCAATAAGGAGGCATTTCTGTCCAGCACAGGCCGGGTTGGTTTTCCCTTGCTGGTGTTCTTGCTTGAATAGCAATTGGTGGCTTCTATACCTTTGGCCAATGGATGGGGCAGAGCATTCTTCCTCCCTCCCTTCCGCAGTCTCAGAGCAACAGGCAATTGGAGCTAGGTGTTCTTTCTAGCAGGGAGGGGGAAGCAAACCCTCTGCGGCTGCTCCTTCTCTGGCTGATGGATGAGCCAGGTTGGTTCCCACACACACACACCACACACACACTTGCTTGATGTTATTCCTGGGAGGCAAGGAATGCAGATTGCCAATGGCTCTTGATTGCTTTGGTCCATGGCAGAAGCTAAGGTGTGCTTCCCTTCTGCTCTACAGTCCCAGGGCAGGTGATATAAACAATCAGCTGAAGTGTGGGTGCTTTCAAACTATTGTTTGAAGTGCAGTGACTATTTAAAAACTTGCCACATTTGGCAGCCAGTCATCTGCAATTGCTGACTATTCACAATGGCAAAGTTTACCTCCAATACTACCGTACCCTCACCCTCACCTCTAGGTGGTTGAGGACCATCACAATGGCCACCTCTCTTGAATTGCCAGAAGATACAGCCAACCAGCTGCTGCCCACCCTGTCAAAGCAACTACATG
This sequence comes from Anniella stebbinsi, assembly GCA_029215795.1. Classification (NCBI taxonomy): domain Eukaryota; kingdom Metazoa; phylum Chordata; class Lepidosauria; order Squamata; family Anniellidae; genus Anniella; species Anniella stebbinsi. The sequence goes on along the minus strand of JARDYH010000003.1, from coordinate 130,418,602 downwards.
ATTGTGTGAAATTGCCTTATGAGACCTGGAATTAGGGTGGCCAGATGCAAAAGAGGATAGGGCCCCTGCAACTTCAATAGTTGTGCAGAAGAGAAAATTTCAGCAGGGGTAGCTTGTCATGCACTCTCACAAAATGGCTGCCATGGGGGGTTTACCCATTTATAAAATGGTTGCCATGGGGGGGGAGGCAAAATCGTAAGCCTAAAATAAAGGAAAATTGCTCAAGAATCTAAGTACAAGGCATAAGTGGGGGGAGGGTCTGAGCTCCAAAAGAAAAAGGCACTGTGTTGAACCTTAATGAAGACAGTGCTGGAACATGCCGACTGCCCAGTTAAAACAATATTTTATTTTTAAATTTTTTAAGAAATAAAATGAAACTCAAGAAGGGCAGGGAGCCTGGTAGGTGCCAAGTTAGGTGTCTGTAGACAACACGTCGGAGACCCCAGACCTATAGTCCTTCCCCTTGTATCTAAAGAGCTTAATCCATCTAAACTTAAGTTTTAAGGTCCCATGAACTTTAAAGGGGGAGTTAAGCACATACTTACATCTTTCGCATTGAAATTGGTGAGACTTCAAAGTGCTTGGCTGTATTGTGCCCAAAGTCAACTCCCAATTCCGTTTAAAGCTGGGTTCTGTTTTCTCCTCTCCTGATGTGGGTGGGCCATACTATTTCATTTCATCTAAAATTCAGCATGCGAGGCCCCTCGTCTGCTGGTAGCAGCAACATGCACATTATAGTGATTTATAATACCTGCCTCCTGGGGGACGGGTGCATTACACCGGGCATTAAAAGGGGCCAGTTGTGCAGGTGGAAAGCTTGTTTAAACAAATCTGTAATGAAGTTGGAATATAATAGAGGTCAACAGCTCAGCACAAGCCCAGCGTGTCCAAAGTAGTACAGGGTCTGAAAAGCTAAGAATGCCACATAAGAATTCAGAACGTAAAAAATATTATCGGAGACTCTTCAGGGAGATATGAAAAACTAATAATCTTTTTTCCCCTGATGTCAGGAAGAAAAACAATATAATTGTGTGTTTGTTTTAACGTTATGAAAAAATATCTTTGTTTCAGATTCTCCAAAAGACATCTTGCTATCCAATAAAATCTTGCTTCCAGCAGAAAAGCAAATTGATGGCAGGCAAATGTCTATGCTTTACTGAATAATATAAGAATTGTCTATAAGATTGATATTCATGTTTTCTTGCACTCAGACAGCTCTGCTAAAATAGTTCAGAGATCATGTTTGATTTTGAGATCTCCATCCAAAAAACCTAGATGCTCATTCAAACAGCTTTGGGTCTCTCAGGGCTCTGAAAATGGGCTGGCATCTTCATAAAAACAAGCATTTCGTGTGAGATTTCTGGCTCTTGTCTCTTAGGATCCAGGCCAGAAACATCACTTTGCAAAGTTATGGCTCCAGCCCTAAATGGAGATTGGAAGCATAAGAGTGAAAAGCACTTATTCTAAACATTTCAAGGTCTCAAAGGGGTCCAGCTCCTATTTGATTTTTTTAAGAGACAATAAAGTTTGTGAGTTTCTTTACTTTTTCTCTCCATGTGTTTTCCCATGGAATTTCATTTTTTTTTCTCAAAACAAAATGTAAAGAACAAACAACAATGAAGAACACACAAAATAATCCAACAAGATCAATAAAGAAATAAAGAAACTCTCTGATTATAAAACCCAATCTTGCCCCTAAATTAATTTGAAACTCACTGGGGTAATGCTCGGACAAACACTACCTCTTGGACTAACCAACCTCACAGGGTTGTTGTGAGGATAAATGGCAGGGGAGAACTATCCTTGGAGAGAAAGTGGGATATAAATGTAATAAATAAATAAACCTAACAGGCTCCAACTTGATAGGCTGCTTCTGCAATGCACCAAATCCACATCAGAAATAATTTCTACCTTAGCTTCAACGATATTTCTGAGTACTAACATGCCTCCATAAGCCAAATGTGCAATGTTACTTTGCTAAATGTTTCATAATACATGCAGAATTTGGGTGTGTATATGTGTGTGTGTGGGGGGGTCCCCTTCCCACCCCCTTTTCTTCTTGTAACACAAATTTTGACACGGGCTCTGTTAACTTTCAGACTGCAGCCACAAGCCGGGCTGCTGAGTATTCTGGCTTATGAACACCCAAGAGTGAAACATAAATCTTTAAACAATTGCTGAAGTGTTGGGGTTACCTTGATCCCACATCAGTTAAACTAATAGCTTGTTAGAAGACATATCACCAGCCCTAGCTGCTACTAAGCACCTCTTTGGAAACGCAAATGCCATTTTCATACTGTGTTGCAGGACTTGATTGTCACCCGTAATGGGCTGTGTCGGCTTGCGCTTTCTGAGGTGTCCTATTGAGGTAAAGCTGCTTGCATTGTGCCCTAATAATTATATACTATAAAGCTTTATATACTATAAAGTCATGTAACTCTGTTATACTGTATTGCCTAAATATGTGCACAGGCCTTGCTTGCAATGTGCTATTTTAATTGCAAAAAACTTCTGATTTATGAATTGTCTCATCTATGTTCTATATATGTATTTGAAGAAATGCCCTCCAACCACGTCGTGGCACATGGCTGCAGGGAGGCTATTGCGAGTGGTGGGGGTGGAGATGAGACTATGGCTGGTTTCGCATGACACTTTAGGCAATGGAGGGGGAAATAGCATACTGACCATGCGTTAGGTAGGCAGTGCTCCCCACACAACATGTTGCTACCCCATTCATTGAACGGCTGAAAGTTCGACATCCATCTTGGTTGCTGTGTCTCCTCCCTCCCCCTCCCTCAGTCCTCCAGCCATATCCCAGCATGCACCACAAGTTCTGCCAGCTGTATCAGAGCAGCCGGGGGTTTTCGGCTGCTCCAGCCGGCAGAACTCTATGCTCAAACGGAATAGTGCAGGGAGAGAGCGGGGTTGGTTTTGGATGACACTTTAAACAACGGACTTTGGGCTAAACAACGTGCAAGCCCGTTGTTTCTCTCCGTTGCTTAATTGGGCAGAATAGTGTTCCTTCAGTTGTGTGTGCATGGTGAGTAACCCTCCACACAACAGGATAGGCAACACAACTGACAGTTGCCTCTTCTCCCCCCCCCCTTGCCTAATGTGTCATGTGAAACCAGCCATGCTCTCTCCTCATTCGTTGGCCATTTGGCGGCAGTAGCTGTGGCGGGATGGCTGCACCTATATTAAGGTGGCAGCGCCCAGCCATCCAGGCTCTCCAAAGCGCGGCATCCGAGTACCAGCAACATGCTCAGCAGCTAATTCCACATGAGGAGTGTTGTGTTCTTTTCATTCGATCTTGAGTAACACAAGGAGTCAGGCTTGGAGCTTCAACTATACTTCTTTACTTGGAAACTTCCAGAAGCTAACTGACTAACAAACACATAAAATGGGGCTTGCCTGAAACTCCTAGTGGCAGCCCCGAACAATCAAAACAGTAGCAACTGATCCATCACTCAGTCCTAACAAATACATTACACTCCTCCCCACTAGATATAACCCACAGTATATCTACAAATTGAGGCTGTGGTGACCTTCTTATTCAAGTAGGGTAGCGTCTGTCACCAGAGGCAAAAGCACTCGGTGTCTCTGGTGATGCTGGTAACGGTGGAGCAACCACTGCTGAAATGTCCACCATCGGGGCAGGTGTTGATAGTAGTGACTCCGAATTTGTAACTGGAGCAACAGCCACATCTGGGGCTACTTCCTTGCTTGGTATCTCAGATCTCTTCCACTGATCGATATGTCATCTCCAAATATTGTTGGGAGCAATCTGTACATTATAAGAGAGAGGTCCAGTCTGTTCCTTAATGGTTCCGGATATCCATTTCCGTTCTCCCTTATAGTTTCTTGCTAGTACAGTTTGTCCAATGGAGAAGTGTCGTGCTTCTCCGTGGGGAGATTGCTCAGCTTGTTTCAGCTGGTTCTCTTGCACAGTTCTTCGCAGATTAGGTTTGAGAAGATCCAGCCTTGAACGTAAGATACGACCCAAGAACAACATTGCCGGCGCTTGGTTTGTTGTAGCGTGAACAGCGTTACGATATGCAATTAAAAAATTTGCAAGTTGTTGTATCAATGTTATTTTTTTCCCATTCATTGCTTTCAAAGCATTTTTCAGGCTTTGAACAAACCTTTCCGCTAAGCCATTGGTAGCGGGGTGATACGGTGCTGATGTAATATGTCTAATTACATTTTTTTTTTAGGAATGTCTGAAACTGTTCAGCTACAAATTGTGATCCATTGTCACTCACTAGTTGTTCAGGGACACCTGTTCTTGCAAAGAGTTCCCTTAATACCTCTATGGTATGTGTGGCTGTTGTTGAAGTCATGGGAAACACCTCTGGCAACTTGGAATACGCATCCACCATGACTAGGAAGGTTGTGCTGAGAAATTGTCCTGCAAAGTCTATATGTATCCTTTGCCAGGGCAAGGCAGGCCATTCCCAGGGATGAAGTGGAGCAGTCTTTGGCATCTTTTGGACATCTTGACACCCAGAGGAACCCATTGCAAGGTGCTCTATTTGTTGGTCTATTCCAGGACACCAAATGAAACTACGAGCTAATGCTTTCATCTTTACTATCCCTATAAATAGACAATAGCGGTTGATGGTCAGTAATCAGGGTAAACTCTCTCCCATATAGATACTGGTTGAAGCGTTTAACTCCCCAGACCAGACTTAGTGCTTCCCTGTCTATCTGTGCATAGTTTTTTTCTGCTGCTGTGAGCGATCGTGAAGCAAATGCTATAGGGCGTTCACTGCCATCTTCCATGATGTGAGATATTACTGCCCCTATGCCATATGGGGAGGCATCACAAGCCAGTTTCACTGACAAATATGGGTCATAATGTGTGAGTACGGTGTCTGATGTCACCATTTCCTTTGCTTCCTTGAAAGCTTGTTCACACTGTTTCGTCCATTGCCATGTCCTTCCCCCTTGTAACAAGGTGTGCAAGGGATGTAGTACAGAGGCTAAGTTGGGCAGAAATCTGTTATAATAATTTACAAATCCTAAGAAGGATTGTAGCTGTGTCACATCTGTTGGCCTCGGAGCATTTACAACTGCTTGGATTTTGTCTGCACACTTGTGTAGGCCTTGCGCATCAATGGTGTGGCCACAGTGTGTAATACTAGATTTGAAAAATTCACATTTGTTACATCGTGCTCTGAGTCCATAATCTGCCAGTCTCCGCAGAACTGTGTTGAGGTTCTGTAGATGCGTCTCCTCATTCTCTCCGGTGACAATGATGTCATCTAAGTAGCACTGGGTGCCTGGACAGCCTTGTAGCACTTGGTCCATGGCTTTCTGCCAAAGTGCTGGTGCTGAAGCTACTCCGAAAACAAGTCTGTTATAACGATATAGCCCCTTATGTGTATTTATGGTGAGATACACCTTAGAATCTTCCTCCATTTCCATTTGCAAATAAGCCTCTGCTAGGTCTGTTTTACTGAAACGTTGTCCCCTCGCTAGATTATCAAAAATGTCTTCAATCCTGGGCAATGGATATTGTTCTACCTGCAATACTGGATTAATGGTAACCTTAAAATCACCACAGATTCGGACAGCTCCAGTCTTTTTAGCTACGGGAACCACAGGTGTAGCCCATGGGCTCCAATCAACTTTTGAAAGAATTCCTTCATCTTCCATGCGATCCAGCTCAGTTTCCACCCTTTTGCATATGGCATATGGAACTGGGTGGGCCCTGTGAAATTTGGATGTGGTATTCCCCTGTAACACTATTTTGCCTTTGATGTGTCTTAGTGTGCCAATGCCAGCTTTAAACACGGTCTCTGCGCCATCCAATACCTTTTTCAGCCTATTCTCAGTTGCTTTCTGCATGGGGAGTGTGGCATACAGTCTGTTAATGTCACTCCAATCTAGCTGCAGTTTCCTCAGCCAATCACAGCCCCAGAGTGCTGGTCCACCTGTTTTCACAACATATAAGTCCAGTACCACTTTCTGATTATTATATCGCACAGTTACAGGTTCCATTCCAATGGGAATAATATTTTCCCCTGTATACGTTATCAACTGTATTTTTGCAGGTCTTAGTTTAGCATGTTTAAAATGCTGCTCAAATTCATGCTGTGGTATGACTGATACAGCAGAACCAGTGTCCAGCTGCATTGATATGACTTTGCCATTCACTTCTGGTGCAAGCCATATTGCTTGTCTTGCTCCCCCCTTTATGTTATAAATTTCCAGGCTATCTAGCCCCATTTTGCCTTCATTATTGGGTTCCTCATCCATAGCATGCACCTCCGTACGTTTTTTTACATGATGTCTTGGTCGTTTATCTTTATCTCTGTCATTAGCAATTAGTTGACTTTTCTCTGAATGACAGACTCTCTGAATATGTCCAATCTTATTGCATTTTCTGCATGTTTCACCCCTAAATCTGCATTGGGCTGGTGTGTGTGAACCTCTGCCACAACGGTAGCACAGTTCATTTGTACCTGCTACTGTCTGTTTATATGTTATTGCAAACTTGTTCACGTTTGCTTTCACTTCTGATTGAAGTTCTATTGTATCTTTAGCAGCTGTTTCCATAGAAATAGCAATTTCAATTGCTCTCTTATATGTTAAATCTTCCTCTGTTAAGAGTCTTTCCTGAATGGCTTCCTTCAAAATTCCACAGACCAGTCTATCTCTCAAGGCATCATTCAGCCCCTCACCAAATTTGCAATGCTCAGCTAACCTTTTAAGTTCAGCTGTGATTGACTCTCCCTCCTGCTGGTTTCGTTTATGGAATCTGAAGCGCTCTGCAATCAGTAATGGTTTGGGAGCCACATGGTCCTGCATTATTTTTACTAATTCTGCAAAGCTGAATTGAGAGGGTTTTCGTGGAATGGTTAAACATCTCAATAAACTGTATGCTTTGCCTCCCATGACACTCAGTAACACTGGCACTTGGTTTTTAGCAGTGATCTCATTTTCTTTAAAATACTGTTCCAGTCTCTCTGTATAGGCTGCCCAATCATTGGTTGTGCTATCAAACATCTCCATGTTCCCAATACAGTGAGCCATCTTTCATATTACTCACTATGACCAGGCCGCCTCAGCGTTTCATTGTTTGTTTGCCACTCTGCTCTCTCTCTGGAGATGAGGCCAGGCCTAGGCTTTCAAGTTTTTATCCACAGTGCCACTGTTGTGTTCTTCTCATTCGATCTTGAGTAACACAAGGAGTCAGGCTTGGAGCTTCAACTATACTTCTTTACTTGGAAACTTCCAGAAGCTAACTGACTAACAAACACATAAAATGGGGCTTGCCTGAAACTCCTAGTGGCAGCCCCGAACAATCAAAACAGGAGCAACTGATCAATCACTCAGTCCTAACAAATGCATTACAAGGAGAGTGAGATGTTGCTGCAGCTGTGACACTTCAGCCTTCTACCTTTATCAGCAGCGAACAGCGTCTTTCTGTTTCCGATAACTGCACGCCTTCCTCCCCTCTTCTTGGCTGGATTCCTCAAGGGGAGAGCGAGGCGTGGCCATGCCGGCAACGCTCCAGCCTGGTCGCCTTGGGTGTGGCGCCTATCTCTGCAGCCAGATTTTGGAGCCTGGGTGGCAGCGGCGGCACCCGCAATAGCACAGAAGCAGCAGCCCCATCAAAGAGGCAATGGTAGCGTTTCTTCTCGCTGGGGCGAGCTGGAGAGAGAGAAGCAAATACTTTCCACATGGCCTCTGCTGAGGAGTCGTTGCTGGGTGAAACTTCTCTGGGCCAAATAGGTCCCAGGTTTGAGGGAGGGCTGCTGGATCCTCCCTAGTTATGGAAGGGCATTGATCTGGTGGAAAATGGGTCACAGGGCAGGACACGGGCACAGGGGGGATATGCGCCCCCTCTTTTTTCTCGCTCCATGGGAGTGCATTTCTGGGGCAGATACACCACTCATCCTTTTGCATGCTGAGCTTTGGTCCTCCTTATGATGAATAACCTTGGCAAATCACCATTGCCCAGGAGTTTTTTTTAGGTTGCAATCCTGTATGCCCTTACCTGAAGCCTTTCAGGCCAATTTATCCTGGACCAGGGGGGCTAATTTGTAGTGGAGTTTGAGGGGTCATAGCTCACTGTGACAAAGCACAAGGTGGATTTCTTTATTCAGCAGGAGGTTGGATTTGGGGCCTTATGGGGCCTTCCTGCTCTGCTTTTCTGTGATTCTATAATTTTATGTTTTTTTCATGCTGTGGTACTAAGTTCACTCCCCCTCCCTCCACATCTCCTGTTAGTGCTAAGAAGGAATCTTGCCTGAATCTCTGGGTAGTTCATAACAGTCAATGTTGGCAGTTCTGGGCGCAAGAAGTATCAGGCAGCTTCCTTTATTCCTTACTCCCATGTAAGCAAGAGTCAATGAGGTTGCCTACAGGCCAGGACACCCAGTAAAAGTAAGGACACCGTATTGGTGACCCGGATGCCCTTGGGATTGTGAGTTTTCTGGTAACACCTCATGTTTGGTGTAATGCCACTCTCATTCTCAGGCATACAGCTATGCCCCCTGAGAAAGGGCAAGGGGTGAGAGCAAGACTCATTCACATATTAATTCAGGAAGTGCAGATCTTGAGTCATGGTGCAGTTGTGTGTGTGTGTGTGGGGGGGGCTATAGGGCCATCGAGTCCAGTCCCTGTTCAGTGCAGGACTCCACTTTGCAGCATACCTGACAGATGGCTGTCCAGCTGCCTCTTGAATGCCTATAGTGAGGGAGATTGGTTCCATGATCATACTGGTCTAACAGCTGGATGTCCAGGTGGAACCTGGCTTCCTGTAACTTGCCCAGTACTCCATGTCCTGTATTCTGGAATGTTCAAGAAGAGATACTTGCCATCCTCTGTGTAACAACTTCACAAGTATCTGAAGAGTGCCATCATATCCCCCTCCTCTGAACCCCCTCCAGCTTATCTGTATCCTTCTTGAAATGTGGAGGAGGGGAGCCAGTATCCTTGCACAATTGGGAGGCGGTACTTCTATTAATGCATCCCAAAATGGTGTTTGCCTTTTTTGCAGCTACATCACAATGTTGGCTCATATTCAGCTGTGATCTACAGGAAAGGACCCCAGGGTACCTGGGTGGCATAGTGCTGGGCCCCCAGCTGGAGCTAAGGAGGTATGAACATTGTCTGTGCTGGAATGTGAGACTGCATTCACTGCCCATATCCAATTGAAGCACTGCACCTCAGGAAAGCAAATACACCTTCTCTAGGGCTACCTGGAGGCAGGTGCAACTTGACATTTGGGTGTCTGTTGCAGCCCATTGGGACGCCATTGAGGCTTCCAGAAGATACACCCCCTGGAAGCGGATCCCCAGTGTCACCAAGCCTCCCATTCTCATCTGAGGTATAGGACCAGTCATCAGTGTCTGCAAGCATGGTAACCCTGAGCATGTTGTCAACAGGATTTTCCAATTGCCACAGAACCAGGATGGTGGGGTACCGGCCAAATTTGATTAAGTGGCTGCAATCCCGGAGGCAGGTTACAGTCCCCTTCAAAAGTGACTCACCCCAATTAAGAATGAGCCCCTGCAGTGGACACTGAGGTATACCCTCTGCTGGAAGATGCTTAATTTTGAGCTAGATTTTAGGGATAGGCTCTTGAATCCCATTCCAAGGGCAGTACATAGTACAAATCATAATATCTAGGCATCATTAGAGGCATGAAACAGTAGGTCTATGCAAAGACTGAATAGCTGGCTTGCAATTGGGAATTAGAAAAGACTTTACATGCTTAGAATTTTCACATTTGAATAACTGTCCAATTCACTTGGCATCTTCTGGTGTGACTACACAAGCCACCTTGTCCGTTTATGTACTATCCTTTCACAGCCCTATAGAGAGGGCTGTTGTGCGAGTCTTTTCATGGCTTCTTGCACAGTATATGTTGAAGCTATCCATATTCTTGGTACAATGCCATCGCTATCACCCTATCACAAACCCAGGTGCAAAAGTTTTGGAACTGGCTCCTGGGGCTTTTTGAGACCAGGCCAGCAGCACCATTGGAGTCTGGCAGTCTAAAGGCAATGCAAGCTTGGATACTTTTCATAGCACTTAACACCAAGGCTTCTTATGTCGAGGAATTTTTTGGTTTTTTTTGTCTTTGGGTCCACCAAGCAACTGCAATTGTGTGGCCCACACCTATACATCATCTTAAACACGGTATCCATTTCTGGTGAAAGGGACTGTAACCCATGACCATTTGAGGTCTGAGTTTAGCTCTTGCCTTCAGGTCCAATTACTGGTGTAGGGTATAACACTGGGGACTCAGGGTTAGGTGCACCCTACAGGGTTGCACAAGAGAATCACCCATTGGTATAGACTAGGCAGCCTGAGCAGTTTTATTCACAGGCTATGAGGAATCTGGCCAACAGGATGGAATTCTAAATCATAGTTACCTTGTTCCATGCTGCTGCCCTCTCTGCCTTTTAGGGCATGCAGAACATTGAACTGGGTGTCATCTGAGGAGGACAATCCTGGCAGAATCTTTAATAACAGGATATTTCATTCTCTTTGGTTTGAGATATTTAGCTTAAAGGCAAAGGCAGACTCTCTGTCTCCATGCATTGCCTGAACTGTGCCCAGTGAAGGCAATGGAGGCATTTCCAGCCATGAGGGAAGCAGAGTGTGGACCTCTATTCTGTCATAGTGATGGGGGCCTCTGTATTGACATATGTGTTCTAGGTGGTGACAAACTGGCTGTATGTGCTTGTCCAGTGTACCTGTACTTCAGTACACATCATTTCTGCACCATGGTCACTTCTATGGTGGCCAGCTGGGCTTCACAGTTCATGAAGAACAGAAGGAGTCTGAGGCATTCCATTCATGGGTCTGTCCATTTTGGGAGAGTTGGAATGCAGTTAAGTTTCCAGTTCTGGTTCTCAGGCTTATCTTCTTTCTTTAGATCTCTGGAATTGTGGAAACCAGTGCAGGTGCTCACCTGAATGTGGCATGGTTTTCTGGGCTGGTTGGAGGGCTGCCCAGCCAGGGTGCAGAATTACAATTTGGGCCCAGCCAGAGTGCCAGTGTCCAGTGGTTGGACAGATGCGGCATGTGGTGGGAGTGCATCCTGCCCATTGTATTCCAGCATGGTCTGGTGCATTGCCCCCAGCAGGTGGGGGAACGATTTTGTTGGTGCAACGCCAATGGGCAATGCGTTGGTCCTGCCTGATTCCCGGAAGGGTCTGGATGGAAGGCTGGAAACTGCAGGCCCTGGACTGAGCCTGCCAGAAGGTAAATAGGCTTTCTGATATCAAAGACAAGGAGGGAGCTTTATTGGCAGGATAGTGTCCATTTGACTAATTTAGGCAACAACCTATTCCTGTCTGATCTGCAAGAGGGCCTGCGAGTTTTCTGCGCAGATGGGAGGAGAACAATGAAGCAATAGGCTTGTTGTCCCCTGTGGCTGGTAGGGCGGGCATGTTTAGATGAAAGGGATGGTGATCATTTGGTGGCACTGTTGTTTGGTGACAGGTGATACCTGAGGTCTTCCGCTGAGGGTTCCGCGGCCCCAGTGGGGGGATAAGGACACCTGTTAGGCTGACTCTCGTCACTCCAAATGGTGTTAAGTGGCCTGGGGGGTGAGTGGCATGGGTCGGACTACCCTCCCCAAAAGGGGTATGGCCTGGGTGTGGAGATCATCTGACACCACTCTCCAGACATAGAATGCTTTGCCCGATATTACGCCTAGCTAGTGGCTGGTGTAGGTTAGGGCCCGCCCAGTTTCCCTTTGCAGATCTTTAATAAATGTGGCCCGAATTTTATACCATATACAGTTGTCTCGTCTCGTTACTTCCCCTTTCCACCCTCAAAGCCTAATACTACAAAAAGTCATTTACAACATCCTGAGATTATTCTCTCTTTTCATGTTGGTCTTATTGACCATTATTATTATCTCTTTATTAGTATTATAAATTTATCATTATTACATCATCATCATCATCATCATCATTATCTATTTCATGTTGGTTTTACTTTTTCACTAAGATGGTTCAAAACATTGTTTTATGGAGTTGACTTGGCAAAGGGAGGTCCAACTAGGTGTCAGAAAATAGGGTTGTGCAAACCCCTCTCTGCTCAAGTCACATTTGGACCACTAATTACTAGGGGTGTGCACGGACCCCTGGATCGGATCAGGACCCAGATTGGGACCTCCAATTTTGTCACGGATCGGATTGGACAAAATCGGAGGCCCCCCGGACCGGATCGAGTCCGATCCCGATCCAAAAATCAGAAAATCACCCGGCGTGCCACCCTGGAGCAGGCCGTGAAGCCCGCTCGCAGTAGCAGCCGGCGCCGGATGGGAGCGGACGTCCCTGTAAGGTAAGCGCGCCGCACGCCCCCCTCCTCCCCTCCCCCTGCTTACCTTCCAGGGACGTCCACTCCTGTCTGGCGCCGGCTGCTACTGCGATGTCTTTCCCTCCCTCCCCATATAGATAAATAGATAGTTATTAATTGCAAAAATGGTTTGTGTTTCAGGCAAGAGTGCCCAAATTGGAAGGGGAAGAAAGCAATGAAAATCTGTATCATGAGCCCATTATTTGTGAACCTTGTAACAGGTCAATAGCAAACACCAACTAATGCCATTTTGCAATGTTTAGGAGACACAAAATAAATTGAGTCTTTCCATGAGAATGATCACAACAACAAGCTCAGCAAAATGGCTACTACTTGAGGAAATTCTGTGTGTCTGTGTTTTCTAGGCCCTCACATTTCTAGGTCGTCCAGAGTGCTATAACAATATTGTACAATAGAATTGGAAGGGGTGGGCAGGCAGGCAGGATGGACATTTTCCCCTTTCTTGGCAATAACAGGAAGGAAGGAATCTGAGTCCTAGAATCAAGGGATAGTCATGGTTCTCATCTTCACTCTGTCCTGATCGATAACACAGAAACAGCATTGACTACAAAAATGAAGACCAGCAAAACAACAAATAGAAAGGACATGGCATGTAAGAAAGGGCATGCAAGTATTATAGACCCTCCCAGGTTTTCAGCCCCCCACCCTACCCCAAGTCAAGTTGGCATTCCATTCCCACTAAGTATGCTCAGTCTTCTTTGCCCTCTTTTTGGGATGGTTTTACTTACTTACTTACTTACTTACTTATTGCATTGCTATACCGCCCAATAGCTGAAGCTCTCTTGGCAGTTCACAATAATTAAAACAGGTTGTATACAGGTTAAAGGAATCCAGTTCTGAGCATGCACCAACCATGATCATGATCTTGCCAGTCTGGTCTTGTTAAACACATGCAAAGTCATGCTCTCTCTCTCTCTATCTGGTTCCCCATTTTAAAAATCCCCCTTTTTTAACTTCTGCCAACCTCCTGCCCCCCCCCCCCAGTCTGTTAAATCCTCCCTTTTGTGCCTGGGTGGTGCCATCTTTGCTACATATTGGTCAGAGCATGAAGAGCTGAGATCACTATTAATATATATGATGTTTAAAGATGTATTTCCTTAATCAAGTTTCCATGGGTGCCTATGCAAATATGGAGTGTGTTAAAATGTAAAGTCCACAGGATTTTGGCGAATGGGATTACTTCATAACTGAGAAATGAGTGTGGGATTTGTGATTTGTACCAGAGTTTTCCTGTTTTGGTCCCAAGGCATTGTTTTAATTCTGGGCATATGTACACACTGGCAAGGAGCAGCTAGTCTGCTTTGTTTGACATGTGTCAACCTCATTTAATAATTATTAATTTTGCTATTTCAATTTCTTTTTATTGCGGCAAGTTCATAGGGTGATATTTATGCCCTCTGGTGGTGATCTGCACATCAGAAAATAATTCTGGTCACAGAAAGTAGGTCAAGAGCCTGGAGTCTTTCTTGCACAACTCAAGTCTTGCTTGTTGTGTGATGGGGTTCTTCTTCAAAGCTCCCTTCTCTCTGGGATGGCTGCTGATGTTTGAAAATGCTGAAATTCAATTTCTACCAAATTAAAGAAATAAGGTGAGTTAAATGTCAGTGAAATGCAATGAATTACAAAATCTTAAACTTCTGGGATTGTTTATATGAGGCACTACACTGAAATCAAAGAGTCAGCAAAGAAAACACAGGCACTGTGTCTAACCACACGTCAGGACAATGCTAGCCGTACTGGCCATCAATCTGGATTCAAATGGCGCCAAGCTCTTCTCAAAGTCAACACAGGAAGCCTGTTCTCATGAGCATCTCAACTCATGGTGGCTTCAAGAAAATGTCCCTCAGCCCATACCATGTTTCAGATGGTGAGACAGTCATATCCATGTGAGACAGTTGTATACTTCTTAACACCGTGGGCCAAAGTCAGACCAGATTGGCTTTTGGCATGCCAGAAAGAGGGATTTGGAATGGCACCCCAAGAACCAATGAAGCGTTGTTACAGCAGACTGTTGTGTTGTGTTGGGTTTTTAATTAGAATGATTCAGCCAGGTGTCAAGCAAACACAAGCCATGCATTCCTGGTTCAGCCCAGTTTATCCTAGTATAACCTTAATTGTACAGGATGCAATGTGAACACTAGTACTGTCGCTTCAGTTCCAATTGAACAGGGAAGCGGGAGTTGATGCAGCTGCAGGTTGTTTTGCCTGACTCTTCTCCAATTCCTTTGTCTGCCTGCATGGTAGCAAGCTGGAGCCCTACTTGCTACAGCAACCTTGGATGATGAAAGGAACTGAAGGAACAGGCAAGACAAGCTGCTCTGAACTGTCTCCTCCTCCTTTGCTCATCTTAAAGCTACAGTGGCAATCCCCAGCTTCCTTGTATGCATGCTCAAGGCCATGCATGTGTCCCTGAAACATTTATTTGTTCATTTGTTTATTTGTTTATTTCTAAATGACCCATAGCCAAAGCTCTCTGGGTGCACACCAAATGCAAAATAATAAAAACATATTATAAAATCACTAACAAACAAAATTTAAAATAGTTTAAACAGCTAAAACAGTTACAATAAAATACTGGACCATTATTATTATTATTATTATTATTATTCAAATTGCAAATTCTTTTAGCATTGATCCTTACCTGTACTTCTTTCTCTTTCTCCTCCCCCACACCTGCCACTTCACCTTGCTCTGTTGTTTCCTCTGTGTTCGATTTTAAACTGTATATTCCTTGGGGCCAGGACTTGTTCTAAGAACATAAGAAGAGCCATGCTGGATCAGACCAAGGGTCCATCTAGTCCAGCACTCTGTCACACAGTGGCCAACCAGCTGTTGACCAGGGACCCATGAGCAGGACATGGAGCAATAGCACCCTCCCACCCATGTTCCCCAGCAACTGGCATATATAGCCTTACTGCCTCTGATACTGGAGCTAGCACCTAGCCATCAGGACTAGCAGCTATTGATAGCCTTCCCCTCCAGGAATTTGTCCACTTCCCTTTTTAAGGCATCCCAATTGGTGGCCATCACTACATCCTATGGTTGCGAAATCCATAGTTTAACCATGTGCTGTGTGAAGAAGTACCTCTTTTTACCTCTCCTGAATCTCTCACCAATCAGCCTCATGGGATGACCCCATTGGGTTCTAGTATTTTGAGAAAGAGAGAGATGTCTCCCTATCCACATTCTCCACACCATTCATAATTTTGTACACCTCTATCATGTCTCCCCTTAGCATAATTTTTTCCAAGCTAAACAATCCCAGCTAATGTCACCTTCCCTCATAGGGAAGATGCTCCAGTCCCTTAATCATTTTAGTTTCCCCTTTCTGCATTTTTTCCAGCTCTACAATATCATTTTTAAGGTGTGCTGACTCTGTAAAGCAGGGGTGGACAGACCCGAGGCTTCTGGAATCTATGTTATTATTTACTATAACCCCAAGATCCATCACTCGGAGCCTGGTACAAAAGACATAACATTAGAATTAAAGAATTCTGAGTCCAAGGTTTTCTATTGTGTAACAGAAATGAATGGAGTTTGTAGTCCCCCCACACACAATCCACTTTTCATTATCCCGTGCTTTCTTCATTTTAGCAGTCTAATTTCAGTACAAAAGGTCATTTTGTTGCTGCTATTGTGAAATAACTGAGAGTCAGAAATCCTTGCCAATCTACTGCAAATCACCCAGAGATCTACCAGTAGGTCCACATCAACCTTCTGCCCTCCCCTGCTGAAAAGCACCAGGCACACTGATGGCTTCATAACAACAAGAAGAGCAACAACAACGACAACCTGGCATCCCTAGGGGGAGGAGACTCAAAGCAAATTGATCAGGATAGTTGAATGAAGTGAAGTGACCTAGTGCAGATCTGGCCGTTTGTCTACAAAGGTAGACGCCAATATTTAAATTGGCTCATCAAGTAGAAAGAAAAGAAAGAAGAAGTGCGGTTGATAAATAATCTTTACTGTATCAAGTACTTGCGTTTTTCTTCCTAAAATGCACACATATATTTTAATTTTTCATTTGTGGTGTTAAGTTTAATAGAACTTGACAGTTTCCTCAGGCACAGAATCAAGCACATCTTTCTGGATGCAACATCTAAATTACAACTGTTCTTCAATGTAGTTATATAAACATGCTTCCCCATTGTTTTTGGCTGTTATGGCTGGACAGGGCTGAATTCATAAAATGAAAATTGCTGATGGACTAGCAATCCAGACAAACAAAAGCAAGATTATAATAACTATTTACTTTCTTGTGTTTCTTCCAGTGGGAAATCATCATCACACAATTATTTAAGAATTTCATTTTCTCATAGACATTTTCTCTTTCCCCAAGAATGGGTAGCTACATTTCAATACTATGTACAACCACCACCACCCAGACACATTTGAAAACAACAACAACAATTAATTAAAAAATAACTGATTGCATAAATTTACGTATCTTCAAATATCAGATGAGCATCATCAGGCGAGCGTCATCAGATGAGTGTTTTATCACACACTCATTACTGCCCATGCATGGTTTTTCGCAGATCCTTTTGACAACGATGTCCACCTCCCTCACATCTCCCGCCCCTTCTGCTCTTTTTCCTGCCGCAAAAAAAAAAAAAAGACCTGGAAAATCCAACTTTGTTCAGCTGTGCAGCCATTTCCTGCTGTGTGCAGGAGAAGCAGCGGGGTAAAAACGCCCACTGAATAAGCCACGTGATCATTGTTTACTTCCTCTTTCTTCCCTGTGTAAAGAAAGAGGAAGTATTGTGGGACAGAAGGGGGTAAGCAATGGTAAGGAAACACGATTTTCCCTCGTCTGATGATGCCCTCAATGACTGTCCACATAAAAAGATTTTTGTATCCAAGTAGTGCAATCCTGTGCTTATCTACTCAGTTGTAGCTCCCAGTGTGTTCTATGGTAGTAGTCTTCACCTTGTGGATCACAACCCCAAAGTGGGTTGCAACATCAGCCCAGATGGGTCACGGCAAAGTTGTTGCTGCCAAGTTGGGCAATTTTGAAACTGTGAAACTGGGTACTATGTTGTAGGTTGAGAGTCCAAGGTGGGCCTCAGGCCTGGACCAGTTGAAGACCACTGTACTGTGAAACTTGCTCCTTGGTAAGTATGCACAGGATTTCAGCTTATGCCTGAATCTTGACTTCTGAGTGAATTTGGGAGTTACCCCTGGGAGTGCTGTCCTGCATGCAATTTTATTTATTAATTAAAAAATTATAGAGTGACATTCAGCCCAGAGGCCCCCTATGAAAATTCTAGTTATGGTTCTTACTAGGGATGGATCAGGATATTTCTGCTCCATATCACTTCCACATGTGTTCACCTTTAGGACTGCTCTATCCTCATTTCTGTGACTATTATTTTTAAATCTGTAAAAGAAATTCACATTTAAACATGTATTTTAAGCACATATTTAAAAACATAGTTTCCTCTCAGAGACACATTTCTGTGTATTTTCTCTCAAAATATGCCTTTCTAAATACATTTCAGTACCTTTTTTTTTTTGAGCCAAGAACTGTTTCACTGTGGGAAAGTCCATGGATAGCTAAGTTTTGATCTGCACATTAGTGCGTGAGGTGCAGATCAAGTAAATCCCTTCTGGAATTTGCAAAATTAGCTTCCTTAAGCATTCCTAATTCTAATTAACACAAAGACCCTATTCAGGAATTCCATTTGTAAATATAGTAAGCATACAAGTGGTGGTGGTGGGGGGGGGGGTTTGCTAGGCCCTTCCCCCACCCTCATTTCCATTGACCTCTACTTGGGGAGAGTGGCTTCCTGAAGGGCAGAGGCTCATGTATCTGTGGAGGCTGTCCGCACAATTTGGAACCTTGATTTTCCACAGTTCAAAGTTGCCCATTTTGTCTCCCCATGTGCCATGGGGCACTGCACCCTCTGCAGGGTGCTGGGGAAATAAATGGTAGTTTGCAGTTGAAATTCGGTGGCAGACTTCTATAATGCACTAAAGAGGGTCCAATTAGACTTGAGAGCAAGCTAAATTTGACCTTCTTACTACAATCTGTAGCACTAAGACCTCCAATGTTTCCCACAGGACAGCAGCGGAGGCTACATGTTGCCCACCCATGAGCAACAGCCTCTTAATACATAAAGAACACTGCCCTGTGTTATACATAACATGTGGCTGCTGCCAAAAATGGCAGCCTTGTGTTGAGTTCCCACCATCTCCTCCTCCTTAACATCTTGCTCTATTTACAGTCTGTCATGGCTATAAGATGGGTTTCCCAGTCCCTACTACATATCATTACATGCCATTGAGAAGACAGGACAATGCAGGCTGTACTGATACAGGAAACAAGATTAATTGAACTGGATGTTATGGAAGAAGAGAAGGAGGAAATGCAACACGGGGCTGCCATTTTTGATGCATGAAGAATCAACCACCTAAGCTCTTTCATTATGTACTAAACTCTGCCAGAGTGTCTTCAATCTATGTTTTCAACATGCCAGCTTTGGTAATCTAAGCCAGGCATGGGCAGATGTTTTGGACTTCAACTCCCCACATATCTGACCAGAGGCAAGGGCTTCTGGGAGTTGAAGTCTAAAATATCTGGCCATCTAGCCACTCCTCATCAAAGTCCTTTCTTATTTGATTGTATTATCCTGCCCTATTGCAATTTCTCTTTACAGTAAGAAGCCATTTGAGACAGTGGTCATGGGCAGAAACTCTCCTGAGCATGTCAACTTGGAGGAAGGATCCATTGCAATCAAGAACACCACTTCCAATTAACAGTGTTTATGACTGACATGCTTGTGAATTATATACTTTGAGGGAAAGCGACACATAGATCTACAAGTAAATAAAACCGGAGACATTCCAACTGCAATTGCAATATGTATCGTCGATCAGTACTACATATAAAAATCTTTAGGGAGTTACCTTAGCTCACTAATGCTCTTCTCTTTCAGTCACCATCCATTTCTTATTACAAACATCTCCTTGAAAAAAAAAGATTTTAAGATTTCCAAGGGACAGATTTAGCTCAAAAAACCCATCCTTGCTCATGTTATTTAACACAAATACTTTAAGTATAATCAAGTTTTTAGTTCCAGAAACATTATGGCCAGTCTTGAAAGATCTGGATATATTATCAAAGTTGCTAATGAGAAAACAAAACAAATAAAGCTATAACTATTGTTGGATCACATAGATGAAAAATTATGTGTTTTGTGTTACTTTTTTATTAGAACTTTGGCTCTTATTTTTAGTAGACCTTACCAGATTGTTTAATTCCTGCTGCTGTAATAACAACAAATGAACCTTATTACAATTTACTATTTGCTCACCTCTGTTTTATATGCTATTTGCCATGAATCCTGTGAAAATGCGTTACGGCTAATGCACAAAAGTAAAAATCACTCATGGATCACTGTCAGAAAGTTCTTTATAAACTGTACAACTTGGTCTTTTATTGTGAAATAAACTTTTGGGGTTTGCGGGGAGGAGAAAACAATGTTTAATCCTCAAACAAATGAAACCAGAAAATTACGCACCATCTCTTGCTTACTAGTGTGCATTAGTGAAATGCAAAGCATATTTTGTTTTTACGGGCAGTAATATACTTTTCCAGATGTTGCTTCATAATTCTCCAAAGACTATCATCGTTATCATGAGATTTATGCAGGATAATTTATTAATCACATTTTAGAAATCTCTTTAGTACGATGAAAGAGAACGTTAAAATAAGACATTTTAACCAAAAGTAGACAGCACAGTGCTCTCAAATTACCTTTTTATTTGTTTCAGATTATTTTAGCGGCTTCATTTGGTTTATTGCCTCCCAAAGTCAGCATCCACTTTGCCGTGACGACATATATGTTAAATCTCAAACATTTTGAAAACTAGCAAAGAAGACTTTCTCTCCCCGCCCCGAATGCTAATTAACTGAACTTTACTATGCAATTGTTACACTTCATTTAGGGATATATATGTAAGCCACTTAAAGTTAGCTTTATAAGATTTGAAGGAGACAAAGCTTATAAAAATTGTGGTTGAGTGATTCGACCCAGCTTCCTTAATGAAAGGTTATAAGTTGATCATGTGTGTAAAATACAACAAGGAAGGAATTCTGGCTTTAGAATACATATTGCCCAGTTGAGTTTATATAGCTGAAGCACTTTAATAAATCTCAATTGAGCATTTAAAGTCATAGCTTTCAGTCAAAATCCGAAGCACAAAGGGGCCAATCCAGAGTGCAGTGAAGTATATGGAAAAGCGTTTTCTCAAGCAAAACATTTTCCCTAGATTCCCACTCATTTATTCACCAACAAGTTTTCCATATGTGTTAATAATCACAATGTTGGGGCTGCATCCTGGGCAAATAAAGCATTGGCTAAGAGACTGATCCCAAATTCCCTGGTTTAAATCTTGTCTCTACCATGGATCACCTGCAGGAGCCTTTAGCAAGCCACAATCTGTCAGGCTTGCTATCTGTTTAATACTTCCACTTGGCATGGCATGACTTCTGGGAACTGTTTTGCTGCTAGCCTTGAGAAAGAAGCTTTAGAGCAGGGGCAGGCAATCAGGTGCTCTACAGATGTTTTAGACAACACCTATAATCCCTGACCATTGGCTATCCTGGATGGGCTAATGAGAGCCTGGGGGGGCACATCTGGAGGGCACCAGGTTGCCTATCCTTGCTTGCCGAAGGAGTTTTCCTTAGAAAGTATCAACTTTGTTGGCTTTAACACCAGTTGCTCCCAGATCTACCTTAGCATCATTTCCCCTATGATGTGAGAAGAATCAGCCTGAAACAAAATACAGCTATAATTCTGGTAGCACAGGGCCCCTTGTTCCGCAGGCTCACAACCTGGAAGGTCTTAAACCATGGGGCACCAATTGAACCTTTGAGTGCAAAATGCCAGCAGAAAAAGGTAATGAGTAGTAGAAAAAGTAGAAAAAGTCAAACTCCCAGCAGCTCCCCCATCCAGATATTGACCAGGCCCAACTAACTTTAACTAGATGGCTTCATCTTGAGGCCTAGGAGAGAAAGAGAGAGAGAGGGTGTGGGGGGGAAACACATTTATAAAGCACTTGTAGTGACATTGGAAAAATCTGCAACAGAATAAAATGAGTTCAGATTTTTATGAATCCGACCTATGGATTCTGGAGCGAACCAGCTTTCCCCCTATCAGGCGAATTTCACAAACTTCCAGACTATTTTCTAACCTTCAGGGATTTTGCACAAATTTCGTCATAGAGAAATATGCAAAAATAAAAAAGAACAGGCAAAATCACACATTTTCCTCATAGGTTAAAGTGTAAGAAATGTGCATTTGGGGAGGATTTGCACATTTTGCGTGTGTGAATTTGTGCAAATTTGAAAACAAACAAAAAAGATTTGCTCAATGGGTGACAACGGAATGAAAGGTACCTGACAATCCACGAAACACAGATGGAACGGATTTTACCCAATCTGTACATCCCCAGTTTGGAGTGCTTCATATACATTATGGTAGCCTTATAAGGCAGCCCAGTATTATTAACCCTATACTAGGGTGACCAGATAAAATCCAGGTCAGGGCTCCTGTAACTTTAACAGTTGTAGAGAAAAGGGAATTTCAACCAGTGTCATTTGTATGCAATTAGTTCCTGGTGAAATTCCCTCTTCATCACAACAGTTAAAGTTGCAGGGGCCCTGCCTTCTTTTGTATATGGTCACTCTAGTATAGTACATGCACCTTTAACTGTTGTGATGAAGAGGGAATTTCACCAGGAACTAATTGCATACAAATGACTCTGGCTGAAATTCCCTTTTCTCTACAACTGTTAAAGTTACAGGAGCCCTGACCTGGATTTTATCTGGTCACCCTACATACTGCAGATGAGAGGGGCTGATTCATAGAGCCTTTCAAAAGACCACAGTGAATATATGAGAGAGGAGTCACTTGAATGGGGGATTTCCATGGTACAGGCAATCTGGAACAGCCCTCCCACAATGCCTGGCTCAGAGGAAGGACCCCTCAGAGCCAGGCATACCTGAAGAGCTATGGCAGCCATTTTCTCTGGCCAACACAGCTCTCTAGAGAGCCCGCCCGCTCTCTGGCTTGCGCTGAGATGATTCTCAGCACTAGCCAGAGGGTGGGTGCCTGAAAGCAATTGTTTGTCCTGGTTGCTCTAAGGAGCTTCTCAGAGCAAATCAGAGGGTGGATGGCTCCTCCAGAGACCCCAATCAGCCACCCTCTCACTATGGCATTTACAAATGCTGCAGCAGGAAAGTAGCTGCTGGGTTTCTCTGGAGCCACCACTGTGGTGCCCTGGCAAGGGTGGGGAGAGTATGCAATTTGCTGCTCCTCCTGCTCCAACGTCTGAGGTGGGGGATTTATTCCATATCAAGGGAGGGCCAGCCCTGCATCAGTGGCAAGGTTCTTCTTTGTCAGGCACCTGTTAAGGACCTTGTCTTGACGGGGGCACAGATTATGGCCAGAACCATCTGGTGCTGCTTCTGAAACTCTTGCCAGTGCCACCAGCAATGGCACACATGGAAAGCTGCTACTCTGTAGGTGGTCATTTGAGGGCTTCTAGGGTATGGCACCCTGGACTTTAGCCCATAAGTCCAGCCCTCTCTTGCCACTGGTGACAGGAGCAAGGAGAAGAGGTAACAGTGACTGCTGCCTGCTCACTCAAATCCCATGCCCTTTAATGCTACGTACAAGTGGGAAAGAGAGAGCAATGGTTAAAAGGAGGAGTGGGACCACCGTGGGCATCATGCTGGTAGGAGCCCCAAAACCTGCAGCCAGAATCACTGGAAGACTGTTAAGGTGCCTTGCATAAGGGAGCCAGATATGGTTCTGCCTGCTCTCTACCCCTGCCAGGTACCAAAAGAGTATCGTCGATTGACACTTTTTTTGTTGCTTGCAGGGGTGCTGAGGCTGGGATTGTACTGGGGTGAAAAGGGGGTTACATAAATATATAAAGCCATGGCTAAGATTCCAATTCACCACAGTGGTCTCTTCAAAAGAAGATGTCTGATAAAAACAAGGCTATTTTAGTCCCCATTGTTCGCAGTCTGATACGACAGCACAAACCAGGCAAATCAAACATGCACATTTTGGATTCCCTCCCTCGAAAAGATCTGGCTGTATATTTTAGTGTTCTGGCTCTCTGTTGAGAGTTCACTGCAGTTCCATCAGCAATTTGATTTTATTAATTTTATTGAATGGTGTAGCAGTAAACGTAAAAAGCTGCTGTACTTACTGTGGAGATAAGTAACAATAAATTAATCAAGGATCCAAAAGAGGGGAAGCACTGTCATTTTACTGAGCCAACTACCATTGTTGAAAGTTCCTAGAGATCTTCACTTTATATATATAAGGTTTGGCAGTGAACATTATTATGGGACCGAAAATCAACCACAAACTAACTATGCCAGGCTGACTTAATCTGGAAGCCATTGAGCAATATTGAATTACCTGAGTGATGGTTTATGGGAGTCTGGGACCAGATTGTCAAACTATTATTCCAAGGCACAGAAGAGTTTTAATGGGAAAGTATTTTCCAGGTAAAGCAGAAACTAAAATGTTTCAGGCCAAAAATGTTATGTCCTGATTTCTATTGTATTAATGGTACATTTTGTTATTTTAATTATACAGGGCCCTTTTTAGGACAAAAGGGCAAAGTATAAATTGTTTCCTGGAGCCTGGAACTAGGAGTAGAGAGTGAAGAGCAATCAGGACCATATGGCAAACCAGGAAGCAGGGCTTATAGAACAAGGCAGGAGCCAGAACCAAAGAACATGACTAGAAATCCAAGACCTACCAGGCCCCAGGTAGACCTTGTTGATGAAGAACAATTCTACAGAGACAGGAAATTCTCTTACATTCCTTCCTGCCCAGTAGGATCCAATGGCCAGCCTGGATGGAGCCAGTCCAAATGGTTCTTCACTGAGAAATTGTAGTGACACACACACAGCTCATCACACGGGGCAGTGGTCAGGAGTTCCTGGCACCAAGAGAGTCAGCAGCTGGGTCCATATTATTCCAGATTAAGGGAATTTTAGCAGCTGTCATTTGTATGCATGCAGCACCTGGTGAAATTCGCCGTTCATCACAACAGTTAAAGCTGCAGGAGCCCTGCCCTCTTTTGTATCTGGACGCTCTAGTATACCTCCTGAAACTTTAACTGTTGTGATGAGGAGGGAATTTCACCAGGTGCTGCATGCATACAAATGACTAGGGATGTGCACTGGATCGGATCCGACCCACGATCCGAATCCGATTCAGGGGGAAATCGGATAAATTATCCGATTTCCGATCTCACCGCTGGATCAGCCGATCCAATCCGAACCGATCCGAAAAGGTTCCGATCCGGTTCGGATGGATCGGCGGATCGGCGGGCGCCCACTGGCGCCCACTGCCGCTTCCATTGGTTGGCCCCAGCAGGCGCCCGCCGATGAAAGTGGACAGCGGGGGGGGAGCTTCCCTAGCGGGGCTTTCCTAGGGGGCGGGGGGAGGGGAGGAGGGGGGCGCACGTCGCGTGGCGCGCTTACCTTCCAGAGATGTCCGCTCCCGTCCGGCACCGGCTGCTACTTTGAGCGGGCTTCGCGGCCTGCTCCAGGGTGGCGCACCGCGAAGCCCGCTCGCAGTAGCAGCCGGCGCCGGACGGGAGCGGACGTCCCTGGAAGGTAAGCAGGGGGCAGGGGGAGGGGCAGAGGGGGCGCGCGGTGCGCTTACCTTACAGGGACGTCCGCTCCCATCTGGCGCCGGCTGCTACTGCGAGCGGGCTTCGCGGCCTGCTCCAGGGTGGCGCGCCGGGGGGGTACGGAGTGCGGGGGATGGGGCTTACCTGCCGGGGCCGTCCACAGCAGACGGCCCTGGGGGGGAGGGAGTTAGGCCCCCCCATCACCCACCCGCCACCATTTTTTCCTCATAGACTTGCATTGCAATGCAAGTCTATGGGGAAAAAAATGGCGGCCAATCCAAAATTTTTCGATTTTTGGATCGGGATCGGACTCAATCCGGTCCGGGGGGCCTCCGATTTTGTCCGATCTGATCCGTGACAAAATTGGAGGTCCCGATCCAGGTCCCGATCCGATCCGGGGGGTCCGTGCACACCCCTACAAATGACACTTGCTGAAATTCCCTTTTCTACGCAACTGTTAAAGATGCAGGAGCCCTGTCCTCCTTTTCATATGGTTACCCTAGCATGGTTAATTTAATTACAGCCCAGGGAAAGCCTGGGTGAACAAGTGTGTTTTCAGGAAGCATTTAAAAGATGCCACATTTTTTGCCTCCCAAACTGCATGAGGGAAGGTTTCCCAAAGAGTGGATGCCACTACAGAGAAGGCCCACTACTGGGTATAACATGGTGAAATTCCATTGATTTTGTAAGATTTAGGGGAGGTCCCTGACCCTCCAGAGAGGCTTTTGAGGGGGCTCCAGTTGGGGCAAAGGAAGAAAACTTTCCTTCCATGAACTTCCATAAGGTTGCAGTCCTATGCATACTTAATATTCTAATGTTTTCTGTTTAAATGTTCTTATTATTGTTTTATGATTTCACTGTTTTAAATTGCTGTGCACAAAAATTGATAGTTTTACAGCAAATAAGGTGAATGATACTACTGCTACTACTACTTATCATCATCCCCATCACTACTATTACTACTACTACCTGAAAAAAGCCTCATTCCATGAACACGATGGAACTTTAGTTTCAGTAAAATGTATAGAATGCACTGCATATTGACTTATCTTAAGATGTAAGCTATAGTTTTCAATATTCTGATTTGTAAGCCACTTTATCGACGTTACGGTTAAAAAGCAGGATAAGAATATCATAAACAAAGGTCTGATAGTTACTCAGACCAGGAACTAGGCCTCACCCAGAAGCTTTTTAAATAAGTTATTTATTTATAACATTGATATACTACTCCACATCTAAATAGTTTCTGGAGTGGTGAACAATAAAAGATAAAAGAATAAAACACTGTATTAAAAAAATAATTAAAACCCCCCACAGAATACTAGTAAGGATGTACCACCTAATATGTATCTCCTATTCCTCCTTGCTCTATTCCTATAAGGAGTCCTCCTTGGCTGGTGTGGTTGGCACCCATACAGTTTCCTTCTTTGGCCTGAGCTCAGTTGCAGGGCACAAGCTAAATTACATGAGTTCAAGGCCTGATCCAGGCAGCTCCAAATGTAGCTAGGGTGACCAGATCACCAGGGGTTTCCCGGTCCTAACTGGGAAAACTGGGGCGATCCGGGCTGACCGGGCCCCAGGGGCAAACCTCCGGGGAAACAGTCGGCTCGATCTGGAGCCCTACACCATCTTTTAGAGCGGGGCACCAGGCTGCCCAAGGAGCAAAAAGCTTCCACCACAGCGCTCGCTCACTCGCTCCCCCTCCTCCCTGTTCAAAGCACCGCCACACCAAGCCCCTCGTGGGCGACATCCACCTGGGCTCATGTCGCTCGTTCGCTCACTGGCTTGCACCGCCGCCGCTGCTGCTCCGCATCGCCTTGCAGAAGGAAGTGAGGGCACCCAGCTCAGGTGTCCCATCATCCCCCCTCAAACCAGCCCTGGAGCAGGCGGGCTTGGGGCGGCACCGAGGAAACTTCCCCCTGGGCAGGCAAGGCAGGCAGGCGCCCCTCCTCGACACACTTCCTCCAGCCCCTCCCCCGGGCGAACCGGGGCTTCTTCTAGGCCAGCACGACTGCACAGAACTAGAAACTGCTCAGCTCGGCCTGGAGGAAGGGCTGGAAGTTGCGGCCTGTGCGGTCGCGCTGGCCTAGAAGAAGCCCCGGATCTCCCGGGGGAAAGGCTGGAGGAAGTGTGTCGAGGAGGGGCGCCTGCCTGCCTCGCCCACCCAGGGGGAAGTTTCCTTGGCGCCGCCCCAAGCGCACTGGCTCCAGAGCTGGTTTGGGGACGATGACGATGACGGGACACCTGAGCTGGGCAACCTCCTCCTGTGAGGTGACGCGGAGCCGCTGCTGCAGCAACGGCAGCACGAGCGAGCAAACGAGCGACATGAGCCCAGGTAGGTGTCGCCCGCGAAGGGCTTGGCACGGCGGTGCTTTGAACAGGGAGGAGGGGGAGCGAGCGAGCTCTGTGGTGGAAGCTTTTTGCTCCTTGGGCAGCCTGATGCCCCTCTCTAAAAGATGGTGTAGGGCTCCAGATACCATCATCCCCAAGGATGATGGGGGTTGTAGTCCAACACCAACTGGGGTGGTTTGGGCATGTTGCTGGGGACGATGGGACTTGAAGTCCCAACGCAATCTCATGGGCGCCACACGCCCCCTTTGGGCGGCCATTTTGGACCTGGATTTTGGTTTCCAAAATCTGGTCACCCTAATGTAGGCTACATCCCTTTGGTCCTTATTTCAGCCCATCTTCTGGGTACTGTAAGAGGAGTTTCGTGCATTACAAGAAATAATAATGTAACATGTGGCATGATAACATTTGATGTATGTTCAAAGAGAGCATTTGCATATAAATGCACATATTACATGAACATTTAGAAATCATACATCTCACTACACATTTCCTTTTCACACATCACACCAAAAGCATAAATCATGCCACAGTTTTCACAACTTGTTGCATTATTTGAAGCAGTTCTGAAACAGTTGTGATTTTAAAAATGTAGAAATTAAGACATGTTATGCTCACTATGTACATCACCCCTGGCAAGTGGAATTTCAAACTCACAACCACCCAACCCTCAGATGTCAAAGGTTAGATCTTCTAACAATATATCTGAATACAACTGATAGTTCTAATACATTGTATATGAAATGTGCAAAGAAATCCTAATAGAATAGCTGTACGTGGTCTGAACTTGGCCAATGAAGAAGACTGTGAACTTTTCACAGTTCCATTCCAGTGTTATGAGTTATATACAAATTTGGATATTAAACATATTTCATATCCTTACTAAAGTGAAAAATAATTATTTATTAGACAAGCTAGTCACAGACCATTTTTTAAAAAAATTAAACAAATGAATTATTGTAGCTTACTTGAAAATTGTTTTGGATCCTTCCAACATCCAAGGGAGCAATTCACAGTTTTCCTTAGTATAAGGCATTCTTCAAAAGTCTCATTGGAAACTAATCAATTGAAGATGTAGCTGGTCCTAAACTGGAGACATGTAAGAGAAGAATACCTAAATGTAAACATCCTAAAGTACTTAACAACAGACTGATTTTAAACTAATAAAAACCCAACTATATTGTATTAAGTCTATAAACATGAATACTGCTGGCTTTAACTAGAATCGAATTTCCTGGACTTGCTCTTTCCTCAAGAAGGCTTATCAGTAAAACAGAAAAGAACACTATGGCAAATATTAATCATAGAGATAATCTTCCCCTCCAGTAGCCAAGAATTATTCTCACATTCTTGGCCTTTTCACTCTGGAAAAGGACTGCTCATTCTGGATTCAGTGTGATTTAATTAAACCGTAAACAAATATATTGGGGAGGGGGGCGGAATCTAGCTAAGTCTGCAGAGGACCCAAATTTGAAAAGGGTGAGCTGTAGGCCCTGAGAACAAGGAATGCATAAAAATGTGGTTAATATTCTCCAGTTTAGATTTTGCTGTCAAAAATAGTGGGGCATTTTTTTTTTACCCTCGGAAAACACTGGCTGAATTTGGACGACACAATAAGCAACTGGCGGGGGGAAACAATCGTCAGTTGTATGGACTATCGTGTCGTCCGAATGCTGCCATAGTCAACTCAGCACTGATCCTAATCCACACCACAGTTGATCATTTATTACCATGTTGTGTGGGGAGTACCCCCTAGATGAACAACTGTAAAGTTGATGATTACCCCATCACTGACTATCGTGCTGTCCGAATTCAGCCACTGTGTAACTATTTGCCCTTTTAAATCCCTTTCAATGTCACTTTTCCCATCTGCTGCTGCTTCAGGGCCATTTTAACCTGGGTGCTTCTTTCGTATGTGGATAATTTATCCTAATCATGGATGATACATTGAATGGTGCGACTTCACAATCTTACGTGGCTAATCAAATTTGGATGTGTGAGGATGTCACTGTCTGAAAGCAAATGAAGGTGAAATCAGTGAAAGCACTTCAGGACAGCATGAACCAATAGGTGAACATAAACTGGTGAACATTTCTTTTCTGAAAAATTAACCAAAAAAAAAAAGGAAGGCATTTTTCAGCATTGCTGAAATTTTATGAAAAAAGTGTATATAGTATCAAACATGGCAAGATGAGAGAAGATAAAACAAATGGGATGAAGCAAGGGAGTCATGATTGGTAGACTTTGTAGAAAATCAGGCTTTGCTCAGCATAATACATGAAATTGTTATTGGAGAAACACCGAATTCTCCCCTCCCCCATTTTTTTGCAACTTTTACTCATATGCCCTGCATTCCATTCCGTATACTGCACTCTTTTAGTCAAATTAAAAAAAGAAATCTAAAATCTTAACTATTATATGTTCGTATTTCTTGAAGCTGACACATCAGTAGAAATGATGTCATGCCACTCCTAGTACTTACCATTTTATTGCATGTAATCTAAAACAAAAGCTAGCCATTTTTATGTAATCTATTTGGGGGGGGGGGATAATTTGACTTTTCTTCTTCTTACTATTTCTGGAAGCATCACACAGTTCACGCAGTTCTGCAATAGATTTGTACATGTGCTCATCTTGATTTCTAATGGCAGGAGGTTTCTCATCTTTAGAACAACTTTTAATCATAAATTTTCTATGAACCAAGGAATGTTTTCATTTGAAAGGCGCATGAAATGAGCACATGCTGTGAAGAAGGATACAGCTGAGGAAGACCTAATGCAGATAGTGTAATATTACTTGGAGATTACAGGCTGGGAGATCTGACAAACACTCCCAAGACATTTATGTATCTTGTATAATATCATTTATAGTGATGCATCTTACTTTTACCAGTAGGAGGAAGGCCTCATAGTGACACACCTTCCATTTATATTATCATGTAATAAACACAGAATGAAGGAAGATCAACCAAGCCAGAGAAATATGTGAAGTTTAAAGTCCTAGTTCAAAGGCTGTGGGTCCTACACCCAAATATTTGGACATATTGATTCCAATGAAACAGGGGTCTTACTTCTAAATAACATACATTTCATATTTATTTATTTACTGCATTTCTATACCGCCCAATAGCCGAAGCTCTCTGGGCAGTTTACAAAAATTAAAACCAAAATTTAAAACAAACAACAGTGTGAAAACATAATATAAAAAACAGTCTAAAAGCACAACCAGGATAAAACCAAGCAGCCATGCAGAGATTTATACAGATTTAAAATGTTAAACAGCAAAGTTAAAAGTTAAGCTAATGAACTGTTAAAATACTGAGAAAATAAAAAGGTCTTCCCCTGGCATCTAAACAAGTATAATGTAGGTGCCAGGCAAACCTCTCTAGGGAGCTCATTCCACAGCTGGGGTGCCACAGCAGAGAAGGCCCTCCTCCCTGCCTCACTTCCTTTGGCAGGGACTCACGGAGAAGGACCCCTGAGGATGATCTTAGGGTCCGGGCAGGTCCATATAGAAGGAGGTGTTCCTTCATATCAGAGTACCAGATCTACAAATACAGGTACTCCCCCCCCCCCAATGCTTAGAGGGGGATATACTAATTTCAAAGGGCAGTATCCAATAGGGCCTCTGTGCTTATGCAATTGATGTAAAGAACTTCCAGCTTAAGGAACCTCCAGCACAACGATAATAGCATAAACAGACATGCCGGATTTTTTAGGGAAACTTGAAAAAGCATGCTGGCTTATGCTATCGGCATTGAACTACAGGTTGCTTATGCTACTACTATGTCAATAGTATAAGTGTAGCATCCCAATTGTATACTACCCAATAACAGTGTGATGTCACAAAACATGACATTACAGAAGCATTGTGCAGAGATTTATGCTGGCATTGTGGTTCTTAAGCTATCACAAATTTAGGGAAAGATAGTAAGCAGTTTAGCAATTAGGTCCTGCTTTTCTAAAGAGTTTAAAGGCTGGAGTGCACACATTACTGTCACTGCAGGGTAATGCTGAAATGGCTTCCCCATAGTGGTCGATTCCCATATCGGGTGCAATATCTAGAATTACTTGTGTGGATTGCTCCACATTGTGTATAGCTTCTGATTTCCCCTTTGATGACATCCAAGAATACAGAATGTGGGTATAGAAGAATTACAACTTAATGGCAACAATGCACACCATGTTGTAACTAATTCTGGATGTTGTGGCTGGGACGTGGATTTCTAAGGGAAGTGTGTTTTTGACAGCATATATGCAGCAAAGGTAAGATGTGCTCTGGCTTTTCCCGCTGTACTGTTTCCATAATTAGAAAACCTAGCCTTGCTGGATGCTGCTCTGATTCAAAGCTCTGAAACGGATGGAAGCTCTTGCTCCTTTGCGAGAGCAGCCACCCCAAAAATATGACAGCAGAAATCTCACTTCATTCAGCTTTGTAGGTTCCATCCCCATGGCTGTCTGGTAGCCTATACACACTTGAGCAGCACTTATAGGGATCCAAGAAGCAAAACTTAGCTCCCCTGTCTGCCCATCTCAGCTACAGATGTAAGGACCATGGAGGCTGATAGAGAAATAAGTGGACATTCATTCACAGTGACTGCATAATAAATGAACAACACAACCAACTCTTCCAGTTAGCAGCTAGAAGCAGAGAAGTGCAACCAAAGGTTATGTCTTAGAGGCATAAATTTACTCTCTGTGATGAAATGTAATCAGATCCCACTAGTTTCCACTTTGAAGTCTTCCTGAAATCTGTGAGGTTACAGGCCCGAACATATCTCTGCTTCTAGTCAACAGGCCTCTTTATTTTTTAATAGGCAAAAAAATATCAAAAGGAGAGGAAACTAAAGCAAACAAATGCACAGTAGGGTTTTCAACCTCCCTTACACAAAGGGTATAGCTACATTTCTCAGCACAGTTAATGTTCTTTTTATAAAAATAATAATAAAAAACCCACCAAAAACCTCAAAACAGCAATTTAATACCTTCACAGCAGGCAAATCCATCCATGGCATCTTTTTTTTCCCTCTCTTTCCAGCATGTGAATAAGGAAAGGAAGATTTTGTCTTTTTCCTCTCTTGGAATGAGTTACGAATTTCTTCTTCCAAGCATATATACATAAGTGGTTTTTAAAAGATCAGCCTTTGTGCTCATCTTGTCTATAAAAGTGCACTGAGTCCAATGTGAACAAACAATTCAAGGGGTTTATGAGAACAGTTCAACTACTAAAAATGTCTACACTGTTTTACTGCGATCTTTTATCCAGGACATTATGTTTTCAATTCCATGAGAAATGAAAACTAGCCAGCAACAGATGGCAAAAGTGGTGAGCCTAAATATGCATCAGAGGCACACTTTATTTACAGCAAGGCTTTTAATTTTCCGGGACCAACACAGCAGTAAAATTCTACACTGAGCCAATCACTTTGAGAAAGCAATTTTGGACCATGGCCTTCCCTTGAGTACTTTCATGTCATGTATCAGACTAAGGATTCCTTATACCAGACTTCTTATGGGAGGGCAGCACTGGGATATCACATGAAAATTGTACGCAAAGAACAACACCGGAAAGAGGAATAAAGGACACAAAAAGGTGGCCCAAGGAGCGTCTCTGCCACCCTGTATGATACCTTGATGGCATGGAGAGTGCCAGCCACTCAAAGCCACATGGTTCATATGTTACTTCTGGCTCCTTCCAGCTGAGCTGGAACAGTCTTTTTAGTTTCATTTCTATTTCCATTAATACTGAAAAGCAATTTCATTTTTCTTTTAATGAAGTGCCCTTTTGTCCAAGTCCTGGACACTAGTGACATCTTGGACAGAGTTCTGCTGAAGCCTCCAAGAGATGATGACTACTAAGGAGAGGGTTTTTTGAGTTGTGGCACCCCAATTGTGGAAAGCCCTGCCGTCTACCTTGTGAACTTTTCGGTGCCTGGCATTTTAAGTTCCCCAGGCATTTTAAGTTCTTCCGTTTGTATTGTTTCAAATCTGGTTTTGTGTGTGGTGCTGGTTTTTTGCTCTGGTTTTTACTTTGGTTTAATACTGCACTTTAAAAAGTTTTGTATCATGTTTTATCATGTTGCTGCATTTTGTGGGTTTAAGCATTATGAACCGGCCAGAGCACTTTGGTTATTGGATCATATGGAAACGTAATAAAAGAAATGATTAAGGCTCCAGGGAATTATGCAGTCCTGGAGCACAGGTCAAGGAAGCTCCTCATACTTGAGAATAAAGGAGACATATAATCCTTGCAGATTGGGTAACACTGTCACCTAACAGCATTTCCATTAAAACCTTTCTGGGTATGCTGAAGTGGGATACTGGAGAACAGTAAATGATAAATTAAAGAATTGTTTCTTCACTAGTCTACCCAGATTTATATTGATGCATCCATTAATACAATCATCATACGTTCTCCATTAGGGATGTGTATCATATCGTTGAAAGGTACAATAACGATATGATAAGGTCATTATCATGCATGTGTTTAACAATAACGATATGATACAAAACCTACAATAATCATCGGAGACGATAATTTTCGGGCGATTTTATCATTTTATCAGACTGCCATATAAATATACCTATAACTTCTGTATTTTAAAAGTTAGAGGCTTGAAACTTGGTCACAGTGCTTATGGGGTATGCCTAAGTATGTGTATGAAATTTGAAATTGATCCCTCCAACCCTCGATTTTATATGAATTTTTAAAAGATAATTTCCATTCTGACAAGTCTGAATGAACGCTCGTGGCAAGCTGTCATTCTGATTTGACAGAACTGAAACGATCTTTAATAAATTCATATAAAATCAAGGGTTGGAGGGATCGATCTCAAATTTCATACACATACTTAGGCATACTCCATAAGCACTGTGATCAAGTTTCAAGCCTCTAACTTTTAAAATACAGAAGTTATAGGCATTTTTTCTTTAAATATAGGGCTGCAAGAAATATCATTTTTTCACGATAATTATCGTGAAGACGATACGGTTCACCTATGATATGAATGAAGATGATAATTTTTTTGATCCAAAATGACGATAATGATAAACGACGATATTTTTTGGCGTGCACACCCCTATTCTCCATTGACTACATCTGGTTCTATGGTGCTGAGAAGTATGGAAAACACTTGTGTAGGATTCATCAATTGCTTGTCCTAAGGAGGTTTAACATGTATGTAGAAGTCTATGGCAAAAGAAACTCTACATTTAATGAGGTATTCCTGCCCAATCTCTATACGCATTACACACCATACTGGTTGCCCTTCCAGAAAAGACAAAGGAGAATGAAAATCAGTTTCACCCTTTTAAAGCATCCATGACCAGTGACTCTTTTGGCACTGTTTCGAA